>JAKSZT010054487.1:37378695-37850910 GCA_026826555.1 Tolypeutes matacus | reverse complement strand
TCTCACTCCACGCGTGCACAGCACAGACCCCCGGGCAGGACCCCGTCCCCAATCCGCCTTGCTCTGTGAGCTTGCAGTGTGCGCCCTCCTACACCAACGCCATCTTGCCGCCCCTTCTGTTAAAGCCATTCTGATGCATGCAATGGAAAGAAATATTTCCCTGAAAATTAGTACACAGTAAGCAACAGGGGAAAAAAATTGAATGAATTTTATTAGAAACTACCCCAAACCAAAATATAGAATAATCTCTATTGCTTTTGAGCCATGGGTTATTATAGAATATATTTAAACCTAAAATGTTAAGATAATAATCCAAAGTCTATGTGACTTCTGGATTACATTTTTATTAAAGGAAACAACCAGCAGAGAAACTTCATCATAGCTTTATGACAGTTTGAATTTCCAAACTCCTGCTTTAGGAAATCGCTTCATCTTTACTGTTGTATTCCACTCTACCTTTCACCTTAGACATGTGGCAAGTGAGGGAATATTTGCTGATATTTGGGGGACTTGGGACTTGAAGATAGATTGAACAGATAGTTCTCAAAATAAAATTTGATGGGAGGATTTTTTCATATATTCTCATAAAAAGTAAAACCTCTTGGGGCTCATGGGAGTTAATGGATCTGTAAATCCTTTAGAAATTGTAAAGTGCTGCACAGATGTATGTATAATTAGTAGTCATATTTCAATAAAGAGTTGGACTTTGAACTATGTGGTAGCTCTTGAAAAAATTTTAGAAAATATGATTTCTAATATGCAAAAGTATTGAACAGTTACATAATGGAGTGACTACAGTTCAGTGTTTAGTATTGTCAGTGGTTACATAATAAACACCATTAATGCACCATTCATTGGGAGGTCTGGTTTGAGGTGAGTTAGCCAGCACCTTGGGGAAAAGATTCAGCATTCCAAATGACCTTGGTGGATTAATAAGAGATTCAAAAGAAGCTGAGTGAAGCTCAATAAGCTTATCTCCAAAAAAATACTCTGGAGAAGGAAAAGCCCAGTAATGGGCAAAGAATGAAGGAAAAACCAATGATGGGCAAAGAATGCATTCCTTATTCAAGTCTTATCTCCCCCAGCTGAAGCCTTACCCAACTGTGCCTCCCAGCTTGACCATTCAGATGCCTAGTGAACTACATCAATACTCAGCCCCTCTATAGTCTTTGAACAACCAGCAAGAACTAGCAGAAATATCTTTCCAAAAGCTCCAGAAAACAGTTAATGGATTGACATAACCATAAAAATCAAGACAAAGGCCACTTAAAAGTAGTAGGATCTCATGGTGCCCTGGCTGGCCTCTCCTCTATCCCCTCACTGCTTGGCTTGGAGACTCCCAGTGTGGATCCCTGGTCCCAGGTCCAGAGGGAGCAGAGTAACCCATGCATGTACTGGGAGCATCTATGTCTGGCACAGTCTGTCTGGTGGTAGCCTGAGGGATTTGCCTTCTCAGGACTTGCCTTGCCTGTAGAAGGCATCTAACAGAGCACTCCTAAAAATACTGTAGGACAGGCTGCATGGGGCAAGGGACTGCTGGCTGTAGGAGATGCAGTGCAGGGGCTAGGACCATGAGGAAACTGTTTCCTAGGGAAGAGGGGACATTTGGAATTGTATAAATGGGGAAATTCCTAGGGCTATACTGGAAATATCAGGGAGGTCCGTATACTTTGGCCAGAGCTATTCTCCAAACTCATATAGATAAACCTTGAAGGATTGCACTTGCACAGGTCAGACTCCAAAGACTGGGAATGGTGTTTTCTTTTTTCCTTATTTTTTTTATTTTTGTTAGCTCCTGGCATTCAATGAAAGCTTTGTCGTAATACTAGCTGGATATAAGCTTAGGAGCAGATACCTAAGAGTCTAAATTCCAGGGAAAACACACTAAAATATCAAAATGTCCAGGTTTCAACAAAAGATTATGAAATATAAAAGAAAGAGGAAGTGATGGTCCAGGTAAAGGAGATTACAGTATTTAGAAACCATCAATGAGGAAAACCAAATCTGGAACATAGCAAATCAAGACTTTTAAAGAATGGTCCTAAATATGCTCAAAGAGCTACAGGAAAACATGGTCAAAGAACTAATAAAAATATAAAAACGTGTACGTCCAAGAGACTGGAATCTTTTGGCTGTCCACGTGCCAGCTGGGCCCTGAGCCTGAGTGGAGGTGCAACACCTACTCTCCAGTCCATTGGACTCACCCAGGACAGCTAACAAGGAGGTGAGGATTGACAGCCACCATACCAAGGAAACAAGAGAGCCTACAACTGCAAGCAAGAGAGTCCTATCCATCGGCTGTATGGGATCAAAACCACCTCTCAATTAGAGGGGAGTGGACATCACCATCCCAGAATCTTCAAGAATGGGGAATAACGATGGACTAGAGTGGACTTACTGGTATTCTACTATAGACTCATTGTGATTCTAGCAATGGAAGAAATCACAACATTGATGTGGAGGCAGTGGCTACTGGAGGCTCTGGGGGCAGGGAGAGGGAAAGACAGGTGTAATACGGGGACTTTTTCGGGACTTGGGAATCGTACTGAATGATATTACCATGACAGATATAGGCCATTTTATATCTTCTCATAACCTGCAGAATTGTGTGGGAGAGAGTGGCAATGGCAATGCCCAGGATGCATTTATCAATTGCAATGAATGTGCCACACTAATGAAGGATGTTGTTTATGTGGGAGGGTGTGGGGAATGGAGCATATGGGAATTCCTATATTTTTTGTGTGACATTTATATAATCTAAGTATCTTTTTAAAATTTTTTTTTAAATTAAAAAAAAAAAAACTAAAGGAAATCAGGAAAAAGATAGATGAACACAAAAAGAATATCAGTGGAAATATAGAAATTATGAAAAAGAACCAGACAGAGCTATAGAGCACAGTAACAGAAAGGTAGTATTTTTGTAACAGTCCTGTAAGCTTGAAATCATTTCAGAATAAAAAGTTTAAAAAAATAATTTCAGTTAAATCTTATAGGCTTCATGTATGACCCAAATAGTTTTACACTTACAGCCACATATTATTCCCTATGTAGTATTTCTATCTCACAAATAGGCTATGAATCCACCGTAGGCAGGAACCATGTTTTTTTTTTTTTTTATTTGTTTGTTTTTCTTGCCACTAGCTTAATGCTAAATACATAAAACATGCTGAATACATACTTATGATTGCCTTCTGTAGTGGTTAAGAATATAAGCTTAAGAATTCTGCAGACAAAATTTCAAATCTGGCTCTGCTACTTATTTCCTTCTAACCTTGGTGAGCTATTTAACTTTTCAGGGCATCACTTTCTTTACTGCAAATCAAATAAAGTGATTTACAGAAAGCTCTTCAAGAGTAAGTACTCAAAAAAGGAGGTTTCTTATTGTACTGTGACCAGGAGGAATAGGGTATGCAAGTAAACAAAAGTGAGGTAAGAGATCAAAGTAACTATGGAGCTGGAATAGGCAGTCTCTGTGGAACAACAAAAAGATGTGGGCAGATAAAAAAGGACATGTGTAGTCAATAACACAATGACCTTGACTACTTCAAAGACAATAACCTGTTCTTAGTCTCTACCTAATATACAAGAGAAGGAAAGGCAATTACTATACAACATGAAAGATTTTGGCTACATATAAAGAAAAGTCTTTCAAAAAGCTGTCATAATAATATTAAAATAGATTATAGATAAAGGTTACAAAATTCTTTAGGTTAACTTAAGAATAATTTTTAGAGAAGAGTAAAATAGGGAAAAGATAGTTTTTGGCAAAAAAAAATATCTAAAATGGTGTAATTCAAGAAATGTAAACATAAGAAAATTGAGATTCAGCAAATATGATGCTATAGTTAGAAATATTGTTGCAGCTGAGGAAAAAAGATATAGTTAAAGTAATTTACAGTGTCAATTGAGATGAAAAAAATGTGACTATGGCACATATGTAAAGAAGAGTGATAGCTTAAGTATAGAGCTCATTAAAGCACAGCTCTCATATTGTACCCAAAACGCTGTTATTTTAGCAAGCTACAATGATATGCCTTATAAAACCTATCATTGACAGGCTTGATTTATCGTTCCTTCAGGGAAGTTTGAACATGGTTTCAAGCCTATCTTTTAAAACTTGCCCTTAGCATACATTTGCATACCTTTTACAACACTACCCTCTAATTCTCATCTAGACTCTAGTTTTGCCTTCCTCAAGTCATCCACTCTTTCAACCTCAGCTCAAAGACAATGTCCTTTGAGAAAATGTCCCCAACTTTCAGGAAAATTAGACAATACCCACTTTTCAATGTGACTATAGACAGAACTATGTATCCATACACAATCCTATAATTGAAAATAAAAAAACACCTGTAATTTAAGAATGAAGCATGAACAATTAATAATCTTGGTTTTAAGGTGGAATTAAGTATAAGGGTTAGTCTTGGATTTCATTTGTCATTAAACATAATGAAACTTTAGTATTATTGCTCAGTTTTAATTATAAAATATTCCATAAATTAGGCTATTGATCTTTTAGCAATCCAAAAGACTCTCAATTTATAGAAATACCGAGGAATTCTCTTCATAAAAACTTTATTCACCAGCAATCGATAAAATTTGGTAAGCTTAAGTCATTCCTGGAAACCTCAACTCCTCTCCTTGTATAAATATTTCAAGGAATGCCTAGACAGCAGTTGCTACTTGAAAAATATGTCAGGGGGAATCTTGTTCTATGCTTTAATAGGAAACGAGCAATTTCCCCCTTTCTGATTGCAAAATATGAATCACACTCTCATCAGCATCATGATGCAACATTAATGTTTCTTTTGCTTACTTTTTCTGATGCAAGGGAGAAAGAAATAATGACTCTAGAGATGGTAAAAGCTTTGGAGAATGAGCTTAAAGAGAAGATTCAGGAAAAAAATAGAAGAATGTCTTAAGGAGAAATACTTTGAGGAAAAAACATGGAAATCTACAATGACTTTGGATGTCCAGAAGTCCTAAAAGAAGAATCTCATAGGAAATTAAGAATACAGGTGAGTCAGAAAGAAGCATTCTAATTATGGGTCTATAAAATTTGGTTAGATTAACTGTAAGTCATAATAGCTGAGGAGTAGTAGGAAACGGGCACTTTTATCCCTAGATGTGCCTTCCTTTTATGTTTCCATATGGGACTTATATTATTTAATGTTTTAGACTGGTATTAATAAAAATTATGATTTAGTACACATTTGTTTCAAAGAATGAAGTAACTTTCGTCATCTCCCCTGGTTTTTTATTATGACCACACAGTATATACATAAATCTGCTACAGATAAAAGTCTAAATGATAAATTAAACTACATTAAAATTAAAAATTTTTGTTTGTCAAACTATACCATTTACACTATAATAGGGGAAGGGACAGAGTGGGAGAAGACATTTGTACTCTTGCCCTGGCTCCGAAAATATTATAAGCATAATGTTCCTACAAGTCAAAAAGCAAAATACAGACAACTCAATAGGAAAATGGACAAAAGAACAGACATTTCACAAAGAGCACTTCTACATGACTCATAACTCTATGAAAAGCTGCTGGACCTCATTGTCCATCAGAGAAATGCAAATTAAAAGCACAGTGCAATAGTTCTACATGCCTATCAGATTGGTCACATTAAAAAAAGAAACTTAAAAGACTGACAAATCCATGCTGAGGGTATGGAGCAACTAGATCTCTCCTACCCTCCACTTTAGAAAATTCCATATAAATAACTCTGTATATGTAGGTGGTTTGCATCCTAGGTGCAGTTAACACTTAATGTATTCTATCTAGGAGCTCATACTCCAACAGAAGTTAGTTGAACATTTGGAAGATCCTAATCAGGGCCTCTTCATAACCGGCAAGCATGTCAAAAATGAAAGCTCTAGAGTCTTTCTAACCAGCATAAAGGATATCAGAAATAATTTTCCATTGGTGAAATGAGTGGTATTCAAGAAATTCTTCGGCTACATACATTGTACAGGTATCTCCCTTTCCGTGTTTACAGTAAAATAATCTTGTGAGCCCAACAACGTCTCACTTTTAAGTTACGTCTAATTCCACAATTCAGGTTCTATGTTTCTCCCACTGAATGGAGTATTTTAGACCTGATTTGGATGGAAGGTTAGCTCTTACTGTCATCAGAACGTTGTCATGTTTAACTCAGCATGTACTTTTCATCTAAGGTGTTTGTAGAATGTCCAAAAGGACAGAGAAGAGGGACTTCACGAGTCTGCAGAACAGTTCACATGACTGTGGTGTCTGCTTGTCAACAAGTGTTTGCATGTGTGGCAGAGTTGCATCTGAGACACTCTCATATTGTAATATACTACCCGCTGTATAGCAAGTTGTAAGACATGGGTCTTATTGCCCTAACCTACCTCCAGTCCCCTGCAGCTGCCACAAAAAGCCAAACTGGCTTAGGTCAGGTCACAAGAAGTGGAGAATAAAACTCCTGAAAGATGATTCTATAAGATTTGTCAAGAGACAATGGTAAGTAAATCCATTAAAGACTTTTATTTACAAAATACCAAGCTCTTGATTCTGATGCAACTGAACTTATAGAAATAGTCTGATACAAACATCAAAAGCAATCCAATAAAAGTACAATCAGGAGTTAAGTTCTTTCAACAAATATATATTAACCACCTAATCTGTCTCAGGCAGTGTTCAATGCTTCAGGAGAATTTAAGACTAAGTAAGTCTGTTCCTGAGACCAAAGTGCTAACAGTTCAATGTGGGAGAGAGATGCTGCAACAATAATAAAGGATATAGGTAGCACAAAGGGCACCCAGAGAAAGGAAAGACCAAATCTGTGTTACATTGAAAGTGAAATTTTATTTTGGACAAGAGCAGAGGAAGACTAATACTATTTATCAGGAGGAAGAGTATGTTCTGCAAAGTCTCAAAAGCCTCCAGGACCATGGTCAAATAAGGAACATAAGAAAATCAGGAATTTCTAGAGCATAGGGGTGGGGACAGGGCAACAGAGGTACATGCAAACCTTTTAAGGTTAAAATCCCAATTCCTCTACTTTCTTGCTATTTAAACCAGCAACATTAACTTGCCTCTCCATGCTGCAGCTTCCTCATACACAAAAAGGAGATAAAATTATACTACCTGTATTAGTCAGGGTTCTCTAGGAAACAGAATCAACAGATCTCTGTAAATAGTATGAGATTTTATAAGAGTCTCTCACATGACCGTGGGGATGCACAAGTCCAGATTCCGCAGGCAAGCTGCAAACCAGGGGCTCTGTTGAAAGTCCAATGAAGGTCCTTGATGAGCTTCTGGGAGATGTTGGCGGTCCAAAGACAAGCTGGGAAATTCTCTCTGAATATTGAAATCACTTCCCCTTTTAAGACATTCAACTGATTGGATAAAACATCACTAATTGCTGACCACAATCTCCCTGGCTGATCGTAGATGTAATCAGCCATCTATGCAGTAAACTCAGTGATGACTAAAATCCATATATGTCCTTGTATTATAGTTAGCCCAGGGCTTGCTTGACCAAACAACTAGGCACAATTACCTGGCCAAGTTAACAAATTAGCCTTACCATCACAGTCTACTCCTGTCAACTTGGCAACCATACACATTACCTTAAACCATACTAGTCTCTAAGTAAACACAATAACAGACATGCATATATATATATATATATATATATATATATTTCTACTTAAGAATATTCAACTGTCCTGCATACAACTGGAAAACATCAATTCCCTACAGAATAGGGAATAATTCACTCTTAAGGTAATATTCACTCTTAAACTTGGCATCCTTAAATATTATGACATAAAACTAATACAACTTGTCATATGGTAAGGGAAAGGGTTAGGGAAGAAAACAAAGATATTTGTTTTATGTACATATACAATCATACTCATAACAAAACAAGGAAGAAAAATATAAGACTATTACGGTAACTGGTCATGTGGTCGATGTTCATATTTATTTCTACCTTCTTCTCCTACTCGTTCCATGTTCCCATTACCCTCAGCAAGCACCTCAGCTGACCATGGTTCCTTGCCTGGTGGGCTGACCCAAACTTTCATTCCTGAAGATTCTGGGCCATTGTTAGTCCTGCTTGGATTAGGCTGTTACAATTTTCCATTGACTTTAATCACATGGCATAGCAGTACTAAGAGAAGCCCTAGAGCATCTCCTGTATTCTAGGCAAACTCTTCTTTACCCCCATTATGTAGATGTAGTCCTATTTCCCCTTGATAGTCAGGATCAATCACCCCGCCAGTACAGTAATCCCCTTCTTTGCCTGTTGGTTCACAGGTAAGAGGAGCCCAAAGTGGCCAGGTGGCAGTCTTAACTTCCAGTTCAATGGAATCATTGTTGTGTTCCCTGTTGGCAGCACTCCTCCTTTTGGAACTAAGACCTATAGACCAGCAGAGCTCAGGTTGCAGAGACAGGAAGCAAAAATTTTCCCAGTGGATCACCAGGGGTAATAATGAACGGTGCCACTCTCATTTCTACCCCTTGATTCCTGGACCCATGAATCCTGGCTATGGGAGAAACAGCACCATAGAGTGGATTCTGATTTAGGGCATATACAGCCTCCTGGAGAACATTGCCCCAGCCCTGCCTAGTTGGCACCATAATTGAGTCTTCAAAAGGCCATTCCAACATTCTATCAATCCAGCTGCTTCAGAATGATGGGGAACATGGTAAGACCAGTGAATTCCATGGGCACATGCCCATTCCCACGCATCATTTCTTGTGAAATGGGTTCCTTAATCAGAAGCAATGCTGTGTGGAATGCCATGGCAGTGGATAAGACATTCAGTAACTTCACGGACAGTAATTTTGAAAGTAGCATTGCGTGCAGGGAATTCAAACCCAAATCCGGAGTATATGTCTATTCCAGTTAAAACAAATCGCTGCCCCTTCCATAATGGAAGCGGTCCATTGTAATCAACCTGCCACCAGATGGCAGGCTGATCACCTTGGGTAATGGCGCCATATCAGGGACTGAGTATGGGTCTCTGCTGCTGGCAGATTGGGCACTCAGCAGTGGCTCTAGCCAAGTCAGTCTTGATGAAGGGAAGTCCATGTTGCTGAGCCCAGGCATAACCTCCATCTCTACCTCCATGGCCACTTGTTCATTGGATCTGCTGGATCATATGGCCCAAGTGGTAGCGCAGCTTGCACAGCAGCCTGGACCTGTCGCAGAGCCTCCTCTTGTCCCGGTACCCAATCAAAACTAGCAGCTTTTCTGATCACTCAGTAAGTGGGCTGGAGTAGTACACCCAAATGAGGAATGTGTTGTCTCCAAAATCTGAGGCATTGTGCCTCTTTTTTGGTCATAGGAGGGGCCAGATGCAACAGTTTATTCTTCACTCTAGAAGGGATATCTCTACATGCCCCACACCACTGGACACCTAGAAATTTCACCAAGGTCGAAGGCCCCTGTATTTTTGTTGGATTTATCTCCCATCCTCTCTCATTCAAATGCCTTGCCAATAAATCTAGAGTCTTTGCTACTTCCTGCTCGCTAGGTCCTATCAACATGATACCAGCACTGTAATGGACCGGTATGATATCTTGTGGGAGGGAGAGATGATCAAGGTCCCTGTAGAAAATACTATGACATAGGGCTGGAGAGTTGATATACCCATGAGGCAGGACACTGAAGGTATATTGCTGGCCTTGCCAGCTGAAAGCAAACTGTTTCTGGTGGTCCTTACTAATGGCAATTGATAAAAAAGCATTTGACGCAGATTTCTCAAGGTAGGGTGGAGGTTGGGCAACGCATGCTGGAGTTTGGCTGGTACCAGCCTCAAGGCTGGAAGGAGGTCCAGACTCCTTGGGGCAGGCTGGAGGCTGGGTGGTACAAGGTTGAAAAAGTGTGTTTTCCACAGGGCAGGCCATCACAGGTTTATCCAGCAAAGTCTCAGCAGATATTATCATCTGATATTATCATCATCCCATATGCTCCATCCCAATCCTCAGGGTTCCACTCTTTTCCAATCAATGCCTTCACTTTAACCACAGATACCCTGCAAGTTTGAGATTTTAGTTTCCTTTGTAACTCTGCTACTCATACAATGAGAGTATGAGTCTGGTTTTCAGAAATCTCAAGCCTGTGGCTGCAGGAAACAAGATTTTCTTTGGGAACACACATGGAAACTTTCACAGCATTCATGCGGCATTTAAGTTGCAAATTTGAAGCCTTTAGCTCATCTCTTTTGTTTGCAACTATTTCCAGAGTATCTAGAAGGAGCAACACCATTGTACCTTTTGACTCCACAAAACTCTGTTAAGGTGTTGAAAACACTCCTACCCAGATCCTAGCCTCTTATAAGTATGGAAGTGGTAGAATCCAGTGATGATATTTTGCATATTTCCATTGCCAACTCATGCCATGGACTGTTAGTGGCCCCCTCATTATTGGAAAGGGAGTCATTGGTACCCTTGAGTCCAATTAGAGTAGAGAGCCAATTGCAAAACTCCCAGAACCACTTCAGACATCTCATGTTTAAAATTCTATTCCTCAAGACCCCACTCCTGATACCAAGCTGTATTAGTCAGGGTTATCTAGGGAAACAGAATCAACAGATCTCTGTAAATAGTATGAGATTTTATAAAATTCTCTCATGTGACTGTGGGGATGCATAAGTCCAGTTTCTGCAAGCAGGTTGCAAACCAGGTGTTTTGATGAAAGTCCAGTGAAGGTCCTTTATGAGTTTCTGGGAGATGTTGGCTGTCCAAAGACAAGCTGGGAAATTCTCTCTGAATGCTGAAATCACTTCCCCTTTTAAGGCATTCAACTGATTGGATAAAACGTCACTCATTGCTGACGGCCATCTATGCAGTAAACTCAATGATGACTAATGTCCATAAATGTCCTTGTATTACAATTATCCCAGTGCTTACTTGACCAGATAACTGGGCACAATTACCTGGCCAAGTTGACACATTAACCTAACCATCACACTACCTCATAGTTGTTGTAGGAACTAAATAAGTTAAAACAAATATAAATCATATAGAATGAAACATAGCACCTAGTGAGCATTCAAAATCCACATTATTATTTGTAATATGTAAAGCCACACCCTGAAATACTAGCATGGCATCGATCTGGCAGTGTGAACATTTTAATACTGTTGGTTTTTTAAAAATATAATCCACTGTTAATTCAGGCCCCATTGATGGCTCTTCCAGTCAACCTCTCCTCCATTTTCAATAGCTAATTCCCCGGGAGGCTAATTACAAGAGGTGAGTGGGTGGAAGATGGGGAGACAGGGAAGAGTTTAAGAATTGGCTAATACAAGAGACCACAAGGAAGGAAGGAAGAGAGAGGTTCCAAGTAGTAAAGATGCTCTTTCCTTCTAAGCCTCAATTTGCACTTTCAAAAGTATCTTGCTCATCTAGCCTCTTTGCAAATTAGGCTCTTGGATGTGCTGGGGGTGGGAAGTAGAAGGCAGGTGAAATCATCTCGCTGCAATCCTTTTACTATCATTTTTAAATTATTATTTAAGTTGTTATAGATACACAGCAGCTATGTTTAGCAGAGCCTGCCAGCCATCCTGAGTTTGGATTTTATCATGTGAGCATTAGGAAGATGACAGATGTTTCTATATAGAGAATATGGTCAAATTCGATTTTGAGAAACATAAACCTAGAAATGAGAAAGAAGAAATAATTGGAGGAAAGACTGATGACAGAGAGGCCAAACATGACATGACATACACCTAAAATAAAGCAAAGGCCATGGAGGGACAGAGGAGCTGGAGTAGAGAAATGATCTCTGACCTCAAATGGGCAGGTTTGGGTGATTGAAAAGTAGGAATTGTGATTTTATGTTTCAAGTTAGTTAAGGACTCCATTAACCAAGATAGAGAATATAGGAAGAGGAGCAAGTCTGGGGGCAGAGACTATCTGTATTAGTCAGCCAAAGGGGTGCTGATGCAAAGTACCAGAAAACTGTTGGTTCTTATAAAGGGTATTTATTTGGGGTAGAAGCTTACAGTTACCAGGCCATAAAGTATAAGTTTCTTCCCTCATCAAAGTCTGTTGCCATGTGTTGGAGCAAGATGGCTGCTGAAATCTGCAAGGGTTCAGCCTTCCTCTTCCTCTTAAAGCTCCGTGGTCTCAGCTTCTTCCAATATCAGCTGTAGGCTGGGATACGTCTCATCTCTCTCCCAGATGCTCATTTCTCTCCAGGCTCAACTGTTCTGGTTTCTCTACAAGGTCAGCTGTAGACTATCAGGCTCTCTTCCTGGGGCCTCTGCCATGTCTATGGAGCCATCTCTATTCCTCTGTGTTCTTCTCCTGTGTGTTTACTTCCTGAGGCTCCAGCATCAAAAAACTCAAACTCTCTCCTCTGCCTTGTCATTTTCTCTGTGAGTCTGTACTCACCAAGTGGGCAGGGATTCAACATCCTACTGATGTGGTCAAATCAGAGCCCTAATTATAATTTAATCAAGTAAAAGTAAAACCTCTGAAGTTAATACAATCAATCTAATATGTACAGAGGAACAGACCAGTTTACAAACATAATCCAATATCTATTTTTGGAATTCATAAACAATATCAAACTGCTACACTATGCAATAGGCCATGGAGTCATCTTTAGGCATGTTGAATGTCAGGGAGGATGGGTATTGAAATGATATTAATGATCATGAATCCCAAGAAAAATTGTAAACAAATTGAGAAAAACCCAAACTACTGTAAACATGCTGACCACAAATAGAATGTAAACAAATTGAGAAAAACATGTTTTTGTAATAAGTGATATATTTATTTGATATTTGTGTGAAGAAATGATATGGACTGGCTGATGCCAACCAGGTGGGGCAATTTCTATTAATATCCAGTGTAGTCACCACTTCAGTGAGCAACAGGTTAAGGCAGATTGATACCCAGTCATTCTGACTCCCCGCTTCAATGCCCGTGCAAAGAAACTTGCTGCCACTGTCACTGCAGCACCATGACCAACACCTCCCACTGTCAGATGGCATCCTTCAGGAAATGCCATGTTGGACCTGACTCCCAAACCTGCTCATTAAAGGTACCCACCTGCAGTCCAGTTGTTCTTGGGCTGATGGAGTTTAGAGACTCTGGCATCTTCCAACTTTAACTCTATTGTGTGCCCTGACCTGGATACTGTGCATTGGTCATATTGGCATCTTGCGATTAAGCCAGCAAATAAATTGCATTGAGCATTCAAACTACAGTCATGGCAGGTCTCTTTCAAGTGCTAAATTTACTTTTTATTATTATTATTTTTACCGGGAGGTCCCAGGGATCAAACCCAGGTCCCTCCATATGGAAGACAGACATCCAACCATTTGAGCCACATCCACCCCCTAAATTTACTTTTGATTTCAACAGCTACCTTTACACAACAAGGGGCCTATGGGATAACCAGGTGTTGATAGACAGAGGTCCGCTGGGAAATGGAGCTCAAGGTAGAAATGCAAATTTGGAAGCTATTACTTTTTTATTTGGAATTGGAATTTATGATGCCAACCAGGAAGAGGAAAGAGTGAGAAGAGGAGACGGCTATGGATATTAGTATGTAGAAGAAAGAGGAAGGCAGGAGAGCAGAATGGTGGTGCCAAGGCAAAGGCTGGTCAGGGCAGGCAGCAGAAGCAGCACAGCTCACACTTGTAAACAGCAGCAAGTTCACCAAGCACTTGGCTGTATATTATTATCCTTCGTCCTCCACCCCAAGACATTCGAGTCCTATTTTCTTTCAGAGTTCAACTGGATGGTGGTTAAACCATGTGAGTTCTGGAGCCAGGCTGTTTTGGTTCAAAATCCAGCTTTATAACTTGCAAAGAATGTGACCTTGGACTCATTTTGTAACCTCTTCTTGACTCAGTTTCCTCATTTACAAAATGATAGCTATAGTAGTAACTGTGAAATGATTTGTTCATAGGAAATAAGGGACTATGTGTACAGTGCTTAATACTCAAATAAGTGTTAGTTATCATTATTATGGACCAAAGGCACCAAGTTATAAGATGGTTTCAACCTAAAGTATGCTTTACAATGAGATCCACCCAAGAGAATCTAATGAATTAGTATCCATGTAAATAAATACACTGTATTCCCTTCTATTGTAAGTCTTTTCTGGAAAGAAATCTGCCCTGGGCGTTCTGTTCAGCATTGTCTATCACATCGTTGCCACTCAATTAAGCCAGTGTAAGAAAATAACTAAATAAAAAAAACTTGAGGCAGGATATTCAAATACACAAGTACCTACTTGCATACCTTCTAATAATTAGGAGCAAAGGGACTCTTCCAGGTATCTGGTTAGATAACACAAGTGGCTTCATTTCTGAAGAAATACTAATGTTAGCCACCTTAGTTCCACATTATCCTGAAATGTTCTCATCATTGATTAATTATTGATGCCCACAGTGTAGTAGGTGTACAATATTTATTTTTGCATGGACTCTTCCCTTGTATACAATATGCATGGAAGAATCAAAATCTATGCTGAACAGTCATTTTAGTGCAGGACCTCAGAGGTACATCTGCACTTCTACATTGATTCCAGTCTCTGTCACAATTTACATAAGTTTTGGTTTTCTGATTGATTTTCAGTCTTTCCCTGCAGATATTTCAGAGAAAATAAAGAGCTTGTGTGTTTTCTCCTCTTCCACATTTATGAGACAAGAGCACTGAGAGCTGGAAATGATTGAAATCTGGGTACAGCAGGGCAGGAGCAAGTCCAAGGTTGGCCTTGACCATCATTCTTCCTACCTGAAATTTCTGTCCAGGGTGTTATTGTGGAGAGCGAATGATAACCCAATTCTCCTTTTACACTTTATTTCCTCATACTCTCTCTGCAGCAGGAACTTATTGTTCTAGCCCTCTGACATCGTCAGCCTCTTCCTTTTCTTTCATGTCTCTTTGGTCTCCTCTATCTCGCCCCACTCCAGCAGTTAGGGTTTTCGAGAAAATTATCCCAGTTCCTTTCTTTTGCTGTATCAACCCCAATATCAATATATACCAGCCTCAAACTTTAGCTGAATTCCTCAGGATATTCAACATTCCCCAGAGCCAAGGGGAGTGGAATGGGGACAAAAGGGTAAATATGGATCAGCCAAAGGGCAATCTACTGACATCTGTTATTCATCTGCGTCAGTTTCAAAGTGGGGATACAATGTTCCCCAATTGGAGGCAAATAAAGACATATATTCAAAAGAGTGAAATATATGCATCTGTGTTAAATACCAAGAGGTGAGTGAGTCATCATGTTCTCTCAGAAACCATCGTGTTATACTCAGCAGGAGTCAGAAAGTTTTTTTCTGATAAACAGCTGCTCCTGTTTACCTCCAACCTCACTTTTCCAATCATTTGGAACATCTTTTGGAGAGGATTAAAATCCATGGACTGAATCTAAGGGATCAAACTGCTAATAACATATGCATTAAATGCACAGGTCGCCATTTATTCTAGATTGAGGGCATCACTTGAACTTGGATAAAGAGCTATTACAAGTTCTCTATGGTCTATAGTTTAATGAAAATCTTTAATGCATGAGCTGGTCTGATTAAATATCCACATTCTCTCAATTAAAATTAGCAATGTATTAATTTAACTTATTTTCATTTTATATAGTAGTTTTTTTAGAGATCTGATTTTTAAAAAAAAAATGCCAGAGCTGCTATGACAAACACTACACAATGGGTTGGCTTAATTAACAAGCACGTATTGACTCAAGGTTTTGAAGGCTGGAAGTCCAGAATTAACATGTTGGCAAGGCCATGGTTTCTTCTGGGTTCAGAAGTGTTCTGATGATAGCAGTCCTTATCACATGGCAATCTCTCTCTCCTGTCTGGCTTCTACTGGCCTCTAGCTTCTACATCTTCTGGTTTCTCTGGCTGCACTCATAATACTGGAGACTTCATATGGTCTCCAGTATTATGGATTAAGATCTGCCCTGATTCAGTTTGGCCACACCTTAAATAAAAATAGCATCTTCTAAAAATCCTATTTACAAAGGGGTTCATACCCCACAAGAATGCAGATGAAGATCTGAACATGTCTTTTGTGGGGGACATGAGCCAATCCTTGTAATTAATTTCTGGTTAAAAAAAAAAAAGCTGGCCCTTGATTGGTAAATCGTATGGGAAACTGTAAATGAACTACAAATACTATAAGTGGAGCCATAGCTTTGGGCTTCCCTGAGTGCAGTAAGCCTTGTAACTGTCATGTCCCTTGCAGGGACCCTGAAAGCAGTTTCTATACGTTTTTACAAGATATATTGGCCTTATGGGTCATGTGGCTTCTCCTATACCAGGGCAGTAAAAATGCAGTAAAAAATACATGGATTTTTTCTCCTTGCCCCTGAGCTATTCCCTGTGAAGATGATAGCTCCCTGATGGTTAAATGGATTGCTGCCCCATGGACAAACAAGCTGGCAAGCTATGGCTCCTGTATAACATCTTCTGAGAAAATCCAATGCAGCCTAGGTTAAGTAGAGACTGAGAAGACCCTTTAAAGAGCATTACAGAAAAGGTACCAATGATGTTGACAAATAAGACAAAACAAGGGAAGGTTATCCCAGGAAGAGGAAAAACCTTGTAGAAAGGGAAAGAAACATATAACTGTTTTGGGAACTAATCAGAGTTGCTGGGGGTAGGGGAGAGAATGATGAAAGATACAATAGGAGAGGTTGGAAGGGGGCAATCAAAACTTCAGGAGTTGTGCTATCATCAGGGTGGTACAGGGTACTGAGTGATTCCAAGAAAGAGAGTGACATGAGTTGCATTTTAAAGAGATTATCCTAACAATAATGTCAAGGATGGACTGGAAAAGACACAGCTGGAGGCAGTTAGACCACAGAGGAAACGTTGGAAAATTGAACAGATGGTGAGGACTTGAGCAAGGGCAGTATTAACAGAGTTAGAAAAATAACTGATTTGAAAGCTTCACTCAAGATACAGGATTTAGTGAATGGTTGAATGAAAAATGAGTGGTGAAAGTGAGGGGTCTAGGTGATTCTCAGGTGGGCCTTGGGTGGCAACTTTACAATAAACTTTTAAATAAAATTTATTTTTTATTTTTATCATTATTCCCATGGTTTTTTTTTCTTTCAAGAACTGTGAAAATTCTGTTGTTTTGATATTTTCCATTCATTCCTAATGTAATATGTAATAATTTATTGATGGGCCGACTACATGCCAATCAGAAAAATCTTTCCTTTTCTCCCCATCAAAATCCTTCAAACCTACTCTCTAATCTCTCTTCTTGCTTCTACCAATCTCCCTGGCAGCTCTCAATTTTAGAGAATAGAGCAATATCATTTCCAGGTATTAAAAAATCAAATCAGATTTAACCAGAACTTCAACTGCCATCTAATATAAAGATTCTTCCTTGCAGTGGAGGTGAAAAAATATGATTTATTGCTTCCAGCTCCTTTTTTTCACCTCCTTCCCCCAGGCTCTGCTGCCTCTGGCTGCTCTAGAATGGGGAAGTGGGAGAATGAGAGGAAAGACCTCACTGGCTTGGGGCTGTTGTTCTTTGGCATCCATGACTAGGTGGTAGATGGGGACTTTGAGTTCTTCATAGACCCCATAGAGACCTGAACTGTCCTGTGTTCCCTGCCCCAGGCGATTGCCTTCCATCTGGCTTTTTGGAACCCTCTCAGCAATTACTCTAAAGGTTCACCCCACTCAGGCTCCCTCCTCTGTGGTCACTTTGCTCTGGCAGTCAGTTCTCTTATATAGTATACTCCCAGAATGGCCCAAGCCCAGCTCCATTCTGGTAGTTGGGAAATAAACCACATCCTTGCCCTTCCCAACTATGAACATGCAAGTTATTCCTTTTGGCTTTTCTCTTCACTCTCTGTAAAGAATTAAAATGACCAAAGAGAAGTCTGAACTTTGCCATTGGCTCCCGCTGGAGAGCCTTTGTTTACCTGGTGGGCATGGGCAACACCCGATAGTCTATACCAACAATGTCATTTATGGTGGGGGCTTTGGTCCACACAGTATCAGCTCAGCGTCTGTAGGGGCTAGAGACTAAGGTCAGCCATGCGGTGGTCAACCATATTGATCATGTGGCTGAGCCCCAGTAAAATCTCTGGACACCAAGGTCCAGGTTGGCAATACTCCATGTATATTGTGACACATTATAGGCACTGCTGCACAGCTTCCCTGGGGAGGACAACTGGTAGCTCCACATTTGGCACATTTGGCCATTGGCTCCCGCTGGAGAGTCTTTGTTTACCTGACATTTGTGCTCCACATTTGGCACATTTGGCACTCTCCTACAACCTGCACCATGGACCTCTTACGGTGGCTGATTTTCATTGTTTCCTTTCACTGTAAAAAACTGTAACTGGGAATATAACAACTTTCAGTGAGTTCTGAGTCCTTCTAGTAAATTATCCAACCAGAGGGTGATCTTGGGGACACCTGAACTTACCATTGGTGTCAGAAGTGAGGTTGGTCCTGAGAAACTCCTGAACATGAAGTTGGCGTCAGAAGCAAGGGTGGTCTTGGGGACTCCTGAATTTCACTCTCCCTCACAGCTGTCTCCACCCAGCCACTTGCCTGGTGCTTTTCCAGGTCAGAGTCACTCACCACAGTCTTAGGGACACACTATAATATGCTCTAGGGGATGTAGCTTTGGTCTGGTTCTCCCAAGAATTCCAAAGTGGCACCAATTCTCTTTAATTCATCTGATCAATTATTTTCATCTCTTCTATGGGATGGAAGAGCCCTCACAGTTTATCTTGTACTCTTGTACTGAGCCCAGGTGCATCTCTCTTTAAATTTTTTTTTTTTTTTTTTAAGGTACCAGGGATTAAACGCAGGACCTCATATATAGGAAGCAGGCACTCAACCACTTGAGCTACATCCTTTCCCCAATTTGTTGAGTTTAATACCTACTCTCCTCAATTTGGGGATCCTCAGCTAAACTCTGTGACAACAGAAGAAGTACCATTTATCATCTAGTTACATGCATTATGTGTCTCTGCAAGTAAGTCAAACACTTTTAAATTTACTACCAGAAGTACAAGGGACAATTAATAGCACAATGGGCCCTTGATTGACCATGCATAAGGAAATGAAGGGTCCATCTCAGGAAGGGGAGTTTACTGTGTTTTTGTTTTTTGAACTACCTGGCTACAAGGTATTACTTACATGTGTATAGCTAATGTGCTAAATGGCAGCTGTCAGGAAGGTCTGTCAAAATTTCCCACTGATGAATGCTTTTAGGACTCAATTTTGTTTTCATTTAGGACCAATAAATAACTAGCAAGAACAATAAAGAGCTACAGGGTTCATGTAGATTAGAACAATTATCATTACTGATGTGGGATTTTACTTTTGTTTTTTGCTTTGAAAAGTCACCAATTTTTACTGACAATCTACAAGTAGAAAAATAGTCTCTTCCAAAATGCTTAATTTTGTCTCAGTTGCATACTCATTATGAAATTTTGCAATTTTATTAACAATGTTTACTCATTTTGAACATCAGTTCAAAGGCTAAACAAAGGTTAGAAGGTTGAAAGAATTTTTTTGGGGGGAGGGGGCACTCATGAATAGCTATTTGGGCTTCAGACAAGCAATTCATTCCACATTTGTTAAAGCTTGTTGGATTGAGTCCTGTAACAGCTTTTATGCAATAGATTTGTTCCTGTAAAATTGCAGATGAATCAATTTTTTCTAAATTGGTTCATTCTTTGAATTTATTGAAAGCTTTCTATTTAAAGCAATCTTACTCCAAATCCTCTTGTAACATAAAGAATTCATTTAGTGAAATGGATAATCAGAGAGAGAGAGAGTCATATAATAGGTTTACTTAAAGAAAGACATGTCTCTACGACCATTCTGTTGGCTACCACCTGATAAAATGATACAGATGTTTAACTAATTTTTAAAGCAGCCTAACATTGGGGTCATAGAAACTAACGGCTCAGAGCTTCGTAGCAAAATTGTCTTCTGCAAACCCTGCCGTCTTTATACCATAGTACATATTCAGAGATCTCTTGTTCTCATTTCTGCTTTTATCTGAGCATCTCAAGCTCATGTCTGGAAAGCAAATCAATGGGACCACTTTCTTGTTGTCTAGCAGCAGGCATGAAAATGAACATTAGGGGAGATGCTGGGGAAAAAAACTAATCTCAGTCCTCATAACAACCTTACATTCCAGTGGCTGTCCTTATCCATATTTTACAGATGAGGAAACTGAGGCACTGAGAGGTTAAATAAATTCCCAAGGTCACTTCATCAGTAGTAGTTGACAGAGTAAGATTTGGATTTCAGTAGTTTAACTCCAGAGCACAGGCTCTTTAACAACCACACTGCACAACTTCATAAGTGTTTGTATATTGATAGATGGGCGTATAGATGGATGGATGGACAGACGGATGGATAATTAGAGATCCAGATATAAATGTCTTTAAGTACTGGTAAATGATATTTAAAATATTTAATCATTTATAACTAATGCTTTAAGGGTTAAATGAAAGAGCTGCTGTCAAAATGGTTCATTGTTTTTATTCTTCAGGAGGCCAAACATTTGCCACATTTATATCATATAACAGTTTACGAAGGATTTTAGGTCCTGAGGGCTAGCTTCTCCTCACCACTGTGCATTGTAGCCCAGAAGGTGTTTTAGAAATTGGGAAATTTTATATAAAATGTTAGCATTCTATCTTCTCTTACAAAATTTTAATCTCTGGCAAACCCAGACCCACATTTCTATTTGGAAACAATCAATTTGGGATTAGCTGTGCTCTTTAGTTTGCTACAGTTGCCATAACACTTGACATTCTCACCCATAGCTTTCCTCACACACTCACATTAGTTTCTGGCCTCATTAGGTAAAGGAGTTTCAGAATCTTATCAAAAACAAACAAAAAACTCAGTCATAGAGTTCAAGGTAAAACTTCAGTACAGTAGATGCCTAATTCATTGTGTTCAAATAAATTTGGTTCTACTAACCAGAAAGGACTTTGAAATAAGAACCCTGTGTTTGGCACACTACGTTAGCAGTAATTAAGTACATATTTAATTAATGTTAAAATCTTCCCCTGTGTGGCAGCATTTGATGTCCAGGTCCCACCAGAAGTGTTTTAAGGCTTCCTGGCTTTGCAGATGAATTCATGAAGGAATACGAAAGTTATGGGGGGAAGATGTGGTCCCCTACGAGTCCTTGCACCCAGGAATCAAGCCTGGGGAACGTAAATTGTTTCTGTGTATTATCCAGGGATGAGAAAAAAGGATGCGGCAAAAGTGGATGTTTATACACATGTAGATGGAGTAGATGCAAATAGAAAAGTATGAAGTAGAAAGGGAAAACAGACATTATTTAAAATCTATTCCTAAATTCTAAGCTAAAGAGAAACTACCACTTAAAAGTAGCTAGTGACCTACTAAATAAATAGTTTAAGGGCCTATCAAAAAAATGGAAATAGTGCCTGCCTTAAGCCTTTGCCTTCTTTTACTTTTACTTCTATTCTATCTGAAATTAGGCTCTGATTGTCTCAGTAGGAGACCAAGGCAATATTTGTAGTAATTATGCTACTTTGAAGGGAGTCTGTGAAAATAACTATGTGCTGTTATATTTCTTTTCACAACCCTCCAAACACCATTAATGAATAATCAAAAGTGCCCTGCAATCAGAGCAGTAATATAAACACCCACTCACCCTCCTGTGCAGCCAGTGCCAACACTCAATGCAAGTTTCCTGACTAAACAAAAATGCCTTCTGCTTCCTGTTCTATTGGTATGAAGATGCCAATGTAGGAGGCAACCATGAATTCAGTCCACTGAAACAGTCTCTTTCCATGGGCTGCTAGTCATATTTCAAAGAACATTTTGTAATCGTCTTTGACAACTGCCTTCCAGATGGGAGACATTTAAAAACACAAACGTTTGGAAGCAAACCGAAACAGCATTGCAATTGTGGAAAGGTTTACGACCCCATTGGAGATCTACCACCAAGTGAACAGAGGGAAAAAAATAACTCTGTTGAGGACCAAATATTTTATAAACTCCTTCAGAAAAACCAGGACTTGTTTTTGCAAGCATGGACAGAACCATATGTTTAAAATGTCATTCAGACAACTTACAAAATGCTTGAAAATTTCTTTTTCTATGTCCAAGATCAGTGCCTTTATCTGCAATATTCCTTTCCACGAACACCTTGGCTAAATTGGTATCCTCAGTGCTCAACTTCACTTTACATTTGTTCAAACTGTTCATTCCACCTGTAAGTCCCTCCTTTTTCTTCTTTGCTTAACTATATATTACCTGGTCCAGAAGCATCTGTTTGTACGAGTCACTGATGATCCAATCTCTGTGCCGTGTACTCTTACAACATTTCAGTGTCTAACACATTTATTCATGTACTAACTTGCACTGTCTTTCCACTTTAAATACCTACATGTATCTTCCATGTCCAGCCTGATTTTGATCTTTGGGGGCAGAGACTGCATATTATGCCTCTTGGTATTCTCCATACCATCTTGTAATATATTCCTAAATTTCAAGTGGAAAGAGAGAATGATTGCTCTTCTAGTTAGTACAGAACCTGTATAAACAGCACTGTAACATCATTATGCAGCTCCATCATCACCAAATGAGATAAACAACTGAGAATCTAAAGTCCCTATATTTGGAGCTTTTCTTTTTTAAGTTAATTTCATTTATGGGGCAAAAAAATAACATACTGACTCATAGGTACATTTAAATTTGAATTTATAAGCTAGACAAAATACTAACAGTTACACTGATAAGATAATAATTCCTTGTAATGAGGTTATTATCTTTTACATGAGCATCTTGAAATATCTATTTTCCCCACACACTATGTTATTGAAGTCTATTGTATGTCCATGAAACTTGGAAGGATTTCTAATATTGCCAGCTTAAATGTAAATATACTGAGGAAGAGCTTGTAACACATTCACCTGTTAACTTCTCATTCAGAGCTTTTTCTACCAGACCATCTTTTATTCATTATTTGATACTTTAGGTCCATAAACCTGGGAAGAAGCAAAAGACCTAGCAACATTTGGGAACCTGAAGAATGGGTAACCGGCATCCGCCTCTGACATATTTTACTCTCTGAGAGCCAAAATCTGGAGTCAGAGCACCAAAGTCATTCAAACTTTTTATAGTTTCTTTCTTCCTCCTTCTGAACCCACAGAGCAGGGAGGGGATAGTAGGAGAGCTACTATCTATATCTGTATATCTGTATATCTATATATCTGTGTGTGTGTTTGTGTGTTTTACATTTAAGTTATAAATCTCAGATATTTCTGAGCCTGTGTTGTCTATGTCATTTATGTATGTGTTTTTGAGCATCTTATTTGCACTACCTGCTAAATGTGTCTCTTTGGGCACGTAACTTAACTTCCTGATGCCTCAGTTTCTTACGTCTGAAAAGAGACAACAGCCACCTCACAGGATGTTGGGAGTATTAAATGGAAAATTCATGGAAGGCACTTAATAAGCACATAGGACTCATAAATGTTAGCTATGATGATATTATTATAGGCTCTCCAGAATTAACTGTCCCATTCCTGCATGTAAATGCCCATTGTAATTGATTATGCTAACTCTAGAAATATGCAATGATCTTCCTGTCCAGGAAATCCAAACTAAGCTAGTGGGAAATCAGTTTGTCACCTTTAATCTAGTCTCTTGTAATCAACTTTCTATTTTCATTTATTCTGTTTTCTTTAGACATCTTACATTTCAGGGAGAATCCTAAGACCCTTCCTAAATCACCACATAAGACAAAATCAAAATACTAGTCAAACCTATGGTTTGGCATTAATTATGTGAGAGAAAAAAAAGATCCTTTACCAGATGTGCTTTCTAAAGCACACAGGTATTTCTTTCCCTAGTGATAATGGGTAACACTGAGAAATAGCTTGAGTCTCAGAAGGGGAAGAAGAGAGAGAATGAGAGGGATGGGAATTTAATGGATAGACCACTTGTTTTTTTCCACTACTTCAGGGTTTCTTTCACCAGCGGAATTTCACAAATGTATAAATTGAGAGCTCAATGATCTACATACATATTTGAATTTGTGTGGACAGAAGATGCACAGATTTATCAGCTTGTTAATGGAGTCTATGACCTAGAAAAAGGAAAAAAAAAAAACATAAATTCCTCATTGGTCCAATAATTAGCAATGAAATATCTTGGTCATTTTATCTTCCTGTTTTCAATCAAGTATAACTCACATCACCCTATTAAGTAATTATTAGGCTCAATCAGGCATACTTTTATTCATTTTTATTTTTCTGCTTTCCTTGCTCTTTTCCCAAATAATTTTATACCCCTCTCCAATTGCTAGTTTAAGGTAGAAGAGGTATTTCTCCCTAGTTCCATCTGAAGTTTCTATATATCTGTGTGTGTGTGCGTGTAAAACATTTTGGTCTATTACTCATTCTTTTATTAAACAGGTATTACCTAAGTGTGTAGCAGTGCCAAATACTGTATTAATCCCTAGAGATGTCAGATTAAAGTACAATTACTTTACTCAGCGAGCTCTCAAGCTAGTAGAGTAGACAGACATATTAAACTAACAGCAGCAAAACAGTGTAGTAAATGTGAGCATGGAAGTGTTTAGAATTGCTTTTTTTTTTTCACTGCCTCTACTTTCCTACCTACTTCCATAACGTCCTCCATTACTCTTCTGAGACTTAAAAATATTCTTCTATCCTTGCTACTATAGAGAAAATGCTATGGAAAAAGTTAACAACCTCCTGGTTACTTTATTCAGAGAAAGCTTTTCCACCCTTATCCACTTGATCTTTCTGTGCCATTTGACTCTTGGATCACTCAGGGCTCAATCAAGAAAGCAGACCACTATGACTGCTACAGAAGAAAGGAATTATTATAGGAATTAGACCTAACAAAATTGTGAAGGACACAAGGAAGTAAGGCACAGAAGGGATCAGAGAAAAGTCTCTAACTAGCCCTCCTCAAGCATTGGTACAGATGGACAAGTCAGAGCTTGTGGGGCAATCAGGAAAGGCAGACGCCTCTACCAGCTAGTTTGGGAGTTGAGAAAGGGATCTGGTTAATGGTCAATGGAAAGTTCTCCCTGGATGATAGTGGCCTGAGGTCATTGTTGGGGTCACCTATAAAGCTGGCAGTCAGAAAGAGCCCGATGCAAAGTGGGAGAGATCAAGGGTAAGATGGAACTTGATAGGATCTCTGCATCTGTCTCTTATCACACTTAATTACTATGATTTTCAGAAAGTAAAGGCTGCATGCATAGTACTGCCTTCCAAAGCTTGCACAAATGTCTCTTTGGGACATAAGTAATCATAGAGGAAAGGGGGTTCTTGGAAATGTAGTTCCAACTTAGCCAGAATGACACTATACAAAACTACCAATACATAGTGACTTTGTTCCCTTTAACTTGATCTCCCAACTTGGTTTCTAGGGCATGACCCCTTCTCTGTTCCTCCTTAAAGAGAAATAGATGGAGAAATATATATAAATATGGGAATTTTTATAGACATATATGGATGTGAAGATAATTCATATTTAGATTTATTTAGATAGGTTTCAAAATAACCCAAAACAATTAGATCACTCAGCAAATATCAGACACTCTTGGTGAATATTAGTAGACTCTGTATATAATTACATGAGAATTACACATCCCTTTTCTCACACCATCACTATAAGATGCTACCTTACAATGAAAACAAGTCTCAAACCAAATTTCACCAAATTTATAACCATTTATCAGCAAGATGGTCCCCAACTGGCCATGCCACTCGTTATAGACTTTGGGGAAAATCCAGTCTCTACTTAGGTATACTGATTACCATCTTCTTTGAGAGGCTCACTCCAAGGTGAATGCAGTGATGTTTTGATGGCATTTCAGCTCAGCTTTGGAGAGGAATCTAGCATGATTTCTCCAGGAAGTAGAGAAATGTGGGACCAATGGGACTGCAGACTTTGATTATTCCAGCAGTGGCATTGAATTGCTGGGTTTATCAGAATTTTTATAGCTTATTTATTCAAGGTAGTGAGACATCTACAATATTTTAACCATTCATCTTTCTTGAATGATTCTTATTTCATCAGTGGCAATTAACAAACACTCTGAAACATATTTCAATAAATATATTTTAAGTGCTAGGTAACTACTTTGAAAGTGTTTCTTCCTGGTTAAGTGGCCTTCAAATGCTAATAACCATGACCAGGATGAATGTTAGAGTGCTATACACACACACATACCACACATATCTGTTTAGAGAGAACTATTTAAACATATCAACATGCAAGCAATATAATTATAATAATTAACAAACCCTCTAAGGATAGTCATATATAGCTATATTACCCACTTTTTATGTTTAGAAAGTCAAGAGCAGTCCATTCTCAAATATGTTTTACTATTATTCAAGAACAGCAATGACAAAAAGGACACAAGATATTACTTACACATGCTTACATCTACCTTATCAATACATCCCAAATCTGCCTCAATCCCTGCCCCACATAGTCTTCCTAAATTATAGTTCTGATAATGGGACATCTGCTTAAAAGAAATGGCTCTCCATTGTCCAACTATTATTTGTCACATCTTGTTAAACCACCACTTCTTTGGCAACAGCCCCTAGAAAGAGATCTGCTAATTTTATCGACCCTAGATTTAAGCAAATTGGAAAACCCATCCTGCCTCTGAAGTCACTAACAATGAAGGTATAGATACATATGATCTAGACAGTGACCTTCCGTGTTGCTGTGGCACTCACCATTCGGTTTGAATTTATAGGCATTGCTGGTTCTTGACTTTCTTGCTTCCTTTCCTAGGGTATTCTGTCCTGTTATGCCGCTTTGGCTACCCAAAATAAACAGTGGCCATATACAGTACACTGACAGGCTCATCTCAGAGAGTTTACAAAAATGTGCTACCGATGAGAGGTAGCATATTCAAGGGCCCTAAAAGAACACCAAATATGGGAGGAAGGGCAGGTCAAGGGAGAAAAGCCACACACTCAGTATTTACACAGTATAACTAAAAGCTGCTAATGATACCATGAGACCATCCAAAGGGAAGATTATTTTTTCTGGTGTGTATGGTCTGCAATCCCAATTAGGTAATAAGCACATAAAAACATGATTTCTTGTACCTCCCCCTCACCCGTCATTTGTTTCTTAATATTATACTTACACCAACAGTACCAGAAAGAGTCGCACCTACTGAAAACTCAATAAGTTTTGTGGGTTCATTAAAAGAAGAGGAAGGGAAAAAAAAAAAAAAAAGAGAAAAATGTATAAGTAAAATTTCTAATGAAATTAGTGAAGAGGATTATTCCCTGTGTCCAAATGGCAAAGTAAACTGAAAAAAGTAAAAAAAAAAAAAGTGAGCTAAAGCTAATTAGCTGTACAGTATGGGAAATTTACAGCAATATATACTGTTGGGCAGATTAGAGCTTAGCAGTACTCCAGTAATCATGTCTAAAACAAACGCTGTGTGAATGTATCTAGTTAACACTGAATATATTAATTAGTATGATTTGGTAAAGCTTATTTTTGTAAAGAATACATTCTGATTCAACGAAATTTAGTTCACATTAACTTTCCATTCTCATCCATTTTCATTAGATGGCTTGATAATTGCAGAAGTTTATTGAACACATGAGTCATCCTTCCTTCCAAGCCTCCATTTCTTCAGGAAAATTATAATTTTCAATATTCAAGTCCTCAATTCCCATCCTATTATCTTTTTGCATATTGCAAATAATAAGTTATTGAAATTCCTGCCTTGGTAGCTATGTAACACAGATGCTTTGGTCTCTGTGGAGAAGATTAAATTGAAAAGGTATTCCCTCCTTTTGTATTAACGTCTGGAATTCTGAATATATGATGGACTTACTGGAAGGTTCACAATGTAAAGGTGAATCACAAAACAAGTTACTCTAATTATTTGCCTTACTCAACCCACAGGGGCACTTTAACAAACTGGTTTATTATATAATCATAACCACTGTGAATTTTGACATGATGAATCTTGAACAATTTTTTATTTCATAGTTTAGGTGATTATATAGTTCATGCAAATCGTGAATCTTTGAGAATGATGCAGACACTGAGCCGACACTGAAGATATGAACCGCCTTTCATTAATAGCTGACAATCAAGCAGGACTGATGGCCTAGGAACACTATCTCAGATTTTTTTCCACGTCCTCTTTGGTGTACCACTGGATCAGCCTTATCAATCTTCAATTAAGTAGTATAAAAGTCCAATAAAGGGATTTGCTAACATGCAAGACCATTCCACCATTTGAGTGTTACTATCCATGAACACTGGTGCAGAGTAAGCCCTGGGTTTGAAGTTCAGCTCTGCCATCCACTAGATGTGAAACCATGGGAAAGTTACTTAACCTTTCTGAGCTATTGTTTCCTCATTTGTCCAACCTAACACTCAAGATTGCTCTGGGACCAAAGGCAATAGTGCCTGTAAGAGTTCTTTGGAGACTATGAGCTGTCAAACAGATGTAAGGTAGGTGTATTAGTTTTCTATTCCTACTATAACAAATTACCACAAAATTAATGACTTGAGCAATAGAAATTTATCATCTTACCATCCTATAGGTCAGAAGTTCAACACAGAGCTCACCGAGCTAAAGTCGGTATAAGAACTGTGTTCCTTGCTGGAGACAATAGGGGAGAATAAGTTGCCTTGCCTTTTTCAGCATCTAGAGGCTTTTGGCATCCCTTGGCCTGTGGCCCCCTTATTCCATCATCAAATCTAGCAACACTGAATCCTAATGTTTCTTCAGTGGCTACATCTCTCTCTGATGACAGCTGGGAAAAGCTCTCTGCTTTTAAACATTTATATGATTAGCTTGGGCCCACACAGATAATCTAGGATAACCTCCCCTTCTCAGATTCATTAACCTTAATCACATTTGCAAAGTCCCTCTTGCCATATTAAGGTAACAAATTCAGTTTCCAGGGATTAAAACATGGATATCTTTGGCCAACCATTATTCTGCCTATCACATTAGATATTACTCTTATTAAATACAGGCTCATCTAAGCATTCTCCAATAACTCTTCATTCCACTGAGATTTTCCTTATAAGTATGTATCCATATGGACTATACTGATATATATCTGTTTGCAGGGTGTTTTATAACTGTACAAAACCCCTATCATACATACATTTCTCTCCCAATTCATATTCAAGTTCTTCTAGTATACAAGGTTTACACTAGAGATATCAAGTGAATGCCAGTCATTATAGTTGAAAAAATGACAGAGGAGGTTATTGAGAGACTGAAGGTCTACTAATTACATGTGTATTTCATCTATGTCACAAGTACGTGAAGCAGTATAGCAAGCGGAAAATGGATGGTCTTTGGTATCAGAATACCTAGGTTCAAATCCCAGCTCTTTCTCCTAGTAACTGTGTGATCATGGGCAAGTAATGTAATCTCTTTATGCCTCAGCTTCCTTAACTATAATATAGGGATAATAACGATCAATAAGTTATAGGTTTGATGTAAGGATACAAGAAATACAAACAAATGCTTACAGTGGTCTTTGTAAGAGGGTCTGACACATGACAAGCCCTCAGTAAGAGTTGACTACCTGCTGACAGCAGCTTCTGCTGGACCATAACAACCAGTCATCTATTTCTGAGGCTTTGTCTTACAGCTATTTTTTTCCCCAGTGTTTCAGTAATAGTCAAAGACAAAGTTATCAGTATTTTTCTCTTTTGATTAGAAAAATATTTGGCAATTTTTTTCCAATTCAAAATTATCCAGAGTGGTCCAACAGCCCCCACCGCTGCGCAGGCAGCACCTGGCCCAGAGCTGAGGAAGATGGTGTCGGTTTAGCACTCACCATTTCTATCGTGGGCACTCACCATTTCTATCGTGGAGGATGGCTGATTGGGGCCAGGATCCTGCCCAGGTGGTCTCTTCAGGGAGCCGCTGGAGTGAGAGCCTTGGGGACATCGAGCTGGAGGGAGCTGGATGGGTGGATTTGTGTTAAACACCAACAAGTACTACACCAAATGGAAGAAAAGAGCCAGAAAAGACCCTGGCACACCTCTGGAGACCCATCCTGGGGGAGAAAAGCAAGGGTGAGTCTTTTCAACACTTGTTTTTTTATGATCTTGGCCACTTTTTCAACTAGAAATGGTCGAGTTGCTGTAACCAGTTATGAGGGGTTTCTTGTTGCTGTTTCAATCTTGGTGTCCTCACAGTGAAAGTTGAGGTTTATTTGTTTAATATTCAGAGACTCTACACAGCTGTGAAGACATCTGCTCCTGTTTAGTTGTTTAAATCACTTTGAAAATTGTTTCCTCATATTCAAAACTTTTATTGTTAAAGAAAAAAAAAAATTATCCAGAGATTTGCTGTTTCCATTTGTGAATTACCTGCTCTGTCTTCTCTTCCTTCTCACCCCTGCTGCCTGACTTTAGGGCAATGCTCTGCTTTTATCAGCTGCTACCGAGAGTGGGCCAATGGGAGAGAGATGAGGAAGAGAAACCCAAATCATTCTATTTGTTTCTGCCGAACCACTTAGAAGTTTAAACCTATTGGCCATCAGGAAGTTTTGCAATTATCTATGGCTTTAATATTTTGTGTGTTTCTTGACCTCAAAGAATATAGAAGAATTGAAATGTGAGATTTTATCTTTTTTCCCACTCCATGGCATAAACCGACATCTACAACACAGCCATGTTCCAGAGACATTCTGAAACTTTTAATTGCATAAGTCTATGAGAAACCACTCCACCATGTCTACTCATACAACAAAGTATAACTTCAGGCCCTGGAGACTTTGAGAATCAGCCTCTTGAAAGGGAAGCCATTATAATGCTTTTCCAGATCCATTTATGTGTAAGGACTCTACAGACAAGCACACTGTAAGTTCTTGAGAAGTCTATGATTATTTCAGTGATTGATTCCAGCTCTTTCTGAACAGGTTATATGTTATCTTCCTCTTCATGGGAGCAGTTTTGCAAAAGAGAAGCTCTCTCCCCTAACGTCAGCTCTCTGTTCTATTGATGCTTCCTAGTACAGAAACATTTCAGGCCCTGTCAGATTCTCCATGATAAATTTCAGTTTTCAGCAGTTTATAAATCATCTATAAATAATCACTTGTGGTAAGAAGATACTTGATAGAATTTTTACAATGAGCATTTGAGGAATTATAGGACAAGAAACTACATCTAACTGTTGACATATTAGAGGGGTGAGGAAAGAGGGGATCATGTGTTTGAATAAAATGAACTATTTGGAAATTCACAAGCCTTAATTTCACAATATAAATTAATTTTTCATGATCTTATCAGGATCAAAGAAAATTTTTAAAAATATTTTCAGTAAGACAGTTAAAAAATAGATCATTGAGAAGGTGTAGCTTTTCTGTGCAGTTTACTGTGTTGAATCCCCTCTCTTCCATTTGGGGGAGGCACTCATTGTTTATCTTGGTGTTAGGTACCATTTCCATCTGTAAGTTAAAGCAAGGATTCTTCTGTTGCAGATTGCCTGACACCTAGTTTCCTCAAAATAATTTGGTGGGACTTTTGGTGGTGTACACACAAAAAAGAGCGAAAACATGCATTGAAAGGAGGAAAAATAAATAAGTAAAACTATTAACTTGCAAGAACAAATAAAATAACAAAGATCATAGGGACTATCATTATGGTGCCTAGTCCATCAAAAAGACATTTTGTTTTCATGATAACAGCCTAGGCACTGTTATTAGTTTTCTGGTTTCTGCAGAAAGAACTAGGCTAAAACAGCTCTTTCAATGGATTTTTTTGAAGAAGAAAAAGAAGGAGGGGGAGAAGAATGGGGGGGTAGGAAAGAGGAGAAGGCAAACAACAACACAAATCAGTCTGCCCACCATGATTACTGATTTGGGTGGGATGGAAGGCTTTTCAAGCAGCAGATCTTTTTTTCTTAGTTAAATGAACAGGAGGAAAAAGAGAAAACCAGTTATGAGCAGAGAAACTCAGACAAAGCAGTGTACATCAAAAGGAAAGTTTTTAAAATGGGACAAAGATATATAAAAGATGCTAGAAGACATGGTTTTCTGAATAGATTGATACTTAAATCAGTTGAAATAACTTTAAATAATGTGACTTTTAAAAATGGAAATACAATAGCACAATGTAGCTTGCGATCTTGAAATTCAAGGTACTGCAGACTACCTGTATAAGTTCTTTTTTGAAGAATCAATGAATTAAGTCACTATGGTCATTTACATTTACATTTTGCAGAAAGCTACAACACAGAAATTAGAAAAATATAGCAATCAATGAAAAAATAAAGAATCACAATGAACATCTTTAAAATTACACTTCCATCTGAAACCCACTCTTCCTTAAACACAAGTGGTAAGATTAGCTGATCTCTAGGTATATTTGATTGTCCCATTTTTTTCACTCATTTACTCAACACGTATTTATTGAACATCTCTTCAAACCAAATATTATACAAGATGCATGAAATATAAAGATAAATATGGCTCGATTCCTGCCCTCAAGGGGTTTACAGCCAAATGAGAGAGAGAAACATATAATAGCAAAGCCTTGTGAGAAGAGAAATTTTTATCCATCTTTGCTGTTTCCAATCACTGTTACTTAAAACGTGATGAAGGCATCCTCTCGTGTTTCTACTTCTAAGAAAGTTGGTCTCAAATTTTTATATACATAAAAATCACTGTGAGTGCTTGCTAAAGTTAAATATTTTAAATCCAGGATGACCACTCTGCTATGACCAGATTCAGACTCAGTAGGTGGGGCCAGTAATCAATGTTTTTCACAAGCACTCAAGGTGATTCTGAGTCTGGTAGCCCACTTGGAGAGACACTGCTATAAAATGCCCTTGAGCCCTGAGCAGATGTGATCCCTGAGGCAGCCCAAGTGGTGTGAGAAGCCAGACCCAGGAAACCAAAGGTCAGTATTTAAAGAATGAGTAACACAGGCCACCCTTATACTGTTCCTTGTCTCCTAGACTTCAACAGCTAATAGACTCAATTTTCATTGCAGCCCTTTCCAGGGTTTGCCTCTCTAAAGCCTCTGTTCTTGGTCCTGGACATCTTCACCAGTGCCTTCATCTGAGGAAGTACCAGAGGCTTTGATATCAGGGGAGTCCTATCTCCATTTGCAAGGATATGACAAGGATACAAGTATTTTGAAATCCAAATTGGTATTCTGTGCACAATTTCCCATAGAAATGTCTTGTGCACAGTGACTAACTTCTGTAAAACTATTAGCTATGTTCTACCTCAACTATATTATAGATTTCATGGATTTTTTTAGCCTAGTATGAAGCAAAGACAATTCTCTATAACACCTGAAAGAAAATCTTTTCAGGTGCACCCTGTTGGAGATTAAACTTGTTTATTTCTACTCTAGGATAGGGGTAACACTGTTGAGACGTGGAAGGTATTTCCCTTTCATGCAGGGAACAAGTTTTTTGTGTGTGGAGGGTGTGGACCCCTGGAGACAATGGCATTTGAAATGATTGGTTCCCATGAAAGAAACAATTTTTATTGTCTAAAAGAGGATCAGATCAACCCTTTGTGTCCTAAGGTCTAAAAGTGCAGGCTCTGGGACCCTACTGGAAAACTGCTTTACTGAGGCAAACGGGTATTGACTAGTAGATTCTGACCCATATTTGTTAGCACTAATTTTCTATGTGCATTGTATTCCTGCCCATGAATCATTGTCATTAGAAGTGAAAATTCCTCAAATATCCCTAGATTGCACAAATAATGGATCTCACTGTAACTGTAACAAAGCAAAATGGTGAAGAGAAAGGTGCTTGCTTTGAAAGTGCTGCTTTACCAGCCGGGAAGGGAGCACCTTCATACATATACTCATGGAGTCACACGTTACACCGACCTGGGGACAGAGAAGTGTAAATGTCACTGTTATCAGAATACAAACAATTAACTTAAAAATGAATTTAACCTGCATTTGGCTATTCCAAAACTGTCTTATTTTGCTAGGGCTGCTGTAACTAAGTACCACAGACTACTTGGCTTACACAACAGGAATTTATTATCTCACAGTTTTGAAGCTAGATGTTTTGGAGACTGATACCATAACCAAGGTGTCAGCAGGACCATGCTTTCTCTGAGGTCTGTAGCATTCTGGTGGTGGCTCGGCTTGCCAGCAACCCGTACCTCAATCTCTGCCTCCTTCAATGTCTGTCTGTCTCCTTCTGTCTCCACTTTCTGACTCTTACTACCAGGACTGCATTTCCTCTGCTTATAAGGACTCTGTCATATTGGATTAAGGTCCATCCTGATTCAGTTTGGCCTCATGTTAACTAACATCATCTTCAAAGGTCCTATTTACAAATGGATTCATATCCACAGGATTGGAGGTTAGGAATTGAGCATGTCTTTATGGGGAACACAACTTAATCCATAATAAAAATATTTAAACGATAGTACCTTTTCTTTGTTTAAAGGATATTCCTGATTATTTATTGAGTTCTCTGTTCCAAGCACACTTACGATTTTTAAAGTAAGCATGAGAAAAATTAGGGAACATGAACAAGAACATATCTGAGAAGGACTTTTCTTGCTAATGGAAACAATTTGAAATCTGATGTCATGGCCATTGGAGCATTTGGGTGGCCCAGGAACTCAGTTGCTTCTGGTTTGCCTAGAAGATGGCCTCTACAAACTGAAGGGCTGACAGTGTCTTGGTAGAGTAACTTTTACTCTAGTATGATCTTTAAAATATTGTCATTTATGTGATGTGAGGTTCCCCTCGGTGAGCATACTTTAAAGGTATAAAAGTTTTTATTCCTTCAGATAGCAATAAAAGAGGGTAAATTCCATGGGATTTCTTGTTACTTGTGTACATGAAAGAGAAATATCTACAGGGCAGCAAATTAATAGCCCAGAGTTGAGAGTTCTACTAAATAACATTGAACCCAAAGATAAGAACCAAATAAATCCATTCAGTGGTCATTTACGTAAATAGTTTGCTTCATAAACCCAGTGGACTTTGCTGCTCAGAGAAATATTCTTCCAGTAATTCAAAACTGTACATTTCTTGGGCTTCTTAAGGAAATCACAAATTTCAAATCAGAAACATTTCCTCTAGGGCATTGTTTTTATTTGCCAAAGGGCTGCCGATGCAAAGTACCAGACATGGGTTGGCTTTTTTAAAGGGAATTTATTTGGAGTAAAAGCTTACAATTCCAAGGAAAAGTCCAAGCTGAGGCACCATCAGAGGTGCTTTCTCACCAAAGTCAGTTGCCATGTGTTGAAGCAAGATGGCCATTGATCTCTGCTGAGGTTTGAACTCAGCTGAGGGCAACCAGGCATAGGGCTTGTCTCTTTCCGGGCCTCCTATATCAGTATCAGCTGCTCTGCTTTCTTTCTGAGTTCATGTATAAGCTATCAGGCATATAACAGGGCTCCTCTCCTCTCCTCTCGAGCTGCTCCATGGACCCAGGCTCTTGGGCTTTGTGCTTAAGTGATCCTCTAGTCTTCTCTCTTACATGGCAGGATCAAACAAGGTGGCTCCCTTTTCCTGTGTCTCCCCGTCTCTCTCTGTGTTTCCATTTATATCAGACCCAGCAAGAGGGCAGAGACTCAAGCTGGCTCACACCTTACTCACACCTCACTGACCAATCAAAAGCCATAAGTCACTCTTATCAAGTAATCTAATCAACAGGTTCTCAACTGAATTTAATACAATCAAAGGGTACATACCCAGAGGAATAGATTAGTTTACAAAGATAATCATTCTCTTTTTGAGATTCATAAAATAATCTCAAACTGCCACAGGCATCTACTATGCAAAAGGGTAAATGAAAAATCTGTGAATGAAATTTAAAATCACAATCAGAAGCACCATGGATGGTTTGGGGTGAGGACATGGGAAAGAGGGATTGCCCAAGGAGATTGCTATTTTGATATTCCTGTGATACAGGTTGCCTACCATTTTTGAAAATCAAGCTCTTATATGGCTTGCTTCTTCTGGGAAACAACTTCCCATATTATTATTATTTGATATATTCAGTGGAACAAAAAGCATATCAGATGGAAGACAGGAAGGAAAGTGTTGATCAAAAGTAAGGATTTTGGCTGCACCCCCATCAAGATGGCAAAGTAAGAGGCTTCAGAGCTTTGTCCTCCCACAGAAGATTTGAACAGTGAGCAAGAATTGGCAGAAACATTTTTCTCAAAACCCCAGAAAACAAAGGACAGCTGTGATTGTGTGAGCACCAAATCAAGAAAAAGACTTCTTAAAACCAGTAGGCCCTTTCCCCAGTCTTCACTGACTCAGCATGAAGCTGGCTCATGCTCCCAGTGCCTATCTCTGTTCCCAGTTCTGGAGGGAGCAGAGTAACCCTCATACACATACCATGTCTTTTTGTCCAGTCTGTCTGGTGGTAGCCTGACAGACTCACCATCCCAGGACCTGCCCTGCATGTGGAAGGTAGCTAACAGACTCCCCTACAGAACACTGTGGGAGAACAGACAAGTGGCTGCCTGGGGCAAAGGATTGCTAGCTATAGGTGCAATGCCATGAGAAAACTGGTTCCTAGGAAAGAGGGGACATTCATATCCATGTACATGGTAGAATTCCTAGGGCCACATGCACATGTGCAAGACAAGAGGTACACCCAGAAAGAATCAGGGAGGCAAATAAGTTTTGGCCTGGAGCTATTCTCCAAATTCTGTATAGACAAGTCGTGAAGAACAGCATTTATACAAGTTCAATCTGCAAAGACTGCGAAAGGTGTTTGCTTTTGCTTTTTCCATACTTATTTTTCATTTTAAATTTTTGGTTAGCTCCTCACATTCAAGGAAAACTGTCATTATGCTAGCTAGATACAAGCTTGAGGAAGATAACTAATAACACATTAAAATGTTAAAATGCCCAGACTTGTAACCAAAAGGTTACAAACATACAAAGAAACAGGAAATGATGGCCTAGGCACAGGAGAAGATTAAAGCATTGGATACCATCAATGAGGAGGACCAGATATGGGTCATACAAGGACTTTAAAAAAAAAAAAAAAATTCCTAAACATGTTCAAAGAGCTAAAGGAAAACATGGACAAGTCTAAATGAAATCAGGAAAATTATGAACATAAAGAGGCAATCAATGGAGAGATGAAATTATGAAAAGAAACCAAACAGCCTGAAGACTATAGTAATAAAAATTAAAAATTCCCTAGAGAGCTGGCAGCTAAATTAGAGACCTTGATATAAGACAATTGGAATCATTAGGTCTGAGGAGCCAAAAGAAGAATGAATGAATAAAAGTGAACAGAGCCTGAAGAACCTGTGGGATACCACCAAGTATACCAATATATACATTGTGCGAGTCCCAGGAGAGGAAAAATAGAAAAGGGAAGAGAGAATATTCAAAGAAACATTGGCTGAGAAGTTCCAAATTTTATAAAAGACATGAATATATACATCCAAGAGGCTCAATGATCTCCAAACAGGATAAATCCCAATAGAACCATGCCGTAACATATTATAATCAAACTGTCAAATGCCAAAGATAAAGAGGGAATTTTGAAAGTTGCAAGAGAAGTAACCTGTCATATACAAGGGAATCTCAATGAGATTAACTGCCAATTTCTCATAGGAAACCATGGAGGCAAGAAAGCAGTGGGAAGATATATTTAAAGTGCTGAAAGCAAAAAAACTGCCAACTAAGAATTCTATATCTGGAAAAACTGTCCTTCAAAAATGAGCATCAAATTAAGACATTGTCATATAAACAAAAACTGAGGCATTTTGCTACCACTAGACTGGCCCTACAAGAGATGCTGAAGAGTTTTTTTCAGGTGGAAAGGAAAGGACTATAGACAATAGATCAAAGCTGCATGAAGGAATAAAGATTTCCAGTGAGGGCAACAACATCAGTAAATATAAATGCCAGTACTATTGTAATTTAGTTTTGTAACTCCCCTTTTTACTCCCTACAGGATCCAAAAGGCAAAAGCATAAAATATAATGATAAATCAGTGGTTTTGGACTCATAATGTATAAACATGTAATTTGTGACAAGAACTACATAAAGGTAGAGGACAGCAGGGGAGTATAGGAACATAGTTTGTATATACTATTGAAGTTAACTTGGTATCAAAGCAAATGAGGTTGTTATAGATTAGGGATGTTAAATTTAAGCCCCATGGCAACTACAAAGAAAATACTGGAGAATATCTACGTTCATAGAGACAGAAATTAGAGTACAGGTTACCAGGGGCAGAGGGCTCAGGGAATGGGTGTTAATACATAATGAGTATGAGGTTTTTTTGGGGAGATCAGAAAGTTTTAGTGCTGGAAGTTGGTGAGTGTACCACAATATTGTGATTATGATTAATCCCACTGAATGATATGCTTGGGAGTAGTCGAAATAGGGAAGTTTATGTTGTGTGCATGTTCCCACAATTAAAAATAAAAAGGAAAAAAAAAAAAGAGCAACTGAAGAGACCATGGCAATTAAATGCATACCTGATCCTGCATGAGATTTAGCAAGAGAAGGAGAAAAGGCTCATGGGGACATTAGAATATAGACTATAAGTTTTATATCAATATTAAATTTCTTGAACTTGATAACTGCACTTAAGGTGATTACATAAGTGAATATTCTTGTTCTTAAGAAATGTACTTGGAAATATTAAGTGTTCAAGAAGCATGAGACATACAACCTACACTCAAGTGTTGAGAAAATGGACTAAAACAGGTGGATAGATAGATAGCAAATGTGGCAAATTGTTAAAATTGGTGGATCATAGTATCTAGGGAGATAGTCGTATGTTGGAGTTCTCTGTATGAGGTTTGTATTATTTTTGTAACTGTCCTGGGAGTTTAAAAGTACTTCAAGATAAAAAGTAAAAAAGAAAGAATTTTTCTTTAGCTGAGGTCAGAACATAGATATGCTATAAATATCTGAATCTAGAAATTCAAACTCAAGCTCAACTTTTCCTGGTCCCTTACCTTTCACTTTCAATTGCTTCCTGTTTATTCTACTCTGTAAGAGTTTTTTCCATCTCACCCTTTATCACCATTCCTACAGTTCATTGTATCTTGTTCAGACTGCTGGAAGAGATTCCTCACCTCCAATCATCCCATCTTCTTTCTTCTCCCTTGTCTTGACTCTATAGCTTTTTTTTTTTTTTGGTAACAACTTTATTGAGCTATAATTCACATACCAAACAATTCACCCATTAAAAGTATGCAATTCAATGGTTCATACAGTTGTCTAATCATCATCACAATCAATTTTAGAATATTTATCATCCCAAAAATAAACTTCATAGACTTTAGCAATCACCACCCATTTCTCTCCAATCCCTCCAGCCCTAAGCAACCACTAATCTACTTTCTCTATATATAGATTTGCCTATTCAGGACATTGCATATAAATGGAATCATATAATAGGTGTTCGTTGGTGACTGGATTCTTTGACTTAGTATGTTTTCAAATTTCATTCATGTATCATTATTTCATTCCTTTTTATTGCTGAAGATTATTCCTTTATATGGATATACTACATTTATCCTTTCATCTCATCAGTTAACATTTGAGTTTTTTCCACTTTTTAGCTATTATGGATAATGTGGTTTTGAACATTTGTATACAAGATTTAATGTGTGTGTGTGTGTATATATATATATATATATATATATATATGTTTTCATTTCTATTGGGCATTGTTCTGGTTTGTGTCTTGTGGACCCCAGAAAATTATGGTCTTAAGCTAACTCATTCCTGTGTCTGTAAATACAGTGTAGATAAGGTCTTTTGATTAGATTCAAGTAAGGGAACTTTAATTAGATCACTTTTGATTAGATAGCTTCAGGGCCTTTGATTGGACTACATCAGTGAGGCAAGACCCAGACTGGATCTCCACCCTCTTATTGGGGTCTTACATAAACTGAGAACTGAAAGCAGAAAAACACAGAGAAAGACAGCTACCATTTTGATCCTGTCAAGTGAGAGAAAGGATTGCCTATAGTTGTGGAAAGACAAAGAAGCCCCTAGAAGCTGAGAGAGGTCCTAGATGTCAGAGGCTGGGTAAGCTGTAAATCAGTAGAGCAGAGACATGGAAAGAGGCTCCTGGGAGGCTAGGCACCCAGAAAAGTTCAAAGATGAAAGAGGAGCCATAATATGTGCTCGATCACCCACAGCTGAGCTTGAAGAGAAAGTTGCTTAGAGGAGAAGGCAGAGATCCAGACTGAGAGCCACCATTTTGCCTTGCCACGTGGCAAGACTCGAGGATCTGCCAGCAGCCAACCTTTGGTAAAACTGCATCTCTGATGATGCCTTGATTTGAACATTTTCACAGCCTCAGAACTCTAAGCTTTTACCCTAATAAATCCCCATTATGAAAACCAGTCCATTTCTGGTGTTTTGCATCAGCAGCCTTAGCAAACTAAAACAAGTATATACCTAGGAGTAGAATTGCTTGGTCGATGGTAATGTTATGTTTAATCTTTTGAGAAACTGCCAGACTTTTTTACAAAACAGCTTTACCACTTTAAATTCCCATGAGCAGTATATGAGGAATTCTCCACATCCTCAAAAAAGTACTTGTTTTGTCTTTTTTTATTATAGACATCTTAGTGGATATGAATTGGCATCTCATTATGGTTTCAATTTGCATTTCCCTGATAGCTAATGATGCTGAGCATCTTTTCATTTGCTTATTGACCATTTGTATATATTCTTTGGAGAGTGTCTGTTCAAGTCCTTTGCTCATTATAACTGGGTTGTCTTTTTATTATTGAGTTTTAAGACTTCTTTACATATTCTAGTACGGGATTCATAAGATATTATCTATAAAAATTTCCTCCCATTCTGAGGGTTGGTTTTTCATTTTATTCATGATATCTACAGAACAACAGTTTGTAAGTTTGGTGAAGTCTAATTTATTTTTTCTTTTGTTGCTTGTAGCACTTGGTGTCATATTTAAGAAATTATTGCCTAACCCAAGGTCTTAAAGATTTACTCCTATGTATTCTTTTGGGAGTTTATAGATTTAGTTCTTTGATTTAAGTCTACTTTTGAGTTAATTTTAAATGTAGTATGAGGCAGGAGTCCAACTTTATTCTTTCACATGTGAATATCCAGTTTTCCCAGCATTATTTGTTGAAAAACTATTCTTTCCCTCATTGAATTGTCTTGGCATTATTGTAGCAAAATCAATTGACTGTCCTATAGCTACTTTTTAGAAACACAAGTCTGATTAAACCACTTATTTGTTTCAGAGCCACCTATTTTCTCTCCCTGCCCAGCATAGCTCCTTTCAATTATAGTTACTGATCTTTGTAATCTGCAGACACAGCCCTGCTTGGTTCCTAAACTAACCCAAAGCAAAACAGGAAGTATCATCTCATCTACTGAATAGAGTGCATTGATCCATTCACTCCCAATTAAGATTTATTCTGCCAGCCAGTTAGTTCCTCAAATCTCAGGTCTCCTTAGTCCCTGTTTCATTTCCTTCTCCAATGACCAGTACTGATGAGGAACTAGTATGTCTGTTGAATCTTAGTCAGGGCTGATGAATTCCCATGGCAAAAAGGGAAAGTCTAAATGCCTTAGATCAATATTTGATGCCTTGGCTTTTATCTTTGCCACCCATCACATGAGGATGTTCTCTTTTTGTCTAGCTTCTGTGACTTACATTTTCTACTAATAAGGCATCCAGTAAATGGGTTAAGGCCCACCTGGTGAAGGTGGCCACACCTTAACTAAAAATAACATCTTCAAAGGGTCCTATTTATAATAGGCTCACACCCACAGGAAACATTAAAATTAAGAACAGGTATTTGTTTGGGTACATAATCCATCCCACCACAATGAGTAAGTGAAGTTAGAGTGAAATCTGAAAAAAACTATAATACAGTTTCTCATGCTATAAATATTTGGGTAGTACTGCCTATGCAAATGATCACATTTTATATTCATTCTGCCAAAGGCTAGTAAATAAGTGTCTAGCAAATGGTCACATTTTATATTCATTCTACCAAAGACTAGTAAATAAGTATCTATTAAATGTCTTCTTTGTGTGTTATACAATGTATCTACTATAAAAACTATTGGGGGCCACAAAAGGAAGAAGGCATGCCTTTTGTCCTTAAGGAGTTTAACAAACAAGTTGGAGACACATACATAAAAATGTGAAAATAGCAGAGTGAATTTTTACACATAAAAAGTGATGCAAACGGTAGGGTTAGATATTTCATGGGTAGAAGAGATCATGTGGTTTAGAAGGCTTTGCAGGGGATGAATGCTCTCACCTCAAAGATTGAGATGAAAAGAGCAGAGAAGAAAGAGGACTGAAATGAGATTTCAGTAAGGCAGATGCCTTTTATACTAAGAAACAGAAAGGTATGGTGGAGAAGTGAGAACAGAAATGGAAGAGAAAGCAAATACCAGAAGAAATGTAAAGTGGCAGAACCCAAACACATCTATCATTCACCCATGTTATTTAATACCTTCCATTAAGAGTAAAATCTTTGGGGGCCTATTAGTCACCCCTCTCAGAATCAACAATCAAGACCTCTCTAAACCTTGCCTGTGGAGCTTACCTAATTGTTTGTGGACCATCATGATAAAATGGTTGGATTTTGTTTTGGTTTGATTTTTGTTTGTATCCCAAACTTTATCTAAGCAATCAATCTCAGCATGGCCCAAGCTCTGGACTGTAAACCAGAAGACCTCAGTAATGATTCTGGTAGTGCCATCAAAACAGTGTGACTTTGACCCATACTTTCCTCTCTGTAAACTCCAAATATATAGTCAGTTATTATACACCATTAACTCTGTGCAAGACCACTACCGCCAAAGTAGGATCAACATTTAAAGTGTCTCAGGTCACATTCTTACCTAGTAAGAAGAGCATAAATTATATCCTGCTTTGAAAGGCAATGACATTTATTTTTTGGGTGCTATTATAAAACTCAGGACTTTTTTTTGTCTGTAGTGTGTGTATATATATATATGTGTGTGTGTGTGTGTGTGTAAAGCTTTAGATTACATAAATTTATGTACATAATGTTACATAAAAATTTAAGGGATTCCCATATGCCCCACCCCCTCCCTTCCCACACATTCTCACATTAACAGCATCTTTCATTAGTGTGGTACATTTGTTATAATTGATAAATACATATTGAAGCATTGCTACTAATTGTGGACTATAATTTACCTTATAGTTTACACTCTGGTACAAATTTGTAGGTTATGACAAAATATATAATGGCCTGTCCGTCACTGGAATGTCATGCAGGACAATTCCATTGTCCTGAAAATGTCCCCATATTACACCTATTCTTCTGTCTCCCTCCCCTCAGAACCTCTGGTGGCCACTGCCTTTATATCAATGATAAGAGTTCTTCCATTGTTAGAATAATAGTAAGTCTATGATAGAATAATAATAAGTCTACTTTAGTTCATTGTTCATTCCCCAATCTTGAGGATTTTGGGGTGGTGATGCCCACTCTGCTTCTAATTGAGTGGGGGCTTAGATCTCATGGGGCAATGGATGGAACTATCTTGCTTGCAGTTGCAGACACTCTCTGTTCCTTGGGATGGGAGTTGCCCATCATCATCTCCTTGTTAGTTGAATGAAAACTGAGGGCTTTTTTATTTTTTTCATTTCATTATAAGAATTTATTTCATTTTAAGAAGATTTCTTGGCTCATTCCCCAAGTTTTCACAATAGATTAAAAAAAACTAATGTCTAAATATTTAAAGCACAAAATTACTACAGCAAAGCTAAAATAGTAGCACCAGTATGAAAGTATGATTTGAAGACATACCTGAAATGCTCAGGCTGAATAGTGAAGAAGTTTTCCTGTATTTGGTAATAAGACTAAAAAAGTAAGCATGCTTCACATGTCTTCAAAAATAAATAGATGAAGTTCAGCTAAGGTGAAATGGAAAAAGTTTGAATAGGAATTAAATATTTAAGTATTTATTTACTTATAACCAAATGATTTATAATGCATATTGTGGAAACATTCCAGTAACAACACAAGAACAATTAACCCCAACATAAAAGAAAAATGACCAAAAAATCAGAAAAGACATAAGGGGAAACAGTATATTAAAAACTCTAACTCCAGAAAACTATAGCAATTAAAAACTAAACTCAGCTGTCAGATTCAGAGCAACTAGATCAAATAGAGGACCATGAATTTAATACCGGTCATCTGACAATAAAATGACAAATCAGCTTAGTTGGAGAAACAATCTCCTTTTGGCCCAGAGCCCTGACAGTAAATAGAAATCCCCATGCTGTAGCTTTTTTTCTTTGTTCTCTATTGAATTATATAGTCTTCTTAGTGTAGTTGGGAAAGTTTTCTCAGGCTTTCACCAATAGGAATCAAAATAACTCAAGCTTAAGATTTGCAAGATGGCTGTCATCAACCTAAAAGAAATTTTGAAACCCCAAAGGTTTTGCTGACATCCAGAGCACTCACTGGTGGCAAATTTAATTAGCTAATGCAGGAGAAGATCCCAGAAATAAACCTTTTCTCTCGAAACTCCATTGAGAAAAGTAAGTGAAAAGTCCTGGTATCCATATTTTACAAATGGGAAAGCCAATGGTTGGAGATTCATCAATGTATCAACAGCCACACAGGAAGACAGTAACAAAGTCAGAAACACCTGCTCATGAGCCAAAGAGATCTTGTTAGTATCAAGCAGTTTATAACATTCTCAGAGATGTGAAGAGTTATTACTAAGGGGATGGCAAGAAATCCCCTGTTTCCCTACAGGACAAAATGAAAGTCAACAGGCCTAGCAATCTCCAGAAAAAGAGAGAAAAAAAAGTTCATTTTGTGTTAGACAGGAAGGACTTTTTTTCGGTGGGGAGGGTATCCAAGGATTGAATTTCCTGCCCTGGAAATTGTTTAGATTAAGAGCTCGTCTTAGCTGGGTGCAGTAATGAGGTGACATTGGGGCAGCGGAAAGGGAGTTGGATGATAATGAACCCTCAAGTCCTTCCATCTTCAGATCCCGACATTCCAATGCTATCTTTTTTATGGTAGAAGTAATAGGGAACAAGGGAACAACACTGACTTTCTATCTTTTCAAGGGCCATCTGCATGTGCATCCTGACAAACTCCTGACAACATTAAGAGTTCCATTCAGTCTACAAAGAACAAGGGAAAAGCTACTCAGTTACCCTCCTTAGAATAAATTGACCGGCTGGTTGATTTAGTCAGGAATTCCTTTACTGGTACTGTTAGAGATTCCCCTTATGAGGTTTGCAATGTTTAACAGGTAATGGGACTGTGAATCAATGCCCCTGTGGCATAGGTTAAGGAAAGGCAGCCTCCAGCCATAACCCACCTGAGGGGTGAGCAAGCCATGGCAGCCCATCCCCTCCCCAAAATAAACAAAGTGGAGCAGATAAGGGCAATCACCCCCTCCACATTCCAAGACCTCCTAGCCCACTCCCTCCTGGCCATTTGGCCCCCAGGCTGTACTCCGTTTCCCCTGCCTATTGATGTACTCTATAAAACTGAAGTCTATTCTTCAGACCCCCTCTGCTGGGAGAGCTTCCCAATAAACTTTCTGCCTGCAATGGTCAATCTCTGCGTCCCAATGAGCGCTGTTTTTCTCTAACAGGTGCTATTTACTTTTGGCAAATTTCTTCTCAACTTACCTAGGACTAGAAACTGTTAACATAAGTTTAGAATAAAAACAAATAGAACTGATGATCTTTTTTTTTCTTTATATTAACTAAAGGCTCACAAAAGCAGCGATGGGGTCCTGAGCTATAATCAATAACCAGAAAATCCTCACTAAAAACCTGCATCAAGTCTGATGGGGCAATAAATGCTATTAAAGATACTCGGTTTCTATGCATTTTAGCTAGAATTATATTATCATTGTGAATGACAATTATATATGCCTTTATTAGTATTTATATAATAAGAAAATGGAGTGCATATTACTAAATCCTTTTGTTCCCGAATCCAAGCATCTGGCTTGCACCCATAACCTCTATGTTCTACTGCCTCTTAAGTGGTAAAATGAATATACATAATACATGGTGGTAAGTGTTGTGACAGAGACATGCACAGAGTTCTATGGGAGCAGACTGAGGGAGGAGGGATGGCTTCATGAAGGCTGTGGCTCCTACCTGGAACAGAAGCAGGTAAGGAGGTCTGGGGGTGAGGGTGTCAATGAGCATTGGCTCGTCTTAGGCAAATGACACAGGAGGGAAATAAAAAACAAGTTATCCAGAAACCACAAATATTTCATTAAGACTATAACAAGCTTAAAATTGCAAAAGATGCGATAAGAGAAAGAAGACCTATATTGGTGATTCTGAGGAGTTTGGGATTTTGAACTGGATTGGGATTTTGAATTTTGTCCCTCAGTCATACTAGACACATTTCAAATGTACAATAGCCCCTTGGTGCTAGTGTCTACTGTACTGGAGAGCACACATCATGGAACAGTTATATTATCACAAAGTTTTATTGGAGAGTGTTTTTGTACCCAGTTACATGAAGTCAGAGACCATGTCTCTTTTATTCACAGCTGAATCCCTATTACTCAGAACATGGCTTAGCACATTGTGGGTAATCACTAAATATTTATTGAATGAATAAAGGAAAAATTGCCAGATCTGTTGAAAGACTTCCATCTTGTTACTTCCTTGCTCCAGGCCCTAAGGTGCCTTCTGAGAGCTAGTCACATCAGCCGAAACTCTCAAAAAGAGCCAACCTAACCTCTTCTCTACCCATCACCAGCCCCCAGCATACACATAAAGGTATGCCATTCCAGTTAGGCATGTCAAGTCAAGAGCCAAATCTGTTGGAAACAGTTCTTTAACTCCAGAAAAAGGACAGTATCTATGTAGGCATCACACACTTCACTGTACTGCACCCTGCCTACTACAGTGCTGGACACATACATGTCCGTGTAGGAATGTGTAGACACTGGGCTCCTTTATATACCTTAGGCCAGAGGAAAAAAGCATTTATCACTTCATTCAACCAATAATGTGAGTGCCTACTATATGTAAACTCTAATTGGTGAGACTAGAAAAATAATCAGAATAGGCATATATCCAAAAATCCTGTAGCCTATATGAAATGATGTGAAAAGTGCCCTGAGCAGAGACCAACAGGGTACCGACAGAACATAGAAGAGGAGCACTCACCCTCCGTGGGATAAAGGCAGGCCTCCCTCCCTGGGGAAGTGCTGTTCACCTGAAGAACAAGAATGAAAGGGTTTGTGAGAATTCATTGGGAATGAAAAGTGAGGAAAGGACAGTGGAGGAGGAGAGACTTCCTAGGACAGAGAGCAGAGCCAAGAGGTGAGAGGGATGTTGAATGGAGAAGTACAGTGTGTGGAGGGGGGCGGGGCAGGAAAGTAAATAAAGCCAGACTGCAAAGGGCCTGTAGGCAACCTACGGAGTTTAAACTATAGTCAGGCAACTAGATGTCAATAGATGTCCAATAGGTTAGTAAGATCATGACATTTATGTTGTTCTTTTTTAATGAGTACACCAGTTAGGAGGCCACATGGAAATCCAAATATTCCCCAAGAGCTTCACCAGCTTCGATTTTAGCAGTCTTGTCTCAGATGGTTCTGTGGATACATGGTTGGTTTCACAGCCAGCTGTTAATAGTCTGGCACCCTTCACCTCCCCAAAGACAAATTTGTATGGATGTCAATTTAACTAGATGATTGTCCTCATCCCCAGAGAAATTTTGACAGGCTTTTTAAGCATTTGTGCCCATCATTTCTTAACAGTTTCAATAGGAGGCTAAATGGACTTTATAATCCAGGCCCACACTGCCACCTACTCCCCTCAATTAAACTTCCAATTATGGCTCATTCACACCACACCACCAAAATCAAGCGCTTTTTACTCTGCTTTGCACTGACTCATACATAAAAATTGATATTTCAACATGGTTCTACCATTTAAGGTACCACCTGCATTCTGTATCAAGTTCTGAGACCTTGCTTGGAGTGCTTTTTTCCTTGCTGTGTGCACCGGCCACAGAGCATGTTCATTTCAGGTTGTCTAGTCGTTAAGACTTCCCTAAGAAAGCTGTATCATCAGTAGAAGGATCTTGGATGAAAATGAGGTTTAAAGCTGTTTAATCTTTTAATTTATTGGACTCTGCAAAATATTTCATTTTAAATACCATACGGCATTTGACTTGCATTGTCCTGTAGCTACTATGTTACTCTCGAGCATGTCCTGTGTGCCAGGGGCTTTACAGCATCATCATCTAAGTCCAGGGCTTAGTGGGTGTGTAACCAGTGCAGTCACACAGGGCCCTCCACGGAGAAGGGCCCCATGCTTGAGGTTGACCATTTACCTCTGCCAAGCAGTGGCCCACTTGAAAATTTCATAATTTCATCTTTGAATTTGTGTACTGTAAGAGAAGTCTGATAGGAAAATGTCATCTGTGTGGGGGCCTTAGAGCCTCACCTCGCATGAGGCCCCACCTTCCGCCATCTCCCAGGAGGTATTCTTAGCCACCCACTGCCCTATCCCTGGCTTGGGAGCCCCTACCAGCCTCCCACTCCCATCCTCTGCCCAGCCACTTCTGCTGCCCTCTCCCTCTAGTCAGGACCTGTGCACACACAAGGGGATCCAGGTTGCACACATACACCATGGTGTCTCAGGGCAGGACATGGCAGCAGCCATTCCTGTCCCAGGCTGCCAGTGCCACAGCACATTTGGTCGGCCCACCCCAATCCAGGTACCAAGTTCAAATTGGTGTAGAGGTTGCAATGCTCTGGGGGGGTTGACAGGCTACCACGGTTTGGGACAGCAGGCCCACAGGAGAGGATATTCCTGGGAAGGGGCATATCCCTTGTCAGAGTGTACATATATAGCAATTTAAAAATGTGACAGTGGAGAAGAGAGATTAAGAAAGGAAAGTGTTTTATACTTTTACTACATTTAATGATATCTTTTCCCTGCTTTTCGAACATGGTTCCCCCACATTCTCATTTCGTACTAGACCCCACAAATTAGGTAGCCAATTTGTTTACTCCTCACCACAACCCTTCAAGTTGGGGATATTGGTGCCCATTTTATCAATGAGAAGACTAAGGCTCAAAAGGTGAAAAGATGTGTTCAGAGTCACTGAACTCATAAACTGAAATACAGGGGCTTTTTCGGGACTTGGGAATCGTCCTGAAAGGCACTGCAATGACAGATATAGTCCATTTTATATCATCACATAACATGCAGAACTGTGTGGGAGAGAATGTAGACTACAATGTGAACTATGGTCCATGCTTAATGGCAAAGCCCCAGGATGTGTTTATCAACTGCAATAAATGTGCCACACTAATGAAGTATGTTTATGTGGGAAGGTGTGGGAGGTGCAGGGTGTGGGGCATATGGGAATCCCTATAATTTTTGTGTAACATTTATGTATCTTTAAAAAAAAAAAAAAAAAAGATCAAGCTTGGAGTCACCTGTGTGACTTATATAGGACCATTTACCTCTCTCCAAGCTCCAAGTTCCTTATTTATCAATTAGGGAAGTGTAGTTGGTTGAATAGCATTCCCTCAAAATATGTATCTAAGTTCTGGAAAAAAAAAAAAAAAAAAAACAGCAGGACCAAGATTCAAACAGTCAGCAGGCTTCAAAGCCCAGGACCTAATACATCCTGCCTTTCTTACTAGAGCCTGCCCTTCCAGGTCCACCAGCATCCAAACTTAGCAGTCAGTGAGACTCCCTTGGATTTGGGGATGTTTAAATTAGAGGTACCATCTCTGGGAGTGCTACATCCCTGGTGTTGGCTGCTCCACAAGTGTTCCTATAGGAAGAACTAAGAACAAAGAGGTCCTAAACCCTCCACTTCACTCTCATTATTGACACATATTCTCATCTTCTCCCCATGCCTCCCCATAAAAATGAAGTCTTGAATAAGATATTTCACGAGATCTTCCTAAATATCAGCTCTCTGTAGCCAGTAATCAAACAGTACTTTGCAGGTTTTTTCTTGCATTGAGGACAGGTCTGAAAAAGAGCACATTTGATGACTTTTTTTTTTTTTAACCTCTAAAGATGGTGATGAAATTTATTACCATTGTTTATTAATTTCTTTTTTCCAATTCACCTAAAGATTCATTCCATCCCTCCTTGTCCCTCCCACCAACTCTTTCTCTCATGCTTCTTCACATCCCACTTGCCCTGCATCAGTCCTTATATTAGAGATATTTTTAGTCTCTCAATATGCACTTGCTACAAGGCCAGACATGAATAGTCACTATCAACTGTTTTCTCGAGCCCTAAATACTGCTGATGCAAATGTACTGCTGCAACAATGTAGCTCCTTTCTAAAACGTACAGTGCAAAAATGTCTGACAACCACTTACAGAACTGTGAGGTTTTCCTTCATAGCACTGATTGCAGTTTGTAATTTTATGCTTACTTGATCATTTGATTAATTTTGGTTTGCTCCCCTGACTAAGTTCTGTTTGGGCAGGAAGAACATTAATTGTTTCTTCCACGAAGCCACCTCAGAGTGGATGCTCAATAAAATAATTATATGTATGTATAAATGGATGGGGATTGAGTCTCTCTCTCTACTGCACTGTTTTAGTAGGAATCACCCTCCCCTTTACATCTCCAAAGAAAAGAACATCTTCTAAGTTGTCTGGTACTGGGCCTCATCTCACATAATCCTCTTTCACTGAAAACTTGTTGCTTTTTTTTTTTTTTTTGCTGTTTCATACATGCTACTCTTAGGCTCCTTTTCCACTCAACATTTTTGCATTTTTAACAATTACCTTTAAAGTTTACAATATTTTAACCCAAGGAAATGATCCTAAACATAAGAAATTTAGGTCCAAGGAAGCACATTCAAAATGGGAACATTTTCAAAAGCTCCTCAAATTCTACCTTTCATGTAACTGCCTTTTCTGCCCAAATATAGAACCCCTCCCCCAAAACCTTTGGAACATTTTTTACAAACTCACTGTAAAAACCCTCTGGGAGCAACCAACATGGCTTGAGCATTTTTTTTTTTAATATATATTTTAAAAGATGCTTTGATTACATAAATGTTACACAAAAATTACAAGGATTTCCATGTTCCCCACCTCCCACACCTCCCATAACATCCCACAAAAACATCTTTCATTAGTGTGGCTCATCACCTGCAATAGATATACACATCTTGGGGCTTTGCCACTAAGCATGGACCATAGTCCACATTGTAGACCACACTCTCTCCCACACAGTTCTGCATGGTATATGCTTATGTAAAATGGCCTATATCTGTTGTTGTAATGTCACTCAGGATAATTCCCAAGTCCCAAAAAAACCCCTGTATTACAACTGCTTTTCCCTTCCCTGCCCTGCAAGTGTCCAGTGGCCACTGGCTCCACCTCACTGTTGTAATTTCTTCCATTACTTGAATCACAATATGTCTACAACAGAATACCAGTGAGTCCACTCTAGTCCATAGCTCTTCCCCCAATCCTGAGGAGTTTGGGATGCTGATGTCCACTCCACCTCCAAGTGAGAGGGGGCTTATATCCCATGGGTATGATGGATGGGATTATCCTGCCTGCAGCTGCAGACTCTCAGCTTGAGCATTTATGACATGCCAATCATTTTATGTATTTTGTTTAATTCATTTAACACGCTATGAAAAAGGTAATGGTAAGAATTTTTAGAAGGGGAACTTAGTTTTAGAAGTTAAGAACTTGCCCAGATTTAACTGCTCAGCAGGAGAGCTTGGATTCAAACTTGACTTTATGTAGTTCCCAAACTTTCAGTTTTTCTATCCAGACCAATACCCTCCCAGGAAGAAAGGGAGAAGCTCGGCCTCAGGTCCTGAAGTCTGAAGGAAGCAATGAACATAGAAACCACCGTTGATAGTAGAAGGTGAAGGTTTATAAAGAAACCCAATATGCCAGGATGCCCTCTAACAGTCCAATAATTATGAAGCTTAACAGATACTGTCAGACCATGACCCACCCTATCCATGGAGGCACGAAATGAAGATAAAGACCAGCTACAATAAATAGCAAAATTACTCACCTGTCACCTCCATCCACCTGTCTTTCTCTTCATTCTCAGGTACTTTTTCTTAAGGCCTCAGTCTATTATATTTCAAATCTGAGTTTACCAGTCAGATCCTTTCTTTCCCCCCTTCCCTGGTGCTAAACACATTACTAAGACTCACTAAACAGGAGCCAATAAAACCACCACAATCTTGCATCTGGGGAAATTTCAGGAGCTCATGATTGACTTACAGCCTGACAGCTGTGGTAACCTCTGGCATTCTTGTTTTCATTAGACTGACTGAAAAAATTCTTTTTTTTTTTTTTTATACTGTTAATAGAGTTATCTCCTTATGGGCATGTGCTCTGGGGTCCTTCCCTTCATTAGCTGCGAGTTTAGCATAGCATTTTCAGAAAACTTTAACCAATTAATTTTTTTTTAAATGAGCATAGCTCTGTGAGAATTTAATCATCCGGGATCATGTGTAAACTGTTTTTAACTGCAAGCTCTAGAGACTTCACTCAACTGAGGCATTCCTTAGATAGACCAGAATTTTTTGCCAATTGTTCAAAGAAATCAGGAAAATCTTCAAAGATTTTCTTTCTATCCAAGTCAGTGGTTAATTATAGCAAATATGAAAGGGGTGAAAGAATTAGTCTAGTAGCCCAATGTTGAACCACTATTTACATAAATTGAAAAGAAAAATGCTTTTTCTGAATAGAAATAAGTCAATTTTTAATACCAAGGGCCTTCATTATTTTCTTTTGAAAACATTAAAGATAAAAGACCAGTTCTTAATTGTGCTTTAGACTTTTTCCCCCCAGTTGCACCACCAGATGAAAGTCTGACTGAAAATAGGAAGCCCAGTGAGCTCAAGCATTGCTCAGTACCAGATGAGGAGGGTCAACACAAGAGCCCAATTTGCACTCCTAACTATGTGCCACAATCTCTTTAGAGGTCCAATTTGAAGAAAGAAATGGCAGGTCGGCATACACATATATAAGAAGAAAGGGGAAGGTTGATGCTGTTCAGTAATAAAGATTCGGAATCCCGTAACAAATAACTCATAACTCATTGGGTCTCATTTCACACTTACTGGAGTCTTGAGCAGCATTATTATCAGTTTTACCTTCAGTGAGAATTTGATAAGATCCCATTGTATATTTTGATCATTGTATATATATTTTTGAATCTTAAATAAAACATGTAAGATTTAATCCAACATACTGAACTTTCCCTACTTTGAGTTTTTTAGTGTTATACAACTGATCTTTCAAATTTCTACCTTTTCTATGGAACAGTTACATTTAGGCTCAATTAGGTGATGGGAAAGAAAACAAAAAAAATAGAGTTAGTGGGGATGGTGAGTAGCTTAATAGTAACCATGCCTCATTTAGCAGATGAGTTTACCTCCATGTAGCTTCTCATGCAGGAAGGATAGGGACTTGAAAAGTTTAGGAAAGCATCTAGGATACATAGGAAGAAAGAAATTAATAATTGCAATATGCCTGGTGTTGGGGATTGAACCATGTCCCTCACAAAATGCGTGTTCATGTCCCAGCCTCTGGTCCTGTGGGTATGAACCCATTTGTAAATAGGATCTTTGAGAATGTTATTAGTTAAAATGTGTCCAAACTGAATGAGGATGAGCCTCAATCCAATATGACTGAAGTCCATAAAAGCAAGGGAAATTGGACACAGAAAGAAAAGTCATGGGGAGCAGTCAGAAGCTAGAAATCAACTGAACCCTGAAGAGAAAGAAGATTCCTCCATGTACACTGTCATGTGACAGAAAAGCCAAGGGCCAAGGATCACTGGCAGCCACCCCCAGAATGCCACAGTCTTCAGGGAAAAAGCATTGCCTTGCTAATGTCTCGATTTTGGACTTCTCCTAGCCTCAGAACCATAAGGCAACTCATTGTATGGTATTTGTTTTAGCAGCTAGGAAGCTAAAACATCTGGTTTCCAAAAACATTCAGAGTATCCACACCAAAAAGGAGAAGGAGGAAGAAGAGGTGGAAAAGGAGAAGAGAAGGAAGAAACTGGGTGAGTGGGGGGTAGTTTATATTCATTAATAACCTTCCCCTTCCTTTCTTGACAAATATATTTTCCTTCATGCCCTTGCTCTAAAGCTAAATTCCTGCAGGCTTCCTTCTTAATCAGACATTCCAGATTAGCCCTAATCACCATCAAATCTCCTTGTCTTCCCTACTGGATCCCTCCAGAATCAGACATCTCTGCTCACTGAGGTACCAAACATATCTCTTACTCATTTGAGTTAACGGGATATGGCTGTGGACTAAAGAGGATTGACTGGAAAGGCTTCATCCTCCTTCCTCAGGTTATATATATCCATTTCAAGAATGGGATAATATCACAGTATTATAAAGAACTATACAGATACCACTGTTACTTTGACCAATAATAAAAGTAATGATAATATTAATATTATTACCCCTCAGGGGAAACTATTATGGTGGGAATTTGCCAGAGTGAAGGGAAAGGTACTGCCTTCACAAGGCTGTATAACTTAGAACAAGATAATTCAGGACAGACAGAACCCACCATGGAAGCAACCATTTACTCTCTTCATGAAATTATTTCTCAAAAACCACTAATGTATTCTAGTCCTCTAGTTAGGACATATTTAATATACCTCCCTTTAAATAAGTTCACCTTATGGACACATAGATAAATTCCAAGGATATGCATTTACGGATAGACATGTATGTATTCCTTTTCTATATGTACTCAACTCTGTATTTGCAACAGAAACAGACCCTTGCAGATGAAAAGGCTCATCAAGTGACAGAAAGGACTGGAAAGGATTAAAAAAGGAAAGCTGGGGGAAGCAGATGTGGCTCAAGCAGTTGGGTGCCCACCTACCACATGGGAGGTCCCGGGCTTGGTTCCTGGTGCCTCCTAAAGAGGAGGAGCAAGACAGCGAGCCAACACAATGGACCAACTCAGCAAGATGATGCAACATGATGATGCAAAGCAATGATGCAACAAGGAAACACAATGAGACACACAACAAGCAGGGAGCAGAGGTGGCTCAAGCGATTGGGTGCCTCACTCCCACATGGGTGGCCCCAGTTCCTGGTGCCTCCTAAAAAGAGGAAGAGCAGACACAGAGCACACAACGAACAGATACAGAGAGCAGACAGTGAGCTTAAACAACGGGGGGGGGGGGATTAAATAAAATAAATCTTAAAAAAAAGGAAAGCTGCCTACCTTCTTCATTTCCAAAGGAATTAGAAAGAACCCAAATGGGCTGATATCAAAGTACTTAGATATCCCAGTGATAAGTGCAGGGGAGCCAGTCATGGAAATAAAGGCATGGGCAAGGGGGCCTGTGGGAACATGCCATTTAGACTGAGCAGGCTCCTTTACTGAGGCTGGGTCCTCAATATCATGTGGACACTGGTTTCCAGTTCTTACAGTGGGAAGAGAAGTGAAGACTGTTATCCATAAGGGAAGTAGATGAACTAGGCATTTGAAAGTGTGCTTCTAAATGATTCTCCATTCCAGGATCTATAGCAGTTGCCTTCTTTTATTATTATTATTTTTTAAATTTTACTGGGAGGTCCCGGGGATCGAACCCAGGTCCCTCCATATGGCAGATGGACGCTCAACCATTTGAGCCACATCCGCCCCCCAGTTGCCTTAACACTTGAATATTGTGCATGCTTATTCTACACAGAGACTTGACCTGAAGGTAACAACAGTGTAGTGTGAGGTAAATTATAATGTCTTTGGGCTTTGTAATGGCAGCATGCTAAATCTCAGCTCAAAGACTGATTTGGAGAGATGTGGCCCATCTTAGCAGCTAGAACATAGCAGGGACATCTGAAGGCCTGCATAGGTACTGCCACAGAGCAGCTGAGCAGCTGCGTGACAAAGGACAATTCCAGCTCTTGGCTGTGTTTTCATCTCGTGGCTGTAATGAAATATTGACTTACTTCATAAAGGGCTGTACTTTGTTAGGTGCTTGTAATATAACATACAAAATAGACTGAGATGTTTAAGTAAAAGGAATTTTAATTTTTAAAAATCTTACAATTTTTTTCTATAATTTGACATTAGAAAACAATTATGACTCTTAGAATTGTAAGCTACTGATATAGGGTATTAACGGATGTTGTAGAAACAATTCTGAAGCTCTTAAAGAAAAAAAACTTTCTAAGACAGGCTAAATGCAATTCTTATTGGCAACTTGGAAAAGTGACTTTATATACACAGGGCAATGTATGTGATTATACAAGATTTTTTACTTTTGGGCATCTCATTTAAATATTTCTGACCATCTTTCAATTGAGTAGATGATCTAGGATACAATTCTTTCAGGTGTTTCATTTAAAAAAGGTCCATCTGTTACACAGGACAAGAACCTACAGATGTAAAACCAAATACTTTTTCTTGGAGGTGGTAGAGGGAATTTTCTAATTCTGGTTATATTAGAACTAGTTCTTGCTAGCATTCATATTTACTTATTAAAATGCAGGTTATTCTTCTGGACAAAATGGTACTATGGGCTCATGACTGAATGTATCATTGGGCACCAGGTACACTGCCCTGCAGGTAAGGGATCTTCAATAAATACAGCAAATATGCTGCCTGACAACTCAAGTCAGAGGTTTGTCTCAGACCAAAAGGCAAAACCTATCAAAACCCAGCATGACCCCTAGGTGGAGCCATCGTGTAGCACAGGGCAGTCAACGTGTTTTGGGGTCTTTCCACTGCAGCTTCTAACACCAAAGATAGAAAGACATCAACTTTCTACATATTAAAATGGCACTGGTGTTTGCTTCTGACACTAGAAAATTTCGAACTTAACCATGTTTTTTTCTGCTTCAGAATATGTTTCACTGAAGTAGAAAATTAGGCCATATATCCCTCTTCTTGCTAGCCACTCACATTCCCTAAAGCAGAACTTCTATCCTCCCACCCTCATCTAATCCGTCCTCGCAGAAGGCAGAGAGTGAGCGGTCATCAGGCCCTGTGGCTCTGTGCAGCCATACCGAGGCCAAGGATAGGTAGAAATGTGGTCTAGCCATATAAAATCCATCTGAATTTAAACTAACTGCAGAATTTGGGGGAAAATTTTTTTCATGTGATGTGTTTTACTTAAACCCAGGGATGTTTTTAAATGTGCTAGCCACATTATTTGTCTTTTCTCATTTAGTGGCATATAAACTTGAGACTGAGAACTCTTTTGGTAACATTTTCATGCACTTAGGATTTAATCCTTTTCATTCATCCATATAGTCCAGGGGTTCTTAACTAGGGATCCATAAGCTTGAATTGAAATTCAAAAAAACATTGTTCTTGTGGGGACGTTGGGTGTGATATATTTACTAAATAATACACAGTATAGTGTGGACTTAGTAAAGGGTCTATGGTTTTCACCTGACTGGCAAAGGGGTCCATGGAACAAAAAAGGTTAAGAAGCCCTGATATAGTCAAACAACGCCTTTGAGCAATTCTGATATACCAGGCTTGACCACGGGAGAGGCCAACCTTCCCTTACTCATTCAAGAAATTTTGTACCTACTTTGTGCCAGACACTGTTCAAGATGCTCAGGATAGAGTACTTAAAAGTCCCTGCCCTCTTAGAGAATTCATTCTAACGAAGGGAGGGATGGGGGAAGAGGTAATAAAATAAACATGACACATCATTTGTTAGGTGGCGAGGGATGAAGAAAAGGCAAGAAAAGGCAATAGAGAGTTCTGGAAATGGGAATTGAAAATGTGATAGGATATTGAGGGACGATCTCAATTAAAAAGTGGTATTTGAGAAGAAAAATCAGAAGGAGGTGAGGATTGAGTCCTGTGAATTAGTAAGGGAAAAGCATTCCAGGTGAAGGGAACAGCCAATGCAAAGTTTCCAGGGCAGGAACCCAGCTGGCATTTTCAGAGAATAAAAAGGAGACCAATATGACTGGACTGAATGGGCAAGGAAGAAGTCTTAAAAACGTATGATATCAGAGAATTTAAAAGGGGCCTAAGAATTAGTGCGTTGCAGGCTGTTGTGGTGACTGACATTTACCAAAGTGGCATTGTATGCCATTATAAGTGTTTGAGCAGTAGCATGACATGATTTGGCCTGAATTTTAACAGGCTCACTCTGTCTTCTGTGTTAAGAATAGATTGATGAGTGGCAAAAGTGGAAGCAGAGAAATTAGGCAAGAGATGGCAACGGCTTAAACCACAGCAGTGGTGGTAAGTGGGGGTAAAAAGAACGGTCAGGCTATGGATATAGTTTGAAGGTTGAACTGACAGGATTTGCTGCTGAGCACTATTCTGGGCACTTGAGATAGAACGGTCAACAAAACAGATTGCCACCTTCAAGAATATTATATTCTAGATGAGAAGCAGACAATAAACTGTAGCCATACTGAATAGATACATTATCCAATGTGTTAGAAGGTCATAGTTTCTATGGGAAACTATGGGAAAAAGTGAAGGAATCAGGAGTGCTTGGGGAGGGGAGGTGCAGTTTCAAAGAGAACAGTGAGGATAGTTTTCAATGAGTAGTTGATATTTGGGAAAAACCTTGAAATAGGAAGGTATTATACACAAGGAGAGTGGGGTGGGAGGCAATATAAAACATAAAAGGTAACAGGTATTTTGATAAGGTATAACCTCATGGTCATTGTAAGGACTTTGGTTTTTACTCTGAAATGGGGACCACCAGCAGGGTTTTGAAGAGAGGATTTACATGATCTGACTTAATATTTATTGTGATTGTTTTAGTTGCTGTATTGAAACCAGATAGAGCAGAAATGAGAAAAAAAAAAAAAAAAAAAAAAAAGCATTTAGATGGTGGTAGTGGCTCAGAAAAGAATCTGAGCAGTGATTGGATTCTGGATATATTTTGAAGGTAAATGCACTTGTAGGATAATCTGATGGATTGGATGTGTGGTGTGAGAAGGAAAGGACCTTAAAGATGAGTCCACATTTGTCTCTGGTTTTTGTCCTGAACAATTAGAAGAATGGAGTTGTGATTAGCCAATATGGAGCAGGTTGCACATCAAGATACTGACTTTGAGATGTCTGTTGGACATCTATGTGGTGATGTTGAGTAGGAAATGGATATATAAGGCTGGAGGTGGAAAGAAATCATTGCACTGAAATTATAAATTTGGGAGTCATCTGTTTATAAAAGGCATTTACAGCCATGAAACTCAATGACATCACCATGAGAGTGATTGTATAATAGAAAAGAAAAGAGGATCTCACACTGAGTCCTGGAGTGTTCTAACATTTACAGGAGGAGGGAAGAGGAGTTACTTTCAAAAGAGACTGGGAAGGAGCAACCAGGGAGGTTAGATGAAAACTAGCAGAGTATAGTACTCTGGAGGCCAAGTAGAGATACTCTTGAGGAGAGAGTCAGCAGTGTCAAGTAAGTTAATAAGATGGGAACAGAATCTGCCATTAAATTCAGCAAAGCCATTAGTGAGCTTGACAAGAAAACTTTCATGGAATGGTAGAGGTGAGAAAAGTTTTAAGGAAAGAGTTTAAGAAGCAATGAGAGGAGACAAATCAGAAGCAGCCTGAATTGGAAGAGTTTCACTGCAAAGGAAGGCAAAGAAATAAGGAAGTCGTGATTAGGGGAATAGAAATGGAGTCAAGAGAAGGGTATTTTTGTGTGTGTGTTGTTTTTAAAGTGAGAAAAGTGACATCATGTTTGTATGCTGATGTAAATGATTCAAGAGCGTGAAACATCACTAATATAAGAGAGAAAGGGAGAATTACTGGACAATGTCCTTAATTAAGCATGAGGGGATAGGGTGCTCAAGAAGGATTTGCTTTAGATAGGATTAAGGATAGTTCATTTCCTAGAATTGGTAGGAAAGCAAAGAATATTGGTTTCCTTAGTGAAACAAGGTCACCATCTGAGAGGGGAAATGTGGAGATGATAGGAATTTGAAGAGAGGCATAAGGTTTGAATTAGTAATCTAGGAGATTGTGAGAATATATGATTACCTGTCAGCATTTAGCTCCCATGTAAGCTTCATATTCCTGAATTTATAGTGAGTTGGCATGGTTGTGTGATGGACAGTTGGATTTAATCAGGATTGTGGTTTTTACCGAGTATAAGCAAGAGAGGAATAAAGAAGGCTGCATGCAAGGAGGTGTTAGTGATGACTGAATTTGGGTTTTAAGCCAGGTAAGGAGAGAGATAACACCTCAAAGGAGTGAGGGACAGTAGAGTGTTTATGGGTGGTTGTATTTGGGGTCCCACCTGGAGTGAATTCTAGAGCTTGGAAGTGATGGAAAGAGTGGGATACATGAAACAGGTTATGGAGGATTTGCAGTTTGATATTGACTCAGTTTCAGATACAACATTGAATGTGAGTGCATATAGTTGCCATTATGGGGAAGACTTTGGAAGGGTCGTATTAAGATGATCAGTTGGGGGTCGGATGTGGCTCAAATGGTTGGGCGTCCCTCTCCCATATGGAAAGACCTGGGTTAGATCCCCAGGACCTCCCCGTAAAATAAACAAAAGTATAAAAGGTGCATGGCTGCCAGGCCCCGCAGGGCGAGCCGTCAGGCCCTGCGTGTGGGCGAGCCAGGCCCCGCCGAGCCACGCAGCAAGATGATGATGTAACAGGAGAGTGACACAAAGGGAGAGCCAAGACGAGACACACCGAAAAGCCAGTAAATAAGGGTGGTGCAGATGGCAGAACACCTCTCTCCCACATCCGAGGTTCCCAGGATGAATCGCGGTGAAGACAGGAGGAGAAGGAAGAGAAGAGAGGGCAGGAAACAGACTCAGAGAATTGCCCAGCAAATGGACACAAAAACAGCAGATGGGGAGGGGGGTGCTTAAAAATGGATAAAAGAAAAATAAATAAATAAATCTTTTAAAAAAGATGATCAGGAGTTTTATTTTGGACACATTTATTTTGACATATCTGATACCCCAGTGGTAAGACAAGTCTGGGCTTCAGGGAGAAATAAGAAATGTGGGAACATATAGATTGCATTTAAAGCCATGGGTCTAGATGAACTCCTGTAAATTTACTAGAACAAGTTTTAACTTCTGCTATCATTACCCCCATAGTATGGTGCCTGAGAGTCAGAGTGCCTGAGTTCAAATCCTGGCTCCATCCCTTCATACCTGTAAAACTTTGGACAAGTTTGAACCTCATTGTGATTCAATAGCAGAATATCTATCTTACTGGGGTTTTGTGAGGATTGAATAACATAATCCATGTAAAGCCCCTTAGCACAATGCATGGTGTTGAGTGAGCTCTTAGTAAATATTAGATAATATGATTGCAACCAAGATATGAACAAGATTCAGGGGAACATAGGCTAAAACCACTGCTTTTCACAATAAGATGGACATGTTTCAACAAGGAAGATGCCATTTGAGGTGGGTTTTGAAGGGTATGATTGAAAAGTGTGATTGAAGGAGAGTGAAGGGTAGCGTGGAAAGGAAAAGGCAGAAAAAATATCAAGTGCCAACTTTTAGGGCATGTAAGAAAAGGCCTAGAGTCCACAGTGCCAACATAGTCTATGAGCAGACCTCCTTTCAAGGAACCAACGGTATCCAATAAGAAATATTCTCTGAAACCTTCCTTGAAACAAAGGACACTTTGGAAAGAGAGCTTCTCATAATCTCATAAGAAACTTACAATTATCTCTCTTATTAATCCTACAAATCGGGCATTTTCTTCAGATTGTGATGTGGCCTTTGTCACTTTCTACATAGTTAAACATACATATTTTATTCTACGACACTTAATAGTGCAACCCTGTTGGTATGGAATATATTTTATTAAAATGGAAAGTGGAATTCTGGGCCACCTGTGCATCAAAAATCAGAATTGCTAAAATGACCTATTTTTCACATCTGAGCCCATTAATAGGAGATGTTTTGCATGAGTATTACAACAGGCCTGTCTCTGGTACTTATTGACATTTAATGAATAAAGGAAATTGAACTTTTTAATTGTGAGACTCTCATGAGGCTACTGGGCATGAAAGTGTATCTAAAGTGTTCATTTACTTATATTTCTCCATAAGCCAAAGATGGGAGCTAAAAATAAAAACTCTGGGACAGAAAATAAAATATTGCCATTGCGAAAGGCTTCTCCAAGTCACTTTAGAAACCTCGGTCATAAAATGCTTAAAACGGGCTTTCAGCAACTCCCTGGTTGACAGTGAAAGCTCCGCATTTGGGGAGAGTTTTTTTTAACAGCTCTTGTCAATAAAAGGAATATGTGATAAACATAGAAGTGGTATAGCCAAGAGGTGAAAGATGGTCTAAGGCTCAGTCAGCTGTGGACTTGCACAAGCGAGGAGATCTAACAAGGTCCCCCGTCTGCCTCAGACACCTCCTTTCCTCACTGACCTGGAGGTTATTTCAGGCAAATGCAAGTGTGTCCCGTGGTGGAGTCAGACATAAAACTGCTGACCACCACTGGCTCCGTAGATTGGACATGAGAGTTAAAAGGGCCCTGAAAGAGCAGACAATGAACCGATGATTCTGATTTGAGGGTGAGGGATGGGGTGAGGAAGAGGGCTGGTCTATGGCAGGACAACCTCTGAGAGGACACACCTAGATAAGGAGCAACAAAAGGGTGATCCCGGGTCATCAGGGAGACGTCACAGCATAGGGTACCCGTCAGAGGATCATGCCTTACCCTGCAGTATTAACTAGGGCAGCCTGGCTGACCAATCAGCTCTGGCCATGTTATCTGACTTTATCACCAACAGTTTTTCCATCCATCCATAAATGGAAGTGGTAAAATCTGCCTCACCTATGTTCCAAGAAACATTGTGGGGATAAATGTATTAATGTGAACTTACAAACTTAGAGCCTTTCTCAGGAAGTATGCTACATGCATTCAAGGAATGAATATAGTTAATTATTATTGCAAATTCAGTTATAGTTACTGAAAAGATTACAATCATTTAGCAGTTAATCTTTATCTTGTGTAAAGCACCAGAAGCTCTCCTTTTCTAAGGGTAAAAATGGCCTTTGGTCATTGAGATAATACTTTTGATTTAGTTTTGTGCAGTAAAAGAAGCTTAAGAATAGTAATTAACTGTGTGAGTTGAGTAATCAAACAAGTTACACACAAAAAATGTTTTATAAGCTAAAAAAAGCACTATGCACAAGTTTGGTATTATTGAAAATCATTTTGTTTCTGGAATAATTTTTCTGAGAAGTATACAAAGGCAAACTTTCAAAATCTATGAATTAAACAATGGCACATGTTTAAGAAATTATATAAAACTAGATAAAAGTATGTTTTTTAAAGAACATTTCAAGACATTCATTTAAATAAACATAGCATCATTTTAATCTATTCTTTGTCTTTTACTTCCATGCACATTTAGACATGTTCCACATATTGGACTCTAAATACATTTGGTTTGCCAGAAGAGTTCATTCATATTCTGAGATCACTGGCAAAGAAATCGCGGGCTTAGAGCTGCCCACTCCTATCATCACAAAATAAAGGAAATCTCCGTTTTCTTCAGCCTATCTAACTCAGGTGAAGTTGAAACCTCAAAAGCAAGGCTGAAAGATGGCAATAGAATAAACTTTCAGGCATCTCAGAAACTACTTGACTTTAATAGGCTGTGAAAGTCATTGCAAGTCCTTGAAGAAGGATTATGCCCTGGAAGCGTGCTCACAAGCCAATAACCCAGAGATTGCACGCCCTTGTTGCCAAGTCACTCTACCTGAAGTAGGCCAAAGTTATTTCCCTGCAGGCTCCGTGGAAACCTCCCTGCAGCCTAAAAGCTTTCCCAAAATGCAAAGATCTTAGCAGTGCAGCAAAATGACGTTCCCAAAGTCAGAGAAGCGGAAAGATGATCAAAAGGGTAAGCACGTTAGTGGGAAAACATGAGACTTGGGCATGTTGTTTAGTACTGGAAGATTTTCATAATGTAACCAAGACAAAATCTTAGGGAGCCAGGAAGCCCCCAGGTCAGAAGGCTACCACTGCAGTCACCCTTCTTAAAAAACCACCCAGACTACTTGAATAGGTTAGCTCACAGGTCACTGAGCAAATGCTCAGATGTTTTGGTCTAGCCTGACCCAACGACCATTTTGAAGAATCAAGGCCTTGAACAAGAATGGAGAATTTCCATGCCTGAACTCAATTGGTCCTCGTAATAGTGCTGCAGTGACACCTGATTCAAATGGGTGCTGGCTTTCCTCTTGTCGCACTCTCTGAAGGATTAGCAGTAAATTCCGAACAGGGATGAGCTAAGTCTTTTTGAATAGGCAATTCCAACCTGACCTGGAAGATCTCCAGGTACTCAAATTCCATAATCTTCCTTAGAGGTCCATTATGATATTTTTCCTTCTGGTGGTCAGGAAGGTATGGTTATTTCTAAATGAAAATCACCTGCTCTTTAAAAACTATTCTCTCTTATTTGTCACTGACAAGGAAAGCTGCTGAGGCCTCTAAATCCTTTCTTCCCTTTGCAAAAACAAAGCAAAACAAAACAAAATGAATAAATGAAAACATAAGGACTTTGACTTTTCTTACTGGGACCTAGTTTCCATCCCTCTAATCCTTTTCAAAAGGAAAAAAAAAAAAATGATTATACAGTCAAATATATTTCTGAAATGCAGTTTGATATTTCAGTTCTTTCTTAGAAACCCTTGGTGCATATTAGCAAATTAAAGAATTTACGGAGACCAATGAGCCATACATTGATATTTGTGCAGCCATAACATCACTAATATAAAAACAACAAACCCTCAAAACATACATCTTAGTAATGATTGTCTAATAGCATCATTTAATATATAAAGAATAGCAACATATGTATAGGAGTAATTAAATTTGTAAAGCAATATTCCAGGACACAGTATCTGCTCAAAACTTGTTAATTGAAGACAAACTTGATGGAAGATTTCAGAATCAGACTGCCCAGAATCTTGACAATATTTTTCTATAATGTGTATCTTACTCTCAGGCTGTAAGCAAACTTGATAGTATACAGAGATTCTTCTAGGAGCACGAATCTTCATTTACTCCTTCAGAACCAATTTTTACTAAGGTATATCTGTTTCAGCATGGTAGCTGTCATTTCTTATGGACAGCTTTGTACATACATCGAACTGGGCTGGTGTTTTAAACCAGTGTCTTTCTCCCCATAAATTGGGTTCTCCTGAGCTGTTCTGACAGTATAGCACAATGAAACGGGAGGGTGGATACTATTTCACAAAAGAGAAGGGAAGTTCCATAAAAGCAAGAGGGGAAGAAAGTTCACGTCTACTCCCTCTCCCTTCATCCCTACTTCCCAACCACACATGATCCTGATTCCTTTGGAGAAGAGGAGGGAGGCGAGTTTGGAGACAGAAGGACCCCTGTTCCAGCCTTGAAAGAGAAGATGTGTGGTTGTAGAAGTCAAGTCAGAAGGGTTTGGGGGCTTCTGTCAGTAACCTGGGGGAGCTGGGCAAGGGAAAAGTGGCAGCACAATGGTTTTATGAAGCAGCTTTCTTAACTCACCCCTTCTTCCCATGTAAGTAAGAAGGATCCCTGGATTACCCAAGTACCCACAGTGGGAGAAAGAAATAGCTGGTACCTGGCTGGGGATTGCTGCGGTGGGTGTGAAGTGATCCTATAGCCAAGGGTTCACACCCTAGCCAGGGACCAGATAAAAGTCACAAGCAGACTTGAGGCAAGGAAGAAGCAGGCAGAGTAAACACGGGAGTCCCAGCCAAGCCAAAGAACTATTGACTTACCAGCGACATGGTCAGCCTCAAATACCAGAGGGCACCCAAAAGCAGGGAGGCAAGCCCCGTGCTGTGGAGACCGGAGGAGTCAGGGGAAAGTGCAGGACGGCCAAGAGTATCTACAAGCACCCTGTCCCCATCTTTCCCCACAACAGGGCAGTCACACGATGAGCTCTCTTCTAAATAGAAGCCAGCTTACAGCACAGCAGAGGACAGGAGCAAATCATTAAGAAAAATGACCCACTTACCGAAAGAGAACATTTGACTTATTTAGACCACCTGAATTTGCCAAATTGGCTTAATTAGTGTTTCATCCCCTATCTGTAGCCCCCTATTACATAATGGACTATAGTTTATTATGAGATTCAATGAGCTATAGGAAATAAAGAAGCTACATTTGTATGTAGAATGTGTAGATTTATCAGTCCACCGCTCAGAGATGGCCAAATATGCTAAAATGGCACATAAAACCATTGGCCTAAAAATATGTTTCACGTGATGAGGTTGAAAGACCCACCTAGCTGTGAGCCTTTTCCCATTAAAGTTGACTGGTGCTGCTGGGTATTGGGGGCTGGTGAAAATGCATAGCTTTAGAATCAGACAGACTTGAGTTCAAGCCTGTGCCAACCACTTTTTACTCGTCCACCTATTCTGATACTTAGCTTCCTCTCCTCATCTTCATATACTGGGACTCACATACTATAAAGTGAAATAATTTGTTTTCAGAATTAACTGACAATACATAATGTGGGCACTTTGGAAAGCCTCAAAAAATAAACTGGAAACATAGATTATATGGGTTGGATTTCCAATGCCAACAATTGTAGGACTTCCCACAGTGCTTGGCCATGGGTTAAATTGGCTAATTACCTCTACCTGGTGTGTTCCTTGGAGGACAGGAGTTATTATTTTAGAAAGGCAATTTTTTTTTTGTTTGTTTGTTTTTGTTTTTCCATGCATGTGGTTTCCTTTAAATAGGTTCAGTTTGCCAGACCAATGCAGGTGTGTTTGAATATTAACTGATTTAGTTAGATTCTTTTTCACTCAAAGTGAAAGAAACAAGGCTTCAAAACCTAGGAGAACCAAGGAGAGATGGTCAAAGTATTTGTGGGCTATAGATATATAGATAAGTGTTTTAAGGTATTATCTCTCTAGCTTTAAACACTTTTTTACTGGCAAATAAAAGTTCAGGAGGTTTGGAACTTCAAAAATGAGCAAATGCATTTAGGATTTACTTCACATTTATCTTTCATAGGAAGCAACATATTGATGTTCTCCAGGAACCCTGATGCTGATGGAAAAATTGAGGTCAGGGCAAGACTCTAAAGACAGAGAGAAGGGAACTTTAACTTCAGGATTCTCAGGCAAAACACATAATGTGTTTTGGGGGCTGAAAAAAAGTATTCTCAAAGCTCAAAATATCTGGAAGGAGCCACACACCCTTTTTCCCCTGAGCCTCCTTTCTTTTATCCTTTCTTCCCAACCTTCCTTGAGGGCATCCTCATTTAGCTTGCTTTTTTATTTATTTTTTTAAAGATTTGTTTTTATTTATTTATTCCCCTCCTTGCTGCTTGTGCTCCGTGCCTGCTTTCTGTGCCCATTCGCTGCACATTTTCCTCTGTGTCTGCTTGTCTCCCTTTTTGCGTCATCTTGCTGCGCCAGCTCTCCATGGGTGCGGCTGTCAGCTCTCCGCAGGCATGGGCCATCATCAACTTGCTTTTTTATTTATTTTTTGTTCTTATCAAGTGCTAGTTCCTTGAATCAATCAAAAACATATATTTGGCTAACACTCACCCAAGGCTCCTAAGGAAAAAATTCATATATCTATTGAAGAATGACATCTATGAAAATTTATTCCTTTTTATAGAAAATATTTCCAATTACCGTATCTATAGGTTTTGGGGGGAAAAAACATACTTACATTCTAATAACCACGGATTGAAAAGGCATTTTTTTGGCATGATATTCATTGACTAGCACAAAATACATGATTTCTAATAGAGACTACAGAAAATTTTGTGTTCCAAGTTACCATGCAGGAAAACAAGAAATAAGACAAAGGTCATTTTCCATGTGGGATCACATCTCTGAAGACCCAGGCCTCTTTCTAGTACAGTGAGAGTTCTCAGTGCATCTTGGCATACTCTATTTTGCTGTCATAAACTGGATGCTATTTTAGTGTTGTTTATCATTCTATTTTTATAACTTAACAAATATTATTTCTCTGATATTGGTTGATATTTCATGAACATGTTTCATGTAAATTTATTGATGATCAATGTTTTTTTTAAACCATAAGCAAGCAAGAAAATATTTAATTACCTCATTTTTATCACAATAAACTCTTCCATTTTATCCACATAACTGTTGGGTAAAATCAAGCTCCCAGGATTACCAATGGTTTACTTTATTTGGGGTTTAATAGCATGGTCCTTGTAATCTCATACAATTTTCTAGACTCTTGGGTGCAAAAAATTGATGAAGGATAATGAAATATAGTCCCAAGTACTATACTAATTTTCATTTACTTCTTAATAGAGTGCAGACTCACAGTTTTTGACATAGCATAACGGCAGGGTGTTTCTCGCTAATTATTCTCAAGTAATGATCATCAGCTCAGGGCATTAACTAAGGAACAGTCAGACCACATTGCAAATTACAGGTTCTCTTCTAGACCTTTCTTTCTGCTACTCCCAGCTTCTTGGTGCATATCCATGTAGAATGATGCCCATAGTCCCCAATTCACCAACCCCACAGCAAAGTTGCTTCATCCTTTCTTTTCTTTAAAATACACATTTTCCTTAACAATTTAGCAAAATTCAAGCAGCCAAGAAGCTCGATGCTTTAAAACCATTTCAAAATACCCAGAAAACTACAACCAATATTACTTCAAAATAGCTTTACTTGGGTATTCTTGTATTTTATTACTGATGTTCCTTACACATCATTTTGAACCTGGACATTTATTTTTTTTTAATATATGAACTAAAGTTACAGTATAAAAAGCAATCAAGAAACAAAATTTATTTTGAAGCAAATTGTTTTACTTATGGAATGCTTCTCTTAACCCATGTTGCTCAATGGATTTGCTTTTTTCTTTTGTTCTGACAAATCCAGTTTTTTAGTGTCTTAGAAACTATTTAATTTGATCAGCATTTTTGAACTGATGGAAATGTGCATGACATTCCTACTGTTGACTAATGAACCCAAGATGTTGAAGTTAACCTTTCCCTATATATAGTCTGATAATTTAAGTTTCTGCCTAAGATTCCAAATTAAGTTCTCTCTATTTTTAAGTTTAGCCCATAACAGACAGAAAGCACCTGAAGCCAAATCTTTAAATGTATATGAGTAACTGACTTACTCGCCACTTTTTTTTTTTTTTTTTTTTTTTTATTGTGGGTAAAAATCAAAATTTTCACAATATATACCAATATTTGTAAAATGATATATAAATATATATGCATATATGTGCATTTGCTTACAAAAATGTTATTTATATATATAAATATATTTTAAGAGGTGCTTAGATTACCTAAAATATTACATGGAACCCACCGGGATTCCCATGTTGCCCACCTCCCACACCTCCCACCACATCCCACACAAACATCTCCCATTTCCTATTAAGTGTATTTGATTATTTTATGGACTACATGTTCATGGAGGATTAGGATCACAGAAGGGTACTTGCCACTCTTTAAAGGAGACAACTGCTACCGGTACATCATGAGAGTGAAAACCTATGATTTGACAACTCCTCATAATTCAGTAGGAGGTGGTAGAGCATGGTTTTAAAAACTGGGATTCCAAAGCAGGTTCTGTTGCCTGGTTTAAATCCCAGTTCTGGGAAATGGATATGGTTCAAGCAATTGGGCTCCTATCAACCACATAGGAAGTCCAGGGATCGATTCCCAGGACCTCCTGGTGAAAGTCAAGCTGGCCCACGCGGCAAGCAGGCCTAAGTGGAGATCTGGCCAGCGCAGGAGTGCTGGCCATGCAGGAGTGCTGGCCCACACCCTGCCACTAGAATTCCTGATTTGACAAGCATTTGGGGCTACTTGTTCCCAGTTTCCAGGTCTAAGGTTTGGCTGGACCTTTTCATTAGACTTAACAACTCCCCCAGGTTGTGGGATGACATGTAACAGAAAAGAAGATGGAGATAGTGAGGTGGAGGATGGCTTCCTAGTGTATGTTTGTGACTTCCCCAGAGAAGGAGGTGGTGGAAGGTGAGGGCTTAGTGTGTGTCTATGACTTCCTGAATACTTACTATGAGTCAGGCAAGTGCTAAATGCTTTGCATGCATCATGTCATTTATTCCTTACAACAACCCAGTATTACTAGGTAGGTCATACTATCATCCTTCTACTACAAATGAGGAGATAGAAAGCTTGACAAGGTTATGCAAACTAGTGAAGGTCTAACAGCTAGTATGCTACGGAGTTTGAATTTGAATCTAGGTGGTTTAACTCCAGAAGCTACACCCATAAATAATATGCCATGGTAAATGTATTCTTACCTAAGGGGACTGGAAACTTAATCTTTTAAAATGTAAACAGACTTGACAAAAGAGAGGACATATTAACAAAAGGGATCTACAATGCATGAAGTCTAGAAAAATACCCCAAAATCCATGGTGAAGTAGTCAAGCACATGAGTTCTGGGTACAGGATGCACATCTGGGTTTAATTTCCAATCCATTGTCATTAACTCCATAATTATTCACAAGGTTTTAACCTCTCATAACCTCAATTTCTTCTTCTCTGCAAAGTCATTATGATAAGATATTTTATGTAAAATGCATAGCACAAGGCATGACACAAAGCAAGTGCTCAATAAATGAAAAAGTAGACTAGGGAAGATACACTGATTTTACCCATAGATGCCTATGAAATTATATGAACAGATTCCCTGAGCAAAACAAGTGCTACTTGAATATTGTATTCATGCTTAAGTGTAGACCTGTCTAAATAAAATTCAACAATTAAACTGGAAGCAGTATTTCATAATGAAGTAAAAGACTGGAGGCTTCAAGCCTTAGTCCTGCCTGCTGTTAACTAACTCTGGAATCTTATTAAATACCCTATGTCATCTAATAGGTACACTGCAGTTTAAGAAACCTCTGCTGAACTCCATGTTCCTCTTACCAAAGAGTCCCATGCCAAATTCTTTTTCCTCCTTGTCTACAATGATGTCTTAGCAGTCACTGCTTCTGCGCACTGCTGTGTAGACTCATACTGTGCCTAGGGTTGCAGGAGAAGCTAGACATGGATTCTGCCCCACTTCACTAGACCAAGATTTCTTTGCTGATTAATTGGGAGGGGGGAAGATGAGACAAGTTTTAGTAAGGTGCTCTGAAGTATTTTAATTTTAATTATTTTGCCAGGTGCCTCTGCTAGCATATTAGTGTAATGAGTAAAAACAACAAGAGTTTCACCCAATTAGGTTTTATTTTTCTTAGGTTTATTTAGGTCTGAGTGACAGGAAGGGGCTATTCTGCTTACCTAGTTGTGAGGTTTCTATTGATATTTCAGAGCCCAGGTTTTGTCTTTTGTACTGTCATCTCACTGACTATAAACAAACATCAGGCTCTGTTCTGGTGTTGACATTTTAGGAGCTAGACGAGCTGTAGGAGAATTAGTCTAAGCAAACAGTTTTATTTTCTCATCATTGCATCTCTTAAATAATGGTTATTTTTTTCTTATTTTCCATTTTTTAAATAATTATTCTTTGGGCCTCATTTATCTTTGTGGATATTTCAGCGTTCTCTTTTCCTTCTCATTTTAGATTTTAGTAATAAGGCAAACAGTTAACCAATTAGGAAATGAAAAGCCTCGATAAGGGGGCAGGGAGCAGTAAGGCGGAAAGTGCTGCCACCCAGGGCAAAACCACAGAGACCCAAAGTGCGGGTTTTGGAATTGCAGTTGGACAGACCTTGCGTTCAAATTCTCTGTTGCTTATTGATGCCTATGGGAATGTTACTCATCTGTTCTGAGCCTTCAGTTTCCTTATCTATTAAATATAGATGATAGGGTTGTTATGAAGAATAAACGAGATAGATGCTCTGTGTACACACTCAGCATATTTGCCTAGTACAGAGTCAGCATGCAATGGAGAGAGTTAGTATTATGAACTCCAGATAATTCTAAGATTGTCATTTATTTCCTTTTTTATTTCTTTCCCTATAGCACCCAAAAAGGTGGATCTGCACACTAAGTGTACTCAATACAGACTTGTCAATAAGTCAAACTCCAGTACAAATTAGGAGATAAGGCTGCCAGGCAACCAGATGATCTAATAATGTCTCTGTCCAGTTTAAAGCACTACAACAAAAACTATGCTTCTGTCTCATACGTGATCAATAGTGTGATATGAAGGAGAGAAAAAAATGGTGATGATTAATAGGGACAGTGCTGATCCTCTATTGATAAAGATAAAAGCTTTGAAGTTTCCCTATGATGGTAAAGACTCAACACGCCCCACTCATTTGTCACCAGCCCCATACCTGAGTAACATTAGAAATAAAAGCCCCAATTATGCTCTGAATACCCAGAGTGAGGGCTATAAAGTATACTTTCATGGAGACTATCTTATCAAAGTAGATGAGGGTAGAGAGAAGCATAATCCTAGAAAACTTTTAGTAGTGTTTTTTCATATATATTTTAACAGATTTTATGAAATCACATGATCCCAAATTATAGCTTCCTATTAGATATCATAGGAGCTTTGTTTCTTTGCAGTCATAGATATTAAGTTATCCATTCATCCAAGTCTATACATTTCAGGAGGAACCAACAGCCTATATGACTTTCAGGTACAGCATGATCCAGATAAGGCTAGAATCCAGTCCACAGAATTTGGGGACTAACTCCCAGACAAAGGACAGGATATGGAGAATAAAATTAATAATAATAACTAGTAGTTATTGAACATTTATTATATGCCAGATACTACACTAATCCCAATCAGTTAATGGGCATCATCTCATCTGATCCTCCCACCATCCCACCATCACTTTACAGATGAGGAAACTGAACCCAAGAGAGGTTACTCAGCTGGAAAGTGGCAGAGCCTGGGTTTGAACCCAGGTTAGTCTGACTCCAAAGACTGTGATCTCAAATGCTATATTGTGTTGCATCCAGAAAGAAGAGTTTTACCCATCCTCCAATTTATCTCAATCAGTATATATATACATATATATATAGAGAGGTGGAGGGTATGAGTGTATATACATATAAACATAATCATACATATATATATTTATACTTTTCGCTTTAAGAACCATTATTCCCTTACTCTTCTTGACTCCAGCACACATATTTTAGAATTTCAGTTCTCCATGGGCTAATTAACTTTAAGGGCAACACTGTGACCTTGGAGGAAGGGGAACAGTTGGGGGAAACCCAGCAGTAACTTTCTTAGAAAACTCTCCTCCCTGCCAAGACCTGTGCTCCAGGTCTTAAATAATTTTGGAAAAGTCAAAATATGATGGGGATCATGCCTTATTTTTAAATCTTTTGGATAATTGAAGTGATTTAGAGGGTAGCCATTCTTAAGTTCTTTATGGTTTGACTCACAACATTTGTAGTTGTCCCAGGGTAACCTAGACCCAAAACATAAGAAAAGGAATAAACAAAGGTCAGGAGAATCCCTACTGTGGCTCTTCCCCCTGTGGATCCTTTATAACTCTGAACTTCAGGTTTGGAAACACCCTCAGGGTTAGATTGCAGCACCCCTCGCCCTTATCTGACAGTCCCTAAAGCATTTTGGTGCTCAGGTGTAGTCCGGCATAGCACAAGGACCCATCTCTCTTCCCTCTTCCTCTGCCTCTGAAGACCTCCTCGCCTTCCCTGAAATACTTTAAAGAGGTTCCCACTTTATTATTTATCTCAGCACCCTTTTGTTGCCTACATAACATTTATCACACATTTATCCATATTTTCTTCATTGCTTATTGGTTTTCCTGTCTCTGTCACGCTCTTATAAACTCCACAGGGACAGAGATCGTTTCTGCTCACCGCTGAGTGCTCAGTCCCCAGCACAGTGCCATATACCCAATAGTCAAATTATTTGCTTGATAACCAAATAAATGAGTGAACATTTAACAAAAGACCAAAGCCATGCTTGGCAATTATAAATAAAGCCAATGGAAGCATTTGTGCGTAAGTTTTAGACTGGACATGGGTTTTCATTTTTTGGCAGGGAGGAGAGTAATTTCCTCAGAGTGGGATTATTAAGTAGTAATGGTAAGTGTATGTATAAATCAAAAAGAAACTATCAATTTGTTTTCCACAGTGACACTAAAATTTTGCATTCCCATCAGCAACTGTATGAGAGTTCCACTTGTGCCACGTTATTGCAAGCACTTAGGATCATCAGATTCTTTTTTTTTTTTTTTTTTTTTTAGCCATTCTAATAGGTATATTACGATCTCTCATTGTGGTTAAAATTTGCATTTCTCTAATAACTAATGATGTTGAGCACCTTTTTATGTGTTTTTTGCCATCTGTCTAGCTTCTTTGATAAACAGTCTGTTAAATATTTTTGCCCATTAAAAAAATTTTTCAGGTTATTTTCTTATTATAGAGTTGTAAGAATTCTTTCTATATCCTGGATACCAGTCCTTTATCAGAGAGGTATTTAACAAATATTTTTTCAAATGTGTACCTTGCTTTTTATTTTCTTAAAAATGTCTTTTATCAAAGCAAAAGATATTAATTTTGATGAAGCCCAATTTATAATTTTTTCTTTTGTAATTTATGTTTTTGTGTTTTATAACTATTATTAACTATGAAAAGAGTAAGATTAGGACAAATGAGGGGCTTTGTTACATATACAAGGACTGAAGTTCATGTAAGTTTTCATACATCTTTATAAAGCATAGGAAAATCCTTTGGGTAGTTTTCCCCGCAAATAAAATGAGAGAGTTCCAGTGCTTCCTATAACCAGTTGAAATTTGGCTGCTGATGTTATATTACGACTTGCTTCAGAAACTGAAATTCTCAATCACTGCTACATTAAGATAAGCAAGTGATGAAGTTTGGGCCATGCAGGCTTATCTCTGGGATCTTCTAGTAATTTTACAGAAGACTGGATTCCTAGGAAGAAATGTCCATCCTATTAACCAACATGAAAGCTTCCTTCTTGGCGTTATCAGGTCGGATGGTGTGGGAAAGGATTGGCAGTATTTTCTAACTAGAAACTTCCTTGCCTTTCATCAGCATGATCACATCTGCAGAGTTTTTATTCTGTTCTTAAGAGGGCTCCCAAGTAGTAGGCTGAATATGCATCCTGCTTCAATGAGTCAAACTACTGAATAAGTCAAGCAGGATGCAGAGCCAGATGGATGGCATCTGGCCAGATTGAATTAGGGCCAAAATACCCTTTCTGGGGGTGCCAGTTAATATATGCTTGTCTTATCTTTTGGGGGTAATGGATGTTTCTTGAGAAATTTAACCTTTTTTTCATAGTGTACATAACCTAGAATATCTTCCAAATGTATCCCTTTAAAGAAGAACTAAAAGTGTCACCATATTAAGATTGATGAAATAATATTATCACATCCCAGAGATTACATAGCAGGAGAGCTAGCATGGTGGTTGAAAAAAGGTCTCTGAAGTCATACAGGCCAAGTTCAAATTTTAGTCTACCTCTTACCAGCTGTGTGACCTCACTTAGGTCTAACTCTTTTGATCTGGAAAATGAGGGTAAGATGAGAACCTACCCCGTATGATTTTTGCGAAAATTAAATGAGATACTGTATTAATTTAGCTCAGTGCCCAGCTTATACATACCCAACAGATGCTTGGAATTATTTCTAGTATAGTTATTTTCTCTATATTATGTATATAATATATCACAATTTATGTCCTCGTAATAGAGCCTTTATTTCTCCAGGTTCCTGTGATTATCCTCTACTTGCCAAAGGATGGTTCTAATTCTACCTTTTATGTAAAAAATTCTGAGAAATCCCGTTAAACTTCCTTTCCCTGCAGATTGCTGCTGCTTTTCCTGGGCCAGCCTTGAGACATCCCCTCTGCTACGGCAGAGCCTTTCTGAAGCCCTGGCCTTGAACATCTGTGGAGCCTCATCCTTCCCTCCTCAGCACCCCTTGCACCAAGGCTGCAGCCTGGGCTCCATTCCACAGCTGTCACCCTCACAGCTTTCCTCTCTTCTGCTGCTGCTTCCAGGCCACCGACTGAGACTGCTCCTTTAAGAAGCACATTCCTTGTTTTCCCCAAGTGGAAGACTATCATCACATTTTGAAACAACCCAAGTCTTGTGGTTCAGACTTTTTGGTAACCTAGAAGTTAATCTTGATCTTTCAGGTTTACATATCCCTTGTGGAAAAACTTCTGCCAATGTCCAAAGTCTGGGCCTGGGAACTCCATGTGATATGACCCACAGCCACATTGTGCTTGCCCTGGTCATTTGTCAGTTTGTCCTGAGATTCTGTCCCTGCTCCTCCCAGGCTCTGACCCCTGTAAATCACATTTTCCAGGCTCTCTTACTAACTAGTTTCCTTTTAGATTTGGGCAGTAGGAGACACTGCCAAAAGAAGCATGTGGGAGGAGATGGGAGGCCAGGATGATTTTTTCTCGCTCTCTTTGCTTGAGTGTCCTTGGTGATTCTAGTTCTGGTCATGTGGCCCCAGCTCCAACCAGGTGGTCCCAGCCCCAGGGCTCTTCTTTCTCCCTTGACACTCCAGCTGAGAGAGGGTAGTGGCTTCCCACAGTTTATGACACCTGGGCTACCTCGCTTTCCTCTGTTTGTCTTTTAGGTCTTCCAGCACCTTTGTAACCAATTCCTCATATTAAATTGCTTTCATTAGGTCCCTGTCCCTGACTGGACTGTGCCTGATATGCCTGCCTTTACCTGTCATTACTAATTCTGAACACTTTTAGCATATAGGAAGCCTTTGACTCTCTTCTACCTCTAAGTAAACTTCCTGCCCTCCTGGAATGAATGCATACCTCAGGTGGAAGAGATTTCAGATCCCTTTATTTTCAAAAAGAGTATTGATCCCAGCTTCCATGGAACTGACCATCAGTCCCCAAATTTTCCCCATTTCTGGAGAATGTCTAGACTCCCCTGTGCAAGTAGAGGTCAGGACAGAAGTAGGAAAACAGACCTCAAGCTGATATTCAGTGATAATAGTAAAAAAATTATTGCATCATTGCACACTGCAGTTCAAAAAACACATAGTTATTTGCAGCTGAACTCACAACTATACCTCAAGACTATTTCCCAAAAAACAGACTCAGGCAGTGTTACTTCTGGGAAGGGTTACCATATCACTAGTCTGAATTTTAAGTAACTGTGGTATTTTTTTGTAATCTGTTTAAATATTCTAATTCTCCTTCTACATTGGTTCTGCAAACCTTGACTAACAATTCAGAGAAGCAAGAGATTTCTTTCACTGGCTTCTCTTTTGTTTAATCCTAACTAAAACACAATTACCAAAGTGGCGGGGTGGGGGGCAATATCCGATGCTATGGATCCCAGTGGTCTCTGCTTGACCACTGTTTATATCTGCAGCAAAATTCCAGTTTTAAAATGAGCAACACATTTGTTTTATAATTTAATATTCAATTTTTTTGCTGGGATCTTCCTAACACTGTCATTTCCATATTTATTTTGTTCCTGTAACTTTTTTTTAGCATTAATGAATAAAAGTATTTATTCTTATTGTGGTTGCTGACCTTCAAGATAGTATTTAAGACCTGTCTCTTTGATCTCACATTTTATTACAAGGTGATGCAATTGACTTTTTCTTTTTGAAGGTCATGAAATGAATCATCCTATAAGCGAGATCTCTTGTCTGTCCTCAGTGGTAAAGGTAAATGTTGCTTTGATACAGCAGTAAAATTGAATTTTTCAAAAATGTGCAGTAATTTCAGTTTCTACTGCATAATGCATCTTTACTCATAAGAGATGTTAGAAATTACAGGTTCATAAGGAAAATATTGGAGTTCATAGCAAAAAGAAAATGTTTGTACCTCTGAGTCCCTCTGCCTAGATATCTTTCTTCTAGAAATCTCTCCCTTTTGATGGAATTAATATGTTTGTGGGAAACAGAGGAGTTGTGAATAATTCTACATTTCTAAATGTATAGAGCAACTGCTATGATATAGGCGGCAAAGACAAGAGATCAAGGGATTCCAAGGAATAGAAGAACAAAAGAGGAGGAATAAAGACAGGGAGTTCTGATAAAAAAATTAAAAAGTAAAATTAGAAAGGAATGGAAACAATATGATCCTAATGAAAGAGTAAACACTTCACTTACAGTTGGGATTATTCACATTGAAGGCAGGAAAATTGTTTACATTAATGCCTTCTTATTTCCAAACCCAGGTATAACAGGCTAAAGGAGAGAAATTGAAAAGAAGGTCAGTAAATGTGGGAAAATTAGCAAATTAATGGGAAAATAAATAAATAAAAGGAAAGAGCACATGATTTTCAGCAAGCTTTGTTTTTATCATTCATTGACTTACTGATAAGAAAATAATGTGGTAAGAAGAGATTTTCAGTTTCCAAACACATTGAGTCACAGAGTACACAGTGAAATACATCTGGATTTTTATTTTAGAAATTTAAGTAATAGAATATGTGAAGATGGAATAGCCTTCAATATACCTACATTAGTGTTTATGCATAGAGAGAAATACCCGAAAGGAAATTTTCCTAAATGTTAATAGCAATGTAATCCTGAGTAGCTGAGATTTGGACAATTAAAGATGACAGACTGATTGATTGATTGAGATAAGTAGATAGGGAGGTAGGTTGGTAGGTAGATAGATGTAGATATCTGCATTTTCCAAATTTTCTAGATTCTTGTTGTAATACTTTCATAATAGAAAAGACAGCTTTAAAATATTCTATGCATTTTACCTTTCATTAGAGTTGCTATTTAAAAAATATCCCTACATCTCAGTTAACTCTAAATGTGGGTGAGATGGAGAAAAATAGCTTGAGCTATAAATGACATACACATATTACACAAATGCAACCTAGACCTAATGGACATTTTTAATTTGTGCTTAAGTATGTGAATATGTTTGAACATGTCAGGCCATATTTCACTATTTCACACAGATTATATACACTATGGATGAAGGTGTATACTGTGCAAGTCAAAAATAGGCATGACTTTCTACAAGTCCTGCTTGAAGTAACTGTTTCTGTTGCAAAGTTGCTCAGTGACCAACATCTTTTAGTCCCTTAGGAAGCAACCTAAATTGGATAGGTGGCTGCAAGAAAGTGAGTATGTGTGTGTGGGTGGGAGGGTGGGGTAATAGCTCTAGAAAGTCAGATATATTCAAAGAGTACTCTTGGGATAATTTGGAGTGTTTTATTTCAATAAATTTTTCTGATTATAAAAATAATGCATGATAGTTATAGTAAACATAGAAAGTACAAAAATATAATGAAAAAAATTATCAAATTCTGTAATTCCTCCCTCCAGGGAAAACCACTTAGCTAACATTTAAAAAATTTCCTTTCAGTGAAGCCAGGGAAAGGAAAATCAGATGAATGAAGATAAATCCAGGAAGATAAATACTTATTAGTCTGCATTTAGGGATCCATAAGGACTGTACAAAATTAGTAATAAAAATAAATAGAGAATTGTGAGAAGATGGCATCAGATTAGGCAGGCAAGGCTCAGCTCTCTCACAAAAGCAACAGAGAAAAAGCCAAAAGCTGCCCAAAGGACATGCTTTGGAGGTCAGCAGACCAGGAGAGTGCTTCACAACTCCCAGGAGGGTGAGGGACAGAGAGATGAAGAAGCTGAAACAACAAACTGTGAGTCACTAAACCTCCTGACTGCTGGGAAGGACTTTATGCCCCATGCCCAAGATATTAAGTGGGGTAAAACCTCTGGCTTATTGCAGCTGACTGAGAGGGAAGCAGATCTCTTCCTCCCTGTCAGCTGTTACAAGGAAAGTCAGGGGGATTTTATTCAGTGAATTCGGCCAGCAGAGCCCACTTTGAATATCGGCTCTGGCTACACCAAAACAAATAAAAATGGAGAGATACACCTCTGTGGAAAGGTGTGCCAACAAAAGCTATCTACTGGCCATTCTGGAAATTGCATGGACAAAAACCAATTGGGTCTCTCTGTTCTCTAACTTCTGCACCCCATTAGTGAGTCCCTGGAATGATTTTGATAACATAAGGTGGGTAATTTTAAAGACTTAGGATAAGTTGAACCAAATATCAAAGAAGAGCTTTGAAAAAATAATAACAATAGGCAAGAGAGAGAAATTGGCCATCACAGTAAATTCACCAACATATTCAGATGCCTAGACATCAGCAAAAAATAACAAGCTATACTAGGAAACAGGACAAGATGGCACAGTCAAAGGAACAAACCAAATATCCTGAAGAGATATAGGATTTAAGACAATTAATCAATGATAATCACACAACTCTTCTGAATCAATTTAAAGAATTGAAAGAAAATATGACTAAAGAGATAAAAGATATTAAGACACTGGGTGAGCATAAAGAACAATTTGAAAGTCTGCAAAGAAAAGCAAAGAACCTTATGGGAATGAAAGACATGATGGATGAGATTTAAAAAATACATTAGAGGCACATAAGAGCAGATTTGATCTTCTTGGAGAATTATTGATTTGGAAGACAGAATATCTGAACTGGAAAAGGAGGAGAACAGAAAGAAAAGAGAATGGAAAAAATGGAACAGGGTCTCAGGGAATTAAATGACAAAGTGAAACACAAAAACATACACATTATTGGCATTTGAGAAGGAGGGCAGAAAGAATATTTGAGGAAATAATGACTGAAAACTTCTCTACCTTTATGAAAGACATAAATATGAATGTCCAAGAAGAACAATGCTCCCCAAACAGAATCAACACGAATAGACCTACTATGCAGAATGACAAATATCAGAGATAAAGAGAAGATTCTGAAAGCAGCAAGAGAAAAGCAAAACAGCACATACAAGGGAAACTCAATAAGATTTAGTGCTGACCTCTCATCAGAAACCATGGAGGAGAGAAGAAAGTAGTATGATGTATTTAAGGTACTGAGAGAGAAAAACTGCCAGCCAAGAATTCTTTATCTGACAAAGCTGTCCTTCAAAAATGACGGAGAGTTCAAAGACTTCACAGACAAACAAAAACTGATAGAATATGTTACCAAAAGACCAGAATCACAAAAGATACTGAAGGGAGTGCTGCAGCCTGAAAGGAAAAAACAAGGGTGAGAGACTTGGAGAAGAATGTAGAACTGAAGAATATTAGAAAGGGTGAAAAAATAAACTGTAGTATGATATGACAATTGAAAGCCAAAGGTCAAAATGGATGAAGTAATACCTTTACAGTACTAACATTGAAGTTAATGGCTTGAACTCCCCACTCAAAAGACACAGACTGAGAGAATGGATGAAAAAATATGACCCATCTATATGTTGTCTACAAGAGACTCACCTCAGATTTAAGGACAAAACCAGATTAAAAATGAAAGTTTGGAAAAAGATATTCCATGTAAGTAGTAACCAAAAAAGAACAGGAGTAGCAATACTAATATTGGACAAAGTAGATTTTAAATGCAAAACTGTTAGAAGGGATGAAGTAGGTCATTATATATTAATAAAAGGAGCAATTCAGCAAAGAAATAACTGTTCTAAATATCTATGCATCTAACCTCAGTGCCCCAAGATACATGAGGCACACACTGGCAAAGCTGAAGGGAGAAATAGATGTCTCTACAATAATAGTTGGAGACTTAATACACCATTCTCAGTAATGGATAGAACATGTAGACAGAGGATAAATAAACAGAGAACTTGAATAATAAGATAAATGAACTAACCTAACAGACATCTATACAGCATTGCACCCCAAAACAACAGGATATACTTTCTTTTCAAGTACCCATGGATCCTTCTCCAAGATAGACCATATGTTGGGTCACAAGACAATTCTCAATAAATTTTAAAAGATTGAAATTATATAAAACACATTCTTTGATCATAATGGATTGAAGCTGGAAATCAATAATAGCCAGAAAAAGGGAAAAGTCATAAATATATGGAGACTAAACAACACACTCTTAAACAACCAATGGGTCAAAGAAGAAATTGCAAGAGAATTCAGCAAATACCTTGAGATGAATGAAAATGAGAGCACAACATATCAAAACCTATGGAACACCACATAGGCACTGATGAAAGGGAACTTTATAGCCCTCAATGCTTACATCAAGAAAGAACAAAGAACTAAAATTGATTATCTAACTGCACATCTGGAAGAACCAGAAACACAACAGCAAACTAATCCCAAACCAAGCCGATGGAAAGAAATAGTAAAGATCAGAGCAGAAATAAAGGAAATCGAGGAGAAAAAAAAAAAAAAAAACAATAGAGAGAATCAACAAAAACAAAAGTTGGTTCTTTGAGAAGATCAACAAAATCAACAAACCTTTAGGTAGGCTGACAAAGAAAAACAGAGAGAAGACACAAATAAAATCAGAAATGAGAGGGGGGACATTAAAACTGACCCTCTAGAGATAAGAGAGATCATAAGATGATACTCTGAACAACTGTATGCCAAAAAACTAGAAAATGTAGACAAGATGGACAAATTCCTAGAAACACATGAATCACTTATACTGACCCTAAAAGAAATAGAAGACCTCAACAAACCAATCACAAGTGAAGAGATTGAAACAGTCATCAAAAACCTCTCAAAGGTGAAAAGCCCAGGACCAGATGGCTTCACAGGTGAATTCTACCAAACATTCAAAAATAAACTAATACCCATCTTTCTCAAGCTCTTCCAAAAAATTGAACAGGAAAGAATGCTACCAATCTCATTCTATGAAGCCAGCATCACCCTTATACCAAAACCAGATAAAGATACTATGAAAAAAGAAAAATATAGACCAATATCTCTAATGAATATAATGCAAAAATCCTCAACAAAATACTTGCAAACAGAATCCAAAAGCATATTAAAAGAATTATACAGCATGATCAAAGGGGTTTTATCCTAGGTATGCAAGGGTGGTTCAACAAAGAAAATCAATCAGTGTAATAAACCACATTAAAAATGAAGGACGAAGTTGGAGGACTGTCACTTGCTGACTTGAAAACATATTATGTAGCTACAATGGTAAAAACACGATGGTACTGGCATAAGGACAGACATATTGACCAATGGAACAGAATCAAGAACTCAGAAATTGACCCTCACATCTGCAGTCAAGGGATTTTTGACAAGGCTGTTAAGTCCACCCAGCTGGGCAAGAACAGTCTATTCAAGAAATCGTGCCGGGAAAACTGGGTAGCCATATCCAAAAGAAAGAAAGAGGACCCTTATCTCACACCTTATACAAAAATTAAATCAAAATAGATCAAGGACTTAAATATAACAACAACAAGCATAAGACTCCCAGAAGAAAAGTAGGAAAGCATCTTCAAGATCTTGTGGTAGGCAGTAGTCTCTTAAACCTTATGCCCAAAGCATGAGCAACAAAAGAAAAAATAGATAAATGGGACCTCCTCAAAATTCAACACTTTTGCACCTCATAGGACTTTGACAAAGGGGTGAAAAGGCAACCGACACAATGGGAGAAAATATTCAGCAATCACATATCTGATAAGGGTTTAATATCCATGATATATAAGGAGATCATACAACTAAACAATAAAAACACACAGGATCCGATTTAAAATGGGCATAAGACTTGAAAAGATAACTGTCCAAAGAAGAAATACAAATGATGAAGAAACACATGAAAAAATGTTCAACATCACTAGCAATTAGGGAAATGTAAATCAAAACTACAATGAGATATCATTTCACACATATTAGACTGGCTGCTATTAAAAAGTCAGAAAACTGTAAATGTTGGAGAGTATGTGGAGAGATAGGAATGCTTCTTCAATGTTGGTGGGAATGTAGAATGGTACATCCACGTGGAGAACTGTTTGGCAGTTTCTAAGGAAGTTGAATATAGACTTGCAATGGGACTTGGCAATACTATTGCTAGGTATATAACCAGAAGAACTGACAGCAGTGACATGAATAGATATCTGCATACCGATGCAGCATTATTCACAATAGCTAAAAGTTAGAAACAACCCAACTGTCCATCAACTGATGAATGGATAAACAAATTGTGGAATATACACACAATGGAATATTATGCAATGGTAAGAAGAAATAAAGTCATGAAACATATGACGACATGGATGAACCTGGAGGACATTATGTTGAGTGAAGCAAGCCAGACACAAAAAGAAAAATATTCTATGATTGCCCTGTTATGAACTAAATACATTATGTGAAATATAAATATACTATGTAAAATATGCATATGGGTAGAATTGCATATATAAGACCATTTTTCCTTGAAGCTGAAAAAATGTAAGTTAATACTACAAAGTGTTAATATTAGGCATTTAAAAAAACATTATACTAAGTGAAGGAGACCAGATACAGAGTACTACATATTGTATGGTTCCATTTATATAAAATGTAAATATAAATCAATTCACAAAGATGAAAGGAGATTAGTTGTTATGTAGGTCTGAGGAAGGAATGCTAAGGGGTCTGGAGTCTTTCTTTTTGGAGTAATGAAATTGTTCTAAAATTTTTAAGATGATGAATGTACAACATTGTGATTATACTAAAAGTCATTGATTATGCACTTTGGATAGCATAGCCAGAAACTGCAACTATGTACAGTGGGGGAAGCATAGAGAGATTGAGAGGTGAGGAATTTTCTTGTTTCTTCGTCTATTTTTTTGCTTATTATTATTATTGAAATAATGAAAATGCTTTAATAATGATTGAAGTGATAAATGCACAAATATGTACACCTTGGATGAATTATATGCTTTATTAATATGTATCATTAAAATACATTAGATACATTAGAGTCATATAAGAGCAGATTTGAATTGCTCAAAGACAGAATTAGTAATTTTGAAGACAGAACATCTGAACTGGAAAAGAGAGGAGAATAGAAAGAGAAGAGAATGGAAAAAATGGAACAGGATCTCAGGGAATTGAATGACAAAGCAAAATGCAAAAACATACACATTATTGGCATTCAAGAAGAAGAAAATGGAAAAGGGGCAGAAAGAATATTTGAGGAAATAATGACTGGAAACTTCCCTACCTTTATGAAAGATATAAATATCAATGTCCAAGAAGGATAATGCTCACCAAACAGAATAAACACAAATAGACCTACCCTGAGACAACTACTATGCAGAATGACAAATATCAGAGGCAAAGAGAAGACTCTGAAAGCAACAAGAGAAAAGCAAAGCATCACATACAGGAGAAACTCGATAAGATTAAGTGCCGACCACTCATCAGAAACCAGGGAGGAGAGAGAAATTGGTATGATGTATTTAAGATACTGAAAGAGAAAAACTGCCAGATAAGAATTCTGTATCCAGCAAAGCTGTCCTTCAAAAATGGAGAGGAGTTCAAAGTCTTCACAGACAAACAAAAACATATAATATGTTACCAAAAGACCAGTATTACAAGAGATACTAAAGGGAGTGCTGCAGACCAAAAGGAAAAACCAAGGGTGAGAGACATGGAGAAGAGTTTAGAAATGAAGATAATTATAACAGGAAAATTTAAGGGTAAAAAGATAGATAATAGTATGATATGACAACAGAAAGCCAATGATCAAAATGGATTAAGTAAGTAATGCCTTTACAGTACTAACATTGAATGTTAATGACTGGAATTCCCCAATCAAAAGACATAGACTGATAGAATGAATTTTTAAAATATGAGCCGTCTATGTGTTGTCTACAATATACTCACCTCAGATGTAAAGACGCAACCAGGTTAAAAGAGCAAGGTTGGAAAAAGATATTCCATATATTGCCGGTCAGGTGCCGGTCAGGACCTGGGTCCGTGAAAACGGTGCCGCGGATGAGAAAGAAAGAATAAGACGAGACTGGGATCAGGGGACTTTCCGTCCGATATGGATAGAAGAGTAACCATAAAAGAGCTGAAGTAGTGATATTAATATCAACGAAATAGATTTTAAGTGCAAAACTGTTATAAAGGAAGAAGAAAATCATTATATATTAATAAAAGGGACAATTCAGCAAGAAGAAATAACTATACTAAATATTTATGCACCTAGCAGGAATGCCCCAAGATATATGAGGCACACACTGGCAAAGCTGAAGGGATAAATAGATGTCTCTACAATGATAGTTGGAGACTTCAATACACCATTCTCAGTATTGGATAGAACATTTGGATAGAGGATAAATAAAGAAACAGAGAGCTTGAATAATATGATAAATGAACTAGAACTAACAGACATCTATATAGCACTGTACCCCAAAACAGAAGGATATGCATTCTTTCCAAGTGTCCATGGATCTTTCTCCAAGATAGTCTATATGTTGGGTCACAAGACAATTCTCAATAAATTTAAAAAGATTGAAAATATACAAAACTGTTTCTCTGATCATAACAGAATGAAGCTGGAAATCAATAATGGACAGAAAATATGGAAAATTCATAAATATATGGAGATTAAACAACACACTCTTAAATAATCAGTGGGCCAAAGAAGAAATTGCAAGAGAACTCAGAAAATATCTTGAGACAAATGAAAATGAGAATACAACATATCAAAATCTATGGGACATCACAAAGGCAGTACTGAGAGAGAAATTTATAGACATCAATGCTTACATTAAAAAGAAGAAAAAACTAAAATGGAAGATCTAACTGCACACCTGGAGGAACTAGAAAAAGAACAGCAAACTAAACCCAAACCAAGCCAAAAGAAAGACATAGTAAAGATCAGAGCAGAAATAAATGAAATCAAGGGAAAAAAAAAAACAAAAAAAACAATAGAGAGAATCAACAAAAACAAAAGTTGGTTCTTTGAGAAGATCAACAAAATCAAAAAACCCTTAGGTAGGCTGACAAAGAAAAACAGAGAGAAGACACAAATAAATAAAATCAGAAATGAAGGGGGAGACATTACCACTGATCCCACAGATATAAGAGAGATCATAAGAGGATACTATGAACAACTATATGCCAAAAAACTAGAATATTTAGATGAGATGGACAGATTCCTAGAAACACATGAACTGCCTACACTGACCCTAAGAAATAGAAGACCTAAACAAACCAGTCACAACTGAAAAGATTGAAACAGTCATCAAAACCTTCCAAAGATGAAAAGCCCAGGACCAGTTGGCTTCAGAGGTGAATTCTACCAGTCATTCAATGACAACATAATAGTGGTCTTCTAAAAAATTGAACAGGAAAGAATGATACCAAACTCATTCTATGAAGCCAACATCACCCTAATACCAAAACCAGATAAAGATACTACAAAAAAAGAAAATTACGGACCAATATCTGTAATGAATATTAATGCAAAAATCCTCAACAAAATACTTGCAAACTGAATCCAAAAGCACATAAAGGAAATATACACCACGATCAAGTAGATTTTATCCCAGGTATGTAAGAGTGGTTCAAAACAAGAAAATCAAATAGTGTAATAAACCACATTGATAAATTGAAGAAGAAAAATCACATGATCCTCTTGATTGATGCAGAAAAAGCATTTAACAAAATACAGCATCCTTTCTTGATAAAAAAACTCCGAAAGATAGGAGTAGAAGGAAACTTTCTAAATATGGTAAAGCACATATATGAAAATCTTCAGCTAAAATTGTACTCAATGGTGAAAGACTGGAAGCTGTAACACTGAGATCAGGAACAAGACAAGGATGCCCACTGTCACCATTATTATTCAACATTGTGCTAGAAGTTCTAGCTAGAGCAATTAGGCTAGATAAAGAAATAAAAGGCACCCAAATAGGAAAGGAAGAAGTAAAATTTTCACTATTCACTGACATGATCGTATATCTAGAAAATCTTGAAAAATCTACAACAAAGCTACTAGAATTAATAGATGAGTTCAGCAAATTGGAGGGATACAAGATTAATATGCAAAAATCAATAGAGTTTCTATACACTACTGATGAGAAATCTGAGGAGGAAATTTTTTTTAAATTCCATTTATACTAGTGACTAAAACAATCACTAATCTTTGGTTAGGAATAAACTTAACCAAAGACATAAAGGATTTGTATTCAGAAAACTACAAAACATTGCTAAAAAAATTTGAAGAAGACTTAAATAAATGGAAGGACATTTCATTAAGACATCGATTTTATCCAAACCGATTCACAGATTCAAATCAATCCCAATAAAAATCCCAACAGCCTTTTTGCAGAAATCAAAAAGCCAATAATCAAATTTATTTGGAAGGGTAAGGGGCCCCAAATAACCAAAAATGTCTTCAAAAAGAAGAACGAAATTGGAGAACTCTATTTCTGACTTGAAAGCTTATTACTTAGCTACAGTGGTAAAAACAGCATGGTACTGGCATAAGAACAGACAGATTGACCAATGGAACTGAATTGAGAACTCAAAAATTAACCCTCACATCTATAGTCAAGGGATTTTTGACAAGGCTGTTAAGCCTACCCAGCTGGGCCAGAACAGTCTATTCAAGAAATGGTGCTGGGAGAACTGGATAGCCATACCCAAAAGAAAGAAAGAAGACCACTATCTCACACCTTATAAAAAAATTAACTGAAATGGGTCAAGAACCTAAATATAAAAACAAACAACCATAAAACCTCTAGAAGAAAATTCAGGAAAACATCTTCAAGATCTTGTGGTAGTAAAGACAAATGAGTTTATATGGCTAAAAGACTTAAAAGTGAGTCAGGAGGTTACACTTATGCACATCTCAGCAGGATCTCATTGACTGCGAAAGTAAATACTACCTCAAATAGCAGGTCTCCTGAGGGCTCTGGAAACATCCAAACACTATAGTCAGGGCAGATAGCTCAGGAGTTTGGTGCCTTGGAGTAGGCCCTACTTTGGAATGTATGGTCCCCAATATGACAGAGTTGGACACAATTGTGGTTTCCCTACACATGGCTCTCTGACCCTTCTATTTGAATCTATAATTAGTACTAGAGTTGATAGTTGTACATCAAAGAAACTTAAATCTTTGTGCTGTCCTTGTACCAGCTGGGCCCTGAATCTCAATTGAGTTGCAACACTTACTCTCCAGTTCATTGCATTCACCCAGAACAACTAACAAGGAGATGATGATGATGGACAGAGACCATCACAAGGAACCCAGAGAGTCTACAACTGAAAGCAAGAGTGTCCCATCCGGCAGATGAGTGGTGGTGTTCCTGGGTTTGGTGGTGCAGCACTGGGGGGTGGGTGGATTAGGAAGGGCTGGTTCAAATCCCCAGGGCATGTAAATGTGAATCTCGATATTCCATGGGTTGGGAGAGGGGGGTATCACGGGCACTGGGGGGCTGGGGAGAAGGGAACAGTCAAGATCTAATGGGTTGTTTGGTGGTCATGGGGAAGGTTTTTCATTACCTTTCAGTAATGGACACAGGACATGGTAAATATCATCAAAATTATTAAACTGTATCATCTAAATTGTAAACTATACTGTAAATCACTGACAATGTTTAGTTGCTATATTTTGCTATCTGCATAACAGTTATAACAATGCTAACAACCAAAAAAAGGGGGGAGGGAGTTAATATGGGGTGGGGAAGGGGGGTGGTTTGGTATCTGGGAGTCTCCGGCACTCCGTGTGTGACTTTGCTGTGACCTAAAACTTCTTTGAAAATTAAATGAAAAATTGGGAGACAATGGGGATTGAGAGGAGGAAGGTGTCATGGCACACCAGACATCCGATAACACAGTGATAAAGGGAAGGAAAAAAGGGAAAAAAGAAAAGAGAAAGGAAAAAAATGAATATATATATTTTAAAGGCATTTCCTTTGCTATTTTGCCCATTTTTTAAATGTCCCAATCCACTAATTATATTTTATTTTGTTTTGTTCTTTGTTTGATTATTTGTTTTTTTTCCTTCTCTCTCTTTTTTTTTTTTTTCCCCTGAGTTTCCTTATGTTTGTCTCTTGCATGTAAGCTTATCACACTTGTTTCTTTTTCCTAGTAAGTGTATTTGATTATTTTATGGACTAAATGTTCATGGAGGATTTGGATCACAGAAGGGTTACAATGGGTACTGCGGGGGATTATTGGGGGGGTGTCTGGGGGGGTTTCGTGGGGATTGGTTCATCCGAATATACATGAAAGATATACAAAATCATTCAAAGGATCGGGGGATGGGGCATGGTCACGATGGGTGGATAATCACACAATAAATGAGGGAATCTGAATTCCTAGCCTGGAGAGCTCTGCCACAGTCTCCAAGGGAGCACCAATAGTCCTCTGAGTGTAGGGACAGTGCCTGTCAAAATAGGATGACCCACTGATGTGTTTTTTTTTTTTATTGATGACTACCCTTGTGAGTCTTTGCTCTTGTAAATGAGACTTAGCCTGCAGTTGTGGGGTGCCTAAGGGTTGCCACCTAAGAGCCTCCTTGTTGCTCAAATGTGGCCTCTCTCTAAGCCAAACTCAGCATATGATTGCATTACCTTCCCCCCAACGTGGGACATGACTCCCAGGGATGAGCCTCCCTGGCAACGAGGGATTAATACCAAGTGCCAACTGGCAACACAACTGGAAAAAGACCTTGAATAAAAGGGGGAAATGGTAAAGACAAATGAGTTCAAATGGCTAAGAGACTTCAAAGAGAGTCGGGAGGTCATCCCAGAGGTAACTCTTACGCACACCTCAGTAGGAGCTCATAGAACATCTAAGTGCCTATCACCCCACTCATTGGGGTTCCTGAGAGCTCCGGAGACACCCTGGTCTTATATAAGGGGGGATAGCCCCAGAGACTGATGCCTTATCAGTGGGTTCTATTTTGGAATCTGTGCTCCTGAGAGTGACAGAATTAGACTCAAATAAGTCCTCCCTGCACATGGTTCACCAGTCCCTTCTATTCAAACCTATATGTGATGCTGGAGTTTCTTAGGTATACTTCCAGAGACTGGAGCCTCCCGCCTACCTATGTGCCAGGTGTGCATGAAATCTCAGTGGAGCTGCAACTCCTACCCTACAGCTCAATGGACTCATCCAAGTCACCTGGTGAGGAGACAACGATGGGCAATGGCCATCCAATGGAATGGAGAGGGCCTGCATCTGCAGGCAGGATCATCCCACCCACCATATCCATGGGATATAAGCCCTCTCTCACTTGGAGTTGGAGTGGACATCACCATCCCAGTCCCCTCAGGATTGGGGGAAGAACTATGGACTAGAGTGGACTTGATGGTATTCTCTTGTTCACCTATGGTGATTCTAGCAATGCAAGAAATTAAACAATGAGGTGGAGCCAGTGGCCACTTGACACTTTTGGGGTAGGGAGGGGATGAGCAGATGAAATACAGGGGCTTCTTTGGGAGTTGGAGGTTATCCTGAGTACTGTTGTGGCAACGGATGTAGGCCGTTTTAAATCAGCACACACCACTCAGAACTGAGTGGGAGAGAGTGTGGTCTACAGTGTGAACTGTGGTCTATGGTTGGTGGCAAGGCTCCAGGATGTGTAAGTTCATTGAGGGTGGTGGGCCACACTGTGGGAGATGTTTGTGTGGGATGTGGTGGGAGGTGTGGGAGGTGGGCAGCATAGGAATCCCAGTGGGTTCCGTGTAATATTTTGGGTAATCTAAGCACCTCTTAAAATATATGTATATATATATATATATAAATAACATTTTTGTAAGCAAATACACATATATGCATATATATTTATATATCATTTTGCAAATGTTTGTATGTATTGTGAGAATTTTGATTTTTACCCATAATAAAAAAAAAAAAAAAAAAAAAAGAGTGTCCCATCCATCTGCCCCATGGGATCAAAGGCCCCTCTCAGTTAGAGGTGGAGTGGGCATCATCATCCCAGAATCCTCAGGATTGGGGAGTGAACTATGGACTAAAGTAGACTTACTGGTATTCTACTATAGACATTGTGATTCTAGCAATGGAAGAAATTATATCATTGATATGGAGGCAGTGGCCACTGGAGATTTGGAGGGTAGGGAGAGGGAAAAACAGATGAAATATGAGGACATTTTCAGGACTTGGGAATTGTCCTGAATGACATTGTAATGACAGATACAGGCCATTATATATCTTGCCAAATTTACAAAATTGTGCAGGAAAGAGTGTAAACTACAATGTAAACTATGATCCATGCTTAGTGGCAATGCTCCAAAATGTGTTCCTCAATTGTAAAGAATGTGCCACATTAATGAAGGATGTTGTTAATGTGGGAAAATGTGGGAGGTGTAGGAAGTGGGACATATGGGAATCCCCTCTATTTTTTATGTAACATTTTTGTAATCTAAGCATCTTTTTTAAAAAATATTTTTTTAAAAAAGATCTTGTGGTAGATGGTAGTTTCTTAAACCTTACACCTAAAGAACAAGCAACAAAAGAAAAAATAGATAATTGGTACCTCCTCAAAATTTAACACTTTTGCACCTCAAAGGACTTTGTCAAAAGGGTGAAAATGCAGCCAATTTAATGGGAGAAAGTATTTGGCAATCACATATCTGATAAGGGTTTAATATCCATGATATATAAGGAGATCATATAACTAAACAATAAAAAGCCAAAGTATCCAATTTAAAAATGGGCAAAAGACTTGAAAAGACAACTGTCCAAAGAAGAAAAACAAATGACAAAGAAACACATGAAAATTGTTCAACATCACTAGCAATTAGGGAAATACAAATCAAAACTACAATGAGATATCATTTCACACCTATTAGACTGGCTGCTATTTAAAAGTCAGAAAACTGTAAATGTTGGAGAGGATGTTGGAAGATAGGAATGCTTATTCACTGTTGGTGGGAATGTAGAATGGTATAGCCATTGTGGAAGACTGTTTGGCAGTTCCTAACAAAGTTGAATATAGACTTGCCATGGGACCCAGCAATACAATTGCTAGGTATATACCCAGAAGTACTGAGAGCAGTGACATGAATAGACATCTGCACACCGATGTTCCTAGCAGTGTTATTCACAATAGCCAAAAGTTGGAAATAACCCAGGTGTCCATCAACTGATGAAAGATAAACTAATTGTGGCGTATACACATGATAGAATATTATACAGCAGTAAGAAGAAATTAAGTCCATGAAACATATGATGATATGGATGAACCTGGAGGACATTATGTTGAGTGAAGCCAGACAGACAGAAAAGGACAAATACTGTATGAGTGCACGATTATGAACTAAATATATTATGTGAAATATGAATTTGGGTAAAAAGCATATATAAAACCATTTTTCTTTAAATCTGAACAAATATAGGTTAATACTACAAAAGGTTAATATCAGACCCCCAAAAATGCATTATACTAAGTGAAAGAGACCAAAGAGTACTACATATCATATGATTCCATTTATATAAAATGTTATCAATCAATTTATAAATCAATTTATAAAGATGAAATTAGATTAGTGGTTATGTAGGGCTGGGAAAGGAATGATAAGGGGTGTGAAGTCTTTCTTTTTGGAGTAATGAAATTGTTCTAAAATTTTTAAGATGATGAATGTACAACATTGTGGTTATATTAAAAGCCATGATTATACACTTTGGATAGATCATATGGTATGTGAATATATCTCAATAAAACTGCTTAATAAACAAATAAATAATTGTGCAAGAATAGCCAGAAATAGCAGCCATGTACAGCAGGTGAAACAGAGAGCTTGAGAGGTGAGGAATTTTCTTGTTTGTCTGTTTTTTGTTTACTATTATTATTTTTTAAATAATGAAAATGCTCTAATAATGATTGAAGTGATAAATGCATAACTATGTGATTATACCAAATACCATTGGTTGTACACTTTGGATGAATTGTATGTTTTTTTAATATGTATCAATAAAATTGGTTTGTTTAAAAAATAATTTATAATAAATAAAAATAAATAGAAGTTATACCTGCTAACAGATCAACAGTTTATTTTTTTAAATAAGAAGAAACTTTCACTCTGAAGAATGATCCTCCATTCTATATCTACCTTTACTTATTTTTTAAATTAGATTGTTGAGATATAATTTACACATTGTAAAACTGACACTTTTTAAGGTGTACAGTCCTATGAATTCACTCAGTTGTGTATCCTTGTGTATCCAACACCATAACCATGACAAAGAACATTACTATCTCTCCAAAAAGTTTCTTTGTGTCCCTTTGAAACCAGTTTCTCTGCCTCCATAGTTTGCCTTTTCCAGGATGTCATATAAATGGAATCATGAAATATGCAGCCATTTGAGACAGACTTCTTTCTCCTAGCATAACATATTTGAGATCCATCTATGTTGTTGCATGCATTAGTACTTCATTCTTGTATTGCTAAGTAGTATCTTATGAAAGGATTTACCATATTTTGCTTATTCATTCACCAGTGGATGAACATTTCAGTTGTTTCCAATTTGGGGGGATTATTAATAAAGACAATGTAAGCATTGGAATACATGTTTTTGTATGGACATGGTTTTTTATTTGAGTCAATTACTAGTACTAATATTGCTGGATCATATGGCAAGTGTACGTACAATTTGTGAAAAAACATCAGACTGTTTACCAAAGTGGCAGTAAAATTTTCCACTCCCATCAGCAACATATCAAAGTTCCACTTGATTCATTATTGTAAACCCTTAAGATTATCAGATTTTTTATTTTAGCCATTTGAAAAGATGTTATAGTTATAATTTGCATTTCCCTAATGACTAATTATTGTGAGCATTTTTTTTTCCATTTTTTTTTTTTCCCTGTTTATCTTCTTTGGTGAAGTGTCAGTTCAAGTTGTGGCCACATTTTAAAATCAGATTGTTTTCTTATTTTTGAGTGTTGAAGTTCTTTATATATTCTGGATAGCAATCCTTTATCAGATAGGTGTTTAACAAATATTTACTTCCAATATGTATCTTGCTTTTCATTTTTTTACCATGCTTTACATAGAGAAAAATTTATCAATTTTGATGAAGTCCAACTTGTAATTTTTTTTATGAGTCATGCTTTTTGTGTCATAGCTAATAAATAAATATTTGTCTAATCTAAGTTCACAAAGGTTTTCTCATTTGTTTTGCTTTCACAGGCATTTTATAACTTTGGGTTTCACATTTTGGCCTTTGATCCATTTTGAGTTCCTTTTCCTACATTACTGTGAGATAGGGATCTCAGGTATCTGTTTTTTGTAGCTGGTTTTTGTTTTTTGTTTTTGTTTGTTTGTTTTTGCAATTGAGTTTCCAATCATTCCAGCATCATTTGTTGAAAAGATAAGTTTTCTTTACTAAATTGTTCTGGCCTCTTTGTTGAAAAATAAGTTGTGTAGATCTATTTCTCAGCTTTCTATTCTGCTCCATTACTCTGTGTCTGTTTTTCCTCCCAATACCACACTATCCTGATTACTAACAGTTTTTAGTGAGTCTTGAAATCAGGTGGTTTGAGTGCTCCAACTTTTTATTCTTTTCAATTCCTTTGTGTATTTTTTTACGTATAAATTTTAGAATTAGCTTGTACATTTCTTAAAAAAAAAAAAAAAAAACCAAACACTGGATATATATATTTGGGGAGAATTGACATTCTAACACTATTGAGTATTCCAAATCATGATCATAGTAAATTTCTCCATTTTTTTATGTCTTCTTTAATCCTCTACTCTGTAGTTTTAAGTTTTCAGCACACAAATCTTGCACATATTTTGTTATACTTATATGTAACTATTTTATTTTATTTTATTGTGTGTGCTATTGGGAATAGTGTTGTTTTAATATAACTTTCTATTTTTGATTATTAATATGTAGACATACAAATGATTTTTGTATATTGGCCTTGTATTCCAAACTTTGTTAAGCTCACTTAATCTAATAGCTTTTTTTGTAGATTTTGGGGTTTTTTGTCTTTGTAGAAAATCATATAATCTACGAATAAAGCATTTTAATTCTTCTTTTCCAATTTGTAAATGTTCTATTTCTTTTTCTTGCCTTATTGCACTAAATAGGAAAATAGTTTTGAATAGAAGAGGCAAGTGCAGACATCCTTACCTTAATCCCAAACTTAAGGTGAAGCCATTCAGTCTTTCACCATTAAGTATGATGTTAGCTGTAGTTTTTATGGATGCCTTTCATCAGCTTGAGGGAGTTCTCATCTATTCTTAGCTTCCTGAGAATTTTATTTTTATATCATGTATGTATGTTAAGTTTTGTCAAAAGGCTTTTATACTTCTATTGAGATGGACATTTGATTCTTCTTTTGTCAACTGATATTTTCTAATGCTGAATCAACCTTGCACTAATAATAAATACCACTTTTTCATGATGTGTTACCTTTTTAATATATTGCTGGCTTCAATTGCTTATATTTTGTTGATATTTTTGTGTCGGTGTTCATGACAAATGTTGATCTGTAGATTTCTTTTTCTTGCAACATCTTTAAGTGGTTTTTCTATCACAGTACCACTGGCCTCATAAAAATGCATTTGGCAGTGTTTCCTACTCTTCTAGTTTCTAGAAAAATGTTTGTAGAATTGGCATTTTTTTTCTTCTTTAAATGTTTGATAAAATTTACCAATGAATAAGTGAATTGACCCTTTTATCATGATGCCATTACTTCTGGTAATATTCTTTGTTCTGAGATTAAGTTATTTGATATTACAACAGCCTCTCTTGCTTTGTTTGGGTTAGTGTTTGCAAGGGATGTCGTTTTGAATCATTTTAACATTAGCCTATGTCTTTACAATTTAAATGGATTTATTGAAGTGATTCTTGTGCCCCTCCCCCAATATGGCAATCTCTGTCTTCTCATTTGGGTGCTTAAATTATTTAATGTAATCATTGACAGTGTTGGATTTAAATATACCATCTTGGGATTTGTTTTCTATTTTTCCATCTGTTCCTTTTTTTCTCCTCTTTTCTGCCTACTGTTGGATTGAGGTTTTTAATGTGTGATTCCATTTAATTTTCACCATTGATTTATTAGATATACCTCTATTTCTAATTGTTTTAGTGGTTGCCTTAGGCAATATACATCTTTAAAACTTATCACAATCAACCTTTGAATAATATTATACCATTTCAAGTATATATAAAAACCTTACAACAGTATGCTGATTCCTTTCTCCCATCCTTTGCATTATTGTTGTCAAATATTTTAATTTTACATATATTATAAACCCACAATATATTACTATTTTTATTTTAAACAGTCACTTATTTTATAGCAATTAAAATTAGAAAAAAATCCCTTATAAATGCAGTACTTAATTTCTTTTTGTGGATACATGTGTCTGGCTGCTTTCATATTCCTTCTCTCTGAAGAAACTGATCATTTCTCCTTGCCTATTGATGACAAATTCTCTCAACTTTATATTGTCTTAAGTGTTCTTTAATTCACATTCATATTTGAAAGATATTTTCATTGGTATAGAATTCTTGATTGGCATATTGTTTTTTTTCCTTTTGTTACTTTAAATATGTCACTCCATTGTCTTCTAGCTTGAATACTTTTAATGAGAAGCATACAGTAATTTTTACCTTTGTTCCTCTGTATGTAATTTGTTTTTCTTCTCTGACTGCTTTCAAGTTTTACTTTTTATCTTTGGTTTCCAGCAGTTTATATATGGTGTGTCTAGGTATGTGTGTGCTTAATTCTTGCTTATATTTCTCAGCACTTTAGATCTGTGGTTTAATGTCTTTATTTTGGAAAAAAAAAATCTTGATTATTTTATCTTCAAATATTTCATCTGTTCTATCCTCTCTAATCTACTTCTGGGATTATAATTTCATGTTTGTTAGGCTGTTTTATATTATCCCACAGTTTTTGGATGCTCTCTTTTGTTTTACTATTCTCTTTTCTTACATTCTCTTATTGTTACAGCCTTGGTTATATCTATTAAGTTCTCTTTAAGTTGATTGATTCTTTTCTGTGTCAATTCAATTGATGAATAGGGCAAAGGCCTATTATTTCTTTTATTTCTGATATTATGGTTGATTTTCATAGTATTTCCACTTGACCCTTTCTAATCATTTTATCTCCGCTGAAATTCTCCATCAGTTTTATTACATTGTGTAATATATTAATCATGATTATTTTTAAATTTCTGTCTCAAAATTTTCATATCTGTATCATGCCTGGGTCTTGTTCTGTTGATAACATTGCCTCTTGAAAATTGCCTGTTTTCAAAAATAAAATAAAATAAAAAGAAACAAAAAAAAATTTAACACAAAATGACAATAAAATTTTTTAAATTTTTAAATTGGCTGTTTTTTCATGTGTTTTATAATTTTTGATTGAATATTAGACATCTTGTGTAGACTATACAAGATTGTTTATACCTAGAACTGGTCACACCTCTTCAGAGACAGTAAGTAAGGAGGATGGTGTGAATCTAGTCAGGAATGTAGTTGAGTCTGGGTATTACTGTTGTTATAACTACCTTTAGTGCACCATAAGCATCAAATGGCTCTAATAATGCCCTATTTTTAGGGTGGCAGGGGGGCTGCTATAGGGTTTTTATCAATGTTTATGATCCATCTTCATCTTTCAACCATCAATTTACACTTGTGACACAGGGTTGGGGGGCCAGTCTCTCTCTATTCTCTCGTCTCTCCCCAAGAATTAGGCTGCAGTAGCTTGCTACTGCTTACTAGACTGATGAGGAGGAGACTCTTGTTGATGCACTGTGTGCTTGAGTTATGAAGTTGGGTTTTCTCAATGTTCCTTTCCCTCCTCCTCATGGCAGTCAAACCTGATATGTATTGGTGGTAATTCTCATGTGCGAGAATGTTTTCTACCTCTCCCCTAGAGGTAGGAAACTTCTAACAGTATCAGTATAGGCTCAATACTCTTTCTTGCCCCTCATCCAAGAGTAAAGGAGTTGTTTTTTGTTTTTTTTCCAGCAGCAATTGTTCTTTATCTGTGCCCTGGTGGTGACAGCGTTTACTGCCCCTCTCCAGATGCTTAGGGCTTTTCAGAGACGTGACCAAGCAAGAGGTGGGACTTCATTCCTTTCTGCCAAAGACAACTGATCTTCTTCTTCAAACCTATAGCAATTGGAAGCTCTCTCCAGTCTCCTGCCCCATCCCCAATCCCTTTCATGAACTCCCAGTAATTGTCCATGGAAAATGAGCCTGTGATGGAGCTGCAAAGTACCCTTTATGACTGAGGCTTCCAGGGATTCTGTACTGTCAAACTAACTGACATTCAGCCTTTAGCAATTCGTTGAAATTTTAGTTGATTCCCTCTTGCCCTCTTGTGTGGTATCTGTGGCAGTCTGAAATTATTTTATGAATCCCAAAAAGAGAAACTAATCTATTTATAAACTAATATATTCCTCTGGGTATGATACCATTCTATTAGATTACTTTATAAGATCTCTTTAGGATTTTTGATTGGACTACGTCAGTGAGGTGTGACCCAGGTTGAGTTTCTACCCCCTTGCTGGGTCTGATATAAATGGAAACACAGAGACTCACTCAGACAGACACAGAAAAAGGAAGCCACCATGTTTGATCCTACCATGTAAGACAGAGGACTACAGGATCGCCTAAGCACATAAGCCCCAAGAGACTGGGCCATGGAGCAGCTCAAGAGGAGAGGAGCCCTGCTATATGCCTGATAGCTTACAGGTGAACTTGAGAAGAAAGCAGAACAGTGAGACTGATATAGGAGAGCCCAGAAAGAGCAGCTCAAGAGGAGACGGTGAGCCCAGAAGGGGAAGGCTGAAATCTTGGCAGAGATAGGCAGCTATCTTACTTCACCATGTGGCAACATGCCAGGATCAACAGAAGCTGACTTTGGTGAGAAAGCATCTCTAATGGTGCCTTGGTTTGGACTTTTCATGGCCTTGGAACTGTAAGCTTTTACCCCAAATAAATCCCCTTTTAAAAAAGCCGTCCCATTTCTGGTACTTTGCATTGGCACCCCTTTGTCTAACTAAAACAGTATCCTTTTTTTCCTTCCATGTCTTGCCATAGATGAGATAGTCTATGTGTCCTATCTCTCCTTGGAGATGTGACCTCCTTGGATATGAGGTTACTTGGTTTACCTGCAACCCCAGCTCTTTGATGGGTTCAAGAAAAGTTGTGATTTGTTTTTTGTCTGGCTTGTTCTTATTGTTACAGAGGGAGCAAAACTCTCTCCAGTTACATTGTATTCAAAGCCTATCTTTAGTTTTTAATGTATAGTCTGTTGTTGGTAAACATACTTTTTAAAAAATCTGATACTTTAAAATCTCAGCTTTCAAAAATTATATCTTTTGTGTAAATGTTAGAAGCCATTTTTAGAGATAAGGGTTTCCCTAGTTGATTTGGGTTTTCCCTGGTTGATAAACTAGATGGTGGTGGAACTTTAACTAGATTTACTAATTCTTCTCAGATATAACCCTCCTGATTCCCAATTCTGTTCTCCTTTCCTACTAACCAGTTATTTGCAATACAAAAGGATCCTTCAGTTTCTAAAAGGTTATGACATGATTTCCTTAGGAAGCAAACTCCCTAGCATACATAAAATAAAATTCAATTTACTAAAATTCAGTATATAAGCAGCCAGTCCAAAACAATGCCATCAGATATAGTAAAGGACCCCTGTTCAGTACACTACACATAACTGACCATATTTATACTAACTTCCTACCACCAGAGGAATTCTCAGCACCACTGAAACCCATTGGTAATGAATAAGGAAACAGAACAGCAAGAAACTGTCACTTGTCAATTAAATGTGTGTTTCATTCCTGACACAATAAATCAGGATTGTCACAGAGGAGGCTGGCTGATTTTTTTATCACATAAAATGGGAACAATTAATTTGAAACATGTTCTCCTTTGGCTTACTGAGCTGCTGACGCTTCATGGGAATTTTTAAAACACATTCCTGGTAGAAGCTGGTTCATCAGCATACAGTTGCTACAGTTACAGCATCACTGGAGCAGCAATCCAAATGGTGATAACTTGACATCCTCTCATTTAGAAAGACCAGAGGAAAATTACTTTTAAATGTCCAGTCACCTTTAGATTTGTAGGTATCTGGGGGCAAATGCATAGGAAAAATTATTTAAATTATCCAAAAAATTTTCAAGTCTTACTCTAATGCTAACAAGGATTTTATATGAATTATGATGAATTATTCTCACCCAAATGGATATTTTTAAACTGGATGTTTTCATTAAAAATTAGATATAATTGCATTAGGTAATTATGTGAGGAATATTTTTGTGGAACTTTAAAATATTTCTGATTTAAAATTACAAAGTCAATTCTTTTGTTTTTTTCAAAGAAATAGATAAATGTGCCTAATTTGATTCAATAATAGAAACAAGTTAGCTTTCCTTGTTAAAAAATAAACATTTCCTTATTTTTCTTGACTCTTTAGTTAAAAACATAAAATTACCATATGAAGAATATTGATTTAAAAGTGAAGGAGCTCTGTTTTGGGTTTTGGTTTTTGTATTTTATGTTTGTTTCCTAATTAGGTCCTAACTTTCGGCACCATTCTCAAAGTAGTACCCATTTTTAGCCAACCTTCCAAAGTTTCAAAATGAGCATCTGACAAAGAAGGTGGATTTTGGACAAACAAACATTTTCCAAATCTGGATGAATCAAAACAAGTCTTTTCTACATTTTTAAAGTTTTTCAACCAAACCCAGGGCTTTACTAAGAGAGAAAAAGCAGAACATGTCACCACCTGGGCTGGCTGCTGTTTAGAAAAGGGCTTGCTATTAGGAAATCACTGCCAAAGGGGAAAAAAAGAAAGATCAGGTACAGAATGGAAGTTACATCTCTAAGTTTCCCCAATAAGAAACACTATGTTTTTGAACAGTGTATCCTTTATTTTATTTGAGGTAAAATATGGATATATCTGCAGAAGCAATTCTAGCCAAGCTACATAAGATATCATCTCTAATTCTTTTAGAGATGTAGTTTTTTAACAATAATAATCAACAGATTTGAATAACAGCATGTTCTTTTCCTATCAGGCATGGTGGTAAACACAGAATAAAACAATGGTATATTTCCTGATGTTCAAGAATTTCTAATGTGGTTGAGGCAGAGAAAATTAAAATATGAAACAAAATCAAATAACATGAGTGCATATAATTTTTGAATACTAAATTTTGTCACAAAATCTATACATGTTGAAGAAAAGGAGATGAGCAAATGCTGAAAAAAATCCAAGAAGGCATCACCGTGGAGGTTAGACTTAACCTGAGTCTTAAAAGGTAGGCATTTATTCATTCATTCACTCATTCAGCATTCACTTACTAAGAACCAACTTTCTACCAAGCAAAGTATTTTAATTTCTGAAGATATACAATTTATTTATATCCTGACTTCAGGATATACCCAGCTATTTTGAGAAAGATAAATATAAAAACAGAGTGATAATACATACATTATTACATACATAATAATACATTATGAGGACAATAATAGATACAGAGTATTGTTGAAGTACCGGAGTCAAAAAGACTCTCTGAATCAGATAATGCCTGAGCTAAGTTTTAAAGGATGAGTGGGTATTTGTCAGGTGTATCCTTGTTGTAGCATGTGGGTTTATCAGGCCAAATACATAGAGCTTGAACAGATAGAGGAGATGATGGGAAAGCATTACAAATGAAGGCAACATGGAGTTAGGAATGAGCATGGTACTTCTGTGACCAACTAGCCTGGCCGAGTAGAGGGTTAATATTGGCAAGAAGGAAGAAATTAGATTGGACATGTAAAGCAGAGTCTATATTTTCGAAGTAATAAAAGCCAAGAAAAGAATCTTTGATTTTGTAACTGTTGGAGAGACACTGGATATTTTTTAACAGGAAAATTAATATAGCTCGAGTATGTAGAAAGGACTTAAATCCCAAGATCTTAGCATTAAAGAGGTGAACTAAGAAGCTGTAGTTATAATCTACATGTGATTAGAAGGTGGTTTCTCAAGAAACAAAACCTCAATCCAGTTAGTTTACATAAAAGGAAACGTATTGCAAGAATACACGCTGCAAAATCTCAAATATCTCAGGACAAGAAAGAAAGTAGGTCAAGCCACCTGGAGGCTGGGCTGGAAGGTCATCTCTCAGGGAGCAATGCTGACTCTCAGTCCAGCATCTCTCTGCTAGGTGACTTAATCTTTCTCCTTTAGCCCTGCCTGTTCACCTACATATTCATAGGTAAAAACAACCATCCCAACTCAATATGACCTTTGGTTCATTTAACTGCTGCTCAAGTCTCCAAATCCAAAGTCTTGGCTTGAGTAATGTGCCAACCATGCTTCAGCCAGCTATGGCAGGAGATGATGAGGCATTTGTTACAGAGCACTGCAAATTCCAGATGTTGCATATTGAGTAGTTGCATTAAGGGAAACAGCAAGACGACAATTAAGATATCCAGCAAGGAAGGCCTGGCCTTAGACATTGGCAATGGAAATGGAAAAGAAGAGAGATAATTTTTGAAAGAAACATTGATAAAATTTGGTGACTAGCAACATACAAGGATGAAAAAGGAGAATGTTTCAAAGTTGATTTAAAAGTTTAAATGTAATGGTATTTTATGATGACCAGAGAAGTAACGGGAGATTTTATTGATGTAAAAAGGCATTGCACTCCATTTAAATGCAATAATGCAATAATGACAGGACATTCATGTGGAATTAAGTAGACAGCTAAAATATGCGATTGGATCTGAGGTGATAAATGGAATTAGATTATTATGCATTAGAATGAAGTATATGGTAATAAGAGTTAAAACCATTTAAAAAGTAAAAATAGAAAAGGATTCTTTCCAAAGGAGAATATATGAAGAGAAGAGCTGAGAGTGAAGAACTTGGACTTTGGTGATACCTACAAGGAGGGTAGACTTGTAGCCCATTAAATAAATGTCCAACGAGGAACATAGAGAATGAGTGGTCAGAGAAGTATAAGGGAAATAGAAATAGAATTATTTCATAAAAAAGAAAAGAGCATCAACTTCTCTCTAGCATTTGTTTTAATCATACCAATTTAAACCCAGAGAGGGATAGAAAACCACCTAGGTTTTGCCTTTTTTTTTTTTTTTTTTTTTTTTTTCTGAAACTAATAACTTTTTTTTTCAGTTTTAAATGTCAGTTACTTTTAAATCCAATATTTCCTAAAAGATTTAGCAGTTCTTTTTTTCTAATGGGAAATTAGCTCTATGTGGAGAGTTCAAACAAATACATGATTTTTATTTAAATCACTCTTTCCTTCAATACTCCCCTTACCTGAAGTAAGACTAAACATATGAACTTTAAGTTCAAAAGAGACCTATTTCAAAATATTAGGAGTTGGTGAAAAGAGGCACAAACAATGGAAGTCTATTTTCAATGATAAATGCTATAATAAGAAATTGGCTACAGCTAGAAAAAGAAAAGAGAACCTATAGTTAAAAGTTTGCAGCTCTTGAATTAAAAAAAAAAAAAAATCAATGAAGCTTCCTGAAGTAAAATTAAAATAGGACCCAAAAAAAAAAAAAAAAAAAAAAAAAACAAACAAAAAAAAAACACACCAAAAAACCAAAAAACTATATATTTTACATATAATCTGGCTTTGGGATAACAAGGAGATAATGTAGAAAACTGAACCCAGCCTCCTACTAGGCTCTTTTCTTTCAACCACTGCTATTGCCTTTGAACTAAAAAGTGGCAAATAATCTGCATCAAATCTGAATACTCTCCCTCTTTATGAGGCTCATGATTTTATTAATTGTTCTAGAAGCCACTTCATACTATTAATTCATGTTGAACTGAGAGTTAACTAAAATCCCTAAGACTTTTTCACATCAACAGCAACAAAGACTGTTTTTCTCTATTCTATATTTAATAAAATGGCTTTAACTTTGAAAATTTGTCTTTTCTTTATTTTCATCTCTTTCATTTGGCCCACAACTTTCAAATCATTTTTGAATTTTTATTTTTTCAATGACAGACTAGAAAATTGTCATAGCTTTCTGGTACCTACAAATGTAATAAGGATGCCATTTTGGTTCCCTCATTTATTCTAAAACTACTGAGTTTCTGTTGAATACCAGACACTTTTCTCGATATCAAGGATACAGAGAGAAACAAAGTAGCCTCTGTCCTCAAAAGCCCCACAAGCTAGTAGCAGGGAAAGAGAAAAGTTATTTACATATATTGCAGTAAGTGCAATAACAGGGATATGCATAATGGATTATGGCACCAGAAGCATGATGTGTTGTGCAGATGGGGAGGAGGGTGTGTTGGAGGTAGTGTAAGGGGAATACGAGGCATGACTAGACTTCTTGGAAAGGGTAATACTTTCAATTGTCCCCAAACACTGCACAGACTACAGGGTCCAGCAGAGAAGCACTGGGGAACTCTCTAATCGGTGGTTCTCAAAGTGTCTCCACAGATGAACAGCATTAGCATCACCTGGGGACTTGTTAGAAATGCATATTCTTGGGTCATACACAGACATACTGAATCAGAAATCCTGGGGGTAAGACCCAAAAATGTGTATTTTAACATGCTCTCCAGGTGATTCTAGTGCACACAAAAGTTTGAGAACCACTGTTCTAGAACACATCAATCCTTTAATCAGTATCTTATGGATGGCCATTCATTCCTATGGGGAGGAGTAGAAAAGTCTGACAATGAAGTCAAAGGATTTGCTTGGGAATACCAGCTCTACCACTCATTTCTCTGACTTTTGGCACATAATTTAACCTTGAAAATCAATTTTCTGCTTGATAGTATCTGCATCAGAGGATTATGGTGAAAAACGAAATGAAAATATGTGTAAGCACCTAACACAATACTTAGCATCCAATAGGCGCTTTGTTTTACTGCAGAGTAATGAGTTTAACTATTTGTACTACGAAAAGGCAATGGAAGGGTCTAAAAAACATTATGTGGAGAATGACTAAAGAACATAGAAATGTTTTCCTCTGGCTAAGTAGACATAAGAGTTATCTCCCAACATTTGGAATGGTGGAAGTATTAAACGGGATCTAAAGATACCTCATTGGTAAGAAGAATATTTGGGCTCAGACCAAGAGGAATTTGCTAACAGAAGGAAGGGCTGGGGGTTGCTTTGTGATGTAGAGAAATCTCTCTCACTATAAATATCCAAGCAGATTAGAAAACGTTTTTGCTTTGCTTTCTAATCCAAAGTTTGGGAAAACTGCCAAACTTACTTTCCAAGTAAGTACCAATATCTAACTCTCTAAGATTGTTTACTTTAGCAGGTTATTCTACAGGGTTTCCAAGGAGTCCCAAATATTCCACAGAATGGATTATACCCTAGTTCTCCAACTAAACTTGCTCCTGAACTCTGCAAATAAGGTGATTTCTACAAATGAGCCACCAAATCCATATTGTCCATGCCATGATTATAATCACAGAAATAAACTATCTGTATATTCTGAAAATCTGTGAAAATCTTCATGACCTACTTTATTTGTGGCATCCTGCTAGCTATTATTCCAAGTTTACACTAATATGCTTTTCATCCCATCTTCACATGAGTTTATAAATGAGAGTAAATGTGCAAATACGCTAACCTTATTAAAATTTATTCACTTATCTATTTCATGTTTTAGATATTGCTGAAATGTGCATTATTTTAAAATAATATATTTCCCTGTGAATATTCTTTTGTGTTATAGAGTGATTGTTCTTTGCTAAAATTAGGTAAATTCGTTTTTTTAAACCTGAGAAAGGCCTGGGATCTATAAAAAGGGAAAGTTTCTGATGAGATTAAATTTCACTGCCCATAGAACTACATCAAAGCAATTAAAAAAGACTAAGTTAAATATAGCTTTCCCCTGACAGAGAAGCTGCCCTTAGTAGGACACACTGCTATATCCTGTAACCAACTACACTGCCCCAGTTTACTTTGATTCTAGCTAAATCTGTAAACTCTCTAGAGTGGTATCCTTGAGAAGCTAAGCAGCATGGTTATTTAAATCAATGATAATGCAAATAGCAATAACGGGGCTTGCGAGGAGCAAGTGATTGGCAGATTCGCACACCAGATTCAAACAGTGAACCCACATGGGCTACATAGGTCATGTGAAGAGTAGACAACACCTGGACAACAAAGTGTTAGGATATACTGTAAGGTGTCTTCCACCAGAGACCAGCTCTTTTAAAAGTTAGCTACTGTGCCAGCACCCTGCATGCCTCAACAGTTAAAGTTATGGTGAAATTATTTATTATAGTTTCTTAAGAAGCAAGGACTTGTCTTATTTATATCCCTGAGGATTTGGAAAACACTAGATGCTCAATGAGTTATTGGCAAATAAATAAATGAGTTAATTTGTGAAAATTGACAATACCATTTTGCTGCATTCTCCCTTTGATGTATCACTTACCATATGGTCTCTCTCTACTTCAAAATAACCACCAGAGAGAGAACTATTTTATATTTTGTTAACATACAATATCTAAAGCATGACCTCTTTTAAAAAAACAAACGAACTATAACACGCTGTAGCAAATTGTATTTTCCAAAGAAGGCCACAATAATATATCCAATCTCACATGCTTTTCTTACAAGGGCCATTGACACTCCTCTTATTGAGTGGCAGGATCTATAGTCCCTCCTTTAAAAAAAAAATATATATATATATATATATATATATATATATATATATTTTTTTTTTTTTAAAGATACTTAGATTACACAAATGTTACGCAAAAAACATAGGGATTCCCATATGCCCTGCTCCCCACTCCTCCCACACCCTCCCATATAAACAACATCCTTCATTAGTGTGGCACATTCATTGCAATTGATAAACGCATCCTGGGGCATTGCCAGTGAGCATGGACCATAGTTCACATTGCAGTTTACACTCTCTCCCACACAATTCAGCAGGTTATGGGAAGATATATAATGGCATATATCTGTCATTGCAATGCCATTCAGGACAATTCCCAAGTGCCAAAAAAGCCCCCGCATTACACTTGTCTTTCCCTCCCCCTGCCGCCAGAGCTTCCAGTGGCCACTGCCTCCACATCAATGCTGTAATTTCTTCCATTGCTAGAATCACAGTAAGTGTGTTGTAGAATACCAGTAAATCTGCTCTAGTCCATAGTTCATTCCCCAATCCTGCGGATTCTGGGATGGTGATGTCCACACCACCTCTAATTGAGAGGGGGCTCTGATCCCATACAGCTGATGGATGGGACTTTCTTGCTTGCAGTTGTAGACTCTCTGGGTTCCTTGTGATGGTCTCTGTCCATCATCATTTCCTTGTTAGTTGTCCTGGGTGAGTCCAATGAACTGAAGAGTAGGTGTTGCAACTCCACTGAGGCTTAGGGCCAAAATGGCACATGGACAGCCCAAAGATTCAAGTCTCTTGTATGTACAACTACCAACTCCAGCACCAAGTAGAGGTTCAAATAGAAGGGACAGAAGAGCCATGTGTAGGGAAGCCATAACTGAGTCCAATATTGTCACTCTAAGGAGCACAAACTCCAAAGTAGGGCCCACTGGCAAGGCACCAAACTCTGGAGCTATCTGCCCTGACCATAGAACTTGGGTGTCTCCAGAGCCATCAGGAGCCCCACTATTTGAGGTAGTATCCACTTTGGCAGTCTATGAGATCCAGCTGATATGTGTATAAGCATTACCTCTGGGATGACCTCCTGACTCACTTTGAAGTCTCTTACTCATATAAACTCACTTGTTTTTACCTTTTCCCCCTTTTATTCGAGGTCTTTTTCCAGTTGCATTGCTAGTTGATGTTTGGTAGTAATCCCTTGGAGCCAGGGAGGCTCATCCCCGGGAGTCATGTCCTATGCTGGAGGGAAGGTAATGCATTTATATGCTGAGTTTGGCTTAGAGAGAGACCATATTTGAGCAACAAGGAGGCCCTCAGGAGGCAACTCTTAAGCACACCACAACACTAGGCTAAGTTTCAATTTCAAGAGCAAAGGCTCACAAACATAGTCATCAATATCAAGGGCCCATTAATGGACCATCCTCCTTCACCAGTCATTGCTCCTGCACTTGGGGGACAGTTGCTGCTACATTAGAGAATGTGACAGAGCTCTCCAGGATGGGAATTGAATATTCTCTTCTTTATTGTGTGAATCTCCACCCACTGTGACAATGTCCCGTGAATATCTGAACACATTTAAATACCTTATATGTATGTCCAGGTGAACTTCCTCCCATGTATCCCCCATCACTGATACACCACACCAATGATCCTCCCCTGCCCCAGTTGTAACCCTTCTGTGATCTAAAGCGTCTTCAAAAATGAAGGCAATAAAATAGCCAAATACAATTAATAGGAAAATTAAATAATAGTAGTAGTTTATTCCCTCCTTTTGAACCTGGATAGACTTATGTAAGTTGCCTTTGACCAGTGGAGTATTGTGGAAGTGAAACCAAGTTACAGGTTATCAAAATGTCATGCATATCTGCCTTGTTCTGTTAGTATGCTCACTCTTAGAACCCAGCCACCATGCTATGAAAAAGCCAATTAGTCATATGGTAAGGCCACTTGTAGGTGATCAGACACAAAAGTGAGAGAGTTCTCAGATGACTCCACCCCCTAGCCATCAAGCACCCTCTCCTACAAGCTACCCCAGCTGAGGAAGCAAGTTACAGAGGCAAGCTGCACCTGCTGAGCCCTGCCCAATTGCAGACTCATGAGAAAAATTAATGATTGTTGTTTTAAGCCCCTGAGTTTGGAATGGTTTGTTACATACCAATAGATAAATGGAATACACGCATGCAGAAAAGTGAATAAGAGTACAGCTCAATGAGTTATCAAAAATTGAATATACCCGTGTAACGATCACCTAGATCAAAAAAGAAATTATTATAAATATCTTACTTTGCCAGACTTCTATGACAAATACCACAGAATGAACTGGCTTAAATAATGGGAATTCATTGGCTTACACTTTTAAGGCTAGGAGAAATCCAAAATTCAGGCATCAGTAAGGTGATGCTTTCTCCCCAAAGTCTGTAACATTCTGGTCGGCCATCCTTTGGAATTCCTTGGCCTGTATCCTTGCCATTTCTTTTCAGGGTTCCCTTGACTCCCAGCTTCTGGTTTCTTTCTAAGGCCTTCAGAAACCCAGATTAAGACCCAACCGCATTCAGTTGGGCCATATCTTAACTGAAAAAAATCTTTAAGAAATCCTATTTTACAATGGGTTCACAGCCAAAGGAAGCTGGATTAAGATTAAGAACATGTCTAAATTAGAAAACACAATTCAATCTACTATAACTAGTATCCCAGAAGCCTGTCCTGATCCTTCCCAGTTACAGTCCACCAGAGGAATCCATTAGCCTGATTTCTAACACCAGATAGATTAGTTTGGACTCTTTTGAACTCTGTAGTGAATAATAATGAAAGCACACAATAAGTATTCTTTTGTGACTAATTTCATTCTCTCAATATTATGTTTGTGCAGTTAATCCATATTGTTGCAAAAACTGTGCTTCATTCATTCTCATAAGTATATATATTCCATTATATGAACTTATAATATTTTTCGGTTCTTTGGGAATGTAAAAAATAATATTGCTATTAATATTCTAGTGTGTGCATTTTGATGTATATACTCATAATTTTTGGTCATTATACCTAGGAGGGGAAATTCTGGGCTATAGAATATACAAATGTTCAGCTTCTAGTCATAATGCCAAACTACTTTCCTAACTGATTACACTAATTTATATTCCCATCAACAGTATATAAATGTCCTCCCCAACACTTTTGCATTTGAGCCATTCTGCTGTATAGTTTTAATTTATATTTTCTTAATGTCTAATGAACATAAGTCCCTTTTTATGTTTGTTGTCTATTTGCATTATTTTATTTTGTAAAGTGCTTTCCAGTCTTTTGCCAAATTTCCTATTGGGTGTAATTGTCTTTTTCTTATATCTGTAGAAGTTCATTATAGATTCTATAAAAGACTTGTCAACTGCCAGCTTCCCTAAAGGACTATGAGTAATCCTATGATCAAGCAAAGGTTAGTTTTTTAATCTGCTACAGTAATGGAAAACTACTTTGACAGAGTCTGAGTTTCAGAAAGGGGAAATCAAGAGTAGATATCTATGGGGTCTTTGTGTCTGAGTTCAAGTGATTTAAGGAGAATTCATGTAGACATCTCTTTAGGATTGGGCTAAATTCACAACCATTTAGGATAGGTGGACACAGCAAGGCAAGGATTTTAAGCAAGTCTTGAGAGACAAACAATTGTTTTATGTGAACTTTGGCTCAGGTGAAGGAGGCTATTTCCCCAGATGAGCAAACTATTATTTGAACAATATTTTTTTCATGAATTTCCTGAAGCAAGCAAAGGAGTTATCTATTGGTTTATGGTCTTCTGTTTCTTGGCAAGAGTTTTCAGGGAAAAAATTGTAAGTGGTCTCAGTTTTCAGGCCTGAGAACTAAGCCTATATGGATGCAGTGTTCTCAATTGTCAAGCCCTTGTCAGAGAGACATGTTGCAAATATTTTCGCTCATTTTTGTGTCTTGCTCTTAGAGTAAGCAGCCAACCTCGCTGGCCCAGCATTAGTACTGAAAATCTCACATTCCAGGAAACCCCCATGACAGTTAATTACCCTACTTGCCTTTTACTTCTCTTAAAAGTCTCTTCTGACAGACAGAATTTCTTAAATTTAATGTAATCCAGTTAAACAACTTTTTCTTTTTTGAATTCTGTTAAAAAAATATTTCCCTGGACAAGTTTTTTAAAGGAGTATTCTACACATTGCTTAATTTTAATAAAGATATAATAAGAACGTTCTATGAAAATTTGATTGTTCAAATAGATTTCCTGTGCTTAGAATTACTTGTGTATGTTAATTTAAAAACCAATTCTTCAGTACCAAAAGCTAAAGAACTCATTAAGTAGTTTTATCCTGTTATTTGATGTGATGAAATGATGAACAAAATTTGATAAATGAAAGTGACAATTCATGGAAAGATCATATTATTAATGTTCAAGCTTTTTAATTCATAGTACATGAAAAACAATAATTTTCAGTTTTTTATTTATTTCTGTATATACAGCTGAAATCATTGCCAAAAGTTATAAATAATCATGAGCTGCTCGTAGCATATTTTTTAACAAAATAGTTTCTTGCTTCTGTTACTGCTCCCAGCTAGTCTCATTCATTCTCTCTTTCCTCTTTCAAAGCTGACATCCTTAACAAAATGTGTCCATTTCATCTCCATATACTTAATTCTAGATACTCTACAAAATGCTAATCATCCAACTAAAACACTTTATGACAGATAAAACACATGGTTGTTTTTTCTTTCAGACCATCTCACAATCACCTCATCTCAGTCAGTTGAAACTGTGGGTATTTAAGGAATTTCTGCTGTCCATAAGGCTCTATAGTAAACACTCTTTAGGAGACGAAGATCTATAATTTATTCTGATATGCCCACTGAGGAATATTTATTTCACTGTTATCTTACCCAGAACCTTACCTAGCTATTTTCATCCTAATTAATTTGATTCATTTTGGATACACATATACACACTTTCACAATTTTTTAAAACTTCCATTCTCTGCAAATGGCATACATCTAGTTACATAAATGCTTAAGAAGATTTCTGGATCTAAATTCCATGTCATTCAGTGATTTTTAAAGTTATGTTTTGTACCTTCTCATTCATAGGAAATACACTAATTTCATGAGTTACGACCCATTTCTTATAATCATGACCCCAAGTCTTTTGCCTCCAAATAGACTTCCTTCCACTAATCCTACTCTTTACTAGCATTGCTCTTGAAGCCTCATTTCTCCTTCATGTTTGTCCCCTTCTGGTTTATTTTTAATTTACTCTTTAATTTTATTTTTAATTACTCTTCCCGTGTGTCACCCACAGGCAACCATTTGGATCCACAGAAGCATTGTAGCATCTCCAGATCTCTTGATCCTCTGCTGTGTTAATACATGGCATCCAACCATGGTTGGATAAAAATCACAGTGTAATTTGTGGCATTATGAGCCAGGCCAGCCTCAGCTGGGAGCTCACCACTTTATCTTGTGTAGTCCTTTATAATTTCCTTCCATGCTCTTTTAAACATTTATCACTCATTTTAAGGCCCCAGTTTAAATACAACCTACCTGATTCTCAGTCCATGATCTCAACTCAATTTATCCTGCCTCCATTCTTTTCTTTTGTGACTATTTGGCTAAAGCATCTCCTGTTTTTCTTGGGTAAATTTTTCAAAGACTAATCCCTAATTATGTCCTATTTTGTAAGGGCCTCCCCATTGTCTACTTGTGTTAGGATTACCAATATATTAGACTGCCTTTTATAGGCTCATGGCCTTTGCAATGGCTCTCATGGCCTTCCTCCTGGACTTTTATAATAAGCTATTAAAATTCATGTTTCCCTAGGCCTCACTAGGGTCATATTAATAATAATAAGCAATATCTCTCTAGCTTGTGACCCTATCCTTCTGCTTATTCATCAGTGGTCTGTTTTTCTTCCTATATTCCAGAAACCTGTTCTAGTTTCACATCTTCCCACTCTCTTTATGTAGGCTTATGATCTTTTTCTATTCTTTTACTGTCATTTTAACAGAGGCAGGAGGATGAGGTAATAAATGCATGTGATCAATCTGCCATCTTGAATTGGAATTCATTGTTCATTTTTCACAATACGCTGGTCTTATTTTACACATGCAATATCTTCTTATAGATCTCTGAGGCTACTAATTTAAGGTTTTAATTCTTTTCTTGCCTCCCGGAATTTTCTTGTTTCCTCTGATCCAATTATTTTTCAACTAGTCTCACATGTTGCAGGCTATACCCAAACATCCGTGATCCTTTGTTGCTTGTTCATATATGAGAATGACGGCTGATGGTGTGCTCTATGTGAGTTGCTAGGCTTGTCAACTGACAGATTTTGCTTTAAAATGAGTGAAAGGAAAGCTGTCCATTATGCCGGGATACCCCATCTCTATGTCTACAGCACCTCTGGGATCTAAAAACTAGGTCTTCTTGGCTGCAACTGCCTTCAAGGATATTCAATGACAATAGTTTACTTCACTCAATTAGTCAATCACCACCCCATCCTCTACTTTCTGACTTTCATAGATTTTTTAAAATGTTACACCCACTGATGACCTTTCTCCAGTTCATTGTTTCTGTTGAATATCATTATTGTTATTATAATTAGGTCATGGGAGGAATCGTTGATAAAAATGTCTTTAATCAGATGTTCAAACCTAGAATTCATTTCATTTTTGTGACTGATTTTTCTTTGATGTGTGGATCTCACAGTTGCTCTGCTTCTTCTTCTAGCTGCCAGTCATTGGCACTGGAATTTCAGTGATTGCTAATCATTAGAATATTACAGAACAGTAAAATATTGATCTTATTATTAACAAATTCATCTAGTTCAAGCTTGCCTTACTATGTAAAGTGACTTATTCCCAGAGCATCAAGAATATAGGAAAATTTCCTGACCTTTAATAGCTCTGTCTATAGAGTGTCTTAGGTTCTTGACTCCCAGCCATTTATTTATTTCTACCTCCCCTGAAGCACTACCTTAATTCCTTTTCCTGTCAGATTTTGGTGATCCCAATATCTCGAGCAGTATCCTGACCCTTCTTAAACCCTTTGAAAGTCCCAAATGGTTATTCTTTTTTTTTTTCTAACACACCCATATATGTTTAGATACTAAAAGGGAAGGCAGAGTCTTCCTTAATTCTCAGATGATGAGGGACGATAGGTAGGGAATTAATTGGAACAAGTAATTCTGCCTCTTCTCTCTCCTACCTCCCAGGGTTCCAATTAAAAGTGAAAGAAGTAACATAAAAAGAAACAAAATTGAAGATATAAATCATTTGCTTAAAAGTTCAATGCATATGATATTAGGAGATTACTTCATAGTGAATCCAAAGCACCGCTACAAACTTGTGTCTGAACTCAATTCTTGGTCACACATAATTCAAATATATAGAGAATATTCCCCTGAAATGACATAATATAGTTTGATTCTTTTATTTAGGTTTCCAGAAAAATGCCTAGATAAATTACTCTGATAGGTTGGTGAAGTAGGGAGATTTTTCCAAACTTTACTCATTTAAGTTTCACTATATTCCTTAAATAAGAAAAAGAAATCTTTCCGATTTTAATCTTGTCACATCATTAAAAATTACCTTGTTAGGATATTCAGTCTCTCTCTTAGCTGCTTATTATGAAAGTTTTTATAAAATTGTGAGAGTATTTTATTTTTAAAAACTCAGCAATTTTTTGTTTCATGATTTGTTTCAAGTGACATCATTCATTTTTATTTCTCAGCTTTATTCCTTAAATATATGGAGAAAAAATGAATTCCTTAAGAATTGCAGAAATGCATCTTGATGTAAAAGGCAACTAACATGGGTGTACAACTGCCAAAAAAATAAAAATAAAGAAAAATGAACTAATTGAGAAAGATTAATTTCCATATAGTTCAACCCTAGGTCAAGAACACCTCCAGGGAGTCATAAATCTACTATTTTTATATATGAACATAATACCTTTATCACCAATTATGCCTGAATAAGCTTAGTTCATAAGCACAGATGCCACTCAAACACCCAGGCTGCTTCTGCAAGTCTTGAGAGACTGGAATCTAAAATAATCCCATAGGATTCATAGGGAAAACCAGATATATAAAGTAAATTACTCACATGATAGTTATGTTACATCAAGGATGAGTTTTTTACACATCCATAGTTATTCTATCTCCAAAATATATCCATTCTTCATTTCTTCTACAGCTCCACTTTTTTCCATCTCTTTACTGCTACTACCTGAGCCCATACATTTAATACTTCTCATATCTCCTTTGGACTTTTTAACAGCCCTCTAACTGATCACTTAACTTCCACTCTTGATTCTTCTCCTGAAGTCAAATCCATTCACCACTCAAAAGCGCAAGTCATCTTTTTATTTTTAATGGAAATTGGATATTATCCCTTTGCATAAAAAAATTTAAGTGGCTTCCCATTGCACTTAGAATATAATCCAAACTCATTTTCATGTGCATGCCCAGATTCGATGCATTGAAACCTTAAGTGAGCCTGATGATACAGTAAGGAAAAAGACAGAATATTTGTCACTGTGCAACTGAAAATGTCCTTCTATAGCAATCAAGTAGTGCTGGTTTTCCACTTGTTCTGGCTACAATGGTATAAAAGACAGCAAGCTCAATGTTCTGGGCTCTTCTAACTAGGAGTAGATTTCCTAGTCCTCTAAACTTTGGGAGAGCTTACAAAGAAAAAACAAGGAGGCAACAGGATATCTCCTTGACCTTTACCTTCCTATGCCCTCAATTTCATGAGCATCCTGTACATTATTGTCCAGTTGAAGCAAAAGTAAACCAAAGTGAAAGTAGTACTAGTCAAATTCAAGCTGTCATTCTCACCAGTCCTCAAACCTAGACCAGCTTTTGTGATCTGGTCTAGTATATGTAATAATGGCACAGTATGCAGGGTTGGCTAAAACAACCTTAAATGCAAAGTAGGAAAGGCTCTGGGTAAGGGCTAGGTCAACTGGCTACAAGTTTGGCCCTGTTCAAAGGGGCATTTGGCTCTGTTGTATACATGAGAACACTTTGTTGAATGCTTTAGAACAGTGATACTCCTAACATGTGAGCAGTAGACCAGCAGCATTCAGTATCACCGAGGATTTGTTAAAACTGTGAAGTCATGGTTCTCTCTCCAAGCCTACTGGATCAGAAATTCTAGGGAAGTGGGTAGGAAACTCTGTTCTGACAAGCTTTCCCAGTGATGCTTATGCTCACTAAACCTTTAGAAGCATAGGTCTAAGGCCTGTAGAAAATAGGCCACATGGGTATCAGGAACATTCCCTTGGGCCATTCTTGGTTCCTAAAGGACCATGTCAGCACTAGCACTGGCTAGTCTTACAGTGAGAGCTATGAAGATGTAGAAAGACTTGAACAATATTCAGGCAGGAAAAATAAGGAAGATAGGTTTCTAGCCAACCAAGGGACCAAGGATTGGTACCAAGACCTCTGTATGGTAACTATAATTGTGGCAGTGAGCTTGGCCCTTCCCTTGTGTCATCCTAGATATAGTGGATATCACAGCTGTACCCAGATGGCTCAGAGAGCCAGACATACTGAGCTCTGTTCTGGGCAGCAACCCACCACAGCTGTAGCTGAGCTGCTAATTTATTGCAGATCAGGAGAATCTGCTTACTAATGCTATAAGACAGGACATAAAAGAATTCCTTCATTTCCTGGCCTCACCTAGTCTTCTGTTCAAAACCAAGGGAATGTGCCCCTTGAGATGGAGAGTGGGAGTAGAATATATTACTTAGTTCTATAATTAGTCTCTGGATAAAAGTAAAGGGTGAAAAGCCACAGAGACCAGAGACCAGAGACCAGAACCAGAAAAGTGGGGATTTAGGAATAGGGGCTGCTTAGTATGATGTATGTTGTCATGCAGTCAGAGATAAATGCAAAGGGTTCAGGAAGACAAGATGCCTGCCAGAGAAAGAGTGAGAATGAATTGCATCCTCACAACAAGGAGTGTACAATATCTACCACAAATTGTCTCAGAGGACTAAAATATTAATGTGGGATAAAATGAAGATTCTCTCCAGTGTTAAGGGATTTTTTTAAAAAAGTAAAATCATGATTCATAAAAGGATAAAATCAGAACCTGTCAAAGATTTTATTTAACCCATTAATTAATAAAGAAACAAGTAAGATGTCACAACTGGTTTAAAAGAAGAATTCAAGGTATCATACTTGTATAGATGTATTTGGAGTACTGAAATGAATTTACAAATAACTGAAAAACTGTCTTTTGGGGGAAATGGATCAATTGTCCCTCCCTCAGCTTGACAGAATTCATTTGCATATGGAAAATAATCAGCATATAAAATAATCTGTTCGTTTGCATATGGAAATAATCATTTGCATTTTGCTATTAATTACCTACATTTACAGAGTTGAAAAATAACTCAAAGCAATGAAAGGCAGAGAGAGAATCTGAATGGGTACCCTTGATTTTTTTAAAAATCATTTTAGCCATTTTAAAGTCTTTTATAATTTCTCCTGACACTAGGCGTTCTGACCTTAAACCTGCTTTTCTGAGTGATGGTATTGCTGACTTTATACCAACATCATCCTGAGAGATGTAGAATCCTTGGCTGTGGATTCTTCTCTCCCCTCCCTGGCTTCTGATACCAACCTTCAGGTGCACACCTATAAGACATTAATAGGCTTTGAGAGCCATCTCCTTTGGCCCCATCATGATTCCTAAAATTTATTTGTAAATCTTTCAGTGCTTACTAGCTGGAATAAAAATAAACCAAGTTCACCCTAATGTACGATTCTCACCAAACCTTAGAACTGGAATAACATTTGTAGACCTGCTAGTGCCCACTCCCTGTCTACGTCTCCCTCGATTCTTGCACTGATAAGACTCCTTTTCCTCACTCTGCTCTGGCCTCACTGGCTTTATTTCACTACCTTAGAAACACCATAAAAATAAAAAAATAAAAATAAAAATAAAAAAGAAACACCATGATTTTTTTCTTCTACTTCTGGGAATTCAGCAAGATTTTCTCTCTGCCTGTAATGTTTGCCTTCATTTCTTCACCTACAGGCTCAACTCAAAGTCCCTACCATAATAGAGCAACTGATTTGTTTTCCTCCCATAAAATTCAGTTGTGAATTTCAAAGACTTGAAATCATACAAAGTACAATCCCCGAGCACAATGGAATGAAATCAATAATGGAAAGGAACTTGAAAAATCCACAAATATGTGGAAATTATTCAATATACTTCTTGATAACAAATGGGTCCTAAGAAATCATAAGGGAGGTTAGAAAATACTTTGAGATGAATGAAAACAAAAGCTCAACTTACCAAAACTTATGGGATGCAGCTGAAATAGGGCATAGAGGGAAATTTATAGTTGTAAAATACCTATATTTTAAAAGAAAGAACCCAAATCACTAGCCTAACCTTCCATCTCAAGAAACTAGTAAAAGAAGAGGAGACACACCCAAACCAAGAAGGAAGGAAAGAAATAATAAAGATTAGAGTGAAAATAAATGAAAGAGAATAAAAAACCAACAGTGAATGTTAAAGAAACCAAAATTGTTTCGTTAGCAGAACGCTCTGGGTTCTGGCCTTCTAGGTTCCTGGCTATGTCACATAAAAGAATTTAAGGACATGCCATAGGGTAGGCAAGGGAGTAAAGAGTTTAAGAAATAAGAAAAAGGAGAAGTACGCACCCCACACGTGGGTGCAGGGTGTGATACAAGGTGAAACATGCACATGGGGCCCTGGGTAGGCCTTTTAAGGCCCTTCCTCCCCACCCTTTGCCATGTTGGGGGGGGATCTCAGCTATCCTCTGTTCCAATTGGTTGCTTTCTATCTCCACCTGTTAGTTTTCAGGGGACCAATAGGGAGGCCTTTCTGTTTGGAGTTATCCAGAACTTCTTTAGAGCCAGGAGCTTTCAAATGGGACCTCGTGACCAGGGTCTTTGGTGGACTTTTTGGCTGTGATGGTTACAGCCGTGCTCTCAGGCAGAGGCCTTCCCTCAGGGGGTTTTCAGATGGGGTCTCATGGCTATGGTCTAACTGGGGGGATCCCAGCTGTTATGGCTTTATTCTGACCGGCTGCCTTCCCTACGTCCCTATACCAACGTGCCTCAGTTTCTTTGAGATGATCAGCAATATTGTTTACCAATATTGATAAAACTTTTGCTAGTCTGACCAAAACAAGAAAAGAAAAGAGAGAGAGAGAAGATACAAATTACTAAAATCAGGACTGAAAGAACATCACTAATGATCTTAGAGAAATAAAAAAGAATTATAAGCTAATACTATGAACAATTGTATACCAAAATTTAGATAACTTTGATGAAATGGAAAGTTACAAACTACCAAAACTGACTCAATAAGAAGAAGAAAGTCTTAAACCAATATGACAGATAAAAAGATTAAATTAGTAATCAAAAACTTTTAGGCTCAACTTGTCAATTTCTGCAAAAACCCAGCTGGTATTTTGATAGGGATTATGTTGAATCTGAGATCAGTTTGGGGAATATTGCCATCTTAACAATATTGTCTTCCAATCCATAACATGGGATATTTTTCCATTTATTTTAGTCTTCTTTAATTTATTTCAATGATGTTTTGCAGTTTTCAGTGTACAAGACTTGCATTTCTTTTATTAAATTCATCCCTATATATTCTTTCTGATACTATGGTAAATGGAATTGTTTCCTTAAATTCTTTTTTGCATTGTTCCACAAACCAATTTTAATTATCTTTTAATGATAAAATTCTTTGTTGAGGAATCTTTTTCTCTTTCCATTTCTTTAGATCTTCTTCCATCATTTAATGCATATTATTTTTATTTAAATCTTGCTCCGAAATCTAAAACTACTTCTATATTTATTTTAGTTTCCTCATTGCTAAAGCAAATACCATGCAATGGTTTGGCTTAAATAATGGGAATTTATTGGCTCACAGTTTTGTGGTTAGGAGAAGTCCAAAATAAAGGCATCATAAAGACAGCACTTTCTCTCAGAAGAATGTGTCATTCTGGGGCTGGCTGCCACTGAACTTTGGTCCTTGGCTTTTCTGTCCATGGAAATGCACATGGCAGCCTCTCGGATTCTCCCTTTTCTTTAGTCTTCTCAGGTTCTGTTGGCTTTCAGTTTCTGGCTGCTTTCTTTGTCTTTCTCTGTGTGTGTTCTTCCTAATAAAGACTTCAGTAATAGGATTAAGGCTGATCCTGCTTAAACTGGGCCACACCTTAACTGAAGTAACCTCATCAAAAGGTCTAATTTATAAGAAGAGTTTACACCCATAGGAATGAATTAAGTTTAAGAACATGTTTTTCTGGGGTACATAACTCCAAATAACAACAATATTTTTAATATAAAAGCACTTTCTTCTGCAATTTATGACTCTAGAGTATCTTTAAGGTTTCTTTTCCAAAAAATTCTTGGAACTGAAAGACACATTAGTGATATCAGAGCTGATAAGAGCTATGTTTCTTCACTACACAGCTGAGGATGATGAGATCCAAGAAGTAAAATGGCATGCTGGAAATCACACATTGAATGTGTGGAGTCTTCTGACTCCCAGTTTAGTACCCTTTCTCTTTATAACACCATGACTTTCATTTTAAATTCTATCTTTAATTTTAATTTTTAAAGAATGAGAGATATGCCAATTTAATTTGTTTTGTAAGGTACCAAACACAACACAAATGCTTTAAATGGGCTTGACAACATTTTATGAAATGCATGTATTTAAGGTTCTCACAGATTGTTCTCTGCCTACAAGGCTTATATTTTCTTTCTTTACATAATAATTATGTAGTACAGTATGACTGGGAGAGGAGACAATCCCAGAACAGTCCTCAAAGTTTTGAGGATGGTGACATTCAGACTTATGGATGTTTTGATTCCTTTTTATTGCTGAGTTCAGAAAGTTTCATACACCTTGTTGTGGTGATGAAATCCATAAATTATCTTTGATTTAATGAGTGCCTACAGTTGCAATGACAGTACCTTATGCTAGCTGTTGACTGTGTTTACATCAGTTATTCAAATGCAGGATTATATCTGTGGAGCAAATTGGATAAGATGTCCTGCCACCTGGACATTTTATTACTAAGTGGGGGAGGTGAGGTGTTTCAGATTTTGGGGAAAAAACTGGAAAAGGGACAGTGTGTTTTTTAAAATGTACAGTCAAATCTTAACCTATATGAAGGTCAAACCTCAAAATGTGTCTTAATATGTTAAGTATGAAGATATTCCCTAATTCAGTGCCAAAAACTCAAAAGTATAAAATAGTATCATGAAAGATTAGTTCAGTGTTTATATAACAGGGCAATGTGTTCCAGCTACAGAGAGGAATAAATAAATGGTCTGTATAAACCCAAATATATTTAGTTATTAAAAACCCAAATAAATGTATGAAAGCTCTTTGCCTATAGAAACAAGCCCTTTCTAGCACAGCAGTAACATTTCCCACCCACTGCTGAATCACCAGAAGGCTTTAACATCCATTTTCTGGGTTTACTGAAAAAGTCCAGCAAGTGCCAACAATTCTGCCATTGGGAGAACATACATAGGCAAACTGAGTCATCAGTTAGCAATTCTTAAGAGTTAATTGTGAACATTAACAGTTTCCTAAACCAGTGAACAACTGCAATGCCGAGAGAGAGAGAGAGAGAGAGAGAGAGAGAGAGAGAGAGAGAGATTTTATGGTATCCAGATTGAAACTCCCAGTCCTGTGACTCCTGAGTATACCCAGAAGGCAGAACCATTTTAAGGTCTTCTCCTTTTCCAGTCTTCCAAATGAAGAGCATTTTTGCTAGTTAATAGGAGAGGCGATAATAGCCCAAGTTGTCCATTTGGAGAAATAAATAGGTAATATATACATTTTTCCCAGTTTATTGACTCACATTACGTATATATGTATGTGCAAGGTAAAGTGCAAATGATAGATATGATAGAAATTGCTAAACCACTGCCTCTTTATTCTTGACATGGCTGTTTAAAAAATCACTACCAGTCTTTCCTTAAAGGGTCATTTGTGAGCTCCAAACTGAATTTTAAAACCTGGAAATGTCATTTTCTAAAGGAATAGTACATACATATCTAAAAGGAAAGGGGGAAAAAAAGTATCTCTGACAACCTGGTCTATATTCGAATCTTAAATTGACCTAGTAGACTTCCATTAAGCACTTCAAATGATAAGAATGCTATTTAACTTCTGGAAAAATGGCATCAAAGTTGCGCAGCTCTCTCTCAAAAAATGGCAGAAAGAATGAGAGAGGAACACCATCTCACACCTTATACAAAAATCAACTCAAGATAGATCAGAGATCTAAATCAAGACCATAAAGACCCTGGAAGATAATGTAGGGAAGCATCTACAGGACCTTGTAACAGGAAATGGTTCCATGAAATTCACACCCAAAGCACAAGCAGCAAAAGAAAAAATAGATAAATGGAATCTCCACAAAATTAAAAACTTTGCATCTCAAAGGATGTTATCAAGAAAGTAAAAAGGCAGCCTACCCTATGGGAGAAAATATTTGGCAACCATATGTCTGATAGGGGCCTAATATCCAGCATATATAAAGAAATCCTACACCTCAAAAATAAAAAGACAAACAACCCATTTTAAAAATGGACAAGTGAACTGAAAACACACATCTCCAAGGAAGAAATACAAATGGCTAAAAAGCACACGAAAAGATGCTCAACATCACTAGCTATTAGGTAAATACAAATCAAAAAACTACAATGAGATACCATTGTACACCCATTAGACTGGTAGCTATTAAAAAAATAAAGGACTATAAATGTTGGAGAGGATGTGGAGGAATGGGAACCCTCATCCACTGCTGGTGGTAATGTAGAATGGTCCAGGCATTGTGGCAGACAGTTTGGCAGTTCCTCAAAAGACTAACTATTGAACTGCCATATGATCCAGAAATTCCACTGCTGGGTATATACCCAGAAGAACTGAAAGCAAAGATGCGAACAGATACATGCACACCAATGTTCATAGCGGGATTATTCACTATTGCCAAAAGTTGGAATCAACCCAAGTACCCATCAACAGGTGAATGAATAAACAAAATGTGGTACATACATACAATGGAATATTACTCAGCTGTAAGAAAGAATACAGTGCTTACATATGTATTAACATGGATGAATCTTGAGGACCTAATGCTGAGTGAAGCAAGTCAGGCATTGAAAGATGAACAGTACATGACCTCACTGATATGATTTAAGCAAATTGAGCAGACTCAAAGAGCTATTGTCTGAAAGATAGGTTTACAGGAAATAGAAAGGTAGAACAAGGTTGTGTGCCATCACCCATAAGGACGTAATCTATGGTAAGGTGAAAGTGTGTAGTTGCATATTGAAGGGATATGACAGGAGGGTAGTGATATTAGTGGGTTTGGTGGTACAGGTTTGACAGGTGGGTAGATTGGGGAGGGTGGGTTGAAAGGTCCAGGGAACTGGGGAAGGTTGGGAGAGGGACCAGGTGAACACTGGGGATTTGCAGGTATGTTGTTGAAAGTACAAAGTTGGGAATGCTCTTATGGCAACATGACAAGGAAGGGTTACTGGTTTAAGGTGTTGGATGGGGGGTGGTATTCGGGACAGGGCGCACCTGAAGCAGGCTTCTAGGGAGTGTGTGAGTGGTCATTTTGTCATAATGTATTGTATCAGTGGGTGGAGACCCACAAAATGAGCAGGAAGGAGTTGGACTCCCATTCTCAGGAGGACTGATTTGTTCACAAATAGAGAGGCGGGCATCTCTTGAGAGCATGGTGGTTCCTAATAGGGGTGGACAAACCAGTGTGTCGAAACCTCATTGTTGTTGCATATAACTATGAATCTTGTCATCCAAAGAGTGAAGCCAGGGGGTCGCCGTGGACCCCGAGGGGAGGGGGAGGGAGGAATAGAATAGTTCAAACAGGGGGTATTTAGTGGGCAATGGACGTGTTCTAAATGATCTTACAATGATGGACACTGGACATGTTAAATATCATCAAAATTTATAAAAGTGTACAGTCTAAAATATAAACTATAATGTAAACCATTGACCATGTTTAGTAGCTGTTTTCCTATTTGTATATCAGTTATAACAAAGGTACCATCCACATATATTAGTTAATATGGGAAGGAGGAAAAGGGGAGGATGTTGGGTATATGAGAGTCCCTTGTATTCTGTATGTGACTTTACAGTGACCTAAAACTTCTTTGAAAACAAAATGAAAAATAGTACGACACTGGGGAATAAATAGAAGAAAATGCCACTGTACAGACAGGACACCAGATATTACAGTGATGAAAGGCAAAATGTCAAAAAAATTTAATATTTTTAATTATTTTTAATATCCCAACATTTTGATTTAATTTTTAGTTTTTTTAATTTTTATGTATTTTATTTTTTATATTTAACCTTATCATTATTATTTCATTTTCCTATTAATTGTATTTGACTATTTAATGGCTTCATTTTTGAAGATGCTTTGGGTTTCAACTGGGACAAGGGAGGATCATTGGTTTAGGGTGTCAGTGATTGGGGATATATGGGAGGAAGTTCACCTGGGCATACATATAAAGTATGTAAAATGTTCAAATGTTCATGGGGCATTGTCACAGTGGGTGGAGACTCACACAATAACCGAGAGAATATTGAATTCCCATCTTGGAGAGCCCTGCCACATTCTCTAATGAAGCAGCAACAGTCCCCCAAGTGCAGGGGCAATGACTGGTGAAGGATGATAACCTACTGATGGGCCCTTGATATTGATGACTATGCTCATGAGCCTTTACTTTTGAAATTGAAACTTAGCCTATTGTTGTGGGGTGCTTAAGAGTTGCCTCCTGAGAGCCTCCTTGTTACTCAAATATGGCCTCTCTTTAAGCCAAACTCAGCACATAAATGCATAATCTTCTCCCAGGGTGGGACATGACTCCAAGAGATAAGCCTCCCTGGCATGGAGGGATTACTTCCAAGTACCAACTAGCAATGCAACTAGAAAAAGTCCTTGAATAAAAGAGGGAAAAGGAAAAGACAAATGAGTTTATATGGGTAAGAGACTCCAAAGTGAGTTGGGAGGTCATCCCAGAGGCAACACTTGTGCATATCTCAACAGGATCTCATAGACTGCCAAAGTGGATACTATCTCAAATTGTGGAGCTCCTGAGGGCTTTGGAGAAACCCAGGTCCTATGGTCAAGGCGGATAGCTCTGGAGTTTGGTGCCTTCCCAAACTTTGGAGTTTGTGTTCCTAAGAGTGATAGAGCTGGACTCAATTATGTCTTCCCTACAGATGGCTCATCTGTCCCTTCTATTTAAACCTATACTTGGCGCTGGGTTTTGTAGATATATGTCCAAGAGATTTGAGTCTTTGGGCTGTCTGTGTGCCAGCTGGGCCCTGAGCCTCAGCAGAGTTGCAACACCTACTCTACACCTCTTTGGACTCACCCAGGACAGCTAACAAGGAGATGATGATGGAAAGGACCATCTCAAGGAACAGAGAGAGTATGCAACTGCAAGCAAGATAGTCTCATCCATCTTCCCCATGGGATATAAGCTCCCTCTCAATTAGAGATGGAGTGGACATCAGCATCCCAGAATCCTCAGGATTGGGGAAAGAACTATGGACTAGAATGGACTTACTGGTATTCTACTATAGACATATTGTGATTCTAGCAATGGAAGAATTACAACATTGATGTGGAACCAGTGGCCACTGGAGGCTCTGGGGGCAGGGAGAGGGAAAAATAGTTGTAATACAGGGATTTTTTTGGGACTTGGGAATCATCCTGAATGACATTGCAAACAGATATAGGCCATTTTATATCATCACATTACATGCAGAACTGTGTGGGAGAGAGTGTAGACTACAATGTGAACTATGGTCCATGCTTAATGGCAAAGCCCCAGGATGCATTTATCAATTGCAATGAATATGCCACACTAATGAAGTATGTTTATGTGGGAGAGTGTGGGATGTGTGGGGAGTGGGGCATATGGGATTCACTATATTTTTTGTGTAACATTTGTGTAATCTAAGTATTTTTTAAAAGATAAAAAAAATTATTATTAAAAAAAAAAGAGGACTACAAGTGTTAGAGAGAATGTGGAGGAAAAGAAATGCTTATCTACTGCTGATGGGAATGTAGAATGGTGCAACCATTGTGGAGAATAGTTTGGTGGTTCCGCAGGAAGCTAGCTATAGAACTGCCATATAATCCAGCATTTCTACTGCTGCATATATACCCAGAAGAATTGAGAGCAGGGACAAGAACTGATACATGCACACCAATGTTCATAGTGGCATTATTCACTATTGCCAAAAGTTGGATACAAATCAAATGTCCATAAACAGATGAATGGGTAAGTAAATTGTGGTATATACATACAATGGAATATTATTCAGCTGTAAGAAGGACTGCAGTATTAACACATGGGATAACATGGATGAATGTTGACTACCTTATGTTGAGTGAAGAAAGCCAGTCACTGAAGGACAAATATTATATGACCTCACTGAAATGAATTTAGCAAATTGAGCAGACTCACAGAGCTAGAGTATGGAACATAGGTTTACAGGAGACAGAAAGGGAGTAGAGGATGGTGAGCCAATGCCCTAAAGGGTAAAATCTATGATAAGGTAGAAGGGTGTAGTTGTGCCATGGATGAGCGTGACAGTGGTGCAGTGACATAATTGGGATCAGCAGTATTAGTCTGTGTGGGGGGGGGTAGAATAGGATGGGGAGGTTGGGTTGGACTTTCCATGGGGCTAGGGGAGGGTCGAGGGAAGGAACAGATGAACTCTGAGGATTTGCAGGTCTGTAGTTAAACCTATAATGTTAGAAATATTCTTTTGGCAAATATGGCAGTGGAGGGTTACTAGTGTAGGGTGTCAGGTGTGGGTGGATTATACGGGATGAGGCACACCTGGAGCATGCTTCTATGGAATGTCTAAGTATTCATCTTGTCATAGTGCGTTTTATCAGTGGGTGAAGACCCACACAATAAACAAGAAAATATTAAACTCCGATCCTGGATAGTCCTGCTATGTTCTCAAGCAGAGCAACAAGAATCCCTCAAGAACATAGGCAATGTCTAATAAAAGAAAACAGACCAGTCTGTCAAGCCCTCAATATTATCGCAAGTAACTATGAATCTTATTCTTCAAAAATGGAAACTTGGTGATTACCATAGTTTCCAAGAGGAGGGAACAAACCATTATACCAGGCCCTTGACATTGATGATTGAACTCATGAACCTTTACTTATAAAATTGAAATTTAGCCTAGTATTACATACTGCTTAAGAGTTACCTCCTGAAAGCCTTCCTGTTGCACAAATGTGGCCTCTCTCTAAGCCAAACTCAGCATATAAACACACTACCTTCCTGTCGGCATAGGACATGACTCCTGGGGATGAGCCTCCCTGGCACTGAAGGATTACTACCAACTAGCTATGCTTCTGGAAAAAGAACTTGACCAAAAGGGGGAAATATTAAATATAAATGAACTTTTATGGCTAAGAGAGTTCAAAGTGAATAGGGAGGTCATTCCAGAGCTTACACTTATGCAAGTCTCAGCAGGATCTCATTGACTGCCACAGTAAACAGTGCCTCAAATAGTGGGCTCCTGAGGGCTCTAGAGATATCCAGAAACTTTAAGCAGGGCAGACAGCTCAAGGATTCGGCACTCTGTCAGTGGGCCTTTACTTTGGAATTTATGCTCCCCAGAATTAGACTCATTTATAGGTTCTCTACATGACTCTGCTGCCCTTTTTATTTGAACCCATAATTAGCACTATACTTGATAAATACATGTCCCAGAGACTTAAATCTTTGGTCTATGTGCCAGTTGAGCCCTGAATTTCAGGAGATATGCAATACCTACTCTCCAGTTTATTGGAATCACCCAGGACAACTAATGATGAGATAATGTTGGACAATGCCAATCCCAAGGAACAGAAAGTGTCTGAAACTGCAAGCAAGATAGCTCCATCCATCAGCCTTATGGGATCTAAGCCCCCTCTCCCATCCAATCTAAAATAACATCCTGGGCAAGAGAGAAACTGACCTTCAGAGTTAGCACATCAAAAAAATCAGATGCCCAAATATCAGCAAAAATTACAAGCCATTCTAAGAAACAGTCTAGATAACAAATTAAAACTGCAGAGGAGCCATACACTTTGGAATAACTAATCAAAGAAGTTCAAACAAATCTCCTAAATTAATTAAAGAAGATGAAGGAAAATATGGATAGAAATAAACTAATGTTGGATCTAGAGCTAAAGAATACTGAGAAGACAATATGTGAACAAAAGGAAGAATTAGAAAGTTAAAAAATATAAATTATGGGGATGAAAGTCACAATAATGGAGATTAAGATACACCGAGACAAACGATAGCAGATTTGAACAGGCAGAAAAAAAAAGAATCAGCAAACTAGAAGACAAACAATTGAAATCATACAATCAGAAGAACAGATAGAGAAAATAATAGAAAAAAAATGGAGCAAATTCTAAGGGACTTGAGTGATAGCATGAATTGTACCAACATATACATCATGGGAGTTCCAGAAGAAAAAGAGATGGGAAAAGAGAGAATATTTGAAGAAATAATGGCCCCAAATTTCCCAACTCTTTAAAACATATAAATATACATGTCCAAGAAGTGTAACATATGCCAAATAGAGACCTAAGATACATACATCAGAATGTCAAATGCCAAAGATAAAGAGAATTCTGAAAACAAGCAAGAGAAAAGCAAGTTGTCACATACAAGTCATCTTCAATAAGACTAAGTGCTTATTTCTCATCAAAACCATAGAGGAAAGAAAGCAGTGGTATGATATATCTAAGGTACTGAAAGAAGAAAACTGCCAGCCAAAAATTATTTATGCAATAAAACTGACCTTGAGAAATGAGGGAAAGTTTAAAATTCACAGATAAAAAGAAACAGGGATTGTCACAGAAAGACCTGCCCTGCAAGAATTGCTAAAGGGAATCCTTCAGGTTGAAAGGAAAAGACAGGAGAGAGTGGCTTGGAGCAGTGTGAAGAAGTAAAGATAATCAGTACAGATAACTAAATGGGTACATGCAAATCCAATAATACTGTACCTTCAATATATAACTCTACTCTTTAATAACTATAAGAGTTTGAATGCAATTGAATAAGAAAAAGTAATATTTACCAATAATTGACAGAGAAAATATAAAGAGGTAATATGGGGCGGGGGGGGGGGGAACATCGTAAAGATGAGAAATGGAGGATATGGGAGCAGTGAACATGCATGCTGCTTAAGTTAAGCTGATATCTTTTCAAATTTGTAGGTTATATTAATAGTGTAATACAAACGCCAGAGTTACCACAAAGAAAGGATTTTTAAAACATACAGAAACAGAAGTGAGAAGGGGATCATTTAGATACATCATATAATATCAATTATACAGAAAAGGAGGCTACAATAAAGGAAAAAAGAGACAAAAGACATAAGACATATGAAAACCAAAGGACAAATGACTGATGTAAGTACTGCCTTTACAGTAATAATACTGAATGTTAATGAGTTAAACTCCCCCAATCAAAAGTCACAAATTGGCAGAATAGATTTTTTTAAAAATATAATCTAACTATATGTTGTTTACAAGAGACTCACCTTAGACCTAAAGACACAAACAGGTTGAAAATGAAAGGATGAAATATGATAATCCATGCAAATAGTAACCAAAAGAGAGCCAGGGTGGCTATGCTAATATTGGACAAAACACACTTTAAGTCAAAAGCTGTTACAAGAGACAAATAAGGGCACTATATATTAATAAAAGGGTCAATCAACATAGAAGAAATAACAATCATAAATATTTATGTGCCTAAGCACGGTGACCCAAAACACATGAGGCAAACACTCGCAAAACTGAAAGGAGAAGTAGATACCTCTATAATTATAGTTGGAGACTTCAATATACCACTTCCATTCAATAGATAGACCATCTAGACAGAAGATCAATATGGAACAGAGTACTTGAATAATATGATAAATGAACTAGACATATACAACATATTGCACCCAAAACAGCAGGATATACATTCTTCTCAAGTGCACATGGATTGTTCTCCAAGATAGACCTAAATAAATGGAAGGACATCCCATGTTCATGAATTGGAAGACTATATATTGTTAAGATATCAATTCTACCCAAAATGATTTACAGATTCATTGCAATCCCAATTAAAATTCCAATAGCCTTTGCAGAAATGGAAATGTCAATCATCACATTTATTTGGAAGGGTAAGGGACCCCAAATAACCAAAAACATCTTGAAAACATCTTGAAAAAAAAGAACAATGGAATTGAATTTAAAGTTCAGAAATAGACCCTCACATCTATGGCCAATGATTTTTGACAAAGGCACTAAGTCCACTCAATTGGCAAAGAATATTCTCTTCCACAAATGGTACTGGAAAAACTGGATATCCAGATGCAAAAGAATGAAGGGGGCCCCTATCTCACACCATATACAAAAATTAACTCAAAGTTGATCAAAGACCTAAATATAATATCCAGGACTATAAAACTCCTAGAAGAATATGTAGGGAAACATCTTTAGTTTCTTATGTTAGGCAATGGTATCTTGGTCTTTACACCCAAAGCACAGGCAATAATAGAGGTAAATAGATAAATGGGACCTCATCAAATTTTTTTTAATTTGCGCATCATAGAACTTTTTCATGAAAGTAAAAAGTCAAACTCTGTTGGAAACCACATATCTAATAAGGGTATAATATCCAGAATATATAAAGAAGCACTACAACTCAACAATAAAAAGACAAACAACCCAATTTAAAGCTGGGCAAAAGACTTGAAGAAACATTTCTCCAAAGAAGATACACAGATGGCCAAAAAGCACATGAAAAGATCTTCAATGTCATTAGCAATTAGGAAAATGCAAATAGAAACCACAATGAGATACCATTTCAAAACTACAATGAGATATCATTTCACACCCACTAGAATGACTATTATTAAAAGAACAGAAAATTCCAAGTGTTGAAAAAGATGTGGAGAAATAGGATAATCAATCATTGCTAGTAAGAATGTAAAATGGTGCAGCCACTGTAGAAGGCAGTTTGACAGTTTCTCAGAAAGTTAAGTATGGAATTACCATATAACCCGGCAGTCCCACTTCTAGATATATACCCAGAAGAAATGAAAGCAGGGACTCAAACAAATATTTGTACACCAATGTTTACAGCAGCTTTATTCACAATTGCCAAAAGACAGAAGCGACGCAAGTGTCCATCAACTGATGAATGGATAAACAAAATGTGGTTATATGCTTAAAATAGAATATTATTCAGCCATAGAAAGGAATGAAGTTCTGATATGTGTAACAACATGGATGAACCTTTAAGACATATTTTGAGTGAAATAAGCCAGAACCAAAAGGGCAAATATTGTATGATCTCACTTATAAGAAATAATGAGAATTAGCACACTCAGAGTCAGAATCTGGAGATACTTTACTAGCGGCTGGTTGGGGATAGGAAATGGGGAGTTAATGCTTGAGTTGTACAGAGTTTCCATTTGGGTTGAATGGAAAATTTTTGTAATAGATGGTGTTGATACTTGCACAACATAGTGAAGGTAATTAAGAGCATGAATTCTATATGTGAATGTGTTTAAGTGGGAAATTTTAGGTTGTGTATATGTTACTAGAATAAAATTTTAAATAGATAAAAACAAAAGACTGCTACACAAGTAATGAATCCTATTGTAAATGATGGACTATAGCTAATAGTACTATTATACAAGCATTCTTTCATATATCATAATAATATACCACACTAATGCAAAGTGTTAATAATAGGGTGGCATATGGGAACACTGTATTTTGTAATATTTTATGCATGACTTTTATATAAACCTACAACTTCTCTAATAAAAGTAAAATAATAATATAAATTAATTTAAATAAAAATAAATTAATAAAATTTTTTAAATTGTTATTTAATTAAAATCCAAACAAGTACAGTAATAAACTAAGGCATGGTGTTCAGTGATAATCCATAAATAGACAAATAATTGTATGATTAGGCATTGCTGTCTCTGAGACTTGAAAATGATGGAATTAAGGGCATCACTCTATTTAAAACTGCTGTAGGTAGATGACCCTAAAAATCTATCTTTTCCTTTTATGGGTTTCATATACCTGTGTGAGGGACAATGAATGGCATTCAAAGCTGAAAGTGCACCCATTAATGGCACAGAAGGGTTGGATTTTGTGACTGTGACTCTTTTTGGTTATCCAGTTCACTTTAACATGTTTTGACCTATTGTTCCTATTTTGATACACATCCTTCAAAAGAAAGATTTAATTCCATGAGCAGAAATTTTGTGACAGGGATGTCTTTAACCACAGGATTCTAAGAAAGTTTCTATCTTCCTTGTTGTAGAATTTCAGACAGATTAGTCACAGAATTGGGACATGGCCTTCCATGGCCCCAGTGCCTACTGCTAGGTAACACTCAGCACATCAGTATCTTGGACAGAAACGAACACTGCAATAACAGTTTCTGGCCTGTTCTATTTCTCATTCAGACTGATAAACTATTGATTTCAGTGGTGGTTTCTAATGAAAATGCTCGAGTATCTGATGGCCATGAGAGTGAGTTGGCTATAACCAAATATTATGAAAATAACCTAAACATCCTTCCAGCATCTTGATTAGGGCTTGTTGTAGGATAGGGTGGATAATTAATCATTCCCCTAACAAATATGCATATTTCCTCCCTTCTGGACTCATGTTCAAATTTTTTTAATTTAGTGTGATGAGAATATAATTTAGTTTTATTTATTCTCATTTGTGAGTGGCCATCTCTAAATGCAAATGTGGCATTTCTCTGCCTACAAATCAGTCTATCACCTTGTCATGATTTAAATCATTGAAATCTAGGCCTCCTCTAAGATCCTATTTTCTCCTGTTTTCCAAGCTTCAGGGATGCCTTGTACAAGTATAATGGCTCCCGACTATAAGGAAACTATGCCCTGAAGAGATGGCAATAGAGTGATTTATTTAATAGCATGCTCCTTCAAAGTTCTAACCAACTACTATTTCAGTAATATTTGTAGAACACCAGCAAGGTAGATTGTATCACCACTTGCACTTTGCAAAAGAGGAAACTAACAAAGCATGACCAGATGACTCACCCAAGGTCAGGCCGTGCTACTAGGTTTGACTCTCCAGGCAGTTCCAGGTGCTTCCTGGGAGTACTAACACACAGAGTATCACATGCTATTACTGGGCTCATTGGATTATCCACGACCTGTGCTAATGCTAAGCTAATAAAGTATTTTCTTGTTTAGAGGTGGGAAACTTATGGGGATGGAGAAGGGAGGCAGAAAAAACAGTTGAGATAGGGTTTGTCTCTGCCATCTGAGCTTATATATTCCACATAAGGAAGTAGCATATCTAAGAATACTTGTTTTCCTAAAATACTTAATTGTTTAGTGGAATGTGCTAAAAGGCCATAATCCCTTTTCTCTTTAAATGAGGTAATTACCTTTGGGTCCTCATTCTGAAAACATAATGTTTCTTCCATAAGCACATAAGCAAGAGAGTCAATTTTCTCCTTCCTTGGAGCCATTAATGTTCCCAAAAGAAATGGCTTGGTTCACAGTAGCCAAAACAAATGCTTCTAATATTTTTTTCATTAAAATTAATTTAAAATCAAACATTTTTAAAAAACCATCTAGCAGTCTGGATCAGCTTTCAAAAAGAGTAATCAGCAGGTTTTGCACAGTATGTGTAGTTCTTTAGGAATTCAATTCTGCTTTATTCTGCTTCACAAAAACAGGAACTTTAGGTACTGCTGGAATAACAACGTCAAGCTTTCACAATGGGTCTCAACAATGAACTCCCATGCATCACGAGTATGACATCACTAATAATATCTACACTTATGGATAGTCTTGAAAACCAAGATACCCAAATCCTATCACAGACGTGAATCACAGCACCCTCACTTTATTTCTAAGACGTGTATATAAAGATGGTATAAATACCATTTTGTAGCAGAATAATTGGTGGAAATTCTCCTAAAGAGTGAGTCCTCAGATATCTGTGTCTAAGTAACAGCATCCCATCCCATGATCAATCAAATGCCAATGTGTGATTCAAATTGGTGAAAAGCCTGAAGCTGATTGAAAAGTTCATCCATCCTTTAGTACCACATTATCAAAGGTGCTTCATTTTTATTCTGTGAGCTCATTCCTTGTTATGGTTTCTTTAATCACCTGTCATTCTGGAGATATCATTTTAAGGAATTTGAATTTAACAAGAAAAATGGTAGCTCCAACAATGACTTTTAAAAGCAATTGCCCAATGAAGATTCTATTTAGGTATTCAGCTGTGAAGGGAGTTTTTTGTATCCAACTCAAAGGGCCATCTTCAGTTTAAAATGTAATTGTTAACATGGGGGAAAAAAATCACTATTTTCACAATTATCTCCATTTATTATTTTTGCTACTTTCACCCTAAAGTGTTTTCCCTATCTGCCTTTTACCTGGCCTATAGCTGGATTTCACTACAGGATGCCCGAGTTGCCCTAGGCTGCAGCAAGAGATGACTGGAGGAGAACACAGTGTTCTCCCTCTCCCCAGAGACTGGTGACTCATTCTATAGAATGCCTGCCTGGGGCTCCAGGATTCATGTTCCTGCCTGACCTTTGCTGCTTGAATTCTTTTGATATAGATTTGAGCTATTTCCAAAGTGCATGTGCTTCCACTGCCATCAAACCACCAACAAGAGCTGACCTACAGATGTCCAAAAGGGCTAGCTTCAGCAAAAGTGAAAAGAAGGAGAAACATTTTGCCAAGCTTAAGACTAGCCATCAGTGTTACAAATTGTGCTGCAAACAGCAAGAAATTCAAACCTCGGATTGGATCACCTAGGGGAGGGGAGAGGGGGGAGGGGAGGAAGGTGGTTTTCTGGTCTTTTCAAAATAAGTAAATGGTGGGAGAAACAAGTTTCATGTTCTGCTTTCTCTGACTCATTGACCTTAGAATTCTGATAACAATCTTAATGTCACAGAACAATGAAACTTTAAAATGAAATGGGAAAGCTTGTACAGCAGTAATATTAACCCATTATGCCCCCAGCATAAATACTGCATAACTGGAGTAAAGAGGGGTTTGGGTGAAAGAGAATGGAAAGTTACAGGAAATTTAGGAATTGTGAAGAGAAAGGGCCATTATTCTGGGTCCTTTCATCAATATCCAAACAAGTTTTCTTCCATTTACAAAAAGGTAATCCATCCACAGATACTATCATCTAATTTTTATGAAGCCTTGAAAATATGACTGTGACAAACACTTTATACCATTTAATCCTCCTAATAAGAGCATTATCATCTATTATCTCACATAAATAAGGGATGCTCTTAACAGGGTATGCAACTTACTTGAGGTTATACAGCATGCCCATGCTTACCTAACAGATATAAACCCACATTCTAAAACCCACACTCTTCATCAGGTCACTTTACTGTGTCATAGATGAGTATATGCAAGAGACCACTGAGAGGAATTATCATATATTTTCAGATCACTTCATTATTTTAAGAATTGATTTAAAATTTGATCTCATGTTTAAATCCTCCAGTGGACTTCCCATTTCATCAGCTCGATTTGCACAATCTTCAGGTAGCGTCACTTTTCAAATCAATGAATAGGCTAATATTCTAAGATATGTTATCAGTTAATAGATACTTCCAAGTGTTCTTCTATGGTACTCAATATAGAAAAAGTCACCATATTTCAGTGTGAAACAAAAACATTTGTCACTGTGGTGAGATTTCCATTAGAGAGTGAAATTTATTTAACATTAACCAATATTTGTTGAATCCTTACACAGCAAGTGAGGTGAAAGCACACACACACACACAAAGAGTCTGGGTCATAACTCATTAAGACTTCACTGATTTTAAGCTAGAGCAGCCAAGAAGAGATAAATTTCTTATCAAATGGCTTTGGAGATTTTGAAAGATTTGAACTCTGTTTTAGCGTATTTTTATTGTCTTCCATATAGATAAATTTATCACATTGAGTATCCCCAATAAATTTTACCTGTATTCAAATAAAGAAAAAGCTAGAAGTCAAGAAATTCTTAACCATTAATACCATATATAAATATAGTCATCACATTAGTCAAATCTTAGAATCTCCTTCCTTTTGTCAATCGAAGACATATATCTCTGAGAAAACCAAGATAGCAATAGTAAGAATAATCAAAGGATGCAAATGTAAGGAGAGGGGGGAAATGTTAATCCCAGCTGATAAAAAAGTGAACAGAGAAGCCTGACTTAAAGTCAGCAATTACGTTAAGCAGTATCAAATCTTTATTATGATGTCAGGAATGAGAATAGCAAATGAGCCTTTTCAATATACTACAGGGACTGAAACAAAGTCTGAAAAACTTGATATTTTAGAAATACGCTTCTCCTGGGCAACAGATTAAGATTAGGGATATGAAGTGACACAGAGGAGATTTCCTTCCTGTTTAACAGCACAGATCCTTTGTTATCTCAGAAGGATTAGCACATGGACCAACTATTATCCTCTGGTTTAAAGAAAAGTATTCTACCTGTCTTAGCTAAGAGAAATGGCGGGCAACACTTTGATGTGAGTGGGTACAGCAATAACCACAAAATCCCTATTATATGAGATGTGGAAATGGTCATAGATAAAGCTTGACTAATGTCCATGAATAGGATAAATGATTAATATATTCATTAATTGGGAACCTACTGAAGTTCTATTTGGTAGAAAAGAAAATCATTAGTTTAAGTGATGCCTTATGTTCTCAGAAGAATTATTATTCTGTGAAAGAAAAAGATAAAGAGAGAGAGAAAGAGAGGGAGAAAGAGAGGGAGAGAAAGAGAGAGAAAAAGAGAGAGAAAAAGAAAGAGAGGAAGGAAGGAAGGAAGGAAGGAAGGAAGGAAGGAAGGAAGGAAGGAAGGAAGGAAGGAAGGAAGGAAGGAAGGAAGGAAGGAAGGAAGGAAGGAAGGAAGGGAGGGAGGGAGGGAGGGAGGAAAGAAGGAAAGAAAAGTGTGTGGGTGGGAGGAAGGAAGAAGGGAGGGAGGGAAGGAGGGAGGAAAGAAGGTAAGAAGGAAAGAAGGAAAGAAAAATGTGTGGGTGGGAGGGAAGGAAGAAGGGAGGGAGGGAGGGAGGGATGGAAGAAAAGGCTGGCATGTGGCATTGACCAGGACATTCATGCAGGCAATGTACATATCTATGTTGAATTGAAACACATCAGTTCCTACTGACAGACAGCCAATGGCACTAACATATTGAAGAGACTTCGGTTTAAACAGATGAACTTAATTAACTAAAGAAAAGGAAAGGTTGAGGAACAATCCTTTGTATCTCACATAGCTCCTTGGAAAATTCCTTGAATATAGTGGGAGCTCAATAGAGATATTGATTAATCCAGTTTGCTAATGGTGACACCCTAACTACAGATCCTGTATCCAAAGTTATACAATTTTGAACTGGCCTGTCTGCCTTCAGTCTCATTCACTCCAATCTATCCTCCATACTTCCTCAAAAACAATCTTTCTGAAAAATAAACTCTCCATCATGACATTCCATTTTTTAAATAGTTAATGGCCCACAAAAGAAATCCAAAATTCCTTAGCATGTCTTCCTCACAAGGCCCTTTATGATTTGCTTCCTATGCATCTATGCAGCCTTAGATCCTGACATTTACACCCTCACTCCTGTCACTCTCAGAATGCTGAAGAGCAAGCAATTCCATGAGTATATCCTGTAGTGCAGTTTCCTGTCTCCAATCGGATAGCGGCCTCTTCCAGTGCCCATCTGTATCCTGCCAGCACTCACCATTTCTGTGAACACCAAATTGCTGGCTGGACTTTCCTGGTGGCCAGACCCCGGGGGTCCATCCTTGAAAATAAAAAATGCTGAAGAATTAACAGCCCTCAGGAGCAACCTCAACAACAGACTGGCTGGAATTGGTGAATGACCCAAAGGAGCATTCCACGTGTTTCCCAGGTATCTCCCGAGGGATTGCAATTCTGGAGGGAATCCAACCCAAACTAGTGCCTTTACACATAACGGTCCCTCTTCTGGAGAACAGTCTTCTCTTCCTCCAAATACACCTGGGAATTCCTAAGAATACTTTAAGGCAAAACTTTTCAGACTTTAATATGATGCAAATCACCAGAGCATCTTATTTAAATGCAGATTCCAATTTGGTGAGTCCAGACCAGGACCTGAGAGCCTGCAGATCTCTATGCTCCCCAACAACGCCAGTGCGCCTGGTCTGGAAACCACACTTGGAGCAGCAAAGAATTAACACAGAGTTCAAGCATCTTCTGCTTTAAAAGTCCCTCCTAAAACTGTGTCTTTCCTGTCCTGTCAGTGAATTTGTTTTTATCTTATGCTTATTACAACATATTATAATTCTTTGGTTACAGACCTGGTTCTCCAATAAGTCTGTTCCTTTAGAAAATGAGGATTGGAGCGGATATGGCTTAAGCAGCTGAGCGCATGCTTCCTGCATGGGAGGTCCCAGGTTCAATTCCCCATGCTTCCCAAAAACAAAATCAAACAAGCAAACAAACAAAAAAACCAACTCAAGGGAGCCAATGTGGCTCAGTGGTTGAGCACCAGCTTCCCACATATGAGGTCCCAGGTTCAATCCCAGGCCCAGTACTTAAAAAAAAAAAAAAAGAAAGAAAGAAAAAAAAATGATGATCATGTTTTCCTTACCTGTGTATGCACAGTAACTAGCATATTGCCTGTGATAATATTACCCATACCCAATAAATGCTTGTGAACTAACAGAATGAACAAATTATAATTTTATGGCATGCTTCATCAATTTTTATGTATATTCATATTGTGCTCTGAAATTTTCCAGTAATTCAGTCAAGTGTGTTTTAAATGTTATATAAATTCTGCAACTTTCTAATTTATTTTCCATGTTAAATCATAGACTTCAAGACTTCTGAACAATGGAACAAGTTGAATTTTTGCCCTAAGGATATTTAATAAGCTATGTAAACATCTGCTTGAACTAATTTAGTTAACACCTATGTAAAGATGGAGGCAAATTCTGAGTGATCACTAGAACCCTTCCCTTTTATTCAGAATTAAAATATGTGAATGAATATTGTGCATGTTAGTCATTCATTGGATTGCAGGAGAAGGCAGGGAGGTACATTAAAGCAGAAATTATAAGAATAGCATAAGAGGAAAGTACCTTAGGGATATTTTCCTTCACTTGCTACAGATTGCTTACAAATATCATTACCCTCAGAATCTCACAATTTAGCTCTACGTTCATTCCAGCTGCTTCCTCCTCAAGAAAAACTCAGTGCACAGTAGTGAAATGTGAAACTAAATCCATCGAGGGAATAGCCTCTATGGTTTCCTTAGATGAACAACTAATGGATATAGCATCTGATCTTTCTACTTTAAGATGCAAGAACAGAAACGAGGGTGTTTTCAGCATATCAAGTTCTGAACTAGATAATAGCCTTGATAATGGGCTAAAGTAAAGTGAAATGTGAGGCCCACAGTAATGTTTGCTAGACATCAGCTCTCATCTCATTCCAACCTAATCCCTTACTGCTAGAAATCAGCTTAGAACATGTGAGAAAAATGTCCTCATGACAAGTCAAATGGCAAATAAAAGGAATTGATATTTTAAGATTAAGGAGAACAGAACTTTTATTAATGCTTTTTTACTTTATTTGTATCTATTATATTATATTGTAACTCTTAGTATCTAGGTCCATGTTTCCAATTAAGTTTTTTGTTTTGTTTTGTTTTGTTTTTTTTTTTTTAGTTTGATATACTTTTTATAAAGTTCAATATTAAGCAAAATAAAAATATATTGTTTATGCATAAATATGGGCAATATAATTATGAAAACAAAACCAAAAATTATAAACACAAAATTCAGGATAATGGTTTTCATAGTTGGGGTGGCCCCCAGAAGGATAGCATAGGAACAAGGAAATAGGCAAATAGAAGTTATTGGAAATGTTCTACTTCTTGGATTGGAAGGATGTTGGATCCATGAGTGTTATTATGGCATATAAAAAATAATGAATTAAAAACATAGAGAAACAATATTGGCAAAGAATATTCAGTGGTAGAATGAAGACATAAATATTTTGATAGATTAGAAAAATACACTAAAACCAACATGATGTTACTGAACAGATAAATCTATTTCAGTTGAAAATTTTAATTTCAGCAGAACAGAATAGCTTAACAGCACCTCAAGTTCTGTGACATTAATATATTTTGTCAGAAAGACTATCCAGTCTCCTTTTCATTGTTCCTGTTTAGTTCAGTTTAGCTTAGTTTTGATTTCAAAAATAAATTTAACCCAAGTGTTCATTCTTGGTCGTAATTATATGTAACATTCCAACAGCTTTTCACATAACTGTTCACTCCCTCTTTCTTGAAACTGTGTATCTTGGCTTCTGTGATACTAGACTCTCCTGATTTTCCACTTATCTCTCTTACTATTTCTTTTTTTTTTTTTTTTTTATTATGGGTAAAAATCAAAATTCTCACAATACATACAAACATTTGCAAAATGATATATAAATATATATGCATATATGTGTATTTGCTTACAAAAATGTTGTTTATATATATATATATACATATATTTTAAGAGGTGCTTAGATTACCCAAAATATTACACGGAACCCACTGGGATTCCCACGTTGTCCACCTCCCACACCTCCCATCACATCCCACACAAACATCTCCCACAGTGTGGCCCACCACCCTCAATGAACTTACACATCCTGGAGCCTTGCTACCAACCATAGACCACCCTTAGAGCAGGAATCATTTTAATTCATCCTTTTAGTCCCAGAACATTGTCTGAATTAATCTTTGCTGAATGAATGAATGAATGAATGAATGAATGAATGAGTTATGGCCACACTATAATTTTTGGAACAACACGAACTAGTAGATAAAAGCTTTGGGAGTCCAGAGATGTAGAGAGGTGTCACGGTCAATTTCTTAGAGATTTACTAGCTCAAAAGGAGACATTTCAAATTAAAACCACAATGAAATACAATCTCACACCCACTAAAATAACTCTAATAAAAAAGACAAACAATAACAAGTATTGACAGGAATGTGGACTACTGAAACCCACGGGTGTGAATGTAGAGATGTAAAATGGTGCATTGTTTTATAATCATATGATATTTGGTATGATTATAGGTTTTTGTGTGGCAGGATATAATACAAAGACACTCAGATGAAAGGCAGAAGTCTCTTACTTGCAGCTCCAAACAAAAGAAGTCTGCCACGGAGGGCCACACGGGAGGTTACACCCAGGAACAGGGTAACAGCAAGCTGGAACTATAGGAGGCGGCTTATATATGGCAAGCAAGGTGGGGCTGGCTAGGTTTCAAGGGCTCTCTGTGGCCTGGCTAATGTGGATAATGTGGTGGGCTCTAGGACATCAGGACTGTCCCTAGCTGTTTGGTACCTGACCCAAAGGTGGACTGGGGCAGGTACATAGTGGCCCCAGAGTGTGAGAGCTAATAAAGGTTTGGGGCATAGATTGATCAGCTGCTCAAGAAAGGAAACTGGCAGGTCTCTACCCAGGCCTTGGAAAGGGAACTGAGAGCCCGTTAGCCAGGGCCTAAAACCTTTGTCAGGACAGCATTACAAAAACACTGTGTTCTACACATCCACTTTGGAAAAGTTTGGCAGTTTCTTAAAAAGTTAACCCTAAAACACCACATAATCTAGCAATTCCATTCCCAGGTGTTTGTGTGTGTTTGTGTGTGTACACAAAATAAATGTCCACATAAAGACTTGGACATGAATATTCATAGCATTATTCAGAATAGCCAAAAGTAGAAACCAACCAAATGCCTATCGACTGGGAAATGGATAAGAAAAGTATGATTTATCTACACAATGGGATACAACTCAGCAATAAAAAGAAACAGACTATTAATAGGTGCTACAACATTTACAAAATTTACAAAATGTACATTTCCTAAATAACTGCTGTTATTCAATATTTCTTTTTTCATCCTGAGGCTATCCTTAGAAAGCTCTGCTCATTGAATACCTCCTACACAATCTGGCTATTGGAGCTTATAGTTCTAATTTCACCCTTTAAAAAAAACCAAAAAAGTACTTATATTTTTATGATTAGTAGTCAATTAAATTTACCATTATATGTTATCAAATTGGAGTTCAAGTCACAAATTCTTATATTCCTCACATTCATTCTGAATTGACCATTCTTACTGATAAAGTGCATCCTTTAAGCATTCTTTCATTTTGCCATCACACTTGAATGACAGCATGCTGGTTTAGCTAGGCACTACGTTTTAGGTTGGGAGTATTTTTCCTCAGCCCTTTGAATATATGATTCCATGATTATCTGGGGTCTGTTATAGCCAGTGAGAAGTTTGCTGCCAGTATAATTGTCATATTTTTCTAAGTAATGACTTTTAAATTTAGAATTTTTATTATATTAGTATATAATATTATAATGATTGTTTTAATTTTTAATTTAGAATTATTTCTTTATCTAGGAAGCAGTTAATTTCATGACATGTCTAAGTGCAGATTTATTTTTATTTACAAAGTTTACTCTTCAGCTGAAAACTCATGCCTTTTTCTTAGTCATTTCTTTCAATCATTCCTATTGATACTCCTGTGAGAAAAATGTTAGAGCTTTGCAATCTTCCTCTTAATTTCTCTCTTGTAATTTAGACTCTTTCTTTGCAGGATTCTGGGCAAGTCCTCAAGAGTAGACCAATAGTGCCTTCCTACTCATTAATTCAGTCTTCGTCTATAGTTTAATGTTTATCTCTTCAATAGCATTTTTTTTTCATCTCAATGATCACGTACTTTTTTCCATTTCCAATGCTTCTATTTGGGTTATTTTCATAATCAATTGTTCTTGCTACCAATTTTTGTTTCCTAATACCTTTGTCTCATTTTAATAAAATTATGCCTTCAGTTTATGTTTTGAACATCCAAAATTCCTTTTTGTTTTATAATTTCATTGGGAGTATTCTTTTGTTCTGATCCTTGGTTTTTATTAATGCTTTCCTTAGTATGAAATTTCTCCATATACTCTGGAATTTAGTTTTAGGCTCAGTTTGAAGAGTTTTTGCATTGTTTTTTTGTCTCCTTTTGGGTTCACTCCTCTCTGTCTACCCATTTTGCATTTGCCTCCACCCAGTCCTCCATGCCAGAACCAGTTCTTTTTTGGCAGTTTGGAGTTACTACCTTCCAGTGAGTTGGATGTTTTATAGATCTGGCCACAGAGTAAGCAGGTAGTTTAAGCTGTGTTCTTGAGATTCTATGCTATTTCACGTCCCTAGGTCTGCAGTTTTGTGTGTTTCTTAGCTCTGGAAATCCTCTAACTCTAGAGAGAAGCCTCTATCCAATCCCAAGCTTCAAGGTATGAGCAGACTCCAGCTGCCTGCTTTGCAGTGTACACTTGTACATCTTTTACTTTGTGCTTTCCCCCAGAGAAAACTAATTCTAGCCACTACTGCTTGATTAGACCCAGATCCTATCAAGCCAACATGGTCAACTTTTAAATGTTTGAAGATCTCCATTATGAATTTCTATTCCATTTCTGGTCTATGTAATCTTTCTCTTGTTTTGTGCCTAGTTCCAAGTATGAAGCTGCAGGAAAGATCAGGGTTGTAAAAAAATTTACTACTTAAGTAGTTTGATAAGATAATTTAGGAATAGGGAATAAAGAGAAGGGCAAACAAGGACAGAACCCTGAGGAACACCAGTGCCTGAGGCCAATTAGAAGAGCTGTGTTCAGGAAGGAAATCAAGAGGAACATCAGAGACACAGGTGGGAAGCCAGGAGGCCAATACTAAGAAATCGAAACTTGTGAAGTGGAGACCTTCAAGAATGAACCTGCATTAAATAGTGTCATGTTTCAAAATCCAGTAAGATAAAAACTTAGAAGTTTCACTGACCATATTAACAAAGTCATCATTGTTGACTTTTATCAGAGCAGTTTCAAAAGAATGGAGAGGATTGAAGCCAGACTGCAGGAGATTGAGAATAAACGAGAGGTGAAAATTACCAATAGTTTGTGGAGATCTGTTCTTTCAAAAATTGTGGTTGAGGAGGATTTTCTGAGCATGAAAGCAGTGGGAGAAAGCACGGTCAACAAATCTGACCGTCTAAAACTGAAAACATTTGAAAGTCAAAACCTCAGCTAAAATAAGGAGGCAAATAACAAACAAAAAAATATTTGTTAAAAAAATGTGATCTCACAAAGGAATAATAACCTTAATATTTAAATAGCTAAGGTTATGGATTTATGGATCATTTACTATTGCTAGACGCTGTTCTAAGGACTTTACATGTTTTATCTCATTACTCCTCACAACTCCAAGACATCACAATAATTATCTTCCCCCATTTAAAAGATGAGAACCAAGGCACACAACTATTCCTTAATTTGCCCATGGTGTCCCATAGGAAGTGACAGAGCCAGTATGAGTTCAGACAGTTGACTCTAGAAAGCCTATGATCTTAACTACTAAGCTCCAGTAAAAATAAATAAATAAAATAAAACAAGAATGCACCAATAGGAAAAAAGAAAAAAAAAAAAAAGGACAAAGAACGTGAATAGGTAATACGCTAGGGAAAAAACATACTGTGAAAAACATTATCATGTTTCACCTCCTAAGTCATCAAATAAATGCAAATTAAAATAATGTATTAGTCAGGGTTCTCTTGGGAAACAGAATCAACAGGAGATATTTGTCAATAATATGAGATTTTACAAGAGTCTCTCATGCGACCCTGGGGACGCACAAGCCCAGGTTCCGCAGGCAGGCTGAAAACCAGGGACTCCGATGAAAGTCCAGTGAAAGGTCCTTGATGAGTTTCTGGGAGAAGTTGGCTGTCCAAAGAAGAGCTGGGAAATTCTCTCTGAATGTTGAAATCACTTCCCCTTTTAAGGCATTCAACTGATTGGATAAAAGCATCACCCATTGATGATGCAATCTCCCTAATTGATGCAGATGTAATCAGCCATCCATGCAGTAAACTCAGTGGTGATCGAAGTCCATAAATGCTCTTGTATTACAATTAGCCCAGTGATTGCTGGAACAAACACCTGGACACAATTACCTGGCTGAGTTGACACATTAGCCTAACCATAACAAATAGCATAGTACCATTATTTTTCTTTCAAGTTGACAGAGATTTCTTTGGGTGATGACAGCAAGCTCAAGGTTACAACAAGACAGACTGTTGAAAAAATTAAAGAGAGGTGGAAAAATTGATGAGGCAAGGTCTTCAAGGAAAATAGACAAAAAGAAAAAACAAAAAAAGGCAACGTGATCAAATAAGAATTACAGCAAGGGAGAAAAACTTTGCCATTTCTTCTCTTTCTGTTTTCATCTCCATTGGAGCACATATGCCTTCAAAATAACCAGTTCAACTAGCATTTGAGGGAGAAAACTGGTGATAATTAGAATGTTAGTGTGGGTTAATTTGTTAGTTTGCATCCCTTGAAGGAATAGGTTTGTGACTGAGGGAGAAGATTCAGAAGATGGTACTCCTTCAGAAGGGCAGCCCATCATTACAAACATTCAGCAGGGGAGCTCAGGTCCTTAGGGATGGTACTGAGGCAAGGAAACACCTTGGGCTAGAGAAGATGGCCCAGATGCCAGACAGAAAGGCATTGAGGCCAAACATTAAAAAAACTTGTTTGAAAATTTTGGCCTTCCTTAAAGTCAGGTCCATGCCTTTGATAGGAAACTCATATCGTGAACAATCACTTAGCTCTTACTGGTGGCCCTTATCGATCATAGCTATCCAGAAATTAGACTTTGAGGAAACCAAGAATTTTTATCTCCTCATTTTTGTCATGGAGGTGGGGCTGGGGGGGGGGTGAAGCAGGAAAGCATCCCTCTCCCACCACATAGAACTTTCAATGTACTATTTAGTCAAAAGATAACTCTTATAATCAAAACTGTGAAAACAGAAACATCAATATGTTTAAAGCATGGATATTGTCCCTATATCCAATTCCAACCTCAGGAGCCTAAGCCAGGATTTCCTGTTTTTGAGTGGATATTTAAAGATACCTTGCTAAAGAGTTCAATAATATTAACTTGTATTGACTAAGCATCTGAGGAATTTTCTACAATGCTTAAAATAAATCCTCAGATTTGTTCAAGTGGTCCTTCAGACATCCCTGGAAATAAGGGGCAGTTTTCTCAGAACTTTCAAACAAAAGAAATGGGTAAGCCTAACTGTCTTTTTTGTTTTGCTTTTTTTAATCAAAAAACTACCACTAGACTCAGTGACAACCACTGCATATTTTTTTCATGCGTTTGCCTTGTCTCTCCCATTTCATTGTACATTCCTCAAGCATAGGAGCTGTTTCCTTTTATAACTCCCCAGAGTACACAGTGGATGCTCATTAAATGCTGCTGACTGACTGGCTACCTGGCACCACACAAACAGACAACAAAAATAATTGACATCATCCCTACAGAAAAGGATTTAGGAGACAGATAAAATTGATATCTCACACTGCTAATGCCCACCCTGTGTCAATCACAGATTAAATGGAATTTCAATCTTTAGGATGGCTCCACAAATACTGAAAAATGTTCTGACTTTATTATAGGATTTTCTCTCTTTTTTAACTTTTTTTTTAATTGGCTTATCATGGCTGACAGGCACTGTAATGACCTGGATTAGATGTGGCCAATTTTAAACCTGATAGATGGACCTGAATGTTGCTAAATATTTAATGTTTTGTTTACCAATTTCAAAGGCAGACTCTTCACACAGTCTTTTGCAGATGCCTTCCTTTGCTCACTTATGTGAGTTAGCAGGAATCTTTCTGTGGGTTTATCTTCTCTTGGGTCTTCTAGCTTTATTGAAGAGGAATATGCATGCATTGCCATGGTCAAGGATAATTCTCTTTTGTATTTAATAATCAGGACAACCAAGGCCATTTCTTCACTATTTTTTACTCTGTGGATGCTTCATGATTTGAATAACCATGCAGTCTTATTTGATCATTATTATGTCCATTTATATTTTGAAATGCTGCTGCTGTCTTATTAGTGCCTATTTGTCTTTCTTATTCAGTGGTGGTAAAATAGTTCATTGAAGGAAAGTGTGTAAGTATGATTCATTTGCATATTACCTGAATACCGTCAATGCTATTTCACTTTCCTCTCCAAGGATCCTTCCTCACTGACAGAAAAGAGTACAAGAAAAGGTCATGCTGAGCGGCATTTCCTAATGAGAAGCCAATAATATCTACAAATAATCAGGTCATTTGAATCCTGTGAGAAAACCACTAGGGGTCTATCTCTAACAACCACCTGAAAGTCTGATTTAATACCCTTGTTCTGAAGAAATTCCAGCTCTTCAGAAAGACATTCTATCAGAAAGCAAAACTCTGATTCTGATATGAGAGCTGGTTGCCAGGGGCAATCTCAGCTGAAAAGAGAAGTGATTGTTTTAAACTACCTGTAAATCTCAAAGGCAGTCCAGCAAACTGTAACTTTCCTGATGAGAAAAGATGTAGTTCCCCTCTGAGAGTAAAAAATGACTCCCTTTTAATAAGAAACAGTCATGAGAGTTCATGCTGTTGACATCAAGTGGTATTATAATCTCTTTGCCTGTCTGCAGCAAGAAGTCAGCAGAGAATCAGAGTGAAACTCAGGTCTTTCTGGAGGACGAGAAGGCTAGAAGACAAACCCAAAACCTTCCTTTATTTACATCCATCAGTCTCCCAATAAATAGACCGTGTGTTACTAAGTACAAGGACTATTCCTTCCTTCTCCAACAAATGTCAGACACAGTGGTAGGAACTAACATTTCTTCAGTGAACAAGACAGTCCAATCCTTGCCTTTAAGGTTTAGAAGGGAAGATTGACCTCTAAGCTACTATGGGATTGTTCAACCTTATCACCTAACCTCCTCCACAAGATGCAAGAAGGCTTGCTGAAGATAATTATGTGTAATCTAAGACCTGAAGGGTGAGAAGCAGGGTGAGACAGTTCAAGACAGGGGTTATAGCAGATATGAAGGGATCACAAAGTAAAAAAAAAGATTGAAGGCACTTTTGACATCAAACTAGCCTAACATTAGCCCATCCTTGAAACTATCTCTACCCGCACTTTATAAAGATTAACTCATTTAATCTCAAAACAAATCTATGAGATAAGAACTATTACTATGTCCATTTCCTCAGATGGGGAAACCAAGACATAAAGAGGTAAAGCAGCTTGCTGAAGGTCACAACCATAGTAAGTGTGGAAACGGGCCTTCGAACTAAGCAGTCTCTCTCTCGTGTTCTGGGCTCTTAACTACTGTATTCTTAACCATTATTGCAAACAACCTCTCTATCTACTTCCAAGGGAGGAAAGCTTCATGAGTTAGAACCTGAACCTAAAAACCAAGATTTGAGTAAGGAGCAACTGAAAATAGTTGAGGATTATGAATAAATTACCTAATTATAGTTATTTTTATGTAAATTTTATCAATGATTCACTTGTAGATGTTTTAGATCCATAAGCCTAATAATATGTATATTCTATGTAAAATAGCTAATTAAATTCTCAAGAAAATAACACTATCAGCTAGGTATTATTATCCTCACTTTACAGGTTTTAATAATTGAGGTTCAAAGAGATTAAGAAGCCTAGCAACGATTACACTTTTATAAGTGGTGGAAAGGGAAATCAAACTAGATTGGCCTTGACATATTTCTTTTTTCTATTACAGATAGTAATAAATTAAGCCCCCAAAATACAATGTTGAGATTCTTAAGAGTTGACCATTCTATTTTATGGACTCTGAAATAGGGATCTTTTAAAATTATCTATAATTACTTAAACTTGCTCACCTTTTGAATTATTAGGGATGATGCAAGCAAAAAATAATAGCAGCAGGACTAATTCTGCTAGTCTAACATCAATCTACACAGGCTTTGGCAATGCAGACTGTAAAGGTGCCAAGAAAAGGGCAATCTTCAGGAATAAGGATGAAAGAGCTACCTAAGGAATTCAGAAAAATTAATGGAAGGGCTTACAGGGGAAGAATCTGTAACGCAGGAGTTCTTAACAAGGAGTCAATGAACTTAAATTAAAATTTAAAAAACCATTATTCTTGTGGGGACGTGTTGGTGCAGGTGTGATACATTTATTAAATAATACACAGTATAGTGTAGACTTAGTAAGGGGTCCGTGGTTTTCAATGACTGGCAAAGAGGTCTGTGGAACAAAAAAGGTTAAGAACCCCTGCTATAAAGGGATATAAGGACTGTAGACAATGATATGAGCTTATAAGAAGAAGGTAAACCGAGAGGGAGAGGAACTCTGAAGGATGAATCAATATCCCTATATCAGTCAGAAGTAGAGAAGAAAGTTAAAAACTCTTAGAAATGAGAAAAGGCAATATCTGACTTTTATAAAAATTTCAGCAGCTTTGTCCTTTATGATCTCTACAGAAAAAATTTTTTAAAATAAAAGCTTATAGAAAAAATTCTTTCAGTATTTGTTTTTATCTTTAGAAATTAAAAAGTAAGGTAATATATTTAATTACTGTTACTATTTTGGCATATTTAGATCTCTTAAGAGAAATTATTCTATTTATATAAAATAGATTTGTGTTTATAATAAAAATGCTAAATAATGCTGGAAAGTACAAAATGAAAATTAAAAACTAGGCCTAAATTTCAATACACAGAAATGACTATCATTAATATTCCTTCAAGTTACTTCAATACATATATACATACACTTTTTTATGAGATGAATTGATTGAGAGAAAAGCTTTGATGAGAAGTTGAGGTAATGCATAGACGATATTTTAATAAAACATATTAAATGTACTTTTACTTAAATAGAAGAAACAGAAAGAAATGTTTAAATACAAACTTTTTTCATCACAAGAATAATATTTTTTAAATATTCTTTAAAAGATGTAATATAGTAATGGCTTTTATATGTTTTCATTTTAGATATTATTTGTTTAGATATTATCTGTTGGTTTTTCCTTTGAAAGATAAGGACTTTAGCACTCTCACATGTCTTTTAATCTCTGAAAATTTGAGTTGCATTATTATCATTATATTCTCTAAGTTTATAACATGCTTATCGTGCTCCATACTTGGATACTCTTACCTTTATTTTTAAATGAATCCCATGCTCACCACCAACCATTTTTCTATGATATATTTGTTCCTAATTTTCCTTTTATTTCATTGCTTGACTATAGTCAAACTTTTTCCCAAGACAGTCTCATTAGCTCTTTGTTAGTTGAGCTCTTTTATTTGAGAATACCTGCCAATTGCTTCCATACTCAAACAATATCTTGGCTGGGTATAATATTCCTGGATCACATGGTGAAAATACCAACTTGAATATGCCACCCCCCACTCCCACACAAACTACCAACTTACAATTATATACCCAGTATAAATATCTTTCAGCCAACAAAAACAGAAAATTTAACACCAGCAAACCCTCCCCACAGGATAAACATAAGATTTGCTTCAGGCAGTATTCATTCCAGATTGGAAATCTGAGGTGTGAGAAAGAAAAGCAAACAATAAGTGTTAATTATGTGGGTAAATTGAATCAAAACATTAAATGCATAAAGAGTACTAACATACTAAAAGAAATCTAAAATACTGGGCAACAATAGCTTGTGAGTCAGGGGGAAGATGTTATGAGTTGAAGTGTTAGTCTATGGATCTTTGTGTTGTGTAGGAGGAGGGAAAATGAATTGCTCAAATTTAGACCTTGTTTTGTCAAACATACATGTTGAAACTTCAAAAGGAACCCCCAAAATATTGTAAATGGAATATATAACCTCAACACTACTAGAGAGGAAAATCAATAAATCCAAAAGAAGAAAAAGAAACAAACAGAAGAAAAAAGAGAAAGTGAAAAATAAGATGACAAATTAATCAAAATATAAGTAAGGGGCGGCAGATGTGGCTCAAGAAGTTGAGCGCCTGCCTCCCACATGGGAGGTCCCAGGTTTGGTTTCTGATGCCTCCTAAAGAAGACAGATAAACAATGAGCAGACATCAAGCAAAAAACAACGAGAAGGCAATGAGCAAAAACAATGAGCAAACAGACAAGGGAGCCATCTCAGGGGATGGGAGGGTAGGAATACAACAGTAAGGGTAATTAGTAAAAATGGGATACTCTCCAGTTAAGAAAACAAAGGTTTTCAAAACTGAATTTTAAAATATGTTGTTTACAAAAAAAAAAAAAATATGTTGTTTATAAGAGACAGAGTTAAATATAAAGACACATTAGAAAAGTTATTCTAGGTAACTGCTAACTGAAATACAGGTGCTGTTACTCTATTACCGTTTTAATGCAAAAAGCATGGTTAGAAATAAAGGTATTCAATATATTTTGATAATATTTTCAATTCAACAGGAAGATGTTATAATTGTAAATTTGAATGCCAAAATATTATATTTTTTAAAATATAAAATGCAAACATTGATCAAATTCAAGTTGAAAATGGCAAACCTGCTATTATAACTCTCAGTAATCATTAGATCAAAATATATGTAAAAATCTAGAAAATTTACACAACACAATTGATGAGACTTATGTATATCTATATGTGTGCATGAGCAACATGTGCCCAATAATTGAAGAATAACCCATACATTTCAAGACACATGGGCTCATTTTTTCAAAATTTGGCCTTATACCAGACCATAAAGCAAGCCTCAATACAATTCAAAGATCCACAGTCTCCGATATAATTGCAATTAAGTTAGCAATCAAAACTCCTTACATGTAAAAGTCCCAAACCTAACTTCTAAATAATTCATGGCTCAAAAAGAAGTCATAATATTATAAAGTACTATATATATCAAAACTTGCATTCACTTCCTAGGTAGAGATTTATAGTCTAAAATGCTTACATTAGAAAGAAGTAAGCCTGAAAATAAATAAGCTAAATCTCCAACTTAAGAAATTTGAAAAAGAACTGAATAAGAACAAAGAATGGACAGAAGAAAATAATAAATATACCATCAGAAAATAAAGAAGTAGAAAACAAAGTCATAATAGAGAATATGAATAAAGAAAAATATTTCTTTGATAATACTAATTGACAAACATCTGGGAAGATTTTAAAAAGAGAAGGCACAAATAAACATAATTAATATGAAAAGTGTACATGTAAGCTTAAATGAAATGGGACCAATTCCAAAAAATGCATACCTGACCAAAAATTCATACAAGAAGATATAGAAAATATGGGTACTCCTATAACCATTACATGAATGGAACCAATACTCAAAACTCTTCCCAATCAGGGAATACCAATCCTAGATTATTTAACTGACAGATTCTATGAGGACATAATTCTCAACGCATAAAATCATTACAGACATAGAAAAAAGAAACTTTCCCCAATTCATTTTATGAGACTAGCATAACCTTGATGTGAAAACTTGACAAGGACATACAATAAAGAGAAATTACAGTCATAACCAAAGATACAAAATAAAGCATTACCAAACTGAATTCAGCAATAAATAAAAAGGGTAATATATCATGATCAAGTTGGGTTTGAAAGCATTCCTTTTAAAATCAGGAACACAAGGATGTCTACTATCATCACCTCTATTTGCCATTGAACCGGCTGTCTTCCAATGCAGAATATGGCAAGATAAAAGAAAAAAATTCAAAAGGAAGAGAACAGAAGAAACAAAACATTCTTTATTCATAGCTAATATGATTTTCTATATAGAAGGCCGAAAGGAATCTACCAATAAATTATTGAAAATAATAAGCAAGTTTAACAAGATTATGAGATATAAAAGCAATATGCAAAGCTCGATAAACCAACTGTAAACACAGAAAATATAATTTTTAAAGATATGATTTACAGTATAAATTGCATAGGACATATTCCAATAAAATATGAGAAAGAAAGAAATGGTGAAAGTTAGAGCCTCATAAAAAGCACCTAAATAAATCAAGAGATATATGGTGTATAAGACTGAAAAAAGGTGACATATAATTATGTCAATTCTCCTTAGTTTGTTTTATGGGTTCAATGAAATACATATCAAGTTCCTAATAATTTTTTGTGGAACTTGACAAACCAAATTTAAAATTAAATGGAGAACAAACAGCCAGGAAGAAATTCTTAAATACTTTCTCAATAAGGTATTACCCTGTCAAGTAGCAAGTTTTATTAAAACCTTTAGTAATTACAGCTTAATATTGATACGTAGGTAGAAGGAAACTAGTGGAACAGATAGCCCAGAAATAGACCTATACATATAAAGAAACTAGATTTATGACAACCATAATTGTAAATTATAAGCAAAAGATGGACTAAGAATTAAATGGTACCTGGAACAATGGTTATCCATATTTGGAAGGAAGTAAAACTGGCCTATCTATACCACATATAAAAATTGATTCCAGGTTGATTAAAATGTAAATGTAAAAGCCAAAATGTGAAACATAGAAAAAATATGGGTAAGAAAATAATTTTTTTACACTTTATGCCTTACACTTAGTAAGATATCAATAAATTTTATTACATTAAATTTAAAGTTTTTATTTATCAAAAGATACAAAAAGTAAAAAAAAAAAAATCCCCAAATTGAAAGAAGATATTTGCAATATACACCCACATATAGCATATGAAAGCATAGTTATCCAGAATATACAGGACTACCATATATTAATTTTTAAAAGACAAAAAAAAAAAATTTTATGACAGGAAAAGATTTTAACAGGCACTTCATGAACAAAGAAACCTAAAAGGCCTATTAACATATAAAGATGTTCAACCTTCTTAGTCATCAGGGAAATTAAAATTAAACCAACCATTTACACCCACTAGATTGCAGAAAATTTAAAGCCAGAGAATATTAAGTGTAGGCAAAGATATGGAGCTTTGCAGATTGCAAGTGAGAACACAATTTGACATCATGTCATCATATTAAATATGCACCTACTTTACCACCTAGCAATTCTACTCCCAGGTACGTATCTTATAGAAACTCTTAAATGTACCAAAAGAGGGTTGAAGAATATTTGTAGCAGCATTTTTGAAATAACAAGATAACTGATATCCATCTAAATATGCATCAACTGCAGAATGAATAAGATTTGGTAGATTCTTGCCTGAAAAACTCTACAGCAGTAAAAGTGAATGAACTGCAGCCTCAAATATCAGCATACATGAGTCTCAGGGACATAATGTTGTGCAAAAAAAGCAAATTTGAGAAGAGTAAATACATTATTATATTTACATAAATTTCAAAAACACAAAAGCAAACATTATGTTATTGAGAGATACAAACATATAAGGGAGAGGTGTGGTCTCAAGACAGTCATGGGGAAATTCAAATGAACTGATAATGTTCTCTTTCTTAAACTGGCTGGTGATACCGAGGTGGTTTTTTTTTTTTATTGCTATCATTTAATCTTACTCAAATATTATTATTACTTTATCTGTTCAATATTTAATATATCAAATGAAAAAAGTAAGGGCATCATTTTTCTCCCAGCTCAAATGTGATATAATTGCAAGTCAGTATCAGAAAGCTGATGCTGATGTTTCCTTCTGCATAATAAGTGGCTCCTGAAGAATTCATTTCTGCAAAATACACAAATTGTAGGTGTAAAGATGAGATGGCTGCAGAGTGTGCACAATTTATTGTCCTTTGAAGATCAAAGTACTACTTAACCACTTTAAGTTACAAAAAAAAGATGCACAAGCAATATCTTGTAAATTCCCAAATGTCCTGCTAGTCTGGTTCACTTTTCCTAATCTTTCTATCTCATGTAACTCATTTTGCACAAACACATTTCACCTCTCTTTCTCTATTCTAAATGCCCAAAGACATAATGGATAAAATGGGAAATTCGTCTTCAGATCAATACACACTATCCTAAAAAATAACCTATTTAACCTATGTTGTAAGTAGTCTCATATTTTCACGTCAGTGGCAAATTTTGTGCTTCCCATATTTTTATACAGCAATATTTAAAGATTTGGGACATGGAACTGTGAAATGAGAAACTGGCCACAAAAATATTTTTAAGTATTGAAATTAACACGATTTTATTATTATTAAAACAATAAATAAGTATAATACAAAGCTTTTGCCTAAAGTTGTATAATCTATGAGAGAACAGTACCTTTAAGCTAACACATAATTTTATATTTTAACATAATGTTGATTTGGTCAGGGTTTATCGATTTCCAACATATCTCTGAAAAGTAAAAGCATTCTTGAAAGCCTGCAAGTGAAGAGTATGGTGACAATACAGTGGATGGCATACAGAAGAAAAGGATACTGTCCCATATAATCTAGTAACAGAGGCAAAGCATAAAAAATTTAATGATAATGTTTATTGTTATAAAGCAAAGAGGTAACAATTATTAGCTGTCAAATTGACCAGATAATTATTCCAATAATGGAAAAGGAATCGTGAAAACTGGCTTTTAAAGAATGGGTACAATGTGGGTAGAGAGCTTTTCACATTAAAAACAGTAGTACAAGCAGAAAATGAAGAGAAAAAAGAGAGCAACGCATAAGTTACTTAAAGAAGACAATGAATAGTAGAGTGTAGTAGTTGTATTTCTGTCTCTACCTTCACTGAAGAGGAAAACAATTAAACTGACTGGCCAAATCATTTAATTCTAGTTCAAGACCCACCAGAGCTCCTTTTTCCCTCAGTAATAACAACTGGCAATGTTTCAAAAGCAGCTGCTTAATCAACCTGGTCCCAGAATGAGGACTTGTGGAGCAGAGATCCAGCTGAGCCTCAGGTAGTGTTATTTTAAATTTGTTCTTTTACGCCACTGAGATTTCGGAGCTTCTTCCGCAGCATAACCTAGCCTATCCTATTTCATACAAATAGCCAGGATGATAATAGTATCAGTTTCTTCAACTGATTTTGAAAGAAAGATTATTTTAGACATGTCAGTGGGTCACATAGGTCCTGGTCCCCCTGAAATCTTTCCCCCATTCGGGAAAGAACCCCTGGCCTAGAGAGTGGCAACATTCTCCAAGATAGAACCCGCACGGTGAGAAGCAGTGTGTCAGTCAGAGTTTGATGCAGGAAACAGTATTCAGAGATCAGGAACTGCCGTTTCTACCCTGAGGTAAGGACATGGCTCCACTTCCTGCCAATATCCCACCTGGGGAAGTAAGAGTGGAGCATGGAGCTCCAGCCACTAGCACTCATGTCTGCTGGGCTGCTCTTCTGCCCTATACCACTAGAGAAAAGAACATCTTGTCTTTCCAATAGTTCATGAGGGCAAGACCCGAGACACAAAGGAGTCTTTCAAATGTGTTGGTTTGATTACTAGTCCCTATGATACCCTGTGAAGGGGGAAGGATATGGGTACATAGGAAGGGACTAGAAATGGACACTGATTGATGCTAGACAATATCTAGCCCAAGAGGTAATGGTAATATGTGTAATTCCATTTGTCTTGAACTTGAGGTCCCTAGAAGACATCAAAATAGAGAAATCTAATATTCCTTACATAGTTAAAAATAAGATTTTGGAATTTAGGAGAAAGATCTACATTTAGAGATGGTAGCTGAAGCCATGAAACTAGACAAGATTGTGTAGACCATTTGAAGTGTTAAATCCCTATCCACGTGTCCACCACCTTACATTTAAAAGGCAGGGGGGAAAAGAGGCAACTAGGGGAATTTGCTCCATATCAAGCTTTAGTAGCACACCATGCCTGACAAATAATTTCCAAGTACTGTACTCAAAATCCTGTAGCTCAACATTATAAAATGAATTAAGAGAATAGCATGTGAAGGTGTAAATGGTTTTAAACCAGAAGAACCAAGCAGAATTGGCAACCAGTTAAATATATAGTAATGTATAAACTTTCTCAGTGTGAATGTATGGGTGCCGTGCATGTGTATACATTTTAGCTGATTTACCTGAAAATCAACATTGGACTCTGATAAGAATATTATTCCCAAAAGTTGACTTTCTTGTACTACCTCCAGACTTGAAGGTGAGGTGTAAAATAAGCCTGAATACTACTTTTTAAAGATACTTTTCCTTTTGGAGCAATTTTACAACTCAATTGCTTTTTTGTAAAAAGTATTTCAGCATGAGCACATATTCTGTTCAAGTAGGATTAGGCCTATGTGATATCCAAAGATAAATAAGACATTGTCCCTGCCCTTAAATGATTCAAAAGTTATTAAATTGGACACATTTATACTATTGTTATGACCCAAAATTCTTCTTGGATCATGCTGATCATGTAAAGTGATTCTTCATTTCTAAGGATTTTATTGTTTTTTTTTTTTTAAGAATCAAGTCTCTTCTCACAGAGGTAGCAGCTGCCAGAAAGATTTTACAATTTAAGCTTGTTTTATAACCATTTATATTTCTCTTCATATTTGGATCTAATGAGATTGCAATTTTATTTTAAATTCTGTCCTCTTCTTCAAAGTATATTCTTCCTGTTTCTTTAACAATTGTCTAAAAGAGCTCTGCTTGGTTCTCCATAAGCTTTAAGAGACTACATATATAACAAAACATACTCTCTTCACATAATCAAACATACCCGCAGAATTTGAAATCTAATGTTGTTAATGGGTAGTAAACAAATTCATTCATCTTTTAATTTGCACTTCCATTGTCAACATTATCATGTTTTTCTAAAGTTAAAGTTTCAGGCTTAATTAGGGCTATTAGTGGTAATAATAAGTACATTAAGATATGTTTGAACTTTCACAATGCTTACATTAAGCTACAAGTCAGATACGAATAGCATTTCACATGGTAACTTTGGTTGCCTTGGGACATAAGGATTGACCTTTAAAAAAGTCAAAAATTTACTTTCCCAATACCTGGTGTGGGTGTGGGCAGTGTGTAAGATCCCATTAGTAAATATATTTATGATATTGTAAACATTTAGGCATGCTACATTTGTGCAAACCTGGAGAATCATGGCTTAGAGCTTATCGTTGGGCCTCATTGAGTAACTCAGACATTCAGGGCTGCTCTACTGATTTTTAAATCAGTCCCAAAGTGGTTTCTGAACACTAAGAAATTACAAGCACAAGCAATGACTGTTTTAAAGCTTATTTACCTATTGGGATAGTTAGTATTTGTTTGTATCTTGAGTGGACTTTAATAGGAAACAAAGTAGAGGTCCTGGGGACAGTCTGTTCCCATTCAACTGCATAATGTATCAATAGATCGTCCATAGTCACTGAACACTTGGCACTCAAGTCAACTACTGTCAGAGTGAATTCACTTCAAGAAAACGTGTAGTTTAAAAATACATCCCATATGCTTGGTGAAGACTGATTTAAACTTGCAGGTTAGGATTAAACTAGCTGGAGTTTCACTCAAAGAAACAAGAGACCTCTTTTCCCAAGGTAGGTTGGAATGAGAAAGGTCAAAGGGAAAATTCCCAGCCAAATTAGGTTGATACTGAAAGTAAAATGCCCAGAAGACCAAATACCAACACCATAGTCAAAGAGCCAAAGTTCACCTCAGAATCCAGGCCAAGAGTTGGATGTCTTGAACAGTGAACACCAGAGTAAAAGCAGGTTGAAAAAGAAAAAAAAAAGTTCAGAAGTTTCCAGCAACAGCTTTGTGGTGTCTGGATAACATGGACAGGGGGTGTGCCAGCCTGGTTTCAAGGTAGGGTGACCAACTTTCTAGAGCACCATCCTGGGACACAACTATACCAGACCACACACACACACATAAAGATGATAATAGAATGCATAATAAATTATAGATATATGCATTATTACTTCAACACTAAAATATGAAAAATAGGTGTTTATTGAAATTATATATTATTCTGTATCATTTACTTTTCTGATATATAAATGTTACTATTTAAACAAAATAGCAGTAGTTAACAGGTAATACACAATTAGTAGTAATGAATAATAAGACTAATTGCAAAGAAATGTGTGAGAAAAAATATAGTCATTTTATAATATTTCTTTCTGTATTTTGATAGAGAAATTTATTTTAACTTTAAAAAAACTCTTTATTGGCTATTTAAATTTTGTAAGCTACATTATTATTATTATTATTATTATTATTATTATTATTATTATTATTTGAGCTACCGGGGGGGTGGGATCTGGGATCTGGGAAGCCAGCACTCAACCTCTGAGCCACATTGGTTCCCCTGAATTGGTTCCTTCATTTGTTTTGCTTGTTGTTGTTGTTTTTTTTTTGTTGTTGTTGTTGTTTGTTTGTTTTTTTGAGTGGCAGGGAGGCACATGGAACCAAATCCAGGACCTCCCATATGGGAATTAGGCCTCAACCACTTGAGCCCCATCTGCTCCCCTGTGTATTCCTAACATATATAAATGTAAGATATTTTAAAAGGAGAATATAAGTACAACTGGACTAATTAAATAGGTGTATATTTAATACAAAAAATTGTCATATTTCTTTTTGTCCCAGGGTGTGTTTATTCTTTGTTTCTTCTTCTAATAATACATCTCCGAACTGCCTGCAGCCTTTAGGACATCCTTCTTTCACGTAGTTCTACTACTGAACAAAATCAAACACAAAATTCACTTTGACATGCAGCTCTGCTCTTATCCAGCCTACACTACACTGGTTCTTGGTGTCTGTCCCATGTGATGGTATCAAGCTAAATATCCTCTCCACAAGCTAAACATCCTCTCAAACTTAGGGTTTTATTTACTAACAGCAGCAGGCTTTAGATTTATAGGAATTAGTTCCCAGCTCTCCAAAAATATTCATCTACTTTATATCTACAGGCTTGTTTTGGTAGACCATTTATCTGTCAGTCAGGTCCTTTGCATCTATAAACTCACTGTAATGGTTACCTAGGTCTAAAATTTTAAACTCTTCAAAATACATTGGATGTGTTAAACCTCTGTTCTCAGGGAAAATAGTTTTGAAGCACAGAGATAATTCGTACTTGTGAAATTGAGGTTGGTTTCCAAATAAGTTAGTTTTATTAAAGAAATTGAGAAAGTGCCTCTTTAGTTGGGTGCCCTGTCCAAGTAACATTTTTTGAATTTTGAAGCAGTCTTATTTCCCAAAAATTTATCACTTTACTGTATGTGTTTTTTTTTTTATGGTAATACATATATATATAATATATATATAACAAAATTTGACAGCTAACCATTTTACATGTAGAATTCAACCACAGTAATTATGTTTAAAATGTTGTGCTATCATCACCACCACTCATTAGAAAAAAATTTTCATCATCCAAAACAGAAACTCTGTGCCCATTAAGCAATAACTACCCCTTCCCCCCTCCTCCAGGCCTCTGGTAACCTGTAATCTACCTTCTGACTCTATGAATTTGTTTATTTTAAATATTTCACATACCAAGAACCATGCAATATTTGTCCTTTGGCCTGGCTTATTTCAATAAGAACAATGGTCAAAATTCATCCATATTGTAGCATATATCAGAACTTCATTACTTTTTACGTCTGATTAATATTCCATTCTATGTACATACCACATTTTGTTTATGCGTTCATCTATTGATGGGCACTGGGTTGTTTCCTCCTCTTGGCTTTGTGAATAATGCTATAGGAACGTTGGCATACAAGTGTCTGAGTCCCTGTTTTCTATTCTTGGAGATATTTACCTAGGCATGGAATTACTGGATCATACAGTAATTTTCTTCTTAACTTTTTGAGAAACTGCCACTTTGTTTTCCACAACAGCTGTTCCATTTTACATATCCACCAGCAATGTATAAGCATTCCAATTTCTCCACAATCTAGCCAACATTTGATATTTTCTGCTTTTTAAAAAAATAATAGCCACCCTAGTGGGTGTGAAGTGGTATCTCATTGTGGTATGATTTGCATTTCCCTGATGACTAAGCTGTATGATATTTTGTTACAACCTAAACATAACATCAAACAACTCAAGTGCAGTTAATTCTTCATTTCCTAGGTTCCTTATGGTTTCTTCAAAGATCAGCAGTTTTGGAAAACTGCATATAAATTTTTGTTTACTGTAATCCTTTTCCCCACTCTCATCCTTAATGTACTTCCAAATTACAGAAAGTCATTCTTCTCCTCTCACTTTGAAAATATGATTTTAAAGCAGGCTGAAATTTAAAATCTTTCCTATGGCCAACTGCAATCATAGCCATCTTGTAGGCATATGTTTAAGAAGGTTAGCTCCTTCTGTTTCTACAGAGTAAAATATCTCATTAAGTCCTTCTGCACATTTTGATGAAAGTGAAAGTGACCACAAATTTTTATTATGAAAGCTTCAATATCACAGGTAAGCAAATAACACCCCTTTTGTGCCATGTTGTGTACAAGATATACAGGGCGTTTAGCTGGTAAGATCATTTTCATTTTCTTTGGGAAGATGTTTATAGATTGAATAGAATTTGTCATAATTTATATTTGCACTGTCTCCCAAATATGCAGATAATGAGCAAGTTTAGTTTGTCTTTGAACAAGTTATCAAAAATATTTTGTTTTATGTTTTATGTGTTTTCAGCCCCTAGTTTTGTGGAATTTTGTACTTTTCCCTCCAAACTTCCTCACTTATCCCCAAAAACTAGGAACTTTCATGTTTTAGGGAATGGTTACTCAGGACACAAGACTTGCATTGCTAAAACTGGGACAGTGACAAGCAGGCCAGGATGACTAGTCACCAATACCTAAAGAACCAGAGACACAATACCAGTCGACGCACCAAAATCATTTTGACTGAGTTGATGAGCAAGTCACTACCTAGTTGCTTGAACAAAGTAGTTGTCCATTTAATCTGCATAGTTGAAGTATGTGGATATAAACTGAGCAATTGCATTTGGAAGACTACAGCACTTTCAGAGAAGCCCGACTCACATTATGTTAGAAAATGACCTGCATATTGCTGATGTATAGGATGGGATTTCATCACAGAGAACAGGAGAACTTAAAGTATTTGATAATTTGTCTGAATGACCAAATGTCAAGGTTGGTGTTTATATGTATATAAACTCCCTTACTATGTTTTAAACTAAATGACCATCTCTCAGATCACAATGACCACATTTAGCTAGGCCATTTGTCATTTTTGGCTAATTTAATAGAGTCTCTAATAAAGTAACTGAACCAATTCCTGTACAACTTTGCATAATCACAGAAAATATATATGCATACCTATGCAGCTGGAAAGCAGTTTCATAGGTAGGATTCCCCACAGGCTCAGAGTGTCTACTTAAGCCCTTTTACAGATCTATAAACAACAAGCTAACAAGCTACATAACTTGATTCTCGGACACCGGTGCAGTTTGAATTTTTAATGCTTACTGAGAGCTCCTCTTTTGGGGATCCTGCTGAACTAGGAGAACTTCAGAGCACCAAGTAATGAATGCTTCATTTTCTCGTAATATATAGCTGGAACAAAGTGTTCCCTTACCAAGGCCAGGATAAAAGGTTATCATCTTTACTCTGAAAGACAGTTGAGTATCTAATTTCAAATAGAAATTCAGACTATTTTATAGAATCAAGAATTCCAAGCCTCTGGTATGAAATGAGCCCAATCACTGAACATAAGCAGGTAAGTGCATCATTTCATCTACTTTATTCCATGCACTCTGAATAGAAAGTGCAATAGTGAGAACTGTATATATAAGATGAGCTATTTTTAACCTATATGAAGCAGTTTATTTGGATGAAATGCTGCTGTTTCAATCACTTGTTATGAAATTCTTTTCTCCTTATATAACTAAAGCCAAAGAAACAAATAAAGAAGTCAGGAAATCCAGAAGTTAGTCTATCCCAGCTTCTTTATATCTGACCTTCAGTGAGTCAACTGGATTCTCTTCAGATAAAAAGGTACATCTTTCACCAAGCCAGTAGAACAAAGACTAAAGAATCACTGTCTCATATGAATTTCACTTCCAATCAGGGATAACTGCTCAGTAACATATTTAAAGAGTATCTGGGGGAAAATATGCTACTTTACATGTTTATAGTGCTGAAGACATTATCTATGACACTTAACAGTAAGAGATTGTGTAAATTAATATATCACAATGATTATATAGGGCGGATGACTTAAATTTTCAGCTTAGGTAATAAAAGGTGTTACATAAATAAATGTTATAATTTTATCATCTTTCTAAACTTTGACCCTGAATAGACCAGTGGTTTTTAATAAATATGATGATTAAAAGTTTGGCTTGAAATATTTAGTAAAGTCACCCAAATAATAAAAATAAAAGTATGTAATCTTTATTGAATTTTTAATATAAACCCAAGTACTGCTCTAAGTATTTTACATGTATTGACTCATTTATTTCTCTTAACTACCACTATTATTCCTACTTCACAGATGACGAAACTGAAGCACAGAGAGGTTTAAGTAATTTGCCCCAAATCACTCAACTAGTAAGTAATTGAGCCAGGAATCAAACCTTTTCGAAATTCTAAGGACATATGGTTCTTCGAATTGCTCCTTAAAAGAACACTTCTTAATAGAATACTTAATTTCAGTGGCATTTCAACACCGGTTTACCAAACAGCCAGTTTGGCAATAGGTTGTCTTGGCCATATGGGGAAGCCATTGAAGCCATTTAAGCCCCACAAGTTTAAACAGACTGCCCTTCAGCAGGGTTATGCCCCTGTGAATTACTTCCTTCTCCATCCAGCTATCTTGGGGTCAACAGCCTCTATAACTTTTATAAGCCATCTGGCAAAACAGCTCCAGGTTTAGGGCTTCATTATCTGGCAGAGTGCTACCTGGCCAGCCAGTGCTCCTCACCACTCCCTAGAGTTGTAAGGTGGCCACGGGTCGGAAGCACACGTCCTGTGTTGACTCACTTGTACACTAGATTGCAGAGAATTTTCCATTAAGTGTGTAACTCTACTTCCTTGGCTCCTATTTTCACCTTGCAGCTCTCTAACAGACTCAGAATGTAAGAGAGTCTACCAATTCTCCGCAACCTCCTGTGCCGTCATTGTTACCTTTCTGAGTCTCTGTTTTATAAGTGAGGAAACAGAGGCACAAAATGATATATGGTTTCTCCGACCACATTCAAATTATCCAGTCACAGCCTGAGAATTTACTCAGCTAATTAGTAAAGTGTACTTTGATTATGTTATAGAACATGTGTCACTACCCAGAGTAAAAAATTCAATGAGTAGAGACTGAGGCAAATTGGAGACTTCAGATCACAACTTTCAGGGTCAATGCTACCTACCAACTCCAGCTGATTGTTGCCCTCAGGGAAGGAGGGCACAGAAACCAGAAATATGAATTTTCATTTGCAATCTCCCAATGTTTAAATGTTGGCAAGCAAACTTCTGTGCCTGCCAAACTCAAATGTATGTGTGTGGCCAACAAGTCGCAAGTCTGAGTGCTCATATAATAACAGAAATTTGCTATTGTTTTGGTGCACTTTTTAATTAGGGACCTTTGCCAGAGGTTTTGTATCTGAATATTTTTTCATTACATAGGGAAAAAAAAAAACAGAATTAGTGGTGCAATAAAGACTAGAACTCAAAACCCTCTATCGTCTCCTTTTCCATTCCCTGAACACATAATATAGAAATTATGTGATCCCAGAAAATATACATGATGTCCAATTTCTAGAGGAGACAAATGAGATATTCCCTAAGAATTTCAGAAGATCTAGACTGGATTTTAGAAATCTAATTACAGTTCTTGGAATTTAAGTAATTAGAAGATAATTTCAATTCTACTACTGCTTTGCTAAGTGACCTAACTTCCCTTTGCCCCTTATCCATGAAAGTCACATTAATATATGACCTAAGTCTCCAAAGGTTATGAAGAATCAGTCACCTATGGTGTCTACAGGGCAATGCTGTGATTTCACACAGTCAACCAGCCTCTGAAGATTTATGAGCTGAGCAAGAGATTCCTGAGGCAGGAGCAGCTGTCCACTATGTCTTACACTGCTCCACACCTAAAAAAGTGCTATGGGCCTTCTCCATAGTGTAAGAAGGATCAAGTAAGATAGGGGAGGGCCCCGAGAAGAGCCACAAAAATAAAGTGCTGAAAAATAGAACTAAGGGAGAGAGATCAAAGGAGTAAGGCCTGTGAGTCCAGATACAAGAAAATGCCTCAGTAACTTAGTAACTGTCCTCAAGGCTTTCTTTAAAGGCGTTCCGACCAGCTATTTTTCATCCATCACCATAGAGACTGTAACAGAAATAAATGAATTTAAAGTGCCATAGAAATTTCAAAAAGGTAAATTGAGGACCTTTTCTCATAAGCAAGAGTAGCTGAAAACAGTTTTTGTTCCTAGTGCATTCCCTTCTGAAGAGTTTTTAAAAGCAGTCATCTATTCTAGATGGATTGTATTTAATTTTGTTTTTTCTAAGTCTGGGTTTTGGACTAGATCCATGGTTCTCATTTTTTTTTGCAAGGTTCATGGACCCCTTTGAGTATCTTATGAAAGCTACAGATCATCTCAGAAAAATGTATACATGCACGCAGATCTGAAGCTCCTCAATGACCCAGGTAAAGAAACCCTGGGCAGGATGACCTCTTGAGAAGCTTTCCAGCTGTGAGATTCTGCAGGGTACACGGAGAGGCTTGTGAGAAAGGAACTCTGTATGAGCCACGTTTGGCACTATCATCTCCAATTATCTATGACTTCCGGGATCAGATGTGAATCCCTAAACTCTCATTCTTGTTGCTCTACATGTCATCTAGACACCAGAAGTCCACAGATGAAATGGAGCATGCTGCTCTGGCAGGAAAAGGGTGGGCAGAAATAAACTCTGGTTGAAACAAATATAGATCTTTACTGTTCCAGCAAACACCTTCCCTAACTCTCTGATGTTCCAAGCCTCATGGCCCACTCTTGGGAAAGCAGGGAAGCATTGCCACACCCACACACCATATGCCCTTCATCAGAAATCAGCCAGAGCTGCCACACCAGGCAGACACTGTAGCACTAGGGAGAGGGCTATTAGACCCTCCTTAAAACCACTTAACCAAGCATATTAAGTCTAACCTGGCTAAAGTGGTTTTTAAATTATGGTTTAGCTCAAGAACAATCTGATTTTGGTGTACCAAGTCTGAGGACATGTGAAACTAGAAACTTTCTACCAGTTTTGTCATGCCTTCCCTTGTGCTACCTAAGCTTCCCCAAGCTGGTGTTCCCAGGCATCTATTCAAATTACTCACCTTGAAAAAATAACAGCAAATTTTAACTTCTCCTCTCCAGAATATCTCCATTAACCATTGATCATAAACTAGTTCATGTTTGAATGACTTTCACAAGCCTTTAGAGAGGCATTATAGAATTGCTGTAAAGAGCCCATAATCAAATCAGACTGCCTAGTTTCAAATGCCAGTGTCATCACTCTGTAGCCATGTAACTTTGAGCAAACCACTTGATCTCTCTGTATTTCAGTTTCTTCATAGATAAAATGGGGAAAGTAGTAATTCTCATTTCATAGAGTTGTTGTGAATATTAATTGAAATGTCTAAAGGTCTTAAAAATGTTCCTGGCACATAGGGCATTTATGTTAGTGTTTAGGTTAGTGTTTAGGTTAGGTTAGTGTTTAGGTTAGTGTTTAGATTAGGTTAGGTTACATTAGCTATTAATATTTTCACACACGTTATCTTATTTAATCCTCATAACAGCATTTGTGAAGGCAGGACACAATTGATTTCACAAATATTGGAAACAAAGGTTCATAAAGGCTAAGTCACACAGAGAGTGTTAGAGCTTATGATGCTATTTCTTTTGAACCTATGGTTCATAAACTTTGTTGGGTCATAGACCCTTTGAAAATTTTATAAAAGTTATGGACCATTTCTCCTATCCCCTCAAAAAAAGGCCTATCTGCAAACCACCCAAAATTTTGACTTTAATTTCAAGGCCAAGGATGCCATGAAACCCTCTAAGAACTCTCCATGGACCTCTTCTTTTCCAAGAAAATCCTTCCTTTTATGATGTTTCTTTCTTTCCTCTATTTCAAAATTTCTGTCACTAGTCTCAGATAATATGGCTGCCAGAGAACTTGAAACACAGCTTGAATATGGAGCCCCTGACTTTTCTGCTTCTACATCTAAGTCAGCAAGTTTATTCCATATACATTTAGGTTATTAATACCCATTACCTCAGTTCCTGTGTCATTTCCCATTTATTTCTGGATGCCTTCTACTTCAAACAAAAATGAAGGTAATGAGCCCCAGTTGTATTTCCACTCTAACCCCCCTTAGCCTACACTAAAATTAGATAAAAGTGACCTGACAGAAAATAGCAGGAATTCAAGCAACTATCAATTTTTTGAGACTCAGTCAGAATTTATTTTGGAAAATTAGAAACTATGTTACATGTGATTTAATCTTACATCTTTAGGATTTTGTGTTCACTTATAAAACACTATTTCACATCCCAAAATATTTTGGGGGGAAATTAGTCAATATCACCATTGGGTTTAGATTATTTCTCTTTACTACATCTTTAATATGCCCATGGGAGTAGCGAATGGGGAGAACGAATGCATTCATCAGGAATTTGACAAGATAATCTTACTTATCTTACTCATGTTAAGTAGTCATCTTCTTGGAAGACAGGCAGTTGTGTGCATTTGCATAGCTGATGTCAGCTGACTTTTATGCAATTCCAGAGCACAGAAATAGCAAAAGTCTAATTCTAGAGTAATTGGCACTCATACATAGATGACCCAAAGTCATAATTCCTCAAAAACAAAAGTATAATTACACACTGAGCCAGAACAGTATAAAATTTGCCTGGAAATCCAAACTTCCTGGGAAGGAAAAAATGATTTTTCAAACTATGGGAATAAATTTGTCATTAACACAGATTTTCGACTTTTCAGTTCCAGTGAAGATCATTTTCATCTTGGTAACTTTGCCCTGGAATCCTAAAATCTAGAGTAGACAATAGTTCCTGATTCATCTATTCTGAGGAAGGTTTTACCTCATAAACTAAAATAACATTAGCCTTTCTATGAATTTATGAGCTATTGAGAGATATCTCCATTGGAAATAAAATTTTTCAAACTATAAAATAAATAAGTACATTGTTAACTTCATTGTCATAAGGAAACGATAACATAAATAGACTCTTTGAATCAGGGCAAGATGTTCTCAAAAAAAATCAGAAAAAGATTTTCATAGGTGAGCACAGCTTCAGGGGGCCCCAGACTACCCTTTTGCTTTGTTTCTTTTTGCCCTGGGTCACTTTGAAAAGCAAAAAGAGGTCCTCAGTGAAGGCAGCAGACAGCATGAAGCCTCATCCAGGAGTAGTAACAGCTCCTATCACTTCTCATAGTTCTATGACATGTGCTAACAGTTATTGAGCACCAACCAGGGGTCAGACACTTCCTAGGTAGAAGGGACACAAAGATATGCCCAGCATCTTTCCTGCCCTCATAGAAACATAAATAATTACACAAAGTACAACCAGTAATATAAGGTACATACCAGGAACTAAAGCAGCCATTGTCTAACACCATAGATCACATTTAGGCAAGAAAGTGTCACAAGATCACAGTGTTTATGCCAAAAAGAACTCCCAAACTAAGGGCTTCCTCAGCCTGCATCTCTAGACTCAATAATTTGGGTAGTCTCAGACCCTTTGAAGATATGGGTCTGTGGCAGTTTGATATTATTTATGAATTCCCAAAATATGTACTGATTATGTTTGTAAACTGGTCTGTTCCTCTGGGCGTGATATCCTTTGATTGTATTAAATTAAAAGGTTTTATGTTTACTTGACTATGTTACTATTAGGGCTTTGATCCGACCATGTCATTAGAGAGTGCAGGGTTGAGTGCTGGCCCCCTTGGTGGGCATATAAATGGACACTCACTCGAGGAGAATACAGAATAAGATACATGGGAATAGAGAGAGCGCCATAGATGCCAGAGGAGAGAACTTTGTCAGCTTTGATCCTGCAGCCCCAGGAAGAGAGATGAACGATTCACCTGACCTTTTAGAGCTGAAAAGAATAGAGCAGCTGAGCCCTATGCCAGCCTACAGCTGAGTTACACAAAAGAAACTGGGCCCACGGAGCCTTAAGAGGAAAGAGGAAGGCTGAACCCTCGCAGATGTCACCCACCATCTTGCTTCAACACATGGCAACATATTTTTGATGAGGAAGTAACTCTTATGGTACTGTGAGTTGGACTCTTTAGGGCCTTGTAACTGTAAGCTTCTATGTCAAATAAATACTCTTTATAAAAGCCAACGGATTTCTGGTACTTTGATTCAGCACCACTTTGGCTAACTAATTAATTTCATTCTAAAGCCAAAGCCTAAAACACTAGACAGAGAACCCTGAAATTGAATCTAGCACCACACTGTCATTTACTTACTTACTCTGTCAATGAATAAATATGTTTTACATTTACATACCACATTGTATTTTTCAAAACACTTTTGCAAATGTTGGTTCTTATGCCATTTGTGATGTTTAGAGGATAAAAGATAATACTCTCAATTATACATTTATTATCTGTAATACATGATTATATAAAACATGTATTTTATAATTGTATCAATAGATTATGTATTAGCAAATATATAAAGCACACATTTATTACACATAAAGTATTATAAATCAATATCATGTTTGCATTTTAATTGTTTAATATCTGCCTACTCCGTTAGAATTAAACCCCCTAAGGGCCTATTTTATATATCGTAACATATCCATGCTTAGTTAAAACAGGGTACAAAGCACACAGTTGGCATTCAGGACATATTTGTTGAAAGAATCAATTTTTAATTAATTTTACATTTGAGAAAACAATAGTTAGATAACTTCTACATAGTGAACCAGCTAGTACATGGAAGAGGAAAAAAGAGAAAACAAAAGTCTCTCTGGCTCCTTGAAACATCTCCCAGATTAACCCTACCCTCATACGAATCTAATGAGAAAATGGCAAGGAAGATTTTTTTTTTCTTTCTTCCCACCATATGTCCACAGTTTCTTTTCTCAGTGACACCTACCCTGTCACCACCAATGAATCCAACTATCACAAAGAGCCTTGGGATCCCACTTTGAGAAACAGGACCAAAGAAGGACTTGGTTTAGTCATCTGTTACTTTCAGCCTGTGACTCACCATGATGCCTCTCTCTCCTTTGCTGTAATGAGCTGGTGGGATATGCCTTTGATTAAATCCTATTTTTGCTTTTTAAACAAGATTTTTTTTAAACATTCCACCTGACTTTGGATCACTCTGGTAAAAATATCAGAAGTAGAGCTAGACAAAAATATCTAATACCCTCTATAGTAACACTGACATTCTTTTAATGAAAGAATCTTCTTTTATTCTGGCTACATAGAACAGTTACATTTTTTAAAAATATGGGCTATGAGATGAAAGGAGGTGCCAATATCAACTGTGATAACTGTGAACAAAATTACTCAGGGCTCTGCTTGACATAAGAAGAACAGGGAAGGCTCTGCTTCCTCAAGATATTTTCTCCATGGTCCCTGCTATGGTGCTTGAAATGCTAGTATTACATAAGCCTTGGATTTAACACCAATGACCTTTTGTGGTGATATCACAATAAAGCATCATCAGCCAAAGAACCATTGGGACCAATTAAAATGTCAGAAAAATTAACAGTCATAAAGTAGTAGTCTCAAAGAATGTAATACTAAAGAGGGAAGTTCAGATAACTTGTAAAGCATAACAATATCATATGGTTTCTCTGCTTTTCTATCCTCAGTCCTACTGTCCTGGTTTAAGCTTTCACCATCTCTTATCTTGATTCTTAGTCTCCTTGGCTCTTCAAATTTTCAAACTTCTGACTTATCCTTTGACAGCTAATAGAGAGACAAATGTAAAACATAAATTTAATAATGTCATTCTCATACCTAAAATTCATCTGTAGTTTCCCATTCCTAAAATTGAAATCCAAATGCCTCAGCATATAAATAAAATGGCCTGTTTCTTACCTGCTATTCAAGTCATAGCTCCTTCTACTCTCCCACAGCTCTCCCAATATTTCATTGCCCATCCCCAAGTGAAGGGGGAGCAGCCTTCCACTCAAGCAAACTTCTTTGTTCGCCTTTCAGGTTTTTACAGCTCAGCTGATAATAACAAACTATCTGATTCCTTTCACAATTCCAGGTGCTGTGCTAAGGATTTTAGTAGCTGCATTATTTCATTTAATTTTCCCAAAACCCGTAATGTGGATCTTTGTAACATACCCACTTTTTGCATGAAGAATCTAAAGCTTGCAGTGGTTAAGTAACTTACCAAACTTTGTTGTAATCTGTAGAGCTCAAGCTCAAGCTAAGATTTTCTCGAGTCCAAAGCCAAAGCTATTAGCCATGATATAATTACTAAACACATAGAAACATATTTAAAATTTTGCCTAGAGCTGCACTCTAGGTTCTGGAAAGGAAATATAATTCAAGTTCACCTCTGCCCTCATATCTCTCAGAGTTCAGCTGAAAGAACTGTAAACTTCATGACTTAAATTTCAGGGGTCAAAAGGGCAACAGCCTGCAATGTTATAAAGGGAAAGACTCCTCAAGTAATTGGGATTTGATTAAGGACTTGAAGCAGGTGAAACAGTGATCCATAAGACTATCTGGTGAAATTGAGAGAGCTAATGGGGTCAGGGTGCTTGGCATCTTGAAGATTATTTTAAGAATTTTGGCTTCAACTCAAAGGGAAAGGGAATGTCACTGGAAATGTTTTAGCTGAAAAACAATGTGATTTAACTCATATTTTAACAGAGTTGATAATAGATAATAGGACATAAGGGTGCAAGCAAGGTGACCTGTTGGGCTGTCATTGCACAACCCAGGAAAGACATGATGGTAACTTGGACCAGGAAGGTAGTGGTAAAGATGATGAAAAGTCACCAAATTCTGGACATATTCTGAAGTCTCCATTACTTGCTGGTAGATTGAACATCATTTGTTAGATACAGACTAGTCAAGAATGATGACAAGGTTTTGGTGAACAACTGGAATTCCAAAGAATGGAATTGCCATTAAATGAGATGGGAATACTATGAGAGAAGCAGGTTGTGGGAGGAGTTGGGGATAGTTTTGGACACATTAAGTTTGAACATCTATTAGCAATCCAAGTGAAGATGTCAATTAGGCAATTGAATATACTTCAGCGAAGACATCTAGGATGGATATATATAAATATAATATATACATATTTAATATTAAAAACCGTGAGGAGGGGAGCGGATGTAGCTCAGTGGTTGAGTGCCTGCTTCCTTATACAAGGTCCTAGTTTCAATCCCTGGTACCTCCTGAAAAAAAAAATTATGGGAAAAAATTACCACATAAGTAAGCATAGATAGAAAAGAGGTACATGGACTGAGCCCTGGGGCCCTTAATGTTTGTTTAACTTTTAGAAGAAGATGAGGAGGAACCAGTAAAGGACACTGAGAAGAGCAGCTAGAGAAGTAGAAGGAAAACAAGAAGAGTCTATCCCCAGCATCTAGAACAGTGCCCAGGAAATGGCAGGTACTAAATAAATATTTGTGGAATGAATGAATGGTAGCAAAAAAAAAAAAAAAAAAAAAAGGAAGGGGATTGAAAATAGAGCATTTGATTTAGTAAGATGGAGATGTTCTAAGTGTAATTTCAGTGAAGACAGGCTCAAAGCTGGACTGGAGAAGATCAGGAGAGAATGGGAGAAGTGGGTTTGGAGACATTGAACATAGACAACTCTTCCCTGAAGGTTTGCTCTAAAAAGGAAGAGACGAATAGTGGGAGGGTTAAGAGATTGTTTTTAAGATAGGAAAATAAGAGTAAGTTTGATCCATTACAAACAAAGACGCTGGTCATGCAAGAAGAGATGGGAGCTAATGTACAAGGGTAGGAGTTGGCTTTTGCTAGGAACAGAGACAGGCCATACAAAATAACCCAGGAGAAAAGGCCGAGCACTTGAGACAGATAAAGGTGGGAGGATTATGCAGTGTTGGGAGCTTGTGGAAGTTCTTTTCTCAGCAAAATAGGAAGCAAAGTCTTGAGTTGCAAGTGAGAATGTAAAAGAACATGTGGAGGTTTACAAGTGGAGAAGATATAAAATAGAGGGAGAATGACCGGACCAGGGAAATACAATACCCTTGCTGAGTGGCTTTAAGGGCTTGCTTGATCTTAGTGACCAAGCATTGGAGTCATGTGTTTTTCTCCAGCCAAGATCCAATTTGCAGGTTCACAAGCAGGGTAGGCAGTGAGTTGGAGTCCACCCAGGTTAGAGTTTTGCCAAGTGAATACAAATAGGTGAAAAAAAAGGACAAGGACATTGAGGGTACATGTGTAAGAGTGATTGGAATAATTGACCATGGAATTTTGAGCTGGGTAAGGAAGGAGAAAAGAGTTTATGAGGGAGGTGAATGGCAATGGAAGATGGTACAATAAACAGAGTGAAGGCCTCAGTCAAAAGATTGTTGGCTTTTCAAAGATGCTGTATTTCTAGCATCTTTGAAAGCCCTCTTAAATAAATCACTTTTGGAATTGGGCATAGCACATAAAATTAATTAAACTAATATTCATTGTACATGACTCTTACATCAGGTAGGAGCCCCTTGTATGTACTTTCATCAACCCTTGTGCATTGCTTACATGGAATTTGTTGCATTCTATTTGGAGGAATGTCTCTACCATTAGATTCTGAAATGTTTGAGGAAACAGACCATTTTCGATTTTTCTTTTATATCATTAGAGCTAGTACAATGCAGGAACATAGTTTGCTGACTGTGTGTGTATACATACTATGGAGAGACAAATAAAAATCTATCATACAGCCAGTGGTAATCATGAAAGCTCTGCCTAGGGTAAAAACTGCCTTTACCTCTTACTAATTATGAATGTTTGACAACTTAATCCCACTGTGCCTCAACTGACACATTAGTAAAATAACAATAATATTAGTACCTTCCTCAGAGGGTTATTATGAGAATGCAATGAATGAATTTAATATACCCCCTTAGAAAATCAACTGACCTAGAAGTTCCCAATAAATGTTAACTCTTTATATAATTGGAAAACCTTCCCCTACTCCCTCCTTCTCAAACACTGTAAAGTCTTCCTTAACAACCCCCCACACCAGTGTCCGTGTAAAGCTTGGTTTATAGCAATAGAATAACATGTAAACATTCTGATCAGTTTGAGAGTGATGTGTGTACATGTGTATGTGTCCCACGAAATCATGGAAACTTCTTTTGAGCATGGTTGCGCCACATTCATTGTTGAATCCTCTGTGTCTAATACAGGTCCTGGAAAATACTAGGTGCTCAGGATGCATTTGTTGAATTTGTTGAATTTAACCAGATAAAGCGGTATACTTAGCAGAGACCTAGGCCACTCAGAGGGAATAATGAAGGCCTAAAGTGTCTCAAGGTAGAAAAAGTCATGAAAGAAAAAAAAAAAGCTACAGGAAGACATAGAAAGTCAAGAAATTTAAACTTTTGCTACTTTACAGTTTGGCTGGGCATGGACTGGTAGTTCTTCCTCCCACCTCCTTGGTTAGGTCCCTGCTTTTCGAAAACTGGCCATTTATAACAATATTTGTGCTAGCTGTCAAGTTGAATCAAAATATCCACTAAGAATGAAGGAAAGACATTAGAATAATTTATCACTAACATGTCAAAATTCCAGCTAGAGAGTGTTTGAGGGTAAATAAAATTGACAAAATAAGAAACATCTTCTTAATGCCGCACTTATTTTTCTCTCTCCCTATTGCCTTCTCTAATCTCACAAACCACTGTCATTCCAAGTAAAATGCCAACCACTCACACCTTCTTTTTCCAGCAATAGCAGTTTGGTACAAGAACACAACCTCCAACCCCACTCCTGAAGAGGGCTCCTATGAGCCCAAATCTGAGGAAGTACCTTTGAAAAAAATACCCTTAAGAAATCAATAAACCTAATAGCCATATGAGTAGGGGCAAGAATTTTGGAGAAAAGAACTACGGTACTTAGAACAAATTATTCAAAATAAGGGAAGATATAGATGCCTGAAAAAGTTTCCACCAAACACACAAGTAAACAATCCAGACAAAGCTTTGATTTAGCAGGAAACTGAGAAGATAGCTGTCACCAGCAATTTTCCTACCAAAGTTACACTCATGATGATACAAGGCCATTGTCCAAATCTCCTCTGATAGTGACAGGGTTGCTATCACTGAGACTAAACACTGTATTTGCAGCTGTTCTTAGGAGCAAATTATTAAAAGTTCATAAACAAACACCCTCACTACTCCATTTAGCAAGATATCTCACATATTCTAATAGACAAAGTGAGATGAAAGCCAGTCTCTACTGTGACTATTACAAGATATCTGACATTTATTTAGTGGTGTGCTGGTACATCTTTCTGGAAAAAAAAAATCTGATTAGTAGCATTTGCCAATGTCCTTGGTGTAAATACTCCTACCTTGGCCAGCCAAGCTACCAACATGGTATAAATGCTTTCACCATAGAATAAATACCAACAAGATGCCACTAAATGCAGTTACGATCCAGTACTAGCAGCGTCCAGCACACCACTGGAGCATATCAATAATCTAACTAATTGCATACCTCTCCAGAATTAGACATGAAATAATATTAGGTATCGTCTAGACTAACCTTCCTTCCCCACTCCCAACTACAGTAGAAAGGATATAAGTAATGTACCCAACTTCCCCATCTCCAGGTTATATTTGAGAAAGAACAGGCTCCTAAAACAGGGTGAGCTTGCACATTTGAGAAAGAGCATTGAATGCTCCATCAGAGGAGGAAGCACTTCATGCTGGTTTATTGTCATTTCATTGCATTTTCAGCCACACAATGACACTAGCTGTGGCAACTCAACAAGAAGCCTGGGGGGCAGTAAAGATTCTATCTTGTTTTCCCACTGATTCCTTGTTCCCATTGACCATAACTGCCAAATCTAGAGCTGTCATTCGGCTGGTTTTCAGGGAGGGGGATGTTTAACAGGATCAGTAAAATAATTCCATTCCACCTCCTCACAATCCTGCCTAGACATGAGGTCATAGAAAAATTTACCAGTAGGGTCAAGGGGAATTTAATTAATGAGGCCCTTACAGACCATATGTCAAACAGATCTATTTACTTTCTTAATATAATTCTTCCTGCTACAACTAAATATCATTCTATTATTGAAGGCATGGTACCAGCACTCACCACTCCATGGTTTCCTGGGCAAAGATTAACCAATATTGTCTCAATTGTGACAAGCTTTCTATTTGTGGCTGCAGACAGATGGGCCCAGTTCTGTGTGTGCCTCTATTTCAACCATTCTGCTCTGAATTTCCTTTAATTGTGAACAAAAGCAAATTAAAAAAAGTTTTAAAAGCTATGAGCAGGGCTAGTTCAAGTATCTATAATTTCTAACCTGCTTCACTTATATACTGCAATAAATTCCATCATGTATCATCAGGCATGCCACTGGGAATTTGTAAAGAAATGTGCTTCTTCATTCCTTTTGTCTTCCTAGATCTGGGTAAATCTATGAAAATCAGCTTCTATTAACATTCCATGCCCTAATGAAAAGCATGCGGCAAGCACCAAAGTCAGGCTGTTAAATTTGTTCAGAAACAAAGTGCTTTTCAGAGTTCCAGAGTATAGGTGACAGTACAGCATATCTTGATTTCACGAGATAGTTGCCAACGCCTAGGGTCATCTCTTTGGAAGTGATTTTAGTTCTAATAAAAAATATTCATATAGAACAGGAGGGGGTGGGAATGTTTACTCCATTCATTGCATGGCTATAGTGTGAGCACCCAAAACAGATTTTGGGTTTTTTTATTTTTATACCTTCCCCACAACTCTCTCAGCCTCTCTTTTAGCCCCTTGCTGGGTTTTCGGTTGCTGCTGCTGCTGCTATTAATGCCCTTTTTTACTTCTACTTTGACTTGTCATCGGAGGCAATAGAATATCGTTTAGAGAAACTTGCCAAGACATCAACAGACCACATTTAAATTTTCACTTCATGCCTCAGTTTCCCCATGCAAGATTTTCTTCATGGCATTTTATCAGAATGTATAAATATTTCATTTAGCTATCACTGTACATGTTTTACTTTCCCCTTACTAAAAGGCCTACTATGTGAGGGCACTGACCATATCAGTGTTCAAATTTTTTATCCCCAGTGCTCAGCCCAGGGCCTGGCACATAATAGGTGGTCAACAAATATTTTGGTATTGGTGCATTTCATCTTTGGGGACAGGGTACCTGCTTATTTCCTCAATTCCTTCTTTATTAGTTTTCCTATGTCAAATCATTACCTCCCTAAATGACCTCCCTAAATGATGAGTGAGACAGATAGTAAAGAATTCAGACTTAGGACTAAATCCTCCAACACCAAAAGGGGATGGACCCTGCTGCAGATTCCAGTAGAGAATCCTACTATCCACCAATGCTTTCACCATCAGGGAAGGTCGATGCAGGGTTCAAAGGGCAGAGCACACTCTCACAGACACTGGGAGAAGAAGACAGTGATGAGATCCAGGCAGGCAGGAACATCGAGGAGGGCTGGGAACTGAGCAGGCTCCCAAGATTCTGACTAAAAGGAGCAGGGTAGGGATCCAGTTACTAGAAAAATGAAAAATGGGTCTCAGGAGCAATCAAGAAACCCAATTTTTGTAAGTAATATGCAAAGTCAGAGCCAGATTGGGAACCAGGGAGAGGAAGCTGATCACCTCTGTCACAACTTCTTAAGTCCCTCTTTTTTAAGGTCAAAGCTGATTCTGAGTCTGGAGTGGGGCTTGATGTGTGTGGAAATCCAGTGTCAAAGTGTGAAATACCAAGTAGCTTATTAGCACACTGGACACCTACCTATTAAACATCCCAACTGGCCAGATCTAGTGAAGGATAAGACCTTGAACACATATACACACACAAGTTTTCCTCCATAACAAAAAGTCTACTTTCTCCACTGATGGGTTCTTGTTATTGATGACAAGCCTTACGAGTCTTTGCTCTTGTAATTGAAACTTAGCCTACTGTTATGGGATGCCTAAGGGTTGCCACCTGAGAGCCTCCTTGTTGCTCAAATGTGGACTCTCTCTAAGCCAAACTCAGCATATGAATGCATTATCTTCCCCCCAGCATGGGACATGACTCCTGGGGATGAGCCTCCCTGGCAACAAGGGATTAATACCAAATGCCAACTGGCAATATGACTGGAAAAAGACTGTGAATAAAAGGGGGAAAAAGTAAAGACAAATGAGTTCATGTGGCTAAGAGACTTCAAAGAGAGTCGGGAGGTCATCTCAGAGGTAATGCTTATGCACACCTCAGTAGGATCTCATAGAACACCAAAGTGGATATCATCCCACACAGAGGAGCTCCTTAGGGCGCTGGAGACACCCTGGTCCTATATAAGTGGGGATAGCTCCAGAGATTGATGCCTTATCAGTGGACTCTACTTTGGAATCTGTGCTCCTGAGAGTGACAGAGTTGGACTCAAATAAGTCCTACCTGCACATGGTCCATCACTCCCTTCTATTCAAACCTAAATGTGGTGCTGGAGTTTTCAGGTGTACTTCCAGAGACCAGAGCCTCTGGCCTGCCCATGTGCCAGCTGTGCCTGGAATCTCGGTGGATCTGCAACTCCTACTCTACAGCTCAATGGACTCACCCAAGTCACCTGGTGAGGAGACAATGATGGACAATGGCCATCCCAGGGAATGGAGAGAGCCTGCAGCTGCAGACAGGATAATCCCATTTACCATATCTATGGGATATAAGCCCCCTCTTACTTGGAGGTAGAGTGGACATCACCATCCCAAACTCCTCAGGATTGGGCAAAGAGCTATGGACTAGAGTGGACTTAATGGTATTCTGTGTAGACATAATGTGATTCAAGCAATGGAAGAAATTACAACAGTGAGGTAGAGCCAGTGGCCACTAGATGCTTTTGGGGCAGGGAAGGGAAAAGCAGTTGTAATACAGGGGCTTTATCGGGACTTGGGAATTATCCTGAGTGACATTACAACAACAGATATAGGCCATTTTACATCAGCACATACCATGCAGAACTGTGTGGGAGAGAGTGTGGTCTACAATGTGAACTATGGTCCATGCTTATTGGCAAAGCCCCAGGATGTGTATATCCATTGCAGGTGATGTGCCACACTAATGAAAGATGTTTATGTAGGATGTTATGGGAGGTGTGGGAGGTGGAGAACATGGAAATCCCTGTAATTTTTGTGTAACATTTAAGTAATCTAAGTATCTTTTAAAATAAAATAAAACATAAAAAAAAAAGATGATAATGAAAAAAAAAAGTCTACTTTCTCACCTCCGCTTGACCCTAGTCCTCTGGTGGAAATATGTGCACAGTGATCACTGCTACTTTACAGGCATGACAGTGAGACCTTGTGAAAATTCATGCAATAGCAAGTGTGTGGATGCAGGCACTTAGGTCTCCTAACAATTGGGCTCAGTGTTCTTTTCCGAAGACACCGCTGTTTGCCTTTTGTGATGTGGAAATGTATACCAGGACTGCCGTATTGAGTTTCATCTCTCATTAGACAGTCATTACCTGTAGGCAGCACAGCCTGGATTTGAAGAGATGATCCCAAGAGGGAAAGGTCTCCAGAGGATGCCATGATAATTTCACATTTACAAATTGGCTATCCTTGAATTTAATTTTTGTTGTTATGTTTTTCTTCAGGGGAAAAAAATGAAAAGTAAGAAAGTTTAGTAAGTGAATTAAGAGCACAGGGAAATCTCATTTCTTCCTGACTCCCCTTCTCTAAGCACACATAGTGTATTAAATAAAGTGATACGAAACGAGACTCCCTATTTAGGGCTATACCCAACTCTCTACTTGGAGGCAATGGAAATCCATGTCCCTAGCCCATTTTAAAGACTAGAGATCAACTTCTATTACAGACTCTTCCTAGGTTTGCTCTATGACTGGCTCCAGGAGAGGTCTGCTGGCTTGGAGGTTGGATCCGACAGTAGTATTGCTAGATGAGAAAAGAGAGGAATTGTTGGCTCCTGGAAATCAGGAGGCAAAGACTCCTTCTTCTCTCAAGTTCTCCTCTTAACCTTTGACTTCTCGGTGTCCCCATCTCTTGTACACATGGCCGCTTCAGGACATGCTGAGAATGATTTTTATTCTAAGTATCAAAAATGAAAGCTATGGAGAGCCTCATAATGACAAAAGAAGCTTATAGGGATGTGAGTAAAACAGAAAGTGCATAGAATTGTTGCATTTTACCTAAAATTTGGACCTCTGGCTACTAGTGAATCAATGTTTTTGAAATTACATTGCATTCAGTGATGCCACACACATACACACACACACAAAACCCCACAAGGGACATATTGTTTCTATGTAATCAAATTTGTCAATGTAGTCACTGCTTATAGTGCCTCACACAACCAGCTGCTAATTGCCCCAGAATGGAGCTCTGAAACCTGTGGAGATGTTTATGGCTCCGGGAGCTCATAAAGTGGAACTGTAAAAAATATTCCTACTGATGGTACAGCAGGGGCCCTGGAAAATAATTAGCTCTGATAGCCTGTCCAGACACGCTATACTCTCCAGTTAAAAAGCAAATTCCCCACCAAATAAAATGTAATGTACAAGTGCCAGCAAACTGAGTTGCACATATGCACACACCCTCTCAAGAAAGCAAAATACGACTCCTTCCCAGGGATTTGATTTCACAGCTTCCTGATGTGACATAAATCTATGACAAGTGTTCCGTTCCATGTTTCAATGCCAAATCATGTGTGTGGGTTATTTGTCCTCCTTTCTCGTTCTTTTTCTTCATTTAAAGGTGTAGACTTCTACGTTAGCAACAGGAGAGCTCTTAGCATTAGTCATGATCTCTGCTCCATTGAGGTTTCCAGCTTTAAACAATATTCCCTTTATATTAAGAACTTTATACTTTACAAGAGGCTTTCTTGGATAAAAGTTCACTTATCTTCACCACAACCTTGTGAGAAAGGTGCTATCCCTCTTTTAGGCATGAGGTTTGTGGCATGCCAGTCACAATTCAAAGCACTGGGGTTGCAGAGATGAATAAGACTGAAAGGATTCTTGGACAACTTTTTATCCTCCCTGTGCTTCAATTTTCTCATCTGTAAAATGGGAATGAATACAATAACCATCTCAAAAACTTTAAAGGAATTAATACATGTTAAGAGCTCAGAACAAACCTGGTAAATAGTAAGTACTCAATAAATGTTAGATATGATTATTATGTTTAGATTGATCTTTCTGACTGCTCTGTGAAGGATGGACTGTGGTGGACAAGAGTGAGGCAGAGAAGCTAGTTAGAAGGCTGTTGCCTAGTAGTCTAGGTAACAAATGATAGAGGCTTAGATTAAGGACATAGCAGTAGAAATAGTGAAAAGTAGTTGAATTAGGATTATTTTGAATATTTTGCCAACAGGAGAAAGTGTGGCATGAGAGAGAATCAAAATTGACTCCCATGGGTTTTGTTTTCTCTCCCTGATAACAATATAGACAGCGATATTCTGAGGTCTGGGAGGATAAAAAAACCAGGAAACCAATAGTTCTGCTAGTTTGAGGTATCTATCAGATATCCAAATGGAGATGAAAAACCAAATCTAAAGCCCAGGAGAGAGGTATAAATGTAGGTTTTTTAAGCCATGATATTAGGTGGAAACACCTAGGAATCTAACATAGATAGAGGAAAGAAGAAGCCTAACTAAGGATTGAGCCCTGAGAATCTCCAGCATTTAGAAGTCTGATCAAGTGGGAGGAGGAACTAGAAAGGGAGACTGAGAAGGAGGGACAGGTAAGGTAAAAGGAAATCCAAAAGCATAGCACCAAAGCCTAGAAAAGAAATCATTAAAAAAACTAGAGAATACCCAATTGTGTCAGATTTACCTGAGAGGTCAAGAAAATGAAGACAGAGATGTGACTTTGGTCACCTTGATAATGAGAAAGTGATCTCAATGAAATTGGACAAATGGTAGAACAGATTAAGGGTAAAGGAATTAGGGGGATAAGAATGTGGATCTACAAAATGAGATTTTTAGGGAAGAGGTGTAGTTATTGGTGTTGGTCTGAGATAAGACTGTAGAAGAAATAATTGTTTCTGAAAAGATCCAGCTGAGAAACCAGGGTCTAAGGATTTGAGAGAAGAAATTACTTCCCTAAAGGCACAAGCTTAGCCATGGCAGCATTTACTAAGAATTCTGTGTTCTTTACACATAGGTGCTGCAACCTAAAGCACTGGCAAGAATGGAAGTGACATATTATCAGATAAACTGATTTTGTGTGATCTATTTTGATCATGTTTCAACTATGCAAAACAATTTGGGTGCTAGCTAAAAGTTATCTTTTTATCATGAGAAAATGTAAGGAAATATTTCAAAAGAAGAAAAAGCTAAATATCCAAAGCTGTTCATTGCATCATCAGCTGTAATAAAGAAAATAGAAATGAGATGCAAAGAAAACCATTCAGCATTGTGATGTACTACAAGAGACCTTCAAAGTACAGCTGATGCATCCACGAAGTCTAGAAAGTCACTCTCCACTCGTTCAAAGCAAAAAACACATATCCTGGGCTTAAAGAATTCCAGGATAGAAAACATCTTATAAAAGAACAAAGACAGTGTTCAAAGTCCTTTTTATTTGAAATAGGAAGTGATATTTTCCAGAAAGTTTAATTTTGGTTCTAGTGATATCTTCTTTTACTAATCAGTAACAGCATAATTATAATCAAAGTAAGCTTATACTTCATTTTTGGAAAAAGGAAATTATTTTGTCCTTAGTACTTTTAAAGGGATTTAATGAGGCACTCTTTTAACTTATTTTAAAATTGTCTTTATTTCCAACTCTATCTTTAAATAGATATTATTGAAATGGTCTCAAATTCTTCTTGCCAGAATGCTTTTGGAAAGTAAATTATTATGAAAATAGGATATAGAATTTATTTTTTATTTTTTATTTTTTAAAAAGTTTATTTATTTATTTATCCCCCCCCCCCCTTGCTGCTTGTGCTTGGTGTGTCCATTTGCTGTGCGTTTTTCTGTGTCTGCTTGTCTCCCTTTGTTGGGTCTGCCTGCTGCATCAGCTCACCGCGCCATGTGGGCTGGCTTGCCTTCACCAGGAGGCCCCGGGAAACGAACCCGGGCCTCCCATATGGAAACGGGAGCCCCTTCGATTAAGCCACATCTGCTTCCCAGGATATAGAATTTAATAATCTCTCCAAAACAAAGTTAACATAAATGATAGGACTTTAAATCCTGAGAGAATTGTTTTTGCAGTTCTAATGATTTACTTAGAAGCAGTTTCCAAAAAATTTCCCCGAAGTCACTTTCATTTTGGTTCAGGAAAAGTTCTTTTCAAATGAAAGTTTTCTCTCTTGAAATTAAAAAATTAAAAACTATATATAGACATGAGTGTTGGAGGTGAGGAGGGGCTGCAGCTTTTTACCAAGCCCTGGCTAACTTGAAAGCTTGGAAAGAAAGGTTTGGCAGAGGCTCCCCTTTCAACTGCCAGTGAAATGGAAGTGTAACTCTGGTCTATTTGAAGCTGATTGTTCATATCATGTTTCTAGCACTTTATTTGTTCCCCTTCTGTGATATTTTCATTTTCCAACTTGATGATAACTTTGGTAGACATATCATCACTTTGCTATCAGCCTGCAAGCTCTTTGAGGACAACATCTGTGTTACTGCATCACCCACAAAAATACAGTATGAGGAAAAAACTAAGTATTTAATAAATATTGGTTGTTTTAATAAGTGTCTGAATAAATTTCAAATAATGTGCTTCTGGTATTTAAAAAAATAAAATTAAAAGCACCATGTGATTCGTAAAGGCTTACCTAAAGATTTATGGGAACATTTTAACTCTATCTTGTTAAAGTTTTAAAGTTTTAGAGGCTTAAACGTAAAGAAAACTTTTATCTAATCTTATAAATGAATCAATATTGAGCTTTCTGCCCCAGAAAAGATGTTAGCAGAGATGGTTAGCTATCTACCAAAATCCATCCTCTCCAACATACTTATATTTCCCAATCTCCATTGTAGTTGAGTTTGGCCTTACAACTCAGTTCTCTCTGATGGAATCTAGGGAAGAAAATGTGTCATTTTCAGTCCTGGACCATAAAAAGTCTCCCAGGAGGGTGCCTTTCTGCTGTTTTTGCTGCCCTCCATTCCAGCGGGCTGGGATGACAATACCTGGAGCACCACATGCTGAGCGTGGTACTGCCACTTTCACCTGGGGTCCCTGAATGATTGTGTGGAGCACAGTGCCGCTTGTTAACTTAGAACATCCACCTTGGACTATTGTATAAGGGGAAAATGAACTTCTATTGTGTTTGTGCCATTATATTTTGGGTCAATTTGTAGCAGCATGTTAGCCTACCCTAATTAATCTAGACAGCAATTATTGAGTGCCTACTGTTTGCTAGGCAATGTGTTAGGTATTCCCATGCAATTTCTAACATTATTAAATGCTATATTTTAATCTAATATTTACTGAGTTCTAATGCATCAGGCATTAGACTAAGATTTTATATTTATGTTCTCATTTAACTACTCAATAGCCCTATGAGCAAGGTACTATTATTATTCCCATTCTACGGATGATGAAACGAAGGTTTAGAGACATTAATAAATAGGCCCAGGGTCACACAATTAATAACTATTAGAGCAGAGATTCAAACATAAGCCCATGTGACTACTAGGGTGTGCTGCCTTGACCAGTTACTCTAGCCCTAGTTTTATGCAAGGAACACCTCTCAATGCAGTCTTTACTGAGGTCAAGGAGGTATCTTTATGCTTAAAGGCTCTGATTTGTGTGCCTAGTGTGAATTCTAATAGGTCGGTTTCAACGTAATTGAAAGTTTCAACGTGTTCTGTCTATCGAGGACAAGTCATCAAGCCCCAATGGAACATTTTCACACTTACCTGTATGTTATGAAACCTCATCAATCAGTAGCCTCTGTGTCCTGTCCTTTGTACAGTAATATACTGGATGGAGGAGGAGTTGGGGAATTCAAAGGAGGTGAACGGATCCTGGCCTTGTGATTTAAGATTTACTATGGTAAGTGACTTTAGAGATTAAGTAACTGAGAAGATAAGTCAGGTTTTAACATTTCCAAACTTGATAACCTTCCTCTATTGTATAAGGGATTTTCATAAGTTGTAATTCCCTCAGCAAATTTTCATTTTTTTTTTAATTGCCCTTTAGAGAATTATCTGAGTATAAACTTCCTGGACTCAAGGACCTTAAATGTGGCACTAATTGCAGTCCCTTAATATTTGAGTTTCTTTATACAATGCTTTTAGGGATGCAGGCTATTAAGAATAATATTTGAACTTGCCAGACTTGGTAAAATCAATATTTTCATCCAGTGGATACACCTATAAATTGATATACCTATAAGTAATTCCTTTCAATCACTCTTGAGTTACAAAGTAGATTGAAATTTGTCTATTTTTAAATTAAGGCAGCTGTTTGGTATTGCGATAATATAAATTTTATTACAGGCATTGAAATACATAACTAGCTTTTGAAGAGCAGTGTGCCTCTGAAACTCAAATTCCCATATTTAGATTTATGTTTGCTTGACTTGAGATTTTTCCTTTTACAATATCAGCTTTTGACTCAGACTTGCCCTTTAAATATGTTGTTTTGCTGAGTCTCCTGTCCCCTAAAGAAACAGAGATACATAGCTAATATTCTTAAGAAGAATTTTTGACCAGCCATGAATCTTCTGTGTGGACACTGTAGAACAGAATATCATCCTGTTATAGCTTCCTTCACTTTTTCCTGTTAACCTATGGTAAATAAGATCTCCTCAAGAAGTTTCTTCAGTTAAGGTGTAGCCCAACTGAACTAGGTAGGGAATTAATCCAGATTACTGGAGTCCTTTATAAACAGACTGAAAGTCAGATGGAGAGAAAAGCCATGGAGAATGGGCAGAAATTGGAAGTCAACAGAACCTGGAAGAGAAAGGATAAGATATCACCATATGCATTACCATGTGATGGAAAAGCCAAGGAACCTCCAAAGAAGGCTGGTCAGCCAGAAGATACAGACCCCAGGAGGAAGCAAGCCTTCTAGCCTCTGAAACCATGAACCAACACATTCCTGTTCTGCCAATCCATTATATGGCATTAGTTTCAGCAACCAGGAAATGAAAACACTTTTACATATCTTGCTTTCATTTCAATGCAGTAGGTCAATGTAGGTGAGCTCTGTCATTTTGCAGAAGATGAGCCATGACTATATTTAGCTCTCTTTTCCTGTTTCTGAGCGACTTTTAGGTTGGTGTGTCAGTTCAGTCCTCCAGGAATCAGATGTCAAGTCAGAGTTAAAAATGTGTAAGGTTTATTGGGTGTAACACTTATAAAGAAAGGGGAGCGGGAGCAAGAGTAGACAAAGAAAGTCTTCAGATAGCAATACAACCCTTCAGCAATGAAGAGAAGGGAAAGGAGGGAGGATTGGATAGGAAAAGCCTCAAACTGTGGTGTAGCTCTGAAAGACCCTCCAGCAGACCCTTCTTCACCTGCATGAAGAAGAGGAGTCCTTAGTTGAGCAGGAATACCTGTCCCTGGTACTCCACCGAGCCCAGACATTGACAGAAGCTGCCAAGTAGAGTGCATGCTCAGTATGAAAACTGTAGCTGATCTCAAAGGCTGGGGAGCACCAGCTTCACTCCTCACACAAGGATCTCTCCACAATGGCCACATTGGAGTTCAAACCGGGATTAGAGGGCAAATGGCTCATTTGGGAGGACATTCCAGTAAGCACCATTAGTGAAGAGGGAAAGCAAAGACAGAAAACAAGCAAACCAAGAAATTCCCCTTATTGTATTTCTTTTCTATTGCTGTCATAACAAATTACCATAAATTTAGCAGTTTTAAATACCACAAATTTGTTTTCTCACAGTGTCCATAGGTCAGAGTTCTGGAACAGCATGGATGGGCTGGATCTCTGCCTAGGGTCTCACAAGGCTGACACCAAAGTGTTGGCAGGTCTGGGCTCTTATCTAGATGTTCTGGGAGAGAATCTCTTTCCAAACTCATTCCCACTGTTGGCAGAATCCATTTCCTTGATGTCGTAGTACTAATGTCCCTGTTTCCCTGCTAGCTATAGGATAGCCATGCTTTGCTCCTGAGGGCATACCCAGCACTTCCAGCCTGTCCAGCTGAGAAAAAAGCCCTAAGGCAGAAAGGCCGGGGTGCCTGCACTACTATGCCTTCAGCATGTGCTAAAATGGTGAGCACTGAGAGGGTATGAGTGCCACGTTGCTAGGTTCTGTAAAATGTGTGGGCAAGTGGACTCAAAGTGGAGCCCAGCCATCTCTGTTATTTGTTTTTTATTTTTCCAGGTATACCTTAGCCTGTAGATTCCAAATTTTCCATTTTGGGAGGAGGAGAGTGGAGAACAGGTGATAGGGACTTGCTTAAGCCTCAGGACTTCATTTGCTGCTAAGTTCCTTATTTCTAAGATTTCCACTGAAACCCCAAAAGGAGGAAGTATGATTAACAAGGCAGGAAACAGGTATTATAAGGTCATAAAAGCTCCAACTCTATTCCTTGTAATCACCTGCCAACTGGAAGGAGGGACATACCTAGATGGCAAATAGAAAGGGCTACCTCTGGAAGCTGGATGTGCGAAGGCATTGAGGCACAGGTTAAGGACACCATACCCTTATCTACAAATACCGGGCCAATAAATAGCTATTTGCACTGAGATGCACACTAAAACAATACTCAATACATTTTATAAATAGTTGGATTATGAATTTCCCCAATTGCAACAAATTCACCACCACATTTATCTGGCTGAACTTTCAGTTCAGACAATATAATAACATTGTCTCCAACATATGGTCTAAGGCAATTTTGGGTTCTAAGATCACCCAGATATAAATACCCCTGCCTTTGTACACATTCCTAAAACACCAAGCCAAATAGCATAATGCTGAAGGCGTGGGCCTAGAGCTGGACGGACCTGGGTTTAAGGCCCAGATTGCCCACCTACTTAATGTATGGCCTTGCTCACTTAATCTTTCTAAATATAAGATGGTTGGAAGTGATAGACCGAATATACAAATGGACAATGGCCAGGAACTATTCGCCCACTATCAGCAGTAACCAGACCAGGAAACTCTGGCCTACTAGCTATAGCAATCAGTGCAGGAAGCTGACCCCTACCTACAGCAAGCACTCCAGAAAGCTAAATCAATTCCTGTAACAATCAACCCAAAATAGCCAGGATTTGATCAATAACTGGCAGCTTTTCTAATTTTTGCCTCACTACCAATATAGAACCAACCAGCAAAAGCCAAATATGCTCCCAGAACCAATCACAAGAAGGATGCCTCACTTCTAGTCATCCCACCTCTGGCTTCCCCATGCCAACAGCCTCCTGAAATCTTTCTCTTTTTTTCTACTATAAAGCTTTCCCACTCCTCTGCCTCTGAGACTGCCTTTGTGTCTCTGCCGAATGCAAATGATGGAGGCTGAACTCCCTGCTATAGCAAGCTCTGAATAAACAACCTTTGTTCTCATTTGGGTGTTCTTCATTTATTTCCACAAATGGATTAAATGAGATAATGCATAGAAAGCAAATATCCACAATACCTGACATGTGGTTAGAATTCAATTAATGAGCCACAGTGTTTCAAGTAATATTAGTGCAGGCACTCTCTAAGAACTAAAGAGTGCCTTCTTTTCTCTTGTAACATTCTTTGGAGTTGGACCCGATTCAAAAGAATATTTGTATTGACTGACATTTAGCCATCATCTTGCATCACTCTAACTCTGCCTCCTGCCACATGCCCCCTTCCTCAAAGCTAGAAGCTTCTTTGTGTCTGTGCCCATGGTTGTCATATTAGTCAGCACTTCCGCTCTCGACCTCACTGGGAAAGATGTATGCTAGGAGCCCTACAGACATTCTTTTATGTACACAGAAGAGGTTCTTATTTCTCCAATTAAAGACTACCCTCTCAAGAGTTAATAGGATCCCAGATCTTATCATCAGCTTCCAGTGTACGCTTTGGGAAATCAAAGCACATTTTAATCCTATTTTATAATATAATGTGGGAGGAAGTGCTGCTGCAGTACCACTATTGTTCATTGGAAAATAAGGTTGGGTTCATAGTTTGGATTTTCTGTGTCCCATCTCTCAAGTATTAGGATGGTTAACTGAGCAAGAACTATATAAATCCATTTCCTGGATTTTTAAGATGCATTACTTTGATTGCCTCATCTCATTTACAGGCCCTTTTAATTTCCCAGATCCAGCTTCTGTAACAAATTCCCAGAAATTTAGATTCTCAAGATGTTAAGTAAATTGCCATTTCCTATGTAGTAAGACACCTTAGCTAAGTCTTGTGTCAGCTATATTTGAGTGGTGAATTTAGAGATAGCCTCAGCTGTGTGTTTTTTGGAGCATTGAGAACCCTGGCATTTAATTTTCCTCTAAGGCATGCTCTGGTGTTGAAAACACATTTTGTCTCAATTTTGATAGCATACAGAAATATCCACAGCTCCAAAAGTTCTGATAGTCAGTGAGAGGGCAAATTTAGTACTGTTGTGATAAACTTTCAGGGTATTGTCAATGCCCAAGTAAATAAAGCATTTTAGATAAGTATCAAACATACATTTCCTGAACATTCGCTACAGATCATTGTGCCAAGTGCTACAGAGTATTTTTAAAAAAGGACAACAAAATCACTGCCTTCAGGGAGTTTATAATCTAATCTAGAATAAGCAAGGTTCTATTAAATATACTAAACCACTAACATTGAAGTTTACACCATAGCATATGATTAAGTGCCAGCTGGAAAACCCGAAAGCTCTCTTGATAAAATTTGATGCCAGAACTTCAAGATGATCAGTGAGGAGAGAGTCTCTTGACGGGGAGCTTGTGTCCCCAACTCTCCCCCACCAGGCTCACTTCCCTTTCAGACTGACTGCTAATTATCTCTTCCCCAGCCTCATAGACCTTATTGAGAGGGTGAGGAAGGGTCTTGAGTAGGGGATTTAAGTGGGGTATAACCCCAATAAATCTCAAGTTTACATTAGGAAAATCCTTATTTCTTTCATGGCCCACGGCAAATCTGATATACAATGACAATTAAACCAGACTAACAAAAGACTGGAGGAATAACAAAAGGAAAAATGACCTGTAATTTTGGTCATCTGATCTACCATCACCAATAGTTCATGAAGTCCCTACAGAGCAGGCTCCAAACCTAGATCCCTGTGTGGCTCCCCATGTAGATCTCCTTTCCCACCTGAAGGCTCATTCAGATACTTCTTGATCCAGATCCCTAAGAGAGGCAGGAGTTATTTTTCCTTCCTAGGATCCGGGTTTCCTGAGCTCTGGTTTCCTATCTGAGGGTTTTGCCTCCTGAGATGTTTAACAGAGAGAATGTCCACCCCATTGAGAGTGGACCCTTCCACCACTCCTATATCACTACCACTACTATGACTTATAATGTTACTGCTGCTATTATTGATAATAATAATAACTACCACCATTTTATTGAACACTAAGGCCAGGGACTGTGCTAAACCCTTTTTATAAATTGTTTTATCCTCACTACAACTCTATGGGGATACTAAGGTTTAGAGAGGTTAGGTAACTGGCCCACTGCAAGGAAGTGTTAGAGCTGGAATTTTCTCCTAGGTCTATCTGATTCCATATTTGGTACTTTTAGCCATTATACAATACTATCTTTTTGAGGTCCTACCCTGTAACTTGAAGATAACCATATCAACTCAACTCCTTTCAAGGTCATAAAGACATTCATAAGATGGCTTGGGTTTGAGGCTGGTTTTATTACAGGGCAAAGATCAGACATCATTATGCTGTAGACAGTAATTGCCACCTAAATTGGATGATGATGAGCTGCTCCCATTGATTGAGGTTACTACGGTCTGTCAATGGAGCCATACATTTTCAAATAAATATACTCAGCCAAGTTGGATTCAGACATTGGGGAGGATGAGTCCTTATCAACCCTTCGTTGTTCTTGATTTTCTTGTAAGGAAGTGTAATTATTCTAGAGCTCAACTTCTGATGCCAAACTTTGGTTTTCAAGACTCTGGTCTCATGCCTCTGATTATAGGTTTGTTAGTCTGTCTCAGTACTCTCACCTGTGCTTGGCTTGCTGCCACATAACCTGACATCATCACCACTGGGCTTTAAACAGTACCTTTGTGGTACACTGAAAATTGAGAAACTTTCATGTTCATAAATGAAAGATTTAATCGACACCTCTCGCAGTGGGACAGCCAGCTTTGAACTCTTTTCATAAATGCAGAGATTTTATTAGCCAAGCTATACAAATAACAAGTGGCTATTTTGACCCGGTCCAACAAATATTAATTGAGAACTATAGGGCCATGCACTCTTCTAGATGCTGGGGATAGAAAAATAAATAAACTTTATGCCCAGAAGTCATCTGACTAGTGAGAAAGATCATTACCCATCACATTGTGTCAGCATAACAGTGTAAGTGAAGATATAGAGGGCCAGGGGTGCTTTGCAAGCACAGGAAAGTGGCATTTACAGCAATTGGGGACTAGAGGCTTCTCACTAGTAGAAAATTGCAGCACACAGTTAAGATAGCACCACACTTTGTCACTGAGCTGTGTATTCATCAACAGCTGGAAGCATGACACCTATCATCGTACATGGTCTGGAAATGAAAGACAGTCTTCACAGATACAGCAATTTTGTATGCAACACATATATATTTACATGATGATCATTCTCTGTATCAGCTGCATAGTTGTCCCCACATAGGCAACAGAATGTCTTGGCAGAACAGGGGATTCTCCAAGAATAAGGTCAGAGGAGGCCTATTTCCCCCAAACCCCTCTGTGCTTCTTTCACAATATGAAACTCCCTTAATGTAGGACAGTGTCTTACAGTACACAATTTGAGATAAAAAATGTAAATTTAAACCCAGAAACCTTCCTGAGAATACAAGTTAAAAATAAATAAATAAAAGAACAAGGGCCTACTCTGTGGCAGGCACTGTGCTAAACACTTACATGCAAGAGTTCATTTTATCCTTACAGTAGTGTCAGATAGACACTAGTATTCTCTCCTCTGTCAGCTGAAAGAACTGAGGCTTTGAGAGGTGGAGGAATTTCTCAGAGTCTCATAGCCCAAGTCAGGATCAAATCCAAAACTATTCAACTACAGAGTAATCAGGTTCAGCCAGCATAAGGAAAGACTGGATGGGAATTACTGGTATCATAAATTTTCCTAAGGAGAAAGAGAGAAGAAAAGAATACAGGAGTTGAGATTGGATGGGCCTCAATAAAATAATGCCTTCTTTAGAATTTTGGTAAAAGGAAATCCTACCCACACCTTAAACTACCACCCCCTTGACATTTCTCCCAACCTCAACACACACACACACACACACAGACATTTTGAAAGTCTTGATATTCAACTTCATTTCCACCTGAGAAATTCCAGGACCCAGTACACATGAGATTTATACTAGGCAAAGGCCCAGTTCTCCCTCCTCATAGAGCAGGCACATTTGGGGTACTAAATTGCAGGAAGTGATTATCTTTATCATTTATATCAAAGGAACTATCTTTAAATGCAATTCTAAGAATGAACAATTACTGAAGCAGCTGCCAAGCACAGACCCTCTGCCAAGTGTGTGCCTACAGAGAGGGCTTCTACAATGTGGAGACAATGGTTCTGGGAACCTAAGGTAAGCCACTCTAGAGGTGTATTTATATATTCCTCAAGGACCCCATTACTCACTCCAGGAACTAACAGGCATTCTGCACAAAGCAAACACTTCCAACATACTCTAGACACTGAATCAGACAACTGAGGTTCTGGTCTATACTCCCCCACTAATTAGCATGTGACTGCTGGAAACTCATTCTTTCTGAAGGTCCATTATAGGTATGAGGAGAGCAGAACTATATGATATCCAAGGTTTTTCCTACTTTAAGTGTATGATCCTATGAGATACCATTTTAACTAACAATAGGCATGAATCCTCAAACTATGCAAGGCCCTGCACTATGAGATGAGGAGCACAAAAACAAGTACCCTATGTCCCATGTCCCCATAGAGTTCCTATCTCTTATAAGCTCCTAGAATCAGTAAAGTTATAAAATTATAAAATTAGTACATTAATTTTAAGCTTTCAAATATTTTCTCTTTGTATCCTCATATTTTTTATTATAAAAAGGTTGTTATATTTTTATACATATGCATAATCATATCTACCTCACTTTGTTGTTGTCAGGATTGAACAAATAAATATATGAAAAGTGCCTAGAATGTAGTAAGCATTCATTCAATAATAAGTCACCACCATATAGTAAGGATTTTCTATGTGCCAGGTATTTTCAATATATTTTTTCATATGTTATCTAATTTTTGTGACACATCTTAAAAAATAGATATTCTAATACCTATTTTATGGATGAGAAACATAAAACTGAGAAAATTAAGTATCTTCAAAGATCACATCAGTAAACATCAAACAAGAATTTGAAATCATTTCTGTCTGATTTTTAGTGAGCTCTTTTTTTGTTGAGCTCTTTTTATATTGTTCTTAGTGAGCTCTTTTTTTGTTGATCTTTTGTCACCCTTTCTACATCCAGTCTGCTATGGTCTGTCCATTGAATATCATGGCCTTTGCTTTTCAATTTTGTTTTGCATCAGAATACCTACACGTACATATCTTGTGATCAGTGTTGGTAATGGTAGAAGCTCTTAGTTTTACATCTTTCCTAATTTCTTCTTAAAAGATACCTGTATTAGTCGGCCAAAAGGGTGCTGATGCAAAATACCAGAAATCGGTTGGTCTTTATAAAAGGTATTTATTTGGGGTAGAAGTCCACAGTTACCAGGCCTAAAGCATAAGTTTCTTCCCTCACCAAAGTCCATTTCCACGTGTTGCAGCTGCCGGTGTTTGCCAGAGTTCAGGCTTCTTGGGTTCCATTCTTCCCGGGGCTGTGTTTCTCTCCGGGCTTAGCTCCTCTGATTGCTCCACAAGGTCAGCTGTAGACTATGAGGCTCTCTAGGCTTTGCTTCTCTCCACAAGGCCAGCTGTGAACTCTCAGGCGAATGGCTCATCTCTATCCCAGGGCCTTCTCTCCTTCCTCACCAGAACTCCAACATCAAAACTGCTTCAGCTCTGTCCTTTGCCATGCCTTTTATATTTGATTCCCTCCCCACCAGGGGGTGGGGCTCAACGCCCTATTGACGTGGCCCAGTTGACACCCTAATCATAACTTAATCTTGCCCAGGTTATCAGACTAGTTTACAAGCATTAATCCAATATCTATTTTTGGAATTCATAATTACATCAAACTGCCAAACTGCTACAATACCTAACAACACTTATTCCATCCTGTGGACCAACTCAATATTTTGGAAAATAATAGTCAAAGTTTCTCTGGATCCTCAAAAGTCATAAGAAGTTGGCAGAAGTCTCCACAGCCACAGGCAAGCTTCTTTCTCCACAATAACTTCATACTGCTCACTCCTTGGGGTGTGCTACCTGCTACAAAAACCTCCCTTTCTGGACTGGAAGTCTAGCATCAACACACATATGTTATCACTTGAAACAGTCCTCTAAACATATCCACTCATCATCATCATTATCATCATCAATAAAAACTGGTTAAGGAGCCGTTGTCTCTCTATGACAATTAACACACACTGAGGCAATAATTTTGTATGACACCTCTCAGCGTTGCTCCCTTCTCTGTCTCTCCACATACTTGAAAATTTATTTTTGTGTCCCAAGCCCACTACCACCTACTTTTATCTTTGCTTGTCCTCAGCAGAACTACGCTCTTGGTTGTCCCTCTTGACATGTTCTCTAGTTCTCACTGTTCTAATAGGATTCTGCCACAGTCACTCTCCATTATTGCCACACCAGACATTTTAATGTTCATTCCAGCTTTCACTACTTCAGGGATAGAAGAGTGGCATCTTCTATTTTCCCTGTGTCAACCTCAATTCTGTCTTTGGCATACTTCTAGTCAGCCCTACCTGCCCATACCTCTTGCTGTAAATAAATTTCAAGCTGTTGACATGTTCACTAAGGGATTTTAACCTCAGACTTATAAAGGGGTTTCAAGGGCTCTGGAAACATCTTAATATTGTCTGCAAAGTGGCACGTGTTTGTTCATATATGTACTTTTCTAATGAGAGTATTTATGGTTTTCAAATGAGATCTTAGAAGAATCCTCAAACAAAAAAAAACAAATTGTGAAATCTTAGATGTAGATGTAAATAAAACGAGAGAATGTTGTGCTTATAAACAATTATGAATTGCTTATAGTTTGGCATTCCAATTTTTTGGAGTCCCCAGACCCCTGGAAATCTGTGATGATAGCATGTGAATTTATAATATTTTATTTTTACTTTTTAATTTGAGGTAACTTCAAACTTACAGAACAATTACAAAAATAATACAAAAGCCACACAGGGAACTCCAGCCTACCACCACCACTCCACCCCACCCCAAGATCCAGATCCACCAATTTTAACATTTTGCCACATTTGCTGTATTATTCTAACTAGGTAGCCATATATCTGTGTATTTATCTGTTTTCTTTTATATATTTTTATTATTTTTTTAAAGATACTTTGATTATGTAAATGTTACACAAAAAAATATAGGGATTCCCATATGCCCCGCTCCCCACACTTCCCACACCCTCCCAGCATGTGAATTTAGTTATTTCAAATATATCGGGAAGCCTGGTAGAATTTATCTACAATAAGGGTGCATAATATAATAGAAATGTTCAGTTACTTTTGTTTTGTGCTAGAATTAAATCAAACCAATAGGAAGGATGATAGGTATATATATATATATATATATTTTTTTTTATTATGGGTAAAAATCAAAATTCTCACAATACATACAAACATTTGTAAAATGATATATAAATATATATGCATATATGTGTATTTGTTTACAAAAATGTTATTTTTTATATATATATATACATATATTTTAAGAGGTATATATTTTATTGAGCACTCTTGCCAAACTTTCTGCTAAGCACTTTATATATTTAATTGCTTTTAATCTTTGAATGGAAAATATATTATCCTTGATTTTCAGATGATAAAACTGACACTTCTAAAAGGAACCCAATAGGTCCCACTTATTAGCGAGCCAGTTGTCAAAACAGGGAGGGAGATGCTACTGGCATCTAATGGGACCAGGGATGCTGCTCAACCTCCTACAACAAAGAATTATCTAGCCCAAAATGTCAGTAGTGCCACTGTTGAGAAAACCTGCTCTAAACATAGTTCAAAGGTTAATGGGGGGGGGAATAAGGAAACAGATACTTTGTGATAAAAATGTGGCGAGTCATTGAACTTGTCCAACCACAGTACAGTAAACACTCAATTAGTTTTGTTGAATACTAAATCCCTATATTTCAGGAATAAAACTGTGTTCCTAACTTTATTTTTCTTATACTTTCCCTTATGTCCTCTTACCCAGTGCTTATCAAAATTAAGTGTGCAATAGAATCACCCAGAGGGCTTTTTAAAACACCAATTCCCAAAGAAAAAAAAATTTAATAATAATATAATAAAATAAAAATAAGAAAATATAAAACACCAATTCCTAGACACCAACTCCAGAGTTTCTGAGTCTTTAGGTGTAAGATGGGGCCTGAGTTTCCATTTTCTAACAAACTCCTGGGTGTTTCTGATACTGCTGGCCCACAGGCCACACTTGGGCTGCATGGCAGTTCACCCCAGCCTTCGGGAGGCTTCCCCCACCCTCCTTAAAAGAGCACCACGTCTGTATCAAGCTACAGCTCCTTGACCCTTCTGCCTCCTATAACCTGCTATCCATTCTGCTGGTTGAAAGAGGAACAATCCAGCACATTCACAGGCCTGCCAACCACTTTTTGATAACTATTAATACATTGTAGAGAGAGGTGAACTCTCCTCCCAACATCACACTTCTCCTATGCAGAAAAATGGGATATCTCCTTCCCTTCCCCCCCACGAAAAGATGTTTTTTAAAAAAGAAAAATCTCCTCTTTCTTCTTCCTTTTGGTATCAGAAGAATACAAACACATTTTAAAAAATCAAATGCCCTTCCCTCACTCTGATCACACGCTTTCTAAAATAGGCATTGCATATCATTTAAACATCTATGTTTCGTGTGAGTGTGTGGAGCCCCCATTTCAGTGTGCCTGTCTTCTATTTTTGAATCGGGAAAAAAAGAGTCGTGAACTCTTCCTCCAACTTATTTACATTCAACAGATTTACTATTTACACAAACACACACACACAGATTTTTCTAATTTCTTTTCTCTAAGAAACTCTCTCAAAGACATTCTGGCTCTCATAGTTCCATAATGCGTGGTATTATTTGAGGTCATATGTTTTCTATGTTTAAGTAGAAATCAATTATCCTTCAACGCTTTCTTTGAACTTTTTATATCCCCTTGCCAGTCCTCCAGCTTTTAATTCCCCTCTGTCTGCATATTTTTTTCATCTCAGATGCAATTAACTTCCATCCTCACAGTCCAAAGCCCTCCTTCTATATACCTTCTTCTCTTTAGGTTTCTTCAAGACCTTCTCCCAACTTCTCCTCACTTTCCTACCCCGTGGATCTTAGACACCACTCTCCTTTCTGAGGGAAGTCTTTCTTGACTTCTTTTCCCAGCAACCTTCTTTCTTGTAATTTATTGCTGTATACATTAGGAATTCTGACAGTTTTATGTGACTACAGGGTTCTTATGAGGATTCAAAGAAAAATACATATAAAGTCCTAAGCTCTCAATAAATTTTGGTTATTATTATTATTCTCCCTAGGTACCCTATTTCTTTCTCTAACAACACCTTAAGTACCTCTTCCTCATGAAGCCTTCCACAGCCCTTTCACAGCCTTCCCTGCCTTCATGTGAGGAACACATTCCCTGCTAAGATAGTCAACTTCCTCTTTCTTTCCAGGCCCTAGAGGCTGACTTGGGTAGACTTAAAACACACTGTTGGGCAAGTTTTCATAAGTATGCCTCTCTCCACATATATTGAATTCACTTCATTTCTGAGGAAATGGATTATTGTGTCCTTTCAGATACATCCAGAACATGGCCTTTAATGCCACCATAACGGGGTGGATAATTTTTTTAACTGAATTTAGGTTATATTAGGTTGTCCTCCCAGTTATAATTTTTTGCCTGTGAATGAAAAATTCTACCATCATTCCTTGCCAAGGTATTCTTTCACATGTACCCAAAAAAAGTCTTTCACTGTGACTAGAACTGCAAATCAATCATGAGCACACTGTGGTGGATTGATTGACGTAATGGCCCCATTTCATGCATGCTTCCTATAGCCACACCCTTTGGCAGTACCTTCTCATACTGATGCTGGACTTGACCATGAGACTGAGAAATGCTTGAGCACTAGAAGTTTGCTGTCTTGTTTCCCTCACAACTCTGTGTGACTGCTATGACTTCAAGCCGGGGCCAACCTTCTGGAGGATGAGAGGCCCCAGGGATGGCTTGGCCCCTGATGAAAAACACCAGGACCAACCATCCTTCTGTTTCCATCATTAGCCAGCCAGGCCCAGGCAGGCCACCAACTCGCCAGAGACCAGGATGAGTCTAGCCAGGATAAGCCGAGGCCAAGTCAGAACAGAATAAATTTCTTACCCTCTGAATTGTGAACTAAATAAATGCCTTTGTTTTGAGCTATTAAACTTGGGGATTTATATATTTTTATATATTTTGGGTTCCTTACACAGCAAAAGCTATACTGTTAATACACTTGAACTATGTGCCACTGCTTTTATGCATACTGCTTTATTCCAGAAAGGGGGGAAAAAAGTCTTTAGCTTTGGCATATGCTGTGAAGTCACCATAAAGTTCTCTGAACATTTTTTTTTTTTGGTCCATTTTATCTTGACTAAGCACTTATTCATGAGCACTTATTTCAAAACAAAAATCTTCATTGAATTAAAACAGCTCTATGCTATTGTTTAATATTTAGATGAAAGGACATATCTTTGAAAATCACAACTGATTCAACAAGAAATAGAGAATACAATGGCTACTGTATCTATTGAACAAATAGAATTGGTAATTAAAAACCTTTCCCAAAAGAAAATTTTAGGCCCAGATGGCTTCACTAATGAATTCTTTCAAATATTTAAGAGAAAAAAATATCTCTTACACAAATTGGCTCCAGAGAAGAGAAAAGAGGGAACAATTTTCAATTTGTTTTAAAAAGCTAGCTAGCATAAACCTGATACCATAACACGACAAAGATTATAAGGAAAATAACAAGCCCATATTTTTATTAATATAAATATAAAAATTACATATAAAATAGCAAATGGAATCCAATAATATATTTAAAAGAATAATGTATCACAATTAAGCCAAATTTATTCCAGAAATGCAAAGTTGTTTTAATATTTTTTAAATCAATCAATATTATTCATAAAATTAATAGAATAAAGGAAAAAATCTTATTATTGACTCATAGAAGCAAATAAAATTTGATAAAACTCAACATCCATTCATGTTTACAATACATGGTAGTAATAGAAGGAAACTTCTAAAATCTAAAACAAGGTAGCTACAAAAAAACAGAGCAAATACCAAATTTAACTGTGTAATAGTAAAGGTTTTCTCCTGAAACTACAGGGAAAAAAAAGGAGGACAGCTATCACCACTTCTCTTTAACGCCATAGAGGACCTTGCCAGGGTAATAAAGAAAAGGTAAAAGATTTAAAGATCAGAAAGGAATAAGTAAAGCTTTCAATTGAGATTGACACAATTATGTACCCAGAAGATACAATAAAATCTACTACTAAACTATTAGAAATAAGTGAATTTAGCAAGGTCACTGGCTACATGCTCAATATACAAAAATTGTATTTCTATATATTCCAACAACAAGCATTCAGAAAATAATTTATATTAACACAAAAAAGAACACATACTTAGGAATCAACCTTGCAAAATATATGCAAGACCTTTGCACAAAATACTACAAAACCTTACTGACAGAATTAAAGATGATTTAAATAAATGGAGTGATACACCACGTTGATGAACTGGAAGACACAGCGTTGTCAAGATGTCAAGTCTTCCCCAATTGATCTCTAGATTTACTGCAATTCCAGTCAAAGCCCAATGGTTATTTTAAAGGAAATTGATAAGCTGATCCTAAAATATGTATAGAAATTCAAAGGGCCAAGAATAGCAAAGACAAATGAAGAAGAACTAAGTTGAAGGACTTATACTACTAGATGTCAGACTAATTATGAGTTATATTGCTATGACTTAAGCAATGTGGTATAGGTGCAGGATTGGCAAAGAGACCAGTGGAATTGAGTAAACTGCCTACATATAGACCCACACATATATAATAATCATAATAATTTAAAGCAAAATTTCTATTGCAATGAAAAACTGTCTTTAAAATAAGGGGTGCTTAAGTGGTTATCCATTTAGAAAAAATTTAACATTGAATCCTATATCAAGACCATACACAAAAATCAAATCAGATGGATCTTATACCTAAATGTAAACTATCAAATGGTAAAGCTTCCAGATTAAATAGAAAATATCTTCCTGATCTTATAGTAGACAAAGATTTCTTAAACAGGAAACCAACCATGAAAAGCACTAATCATAAAGGAAAAGCTTCATAAACTGAACCTCACTAAAATTTTTTTTTAAAAATAAGTGAAAATATAAGAATTAGATTGGGAGAAGGTATTTTCAATATATAGATCTGACAAAGGATTTGTATCCAATTCATAAAGAACTTCTGCCATAAGAAAATCAGTAAGAAAAGACAGACAACTGTATAAGGATGGGCAAATGACTTGAACAACCACTTCACAAAAAGAGGATATATTAACTGCCAGTATGCGTATGAAAATGCTCAACTTGATTACTCATCAGGGAAGTGCAAATTACCACCAGTAAACTATCACTACACAGAGAGAAAATGACTAAAATGAAAAGAACTGACAATATCAAGTGTTCATAAGGATGTGGAGCAACTGAAATTCTCATATTTGTACTAACATATTAGGAAACTTATTTAGAGTAACTACTAAAGCAACACCTAAGATCCATTATTCCATTCCTAGATATAATGCCAAATATAAATGCTTACATACATATATCAAAAGATATACAAGAATGTTTATGGAAGCATCATTTCTAATAGCCTAAAGATAGAAACAACACAAATTTAATTAGCATGGAAAAATAAGTTGTGATGTATTCATACAATGATCTACTATACAATAATGAAAACAATTGAACCACTGTTACCTACAGCATGGATGAATTTCATAGACATAATACAAATTGAAAGAAGACAGACACAAAAGAATATATGATTCTATTTGCATAAGGTTCAAAAACAAGCAAAACTAATCTTTGGAGAGAGAAGTAAAAATAACGGTTACATTTGAAGGTAGGTATTGACTGGCAGAAAGGACAAAGAAAGCTTCTAGAACACTGGGAATGTTCTGTACTATTTTTTGGGGTGATGGTTACAAGAATATGTGTCTCAGTTTGCCAGGTCTGCTGTAACAAACACTACCGGCTGGTTGGCTTAAACAACAGGAATGTATTGGCTTACAGTTTGGGAGGTTAGAAGTCTAAACTCAAGGTCTTGGTTAGTCATTTTTTCTCCAAAGTCTGTGGCCTTCTGGTGGTAGTTTGCCAGCAATCCATAAATCAGTCTCTGCCTCAGTCAGATGGTGATCTGTTTTCTCTGCCTCCTACTACTCCTGTGCCCAATTTCCTCTGCTTATAGGTCTCCATCATTCTGGATTAAGGCCCACCATGGTTCAGTCTTGCCTCACCTTAACTAATAACCTCTTAAAAGATCTTATTTACAAATGAGTTCACAACCATGTTACCAGATTTTAGGTCATGAACATGTCTTTGTGGGGGACACGATTCAATCCATAACAGTGCTTTTACTTTGTAAAGTTTTATCAAAATGATTTGGGTACTTTTCTGTATTTATGTTAGGCTGTAATAAAGAAATACAAAAAAAAAAAAAAAGAAAGAAACAAAAAACATCAACAGAAAAACCATTTTTATGTCTTTTCTGATCAGCTGTTCTTTTTCTTACCTATTAACCTTTGTTTTTGTTTTTTTTGTTTTTTATTTTTTTTTTCAAATTCCTCATCATTTTATTTCAGAAATATCATGGCCTAGTCATGAGCCACCTCTCCGGGTTCATTTCCCACCACCTCAGATCTATCTTATACTAGAGACCAGCATATTACAAACAGGGTTCTAAAGAGCAATTCTCAAGATATTAATAAAATTCTTGTCAAATAAGTTTGCAAAAGTGAGGAAAAGGATTTAAACAAGAAACCATAGCATATTATAAGGACAATTATAACTTGTTTACCTTTGTTTTTTATCTTCCATCTTCCTTTAGGTCTATTTTTTTCCCTTAGAATTCCTTTAAATGTCCTAATGGACATTTTGTGGACATGCCAGCCACATCTTTTTTATTATTATTATTATTTACCTATTACATTCTCTCCCTTCTTGCCACTTGATACAGCTTCTTCACTTTTCTACCTAGACTTAAATAGGAAATAGGAAGTCACGACCTTAAATGACACTGAAAGAAAGAACGTGTTTTACCCCAACACTTATTGCATATTTGACCAAGCTATTAATATTGTGGGACTGTAATTGTCTGTTTTTGTCTTCCCACTAGATTGTAAGCTCCTTCAGATAAGGAGAAATATCTAATTAACCTTTTTTTACTCCACTCTTTGCCACATAATAGGCACTTAATAAATTATTGCCTGAAAAAAGTAGATAACCCATTCTGAAGTCTTTAAGCCAGAGGGTCAGAATTGAAAAAGGTTGAGATATCCTATTTCATTAGGGTAAAGAACTAGATTATATGATGTGTTGAGAACTCATCTCTTTCCCAGAGTCTATGACTGAACGACTTACTGGTAACTTTCAGAACCTTCCTTAGTTACTCATTGTACCAGCGGATATACTGCAGATAATTAGTTTGTTCTAATTTTTCTTTTTTCTTTTCCTTTTCTAAAAAAAAAGTCATTGTTTGCATTTGTATTTTTTTCAGTCCTTCCCAAATCACTGCTATCTGAACTAAGTAGATTTAAATGTGCAATCCTGTTATTTCACACCTATGTTTGAAATTCACAGTTCTGCTTTTTATATCAGTGATCCACACAGATGTCCAGATATAAAATTAATATCCTGAATAATAAATATGGTAACATAACAATAATTTGTTTATTTTATATCTGATTTTTTTCTTGCCTTGAACAATAGCTAGTGCTCAGTTTGTAGTATCACATGTTGGAAATTATTAATTATGAAATAGATTAACCTGATCCACCATGATTCAATCAAGAAGACTGAGGGAGAGCAGGAGACTCTTGTCACAGTAGAAAATTTTTTATATGAAAGCAAAAGAAGACAGAGTGGAAACTGACTGTCCTATCCTGGACATTCAATAAATATTATTTTTTCTTCCTTTTTTATGTCCAAGACACCACTAATGATCTTCTAAAAATGTGTATTTCTTACACATAATAGACATAAATAGACATAATTTGAATGCTACTAAATTATGATAGCATTTAATGCTCCAGCCTTACTGAAATTCAAGCTATACATAAATATTTTTAAATGTATTAAAGTCACTGCAATTTTTATGTAACATTTATGTAATCTAAGTATATTTTAAAAACAAAATAAAGTGTCAGAGAACTTGAAAAAATAAACATAAAAAAGTTACTGTAGAATTTAATTTCCTAGTAATTTTACTTCTATAGCTTAAGAAACTAATGCAATCTATGTATTATGGAATAATTATATATGTCCAAAAGCCTGAATGTATGTAGTTCATGGAAAAAGTCTTAAAAATTATTATGTATAAGTTCTTTATTTTTATTTCCTTTGTTTATATGTTAACAAGGACAAATTTAAATAACATCTTTTTCTATCATTCAAACTATTTCAAAATTAGAGAAATACCTCTGACCTCAAGTTTATTGCAGCCCTTGTTTCTCATTACCATAACACAGGTATACAGTTTCCTTTCACTTAATTTCTTCTTAAAAGGTACAAGTACAAAGCTACAAAATGCTCACACATACACACACGCACACAAGCACACACATGTCCTCTCTCTCATTTCTGAGTAAGGTGGACAGATTTCCATTTCCTGTTCCTAATTAAGGATTCTACCAATTAGCCAAGCCTCCTTTCTCATTCCCCAAACAAAAATTGTAAGATTATATGGTATTCAATCTTGGACTCAAGTCTAACTTTTTTAAATTGTGACATCCGGATAGATGGGGATAAAATTTCAACAAATGTAACAACTCTTGAAAGAGGACTGACTAGCATTTCTCTAATTGTGGTTCCTCTGGCAGTGTTATAGCTAGGGTTACAGGGAAGGAATAGTTATTCTTGATGCAGCCCCACGTAGGTGGGGAACTGGCAAAGCCAGTCTTTGGCATAAGCTGAGGAGGCAGCTGACTAGTTACTGTGGTTTGAAGAGTTTGAAATGTCTTCCTCTGTTTCTTCCAAGGTACTTGAAATTCTCACATTATTCACTATTTTGGGTTAAAATGCAAATGTTATCTAGGAAGTGTACCACTCCAGTATAAACTTAGTTTTCTAAACTGAGTTACTCAAGAAGATACTGGTTGACAAAGAAAGGAATAATTTGGAGGCAGAGAACAGGGCAGAGATATGGAAATATTCAGAATATCAAGACAGAGGAATCAGCCCAAGGAAGACAGGGAAGAAGGAAATCACTAGTCGTGATTAAGGGAAGACAGTAAACTGGCTAAAGCAGAAGATTTTAAAAGAATAGTAAAAGATGGGTCTGAAAATGGTATCATGTTGCATGTTTTCAATGAGGCATCAAAATACAGTAGAAAAAATCTAAACCAAGTTCTTCAAAGTGCAAATATTCAAAGAAATTACCAGGAACGTGTTTCCTGATTCTAAAGTTCCCTCAGTCACAAAGAGGGTGTAACAGGGTCCAGAGAGTGGAGATGAGGAGATGTGTAAGGAGGCTTTCTGGAATCAGCCCTTGGAGTGCTGGGAGGGCTTAGGAGCAGGCCCCTCACTGCAGACCCAGTGAGAAGAGCTTCCACAGGAGCAGCGAGAGAGCATCTTATGTGTCCCTGGCAGGTAGAGACACACAGCAGACAGGCATTTGACCACTGTCTGGAAAATCAAAGAGACAGAGGAAGAGCAAAGTAGCATCTCCACTGAGATCAGCCTGTATTACCAGAATTTTTCGGGGCAAAGAACATGCTAGTATTTCACACAAGAGAAAGAGCTGGCCTGAAACCATTTTAAATTCTTCCTAGAAAACCTCCTGGAAAACAGAAAAACTAAGAAAAGCCTAGGGAAAGGCAGTGAGAGGAAAATATATTGCCCTCATCACTGGAAGTAAGCTCAAATGTTCTCAGTGAGAGCCTTTGAAAAAGCACACAAGAGAGAGTCAGGTTAAGTATCTTTCAGGTGGGATGTGGAAAACCATCTTACAATAATACCAGCTCTCCTTTCCTCGCCCCCTTCCTTCATACTTGAAGCTGGAGGGATCAGAAAACCTTATTAGCAAGATGGCAAAGGAAAGGGAGGGGAAAAAATGGGTTCCCAGCTTTCTGTAACAGACTCCCTCTTGGCTTAATTTCTAAATATGGATGACTAGTGAAAGAAGGGTATTCTTCATATGCCTCTTCATGATGTGAAATTTCTAAGTGGAGTTTCCTTCCACTTTCCCTCTTCTCAAAAGATTTCTCTCCTACATTGCACTCTCACTGGGAGGAGGAAAAAATATTTAACTGTAAATCAAATTCAAAATTTTGATTACTATGTGAACCTGGACATTTTAACTTACCAAATTGATGCTGTGTTTTGTGACATAAAGTGAACATAGGACCTTGTGTTTCATAAAAGTGATCAGAAAATTCATAGCATTAAGTTTTCAAAAAGGAACTGGAGAACTTCCACCATTAAACAGATTTTCAAGAGGCAATTGGAAGCAAAGATAAACACTTTTCTGATTAAATCCCATGAGTTCTGCTTGTTCAACGTCCCTGTTACAACAATAATAGTAATAGCAATAATATGCCAAGTAAAATAGCAGTCATTTATTAAAGACCTAATATATGCCAGCAATATGATATGCACCTGGCACATATGATCTCATTTCATCTCCACAACAATCCTATTAGTGTGACATCATAATTTCCACTTTAATGATGAGCAAAATGAGATGCTGAGAGTGACGCAATCACCCCAGGTCATTAGCTATAAATGACCAAATCAGTAATATGACCAGAAAGAGGACTTCAAAGTTGCATACTCTTACTTATATACTCTCACTTAACTATATCACATTGTCTCAATGACAGATTACAGAATTTTCATTTCATCCAGCAGGCACTAAGGGTCATTGAAGGTGTGAAAGAAAGAGGACTAAAGTGATATTTTAAGAAGGATAACCAGGCAGCTCTTTGCATTGTGCCTCTACAGCATACACTGTAACATATCATTCTGGCCATGGTGACATAGCAACAAATAGAGGAATCAGTCACTACCCTCTCCCCTTTCCAATCCCTAAAACCATCTAAATGAGTCATCAAACCCTCTTCAGTAGGAGGAGGCGGTATTAGAGTCCACTCCTGTGTCATATACTTCCTGCAACACATCTAGGACACTCTACTTCGAAATTCCACACCATAAATAGGCATATGAATAAAACCCTTCTATTGATAATCCCCATTTAGAAATAAAGCTAGAGAGAGTACTACAGAAAGCCCAGAGCCCATTTCAAGAAACCTCCTTTATTTGTTCTCCCCACAGTTCTTAGGATTCTCTCCAACGTCACTAGATCTGCATGCTAATGAGAAAAAAAAAAAAAAAAACCATGAGCAACTCTAGCTAGTCATTTGGAGTAAATAATTAAGGTGTTAAAAGTCTGACCTGTCGTGCCCGCTTCGGCAGCACATATACTAAAATTGGAACGATACAAAGAAGATTAGCATGGCCCCTAAATTTAAAAAAATAAAATAAAATAAATTTTTAAAAGTCTGACCTGTGGCCTATTTGAGTCAGATAACTGCCAAAAGTTTAGGAACCAGGGCACAAACCATAAAAGAAATCCATTTAAATGTAACCCTCCTCACTAAGATTAGAAGTCTGTAGCAAATATATCAAAACTACAAACTATAATTTAAGATATTTAAAATATCAAGGTGACTGGAAATGCTTCATAAAATCCTTTAAATAAAACTCAATATTTTTAATATTGCAGGCAAAGGAATTTTAAGTCACTACTGTAAAATGTTGCGACCAAGATTTTTATCTTCTATTTCATTTCTTTTTCATATTGCTTATTCAATGGTGACCCATGCAAAGACCCAAAATGCAGCTTCTACATCAGTTAGGTTGTCCTTGAGCAGAAACACTGCTGCCCACATTAAGGTTGTTGTAAGTCATTAAATACTTTGGAGTTTCTTTTGCTGTTGTTGTGGGGTTTTTTAACCCAAGAAAATATACATCTCTTAAAACAAGTTAACCTCATTAGTCAAATATATAGAAGCAACATTAGGCATTTTTCCCAGTAAGTTTGCTAAAACAATCTATTTGACCATATTTCTTTAAAAATATATATATGCTTATGTATATAAGTACTTAGACATCATTTCACATACTTGAATTCATTGCAGAGAGAATTTAGTCTTCTGGATAAAGCTCCAGGAACATTAAATCCAAGGTGAATTCTGAAACAACCGTGTCACATTGAAACTAGAGCTTCATTGATTGGTATCAGCCAACTACAAGGTATGCATTCCATTGAGTGTCCTGAGGGTGGGCTCTGCCTCCTGGCTCATATTACCTATTGGCAGCAGCATAAGAGCCTTGCACCTGGGAATGTTATACTTTATTGGAAATCTGAGTAAACATAAAAAGATAAAAACCACTGAAAAATTTTATCCGTTTGCCACAAAAGAAGCAAAATAATTTTTGACAAAGGCCTCAGAGGTTCTGAGGTTAAGGAGCAAGGGAACGATGCTTCCCTGTACCTTCTTAGTCCCAGAAATGGGAGTTCATAAACTTCATGGTGTGTAATAGGAAAGAGGAGGTCACAGAAATACCATAAGGAAATGGAACGCATGTGAGCATGAGATGAACGTGGAGATTTTGGGCCATTTCTAAGTCTCCTTCCTGGAATCATTCAGCAAACAACAAAAAAAATAGGCTTTGGAGGTTCCAGTCAGCAATCAAACTGGGGAAGGAAAAATACATCACTGTATTCCCCAAGGGACTTCACTGAGTCCCAAATATTACTTAAACATCTAGGTTTGAATCAGAAGAATTAGCTAACCCTTCATGAGTATGTAACTGTTGTGTGATTATGGAAAGTGACCTTCCTTCTAGGTTAATAATTCATGAGAATTTCTGGGTGAACAACTCTATATAAATACAAGCATGAGGGGAGAAGTCAGTAATAAACCACAGGTTATTTGACACCAAGATTGGTGTTTGATCCGCAACAATACCGTTGTTTAAAATATATATTTGAAAGTAATCTCTCAGAGTTCTCTTTCCAGTCTCATCTCACCTGTATCCTACATGGCTTTCTGACTACTTCCCGTTTTGAATGGAAGAGTGCTTCACACTGCAAAATAGTTAACAGGGTTGCCAACTGCCTCTTGTTCATTTGACGATTGATCACTTGCTCAGCTACAGAGTAGCACTTTAGGTTTTTAAGTAAATGTCGTGTTTCCAGTTTCAGATTACATATGGCCACAAATGAAATCCAGCCTAGGAGTTCATGCTATGTAAATAGCAACCCATCCAAATGACAGCAATATTGTGCATTTGTTACCTGGATAATAATCTCTTGTTTGCTTACTAAACTAGTGACTGGCATAGTGCAAAAGTAGAAGGGGGGATTAGAAGCCACTTAATTTGAAACTTTACTTAGTTTCACATGTCATTACATATTATTTTTATATGTATCTGTACTGAATACATTAATTACTTAAAGGAAAAATCTTATTTTATCCCATTTTCCATTTTTTACAGTTGTGTTGATAACTGATATAAACAGTTTTTAAAAGACCATACTAAAAGGTATATATAAGAAGACTGAATCACTAGTAACAGAATAATACAATAAAGTCATTTTACCAGCATAAAAGAAATTATTCCATCAGCTGTTTAGAACATATCAGGCACACAAATAACAAAAGCATACCTAGGCAGCTCTTACCAACAACATGAAGTAGTAAGGTAGAAAGAGAAGGAAACACTGGTACGAACATACTGAATCAAAACTTTGCCAGCAGTCAGACAAACTTGCCACACAAAAATCAATACAACAGGGTTCCATTTGAATAGAGAAATAGTTCAGTCCATGAGGCAGGGATAAGCAGTGAATACACAGCTGAGAAAGATTCTTAAAATAGTAAGCCATAGTCACAAATCAATAGTATTCTTGTGTACAATTAGATAAAACATCAGGTGCTGGATGTAGCCCAAGTGGTTGAGTGCCTGCTTCCCATGTATGAGGTCCTGGGTTTGATCCCTGGTACCTCCTTAAAAAAAAGAAAGAAAGAACATCAATATTATATTGGTCTTTTCTGGTTTAATCAAGCATGGATAACAACAATTATTGATTAAAACAATCTGCATATAAATAGAACGTCATTAAAAAGAAAGGATCTGATCTTTCATATCAAACCATGGAATTTGTTTTATACCTTCCCTATAAAAACAAATCTCTAGGTTCTACAATGAAACCATGGTGAATTTACTCAATCCTTTTACTGAAATGGCAGTTCATTTCAAACCCAAAATTATGTTAGTGTATCCTGATAAGCAGAGAGCACAATTAAATGAGTTTCAAAATTTTAAATAATGACAACTCTTTAATAGTGAAATAATTTGTAGAGTCTTTTATTTTGGAGAAGTCAAAAGTTCAATACAAACAACAATCATTTAGGCATAAACAGCTTATTTCAATTGCAGCAGTCATTATTACAATTGTCTAGTTATCTATGGCTGCTCAACAAATTACCCATAAACTTAAACCAAATGGAATGTTGTTTTAATTTCCTTGTCTGTTAATTTCAACATCTGTGTCAGTTCCAGGCTAGTTTTGATTGAGTTATCTCATTATGGTTCACATATTCCTGCTTCTTTGCATGACTACTAATTTTTTTATTGGATGCCAGACATTGTAAATTTTGCCTTGTTGGGTCCTGGATATCCCCATACATATCTTGATCTTTGTTCTGGACACAAGTTGTAAATTAGTTGGAATTAGTTTAATCCTTTCACTTCTTGCTTTCAAGATGCATTAGGCAAGGCTGGAGCTTGGTGGAGGGCTAATTCTTCCTCATCACTAAGGCCCTTTTTTGTTGTCTATCCAATGCCCCGTGAATCATGAGGCTTTCCATTCTGGCTGGTGGTAGTAGGTATGTGAGAGTACTGGGCACTGTTACCTCTAATTAATTTGGGCAATTCTTTCAGACTCATGTGTCTTCCTAACACACATGGGCTAATAAGTAATTACCTGAATACTCTAGGGAGACCCTCTGCAGAGCTTCAGAGTTCTCTCTGTGTGCAGATCTCTCCCTGGTACTCTGTCCTAAGAATTCTAGGCTCTTTGGTCTTCCAGGACGTTCAGCCCTGTGTCCTTGATTCAAGGAATCTGCCAGGTTCGGCCTGGGTTCCTCCTCCCTGCACCATGACCTGGAAAGTCTCTCAAGGCAAATGCTGACCAATCATAGGGCTCACCTTATTTCCCCCAACCTTCAGGAATCATCCTTCATTTCCTTTGGGCCAGTTTCTTGAAATTTGATGTTGCTTATAACTAGTACATTTTTGGTTGTTCAGGAAGGAGGTTAAATCCAGACTATCATGTGTGCTCTATTGCATACACGCTCATTCAAATTCTACATGAAATAATGTGGGGTACAAATTAAGAAATGGAAAATTAATAAATGTAATAGTCAAGATAATTTTAGAAGAATCAGTGAATTAATTAGAGGAGAAAGTTAAAGAAAATGTTGTAATACACACTGAGTCTATTTGGATACCTAACCACTTTGATGGAAGCATTTTTTTTTAAAGCTGCCTTTTTCCACCCTAGTATTACATTTCAGCATATTTGTACATGGGGACAGAAGGCATCAAGAGCCTGAGTAGCCCTTACTAGAAAACACATATGAGAACAAAGCAATATGGCCAAAGTAAAGTCCAAGTCCATGAGAAAATACTTAAGAAGATGTAAATATAAATAGATTGGTAAGAATTGGAAAGCATTTGAACTCTAGGACAAACTACAGCCCTTTCACATATCATGCTTTGGTACAGTACACATAAATACTATGTGCTAATCATTTATAAGTAGTAAAGTACCAGTCCTCAGAGCCCAAATAGCCTGGACCATAAAACAAATGTTCTACTCTATCTTTCATACAACCAACATTTTCCTCTTTCTCTTCTTTCACAGAAAAAGAAGCATTCTCTTGATATCATCCTCATGCCCTAGCCAAGCCATTGCCCATCACCTCTCCCATGTTGTGCACTTCAACTTGCCTCCTCCTCTAGATCCTTCCCCTCCACCTCCACCAATCTTTTTATTTTTAAGTTTCTGTCAATGCTCTTCCATTTCAAGCTCTCACCTCATTTCTCTCTCTTCCTTTCATTGCAAAATTTCAATTTCCATTCCCTCTTGAATCGAAATCTCTCTTTAGAAGGTTGCCGTTTGACCTGGTTTAAAAAATTCAAAATCTCTTCACAGTCCTCACTCTTCTTGAACTCTCTACTATATTTAATATTTTGATGAACTCCCTCCTTCCTTGGTTTCTGAAAGTTTATTCTCTGTTTTCCCTCTGTTAAGGGATAAATATAGGTTATCCATGAGATTTTATTCTCAACTTTTGTCTCATACCACACTCTCTGAACAATTTCATCCACTCCCACAGCTAGTGACTCCCAGTGCTGTATCTCTAGGTTTGAGCTCAGTCCTGAGCTCAAAATTTTATACTACTCACACTAAATTATTCCTGCGATGTGCCATGCCTCTACCCAAGTTATTTCTTTGGCCTGCTATTCACTTCTATCTTCACTATCTTCCTTTAGAAAAGATTTATTTTTCCAGACCAATCCTTCTATGTGAAGTTCTTATGAAGCTTAAACACACATACACACACACATACACACAGACATAGAGTACGCACACAAAAATCACTTTTCTTTCTATTAGCCCCACTTCATTGGATGTTTGCACTAATGACACTAATGGTGGAAGTTGTGTAGGATTCAATTGCTAAAGAAGATTTATAGGACCCCAAATTACAATGCTTAGAAATCTACAGCTTATTAGAGGAAAAGGAAAAAAAAATGTGGCAACAACATTAAAGGAAGAATATGTCTCACGGCAGGGGATCTGAATAGGCTAAATGCAAAATCCAATTGTCCTCTCTCTGTAACAAGATGCACGTTTTCTCTTAAATCAGGAAGTCCTCAATGGAGTCACGACTAGGGTTTTGTATTTTGCTGGTCACATAAACACATTCTTGCTATAGACTCAGCCTGAACAGCAGATCCCTCCAGGAGTCTCACCGAGACCAGGTGCAAATCATCAATCAATAAGCAATGATACAAACCTTCTGTTTTAGTTTGCCACAGGCTACCAGTGCAAAAACACCAGAAATGGGTTGGCTTTTACAATGGGAATTTATTAGAGTAAAATGTTATAGTTCCAAGGCTATGAAAATGTCCATATCAAGGCATCATCAGAGATGCTGTCTTACTGAATTGCAGCTGAGGGTGAGCAGGCACATGGCAGCATCATCTCTCAGAGCTTGACTGCAGGCGTTTACAGCAAGGAATTACTACCTATTGCCAACTGGCAATATGACTGGAAAAAGACTTGAATAAAATGGGGGAAAGGTAAAGACAAATGAGTTCATATGGCTAAGATACTTCAAAGTCAGGAGGTCATCCCAGAGGTAACGCTTATGCACCTCTCAGTAGAGCCTCATAGGTTTCCAATGTGGATATCACCCCAAATAGAGGGGCTCCTGAGGGCTCTGGAGACACCCAGGTCCTATATCAGGGTGGATAGCTCCGGAATTTTGTGCCTTATCAGTGGGCTCCTGAGAGTGTCAGAGTTGGACTCAAATATGTCCTCCCTGCATATGGTCCATCAGTCCCATCTATTCAAACCTACATGTCGTGCTGGAGTTTGTATGTGTACTTCCAGAGACTGGAGTCTTGGGCCTGCCTGTGTGCCAGCTGGGCCCAGAATCTCAGTGCAGCTGCAACTCCTACTCTACAGCTCAATGGATTCATCCAGGACACCTGGCGGGGAGATGATGATGGACAACGGCCATGCCAGGGAATGGAGAGAGTCTGCAGCTGCAGGCAGGATAATCGCATCCATCTTATCCATGGGATATAAGCTCCCTCTCACTAGGAGGTGGAGTGGACATCACCATCCCAGACTCCTCAGGACTGGGGGGAGAGCCATAGACTAGAGTGGACTTAGTGGTTTTCTGTTATAGACATATTGTGATTCAAGTAGTGGAAGAAATTTCAATATTAATGTGGAGCCAGTGGCCACTGGATACTTTGGGGGCAGGGCAAGGGAAAAGCAATTGTAATACAGGGGCTTTTTCGGGACTTGGGAATTATCCTGAGTGACATTGCAGCGACTGATATAGGCCATTTTACATCAGCACATAACATACAGAACTGTGTGGGAGAGAGTGTGGTCTACAATGTGAACTAAGGTCCATGCTTAGTGGCAAAGCCCCAGGATGTGTATATCCATTTCAGGTGATGTGCCACACCCATGAAAGATGTTTATGTGGGAGGTTGTGGGGGGGGGAGACGTGGGGCATATGGGAATCCCCATAATTTTTGTGTAACATTTATGTAACCTAAGTATCTTTTTAAAATTAAAAAAAAAAAAAATTTTTTTTAAGATATTAAATGATCAATTCGTGGCTACTCTTGGAAAATACCATTTTAAAACTTAATTAATTTAAAAGGCAAAAATAAAACAGTAAAACTTGAAGTGTTATATTAGTGGCTAAAATCAAATAAATATTTCACAAGCATTGACTATGTTAAGGGCTTTATACTTTTTGTCATTCTCTGGATATATAGTGTCTATATCCATTGACGACAGTTGCATGTTCCTCTTACTAAAAGCAATGCTTTTAAGAAACAGACTTCTGTCTTGATTTCACTTACTGGCAATTGCACAGGCAGGGCTACTCACCTTGCAACTCAATTGCAAGCTCACGCAGCTTCACAACAAACTGACACAGCACACTCATTGCCTACAGGACTTAATTTCACTATCACGTAATTTACCATGCAGTCTCCCAGATAGCACTACCTGAATTACAAAGAGAGTGGATGTTTTATGTTCCTGGGTTACCACACGCATCAGATGAGTCTCGAGTTACAGGATCTGTTCCATCTTGCTGATAGGGTACAAGGAGATTGTGATGCACAATATCCCCAGTCCAGTCTCTGCAGTGCGTTGGAGGCATATGCATTCTCCTAGGTAAGGCACTGCCTTCTAGCTACATCAGGATTCTATGTGGTTCTGCGTAAGTACTTTATTTGGCCAATGACATTTGGTGTCCTCTGAGAACTAACTCGCTTGGACTCCAGGCTACAATGTAGCACAAACGCATTGTAGGAATAAGAGGAATGTCATGAGCTGACTCCCTGGTAATGACTAGAACAAGAGGAATAAATTTATGTGAGGTGCTACAGCAGGGGTTCTTAACCTTTTTTGTTCCATGGAATCCTGTGCCGGTCAGGTGAAATGAATACTGCTGTAATTTATTTATTGCATACATTCATAAGTGAAGGAAATGCTAAATTTCAGTTAGAGGTCAGAGAAAATAAAGATAAGTTGATTTTTTTCAATTCAAGCTCACAGACCCCATGAAATCTCCTGGTTAAGAACCCCTGCTCTACAGTGTCACTTGACTTCTTACACTTTAAGCAAAACAATTAGAGAGAGACACCAAATAGCAATTATCAATGTATTACGGCTTCTTGAGAGGTTTTGGACTATATGAAAGTCTATCTCTGATCCATGTTGTGTTCATACAGTAATACATTTGGGAGTCTTGATAAAAACCCAGACTTTGAGTTTGATCTTCAGCCTCTTCAATTTTAGTTTTGATCCCCTCTAATTCTCCCTAGTTAAGCCCTGTTTTGTAGATGCAGCAAGTGTCTCTTTGCTGCACTAATTATCACAAAATTTAAGTCTTTGAAGTGTTGGTTTCATGTTATTTTTGATATCTCACAATCAGTAACTGGATACAATTTTGTCTTTTATTTATATTAAATCTTTTAAAGAAACAATATATGGCTTCATGTCTCATTTCCCTTTTCTAGCAAGCATATTTTCCAACAAATTCACTTTTACCCAAATTTATCTCTGAGAAAAATCAAGAAAGAAAGGCCAACTTGCAACTACCATGGCAGGAGGATGTTATCATAGGCAACATGGTATTTGGACCTCTTCATCTATGACCCTGATGATGTATGAAACATAGAACTGAAGTCTTTTCTGGATGGTTATAACTTCTAGTTAGAAGAAAAGGTCACCAATTAAAGAAGACTATTTTGCAATTTTGTGACACACGGATAAAATCTCAGGAGAATGGTTTCTATGATGTCATTGCTGTACTGGAGCCACCAATTTCATCCCAAATTAAGTCCACGACCACCGTTATTCTGTGGGATAACAGTGACATCAGTCACAGCATCATTAAAATGGGCTACTACTATATATTTAGGTATATAATTTTCTCAAAGAATTTGCAATTGTAGCTTGTGCCATACTACCCAACTGTTTGACTGTGTATTAAATTCTGCCTAGGATAAATTTAAAGGTTATTGGGTGTATTAGTCAGGGTTCTCTAGGGAAACGGAACCAACAGAAGATACCTGTAAATAGTATGAGATTTTATAAAATTGTCTTGCGACCATGGGGATGCACAAGTCCACAGGGCAGGCTGCAAACCAGAAGCTCTGATGAAGATCCCTGATGAGTTTCTAGGAGATGCTGGCTATCTGAAGTAGAGATGGGAATTCTCTCTCTGAATGCTGAAATTACTTGCCCTTTTAAGGTCTTCAACTGATTGGATAGACGTCACTCACTGCTGACAGCAGTCTCTTTAGTTAATTATAGATGTAACCAGCCGTCGATGCAATCAACTCACTGATGATTAAAGTTCATATAAATGCCCTTGTATTACAATTAGCTCAGTGCTTACTTGACTGAACAACTGGGTACCATTACCTGGCTAAGTTGACACATTAGCCTAATCATCCCATCGGGCACATAATTTAAAGATATATATTTATTTATTTTTAATCTGAGTTCCTGAAGACTTGTGCATCTGGGTCATCTTCCATAGGTGTTTTCTAATGTCACAGTGATTTATAGCCTTCTGCTAAAAGAGTCACCATCATTATTAACAGTTGGTTTCATTTATTAGAGAGACATACCAAATCCTTGAAATTCACTCTGGCAGACAGGATGCTGACTATCATCTCCACTTCACTCCTTCCTTCGCTTTTCTCAATCTGTTCCTTTTCTGATGTTTTCTGTAACAGCATCACCATCTACCCATTTTTCCAAGATAGACACCACAAAATCTTTTTTAATTTTTCACTCTTACTCTTCTCCCACATTTAGGAGTGTTCTACTTCACACCCATTCTACCTCCGATATGTCTTTTAAATAGACCACCTGATCTATATTCCTATTACCTTGTTCAGGTAGACCTCATTCCTCTAAACCATTGAAATAATCATCAGCATAATTAAACTCGCCTTTGTTTCTTACCTCTTTCACACAGATGCCTCACTCATTTTCAAAAATTCCTTCCTGTAAAACTCTCGATTTCCTAAAGTCTGCACGAGAAAGGTATTATACTTAAGAAACATTGTAGAGTACCTACTACATGCCAGGCATTAAAGTGAAAACTATACAAAGGTGAACAAGAATCTTTTTCTCTCAAGAAGCTCACAATCTATAAGGGAAAATAACATATCAATGTAGTGTGAGAAGTGCTATGATATTAGAATAATATGCAATGGACAGTGGTAGCATAGTATGCAAAAGATGGAGTGAGCAAGTCCATCTGGAGGTATCATAGATGAATATACACAACTGACTGTGTCTTGAAGTATATATAAGTTTTTCCCAGGCTAACAAGCAAGAGAGAAAGCCTTGAAGTCAACACAGCAGCGTGTACAGAGCTTCCAACACCTGCATAAACATTGCCTATTTAGGAAATCACAAGTTATTAAACACTGGGGAAGAGGATATAGATGTTAGATAATGATACAAAGGAGTCTAAAACTTGACCTGAATGTTGTCATAAACCATTTAAGAGATTTAAACAGCAGAAAAAATATGGGGCATTTTTGTGTTTTAGAAAACGAATGCTGGAAGGAGAGAGAGGACAATTGGAAGGTTATTACAATAGGTAAAACATGACTTAAAACAATAGCAGAAGTATTTGTAATGGCTGGAGTCAAAAAGAAGATGCCTCCTTACCAAAGAATTCAAGGCCCTGAAACATATGGTCTCAATCTAGCATAGCGCCTGGCACATAGGAACTCCATAAATACTTGTTGAATACATGAAGTTCATTTTGTGTCTGTTATCTATTGTTGCATAAAAAACCATCCCAAAACTTGGTAGCATAAGATAACAATGTTCATTACTTCTCACAAATTTTTGTTTGGCTCTTGGTGCTTCTGCTGGTCTCGCCTGGGTTCACTCGTGTGGCTGCATCCAGAAGACTCATAGCTTTACATGTCCTCTCTCTCTCTCTCTCTCTCTCTCTCTCTCTCTCTCTCTCTCTCTCTCTCTCTCTCTCTTTCTCCCCCTCCCTCCCCGCCTCTCTCTGTGGCCTTCTCCCTTTTTCCATGGTAACTCTCATTCTGAAGGAGGCCAATTTAGACTTCTTCAGCTATGATAGTCTCAGGGTTCCAAGCATCCGAGCCTCATGCACAAGCACTTATCAAGCTGCTACTGACATCACATGGTCGAGCCTAGTCAACATGAGTGGGTATTATACAAGGTGAGTCTATCGGGAGGCATGATTCCTTGGGGGCCATTATTGTAGCAACCACATATTTCTATACTTATTTTGTACCACTTTCCTCACAAGAACCCTGTACTCTAATCCACTGGTTTTCTCCTAGGTTCACAGACATGTACTTTTATGCCTTCTTGAATATGGGTAGGCTTCTCCTTTTAAACTTCACTCTGCCTCAGAATGTTGTCTGCCCCAAACAGAAAGTACAGACTCAAAAATCATTTCAGATGTCACCTCCTCTGAGAGGCCTTCCCTGAAAAATACAGAAGGAACGGTCTCTCCCTCCATTCACTCACTTTGTTCATAAGTTATAGCAGTAATCTCAATGTGCCAGAATGCTCCATTTACATGTCTCTCTTATCCAGCATTTGAGTATCTCAAAGGTAGTTACTGTGTCTCATTCTTCTTTCTGTATCCAACAGTTATCATCAGTTTTCCTCATATGTGGCACAGAGGGGGTTCTCCATAAACATTTATCAGGTGAATGATTCTGTTCCAAACTTACATGCAAAAGGAATTGAATAATTTTACAGAGTCAGAACAGCATTAGGGAAATAACAACCTAAACACAACCTAAATTGTACACAATTGACAGATTTTACTCAGAAATATAGACCTGGAAGACATCTTAGAATGTTACTTCGTCAACAGTACATGACTTCATGCAAGTATGTAAATAGGTGACAATCGTATTGTCTTTGTGGCTGACACCAGATTTCTTTTTAAGGAGAGAAATCACTTGATAAGTCAGTGGAAGATATATCAATGCCAGTGATGATATCTGAATACATCTGGAAAAAGATGGACTGGGCCCCAAGATGGCCCCTCTGTGGAGAGTAACCCCAGCATCAGTGGCAGGGCCTACAAGATGATCAAAACTGAAATAGGTTTATAGAGCTATTTCTGAGGTCCCTATTTCAGTACAGAAAGAGAAGCCTCCGATGAAAAAGAAAAAGATCACCCATAAAAATGTACTCTGGACTCAGTTTTGAGACCAACACTCCTAGACTCCAACAGAATCCACTATCTTTTGTCACAGCCCATTTGCCCAAGTGATATTGTCAATCAAATGTGCTTCAAAGAGCACTCTAACTTACTTTAAACCTGACATAACTGAATTTCCAGAAGATGCTAGCACTAGACATAGTACCCTGCCTTGTGCTTTTCTTAGGGGAAAAAGTTATTTTCATGTATGGAAATTTATGCCAAAAGGGTCTGACAAGGGTCCTAGGAGCTGCATACAGCAACTACAAGTAAAAACTAGTTGCTGATTTAATCACCTTGTGGTAGAGACAGTAACACTCATCAAATATTCTATTTGTTCCCCTATGCTTCCCAACTTTGTAAAGTCATATAACTTCTTCAGGCCAAGAAAAGGAATGCAGAATAACCTATGCATGATTCTCTCATATCTCTCTCTCCCCTGCCCCCATGTCTGAATGGAGGCCTCTATTCCAGGTGGTTCTGCTACAAGACTGTGGCACCTCCATCAGTCTGGGTACACAGCCTTCTGTCAACTATAGTGACACGTTGGAAGAGCAAGAAATTTTTTAAACTTCCATATGTTAAATCACTACAATTGGAGGTTTTTTTTTAAACCCACAATACAACTCAGCCTAGCCTGGCTAATACGTATTACTCAAATACTGCATTTGTTTTCAGTTATAGAATGATATTTCAATAGATATTTATTGAGTATCCACCATGTGCCAGGCACTATACTGGGTATTTAGGATACACCAGTAAACATAGAACAAAAATCCATTATCCTTGTGGAGTTTATATTCTAATGAAGAAAATCATAATCACTATCAGTAATCATGAGCACTAAGTACAAAGAACATCGACAAATACAGGAGATATTGTCATGATAGTATTAAAGACATTACTATTTATATGTGATTTTTTTCTAAAACACACAAGTAAATATGCTTACATTAGGTGGAAACATAATCTGTAATTTATTTATATTTGATTCAGTACTTGCTTAAAATTGCTTAAAATGTGCAGCATTTTGAAGGGTACATCAACAATTCTAGTAATTCTGAGCAAAGATGAATGAAGAAATAAACAGTCTATTACCAGTCATGATATTTGTCATGCCAAGTGTCAGTCAAGCTGTGCCCATCCAAAGAAGTCAGTGTCTTTAGCCTGTTTTTTTAATGGAAAAAACAGATTTCTTCTCATTTGCAAAGCACTGATCCAAGGTTCTCAAATTCAAATGTCTGTGCTCCCCATAAAGGTAATAAAAGGGTAAAGTAAACCATATAAAGTAAACACATACACATACGTACATATGCACACATCTAGTGCTAGAAGTATAACCAGTGTTTTATTTTTATTGGATTATGGTTTGAATATATTTTAATGCAAATATGCATTATAGTGGAAATTATATCTAAAATTGGACATTACATCTACACTTTGAAAACAGAAGCAATTTAGTATTCCTTACTCTTTCCTAACTCATTGCTCCTTTGACTTAGAGCTGGAAATCTCAGCCCTTTTCTTCTACACCAAGATGGCAGTGGCTGATTAGGTTATTTAACATTGCTATGTGAGGTACAGAAATCAGCCTTAAATCCACTAATCAGAAGTTTTATTTTATTTTATTCATAAAATAAGTTAGCTTTTCACAACATAAGTATTTTGAAACATATAAAATCTTTGCACAGTATTTTTACAATTTGGAAAATGACTACACAGAAATATTTGTAGAATTCTGGTATTCTAGAAGTTATATTTAGTTTTCTACAGTTCACAAACTTCCATTTAAAGCTCTTTGTTCAAATTGTTAAAATTTATTAAAGAAGTTGGCTCGTTTTTATAAAGTTTGAAATCAAAATATTTTTTCAAATTCAGTTTCACCTTCAGTATTTGGGAAATATAACTGTCACCTCTGGAAAGGACTTCTATCAGGGGAATGTAAACCACAATACTCCTTACTAAGATAAAAATTTGCTTGGAGTGGTCACATCATATCATTTGTAACCACTTCTGAAGGTCTTTGCAAGATATTTAGATGAGTTGTACACCAACCAAAATGGCCAAGATTTGATCTTTGGTCTCTGGTGAGCTGAAGGAGGGATTTTCCCAAGATGATATGAGCAAGTCAATTTCGATCAACTCTTTTTAAAAAAATCTCTTCAACAAAACTAAAGTGGCACAACTAATTGACCTGACCTCTGCATAGCACAAACTTACTAAATTGTGCTTCCAATGCATCGAATAAAGCACTGAATTATCTGTGGTACAAGCCATAGGAGCATTTTCAACTTGCAGTGCTACTTATTCCAGCTGAGATATGCTCCATTTTTTTTTAACCATTTGGTACAAAGTAATTCCTGGCAAACTGAAATGTGTTCCTCCAAATTTTACCACCTGAGATTTTCATTTCAGAGAAAGTTTGATGTTAACTTAGACTTCCACAGAGGCATCATCTACAGCCACTCATCCCTAGTGTTCTAGGACTTTAACACAGAAATAGTTTACTTTCTCATGTTTTATCTCTCATGGGTTTTATGTTCAAAAGTCCTTCATTCTCATCAAAATTCTCATTGACAAAACATATAAACAGAGCTAACCAGGTGGGGTGGTATTTGTTTATGTGTGGGCTTTCGCTCTCACCAACATGAAAGGACACAAATATTTTAACTTCTCACTTCAACATATTCTTTAGGTTTTCAGCCATTTCTTTCACACTCTGAACTCACATTTCTGGTTGAATTAAATTTTCCAATTTAAATGACTATTTCTGATTAGCTACCAGGATCTAAATACTTTCCTCTGTATTTAATATATAGTTTTCATAAATTCACTACATATACAAAGTTTCTGGTGCAAGGCAATATTTTAGGTAATTAATAATTGAATTTTACAGCAGCATTACTCAGATTTTGTTTATTCAAAAACAAGTCTGGTAAAAACATTTTGACCATTTTCTTAGATCATTAAGTTTGGTAAGAATCAAACAAGTTTTCCATATATCAGTCATATTTCTTACTGTGGTTGCTTACATAATGGTATTTTAAATTATATTTTATGGCTGAAAACATAATTTGCATACTAAATACTTAGAAATAAAATTCACTTTAGGAAATACGCTCTCTCCCATATGCGATCCTCTCAAGTTTATCATTTGTTTTCCCTCTTGATAAAGACACAAGTACAAGAAATCATTCATTTTCCTCTCTACAATAAGAAAACTAATAATAGAAATATGATATATGGCAACTGAAATTCAGTTTTTTTATCAGGGAGGCAAAAAGAAAGCTATAGTGAACTTTGCACAGATACATAGCTTCATAACTTGGGTCTAGTGATGCCAGATCTTCTGATTTTTCAATGGGAGAAAACCTCTGGGATTTTCTGTAAAATTGCCCAATTTTCACATGTTGACAACTAACTAAAAATGTATTTAAATCAATGTACATTTCAAACAGAACAAGTTGGGGCTGCATTCAGCCTATGGTTGGTTTGTGGGCTAACGTGACTCAAGTCTTCACATCACATAAAGTCAAATACTTGTCCAACTGCCCTAAATCTTACTGCCCTCAGATTTGGCTACAGAAGTCTGGGCTCAAAAAATCTTAAGCAATTAAATTATGGATAGCCATTATTCATCAAAAGCACTACTTGGCATTCAAAGAAATCAGGAAACAATGGAATCATCCAATAATTCATCTATATTACATTAGTGTACCATCATCAGTAGGCACTTAAGTAACTCGATGTGTTAAAGAAATTTTAACAAAGAATGGTGTTTCAGTTACTGGCAGTTACTATACAACATATCTGATGAATGGATAGAATAAAGACTAACATATTATTCTATTCCCCCATAAAACCAAGAATAATAATGATAACTTTTTCATCAATACAGACAAAAGCAGCTTGAAGAGAGTTTTCATTAGAACTAGGGCTCCATAGTTTTTAAAAATCCAGATATATGCCCAGAAAATATCAGACTTTCACATCCCATGAGAAATCACTGTGAAAGGACTTGGCCACCCAAAATTCTTCTCCGATCAGAAAGTCAAGCTGGCAAATAAGTTATTGAATTTTAATGAACTAGTTGTGAGGCCATCAGACTCAACTAAAATTCAACATGTAGACCTCAGGGACCAGTGCGGTCCAGGAATAAAACGTGAGGAAAAGGCCAGATAATTCAGCTTGGACATCTATAGAGTAAAAAGTGAAAAATACTACTAGTAATAGGTATTACTTATATATATTAACTGTCTGTCTCAGAGCATATTAGGTAGTATATATAAAAAGAAGTCTTGAAAACTTACATTCGTTTTAGCTACCAGGATCTAAGAATATGCTTCATTAATGAACATCTGTTTTGTCTTAAGGTAGGCATAGTGTCATACAAAAAGAATTGCTCAGATGTAATAATCTATTCCTGTGAAGACAAGGCTTTTATCCTGGGGTCCATGGACAGACTTCAAGGAGATTCATGAAACCCCTGTAGTGTTTCAGGTACAAAAGTTTGGGTATACATGAATTTTTCTAAGGCTAGAGCTTATAGATTTCATAATTTTTAAAAAATATTTATAACCCCAATTAGTTTTAAAATATTATTTTGCTAGGAGCTGGAATTGAAGAAAGCATTTGATTAGTAATTCCTGACTATATTCTAAGACAAGCAAGCCCTATTTTTTTTGTAAAATTACTTTCAAGTAAGTCATTAATAATTATTTGGCTAATTACTCATTAAATATGCAGTAAAGAATTACGGATAGTCAATAAATTCATTAGGAAGAGTAGCGGAGTATTGAAAAAAATATATGGATTAAGGAGCTAGACAGACCTGTTCTACCCAAGTTCTGCCACTAATTAGCTGTATGACAAAGAACAAGGTACTTAAGCTCTCAGCCTATTTCTTCATGTCAGAAGGTAATAACAATTCCTATCCCACATGACTACCTTACAGAATTTTAGAGGAATTTGCAGAATCAGCACATTTTCTGGCACATAGTGGGAACTCAGTAACAGTAAATTTCATTCTTCCTTTATTTTCTATTGAATAATTGCTCCTCATATTTGCCTGAATTATCCAGACTATTGATTCTTGGTGACTGTGAAAGCCAGAGTTAGGTAATTTATAAGAAGTGGCCATAGAATACAAAACACCTCAACAATACCCACCCAAATAAACAATAAGAGCCTAAAATACTTTCAACCATGCAAAAGCCAAAGAAGGCCCCAATTCCATATAATTTCTTTAGAATACCAGTCAAAAACAATAAAAATTTGACCCACTTAGAGTTAACTCCATACCATGAGCACAGGGCCAGATCACAAGTAAGTAGAGAACATTCTGAAGGGTTACACATTTCCTCTAGTTGTTGGTGAGGCTGGGAGAAAATTATGAAGTGAAGAGCAGTGTCTTTTCCAGCCTAAATTGGCCTGAGAAGGAACTGGAGAGGGTAAACTGGAGGATTTCGGGAAACCTTCCAGAGTACCTCATGTAAAGAGGGTGGCCACAGCATTAGCACCCAGGTTTCACTTGGTATGTGCAGCACACAAAGTAGAGTGAAGCTTTGCCACCAGCAAACATTCACAAAAACTGTGGAGAGGACAAATGTAAAGTGAGGCCTAAGGGCAAAAGTAGGACCACAGTGGCTCCCACGGCTTACCAGAGAGGAAGTTTCAGTCTGTGGAGAAGCAAGAAAATAAACCTCAATATTTTAAGTATGTATACAGCCAAGTTTGCACTACCTAACAGACGGTAATTTATACCTTTCCTACTTTAAAGGAATTAAAATTGTTCTTTATTTGATAAAGAATCTATGATATAATAGATAGTAGCCTTTGAATTAATTTATAATGAGTTTTTAAATTGCTATTCTCTCTGGGCTAAGAGTTTGCGGCAACACGGCAAAAATGCAACAAGAAGGTCGGGATCACTTCACTGATGGTGAAGCAATTCAGTCAGCACACCAAGTACACTTGAAGAGACAAGCTATGGCGATCTTCCACTGTGATTCCTGCCTGAAAAAGTAGCTGATTGTGCCTGACACACAACACCCCTTCTGTAGTCAAAGTAAAGTCTGCCATCAGGAGACTGAAGGGCTTGAAAGATCAGTAGAAGCTCCACAATTTGAAACATCTCTAAACTTAACATAAATGGGTTAATTTATATAATTTTTTAAAAATGGAATTACGTCTTCCCCAATATTTAACTCTCCAAGCAAAGGTCTTAGAACTACTAATCTACATAACTGATAGGTGAGATCATTGTGGCTATCATTGTCTATTAAAATAATCATTTAATCATTATTAATATAAAACAACAGAAGATTCTCAGAAATATGAGGAAAATCAGAAGCCAAAAAAAGGTGACCAACCTAGATGATCAGAACAAACAACGATCAGTGAATATGTTAATTCTAGAGATAATTTTTTAAAAGCCTAATTAGAATTCTCAATATATGAGAAGATAATATTGTATTTTTTTTAAGAAGAACAGGAAATGTCTATTAAAAAGAGCATCAGAGAAGAACAAATCTTTTTAATAATTCAAAAAAACAATTGACATAATCGATAAATCTGTAGAAGCAATAATTAGCAGAATGGGTATTGCTGAAAACCAAGACTGTGAGAAATCCTTCCAGGAATCATCCTAGAATTATATACCAGTCAAACTGCCATTCTTGTGTGAAAGCAAAAATTTGTTCAACTATTGAATTAATGAATAAAATAAATGAGTTACAGGTAGAAAGCACCACAAACTTTTAACAATTGCAAACACTTGTAGCAAATGCTGTTTCTCCTCACTCTCGGCAGACCTGACTTCCAACCACCAGCACCTGAAATTTCTTCTTTTAATTTTCTGGCTTTTTCTAGGTGCCCAAGCCCACTCTGCCTGCAGATAAAGTAGGCCAGAAATATTGAAGAATTAAGGCTCCCTACCCCTGGAGTAACCCTCAACCACTTGCTGACAGTAGTGGGTGGATAAATACCTCAGCTCTCTCACCCCCTGAGCTGGATAACTCTGAAGTAAACTTTTGAGAGTGGCTCCAGGAGTTTCCCAGAGGGATTAGGATCTAGTTTCTCACAATGGTAAGCTATTTGCTGACACATCTTTTAGTGACTTCCCTACTTTCTCTGTCCCAATTCCCCACTCCCCTACCTGTACTTCTTAGAAACTACTTGCACTCAAATTCTGGAACTCAAGCTAAGATGACCCTTTTACTCCAAATCATTATTCTAAAGTCATAAGAAAACCCTGTTAGAAATGCAAGAAGGAAGACCACAAATGTAATAGGAAATTTTAGCAGATCCCCCTCAGAATCTCATAGAACAAGTAGACCTATATTTTTTGAAATGATAAAGGGGACTTGAGTAACAATAGCAAACTTGATATAATGCATTATGTAAGTGATAAGTGAGAATATTATCAAAGGTCTACTTTTCCATACAGCACCAGACCAAGATGGTTTCCCAGAGAAAATTAAAAAAACAGATAACTTCTATGTTATTTAAACTGTCATAGAGAACATGAAAAGGGGACATTTTCAATGTCGGGTTTATGAAGCTAGTATAAATTTAATTCTAAAAATTAATAGAGTTTACATGTCCACCTATAAGCACATACCTACCCAATTATAACTATATAGCAATTCCATTTGGGAGTATAATGCAAAACTGCTAAATAAAATATTCACAGCCAAGTCAAATCTAGAATTATATCAAAAGCATATTACAGCATGACCAAGTTGGCTTTATTCCAGGAAAACAGGGGTAACTCACCCTGGGAAATCCAATTCTGTAATTGTGTTGATAGGTCAATAAATTGAAACCACATATTTATCTCTATAGATGATTTTCAAAAGGCATTAAATGTAACTTGTTATCTATTTCTATAGTATGAATAGAAGAGAATTTCCTTAATATTTTTCAGACTAACAGAAAAAAAGGCATCACCCTTTCTAAATTAAAAATTAGAAGCATTTCTATAGTCAGAGATAAAACAAGAATATTTGCTGTCACTTCCATTTCTTGACATTGCTCTGAAGTTTCTAGTCAATACAATGAGACAAGAAAAAGAAAGAAGCAGGGTACACATTGGAAGGAAGCAAGAAAATTATCATGATTTGCAAATGATATAATTATCTACCCAGAAGAGGCAAGAGAACCAAATAAAAAAGTTTATAACAGAGTATAGTAAGGTGGCAATTATAATATTAACATATAAAAATCAGTAAATTCTGAACATTAGCAGTAATAGGGAACAGTTCTACTCACAGTCCAATTGAATAAAAATGGTATTATTTCTGGAGATAAACCTAAGGAAAATTATATAAAACCACTGTGAAGAGAACCATGAAAGTTTACTGAAGGAGACTGTGTACATATAATTATGATTTCTATATGCATAAATTTTAAAGGATGGCAGGAAGTACACCAAAACACATCTTTAGAAGGTGGAATTACAAGGGAACTTTCAATTTCCCTGTTTCTTAATTTTTGCAATGATTTGTATTGCCAGGAAGATATCTTCTTTTTTGAAACAAAAATGAATAGGAAATATTAAATTTTAATACTTTTAGGTCATTTTGACCCACGTCTTTATTCATAATTGTCCTTCCAATGGAATTGCTGTTCTATGTTCACATCATCCATGAGCAGCAGTAAAGGGGAGAGTTTTTTGGAGCTTATGAACAAAGCTGTGACTTAAAGCAAAAGATAGTTTTTATATTGAATCCAAAATAAAACTGAGTCCTAATGGTTTTGAAACAACTCCTTCTACTAACAATATTATATCTACGGCTCAAAGATATTTGAAATTCTTAGCAGAGACTGTGCTTCCAATACGAAAAGTAATCAATGCTATTTTTTCTTTTTTCAAGGTTAATGTTGAACACAAATCATCCAAAAATAAGTAAAATTGGTGACAATATTTTGTAAATAAGAGAATGACTGATTTTAATATTAGGTTTTTCAACTAGTTTGGGCAGAGTAACTAATTTGCTCATTTATATTTCCTAGCTACCCAAGGAATTCATCTACAAGATCAAAAGATTTAGAGTTTTCATCACATTGATCAAAAGATTCTGAGAATATTCCTTCTTTCAAAGATATCCATCATAACATATCCATCAGCTTTAATGGAAAAAAACATGCTTATGCCAAGTGAATATCTTTTCTTTGTTGGTCTGCTCAAGCAAATGAACTTTATGAAAGTACCATAACATTTTTATTAACAAAAAATTGTATTAGCACTACAAAAAGACATGCAGAATATTTTTAATGCACAAAGGAAATACCTCTAATACAGGGTATGTTAGCCTAGATACAATGGCATGAAATTATCATTCCAGCTCTTCTTTTTAATATAATTCTATGAAATCACATCAAACAGCCAACCGAGTAAATCTTTTAAATGAATATTCTATGCTTAGCCTTATAAAACCTTTTTATGTTTCAAACATGTATTTACCCCCCTGAAATGAAACAATTCATAAAAACAACACTGTCTGCTATGTACATAATGTGTACAGTCTTTAAGAGTCCGTAGTTATATAATTATCCTTTAAATCAGTCCAGGTTTCATCTTGGTAAGCTAATAAAAGGGATTTATTTAAAACAGCTTATTTATAACAGGTTCTCCAAGAGCATAAATATTTATTATAATAATTTTATTTAGAAAACATGGGACTCTGTGAACTCATTTTGCATGATGAATTGAGTTTTATAAACAAATATGCCCTTCATTGACAATTTCCTTCTCTTTGGTAAACTAAATTATAGATGTGACCCAAAGTTACAGTTTGATTTTCATAAGCAATAGTCCTAATATCTAAGTCTACCTAATAACCAAAGTGCCCATGTATCATTCTGATTAAGTAGTGGAAAAAGCAGCCAATTTGATGAAAACTCAGTTAAGTAGTTATTTTATTTTAAAAGACAAATTAATAAGGTACTTGAATAAATTTTCACTGCCAAAGTCCTTTGGCATTTGTTAACCCTGTCTAAGTGGTTCAAGATAAAGTTATTAGTTAAACTGGATGTATCCAGAAGTTTGTGGAGGAAAAGAAGCATAAAATAAATTTTAGGTTAGTTGATTATGAGGAGGAAAATGGGAAGAGAAGCAAAAGAACACCCATGGGGGGATATGCACCTTCCCATTTAAAGCTTCCATACCTTAGACACGTCTTATTCTCCTCAAATTACAAATAAAGAAATGAAGCAATATGCCTCAAAGAAGAATTAATTTGTCCAAAGTCACAAAAGTGATAAAGATTCTATTCCAGTTTTAAACCCGAGTTTCTGACTCTAACCTATGGCTTTCCCCTTTTCAGCATGCTGCTCCACAGGCTTTAACCAATTGGTATAATATATATTTCTATGTGGCCATTTATTCCTTCTGGAAGTTTTCTGAAATATGAATTTATTTTATCTCTAGATTCATTTGAATGTTACAAATGAGTAACATTTTTTAAAAAACTAGTACAAGTAGATGGAGCCCAAGTTTTCTTGGTTAATAAACAATAGACGTTAGACTGGAATCTAAGATCAGGAAATATTAACCCACTTCTTCCACCTACTTGGCTAATAATCTTTTAAATTCTCTATAGCAACAACAACAAAAAAGAGCAAAATATTAAAAGAATGAAACTCTGTATTTCCAGTATCAGGTATTTGATTCAACTCCAGAGTAGCCTGGGGAAATTGCTTTGCCTGTCTCAGACTCAGTCTCCTCAGCAGAAAGGGATGCTAGATATTGAGCACTTCATAGCTATCTCTACTTTTTGCTAAGGAGATAACAAGAGGAAATTGAACTAAATTAGACATTTTGGAGAAATTATAACACCCTGAATAAAATCTCTCCCTCTCAATAGTTTTTTGAAAATTAAAAATTGCTGTTGTCTTACCCAAAATCACTATAACTTGATGGAAGAATTGGAGAGAAGGTAAAAATGACTTGCTTAACGTCATTGATTCTTGATCTGGTTTATCTTCAGTGATTCTTGATTCTTTCCTGGGATCAACAACTCTTTCTAAGATTCCCATCAGTTGCTTCTGTCAGACACTACTAATACCCTAGTGATGTGAAGGAGTTACTGCATCTTCTCATAGGGAACAATTTTTCCATTTCTCTGATTATTTGTTCTCTGTACACTGACTTGTTTTGATCTTGAATAAAAGCATTGTATCAAATTATTTTAACTTCCAATTAGCTGCAGTACAAATATCTCAAGTTGTTCCCATAAATAAGATATCACAGACTGGAGAAACTCAGTTGCTAATTTGCACTAAAAATGATGAGTACCATTGAAAATTACCACATTTTGTAGATTAGAGAGCATATAAGCAAACATGATTAAAAATAAGATATTGTTCAACTAGATATTCTTCTTATATAAATTCTTTAGTTTGAATTATTTGCATAAACATCCTTTGCTCTCTCTGTACCATGATAGTGAAACATCACCAAGTATTAGTAACACTTTCAACCATTTAATCTTTTCTAAGCAATGTAATCAAACAGTCTAATTTTCTTTATTAAAAATCGAGTCTGCAGAATTTTTTTCTCCAGCTGATCAAGAACAGGAGGAAAGAGGCTTAAATATGAGTTATAAGAAAAAAAAAAAAGATTTTAAATGAAGGTCATTAAATTCTGGAATAAGAATAGGGAAAGACCAAAAAGAACAAAAATAGACTTTAGGTAGAGAGTAGACCTCCTACCTACTGGAATGATTCAGCTACCATTCAAGGATCAATTCCCATAAATCTAAAAATTTTAGTCTATATTCACACATTAAAAAAATAGACCATTCTTGCCTTTTCAGTTTACAGACAAGGAAACAGAGACACAAAATGTGAGATGACTGCTCAAGACCTGCCATTAGTTTGGGAAATCACCAAAATTAGAATCCAAGTGTCAGACCTAAATTTCTCCACCTTGAAAAACACAAGTTTTACTGTTTTAGCTGACTAAAAACATTCAACAAAAAACATGGCATTTGTGGTTTTGGAAATATGGGTTGTAGAGTTGATGAAAACACAAATCACGATGTTATACCACTCTAGATAATATTAAAGCTGCATTTCTGTTTTCACCCTTTTCTCTTTTCCATGATCTACTATTGCTCTCACATAACTTGAAGAGTATTTTGTCTTCAAGGGTTGATTATATATCCAAGGCATAGTTTGCTTGGATTTCAAAGTTTGTACTACAGGAAAAGGACTTTGGGCTCCAGATTTAAAGTTATATGAAAGGAATACAAGTTTTAAATTTGTACAACATCAAGTTTGGAAAATTAACCTTTAAAGCTAAGCCAAAAAGACTTAACTTGTTTCTTAAAAAGTTTCCTAGAAAAGTTAGAAATCAGATTCAGCTAATTGAAATTTGAGTACTTGCTATTATTTGGCATACAGATAACTGAGACTGCTATCAAGGGATTTACCTAATCAGGATTTTTGAAGTAAGTAAGATTCATAGCAAAGAAAATAGGAAAATATTTCATATACATAGAATCTTAAAATAAGAATTTATTTTATGACAAACCTTCAGAAGGAAAAATCTAAAGATACTTAACATGTAAGACTGAAATAATAATACTGCTGGTGTAAGAAAATAGTGTTTTCACTACAAAAGTGTGAAATTTACAGAAAAGGAATTGTATGTCAAAGTTTTTTTATATATACATGAAGTTATATTTATATGCACACATGCACATACGTACATATTTAGGTATATCTTTATACATAGATTGTATTTATGGATATATACATATATTTGTGCACATAAATACACATAGGACACACATACATAAACACAGTTTAAATAGGTGGATAAATCTTGTACATTCTAGTTCTCATCACCTATCAATTTTCTTCAACTAAACCCTAAATTTTATAGCATTAGGATGCTCTTATTAGCCAAAAATGTTCCTAACCAGGCCATGACTTCTGGTCACTTAATCTTTGCCTGGATAACACATTACTATTAAAAACTATATAAGAGTTTTGAATATAAATGAATATTGAAAAATCTAATCTTCTAACCATTAGCAATCAAAAAACCCTTCAGTAAATTAGCTTAGCAAATCTTTAAAAAGCAAGGTAAGGAAACATATCTGAGTTGTTTTACTAATTCTCTCATTTTGTAATTTGTGATAACTACAAAGGGAAATAATTTTCCCTTCACTGTTTACACTTCACACCCACTAATGTTAATGAAAATGACACTTGGAAAATAAATGCCAAATTTGTCTTTAGTGTTGCTGGAGCCCCCACTGCGGCTGAAAATATGCGTAGATGATGACAAGGTAAATAAATTTCTTGGGGGTAAATTCCACAGCTGAGGAACAAGCTTGCACAAGCAAGTTCTAACTAGGATGACTATTTTCCTTATCATCCCCTATGGCAATATAAAGCTGTTTTAAGTTTATAGGGGTAAAGTGATGATGAACTAGTTAACTCTTAACTTTAGTTGTTGTTTTTTTCCAAATAATACTTGATGTCCATCATATAATGTATTTGCTTTTGAATCACATGCAATTAACCTCTCTCCACAATAAAAGCATAACTCAGAATTTCCAGTATTCACTTTAGTGCCTCTACTAGTTACTAAGGATCTCTCTAGCCCCAAAATGTTGCTAAAATGAATCTTTTTTCAAGAGCTAATTCAGACCTCCTGGATACCAACAAGTGCACGGCAAAATTATGCAAAGTATATGTAAGCAAATTTCATCAGTTGATGTCCAAATGTTCTTAAAGAACTCCAAATACTATAATTATAAATTAACACATTTCTTTACATAAAAGCCAAAAAACTACTTTATTCCTAAGTATAATCTAGAATGTACAAAAATTATTTGGGCTAAACACTAGAAATATTATTACTTATAAGTGGTCATGGAGTTCTCAGCATGCTGAACACAGTATAAACATGCTGAAAATATAGTCCAGTCTCTTGAAATCATGTAAGCTACTTAAATATGTACTTTCCATGTTTATGGTAAATGTTCTCTTCATATTCCCACTTTTATTCTTACAGGAAATGAGGTGACAAGAAAATGCTATACAAAAGTAACATGGTATGGATATTCCAGTATGGTGTCCCTTCACTGGAGAAGATTTTCTGAAGTTGCTGATTTCAGAATATCCTAGAACTTCAGGGTTGAAGGGAATCTTAACATCAGTTAGTCCAGTCCCCTTTCTGTGTCTTAAATTCCATCGCCAACAGCCAATGATAAAGAATATAGCACCTAACAAGATTCCATTTCTGGACACGTCTGGTTTTCAGTCTTTCTCTCAAAATTTGAATTGAAATCCCTAAATTTTCTATCTGTTCAGACTTCTAAGGTAAGTTTTTAATGGAAAGCAAGAGGATATGCAATTGTGTAAGATAGTTTAAGTGCAGAGAAGAGGGAAACTCAGAAATGCCAATCAGAGCAGAAAAAGCCCCAAGAAATCCAGCTCTCCCTAGCCAAAGGACCAAACAGGGGAACACTAGAAACACGGATAACTTAAAAAACAAAACAAAAAACCTCCATACTCCAACTGAACATCACAGAACAAAATAGGGCCACACCCTACCCTTGCCAGCAAAGGCCAAGTGCAGAACCCAGACTTCTTCCCCAACCCAGCTATGATAGGTAGCCTGGGTGTTGTCCAAGAAGGCAGAGAGGAGAGTCAGAAATTTCAAGATCCCCTCCAATTCTAAGATTCTAATTCATATATTCCCACATAGCAAAATGAGCTGCTGATTCTATGAGTATATGAGTATGCATTGGGGTTGGGGAAATGAGGTTCAGTTAGAACCTATGGCAGGAAAAGATATTGAAACTACTGATGTGTTACAATAACCAGTCCAACTGCCTTCCTCTCTACAGGCTCCATCCCAATATTAGATCCACTAATCTTGGTCAAGAATCTAAAACAATGATGGAGTAGAGATAGCTCAAGTGGCTGGGCACCTGCTTCCCATGTACAAGGTCCTGGGTTCGATTCCTGGTACCTCCTAAAAAAAAAAAAAAGAAAGAAAAAGGAATCAAACAGTGATGTTCTGAAGACAGCTCAAACTGGCTCTTGAGAGCCAATTATTAAATATTCAGGAAATTTGCAAGCTAGTTGTGTTAAACTGTTGGTAGCTTACACTCAGCCATGGTGGGAGTATTTATACCACAGAAAGGGACAGACACCAAAAAATCAGGGTTTTTATTCAGAGAGCAGTTTACTAGCACACCACTAAACAGCTATTCCCCTTCCCATAGGCTATAGAGTTATTCATCTTCTGGCCCTTGCCAACATCTCCAGCTCCATCTCTTACCACCAACATCTCTCCGTTGCCCCACATTAAACACTTCAGAAGGACTTAAAATGTGTAGGCTCACAAGCACTCCACAGACCCTCATCTCTGTGCTTTGGTACATGCTGTTCCTTCCACCTAGAATACCCTCTACCATCACCACCACCATCATCACTAACCCCCCTGTATCCACCATCATCACCAGCACCCCTACACCCACCTTCAACTCCATTTTTGCCTAGAAAACTTTGTGCTTCAGTCTTTGGCTTAGTTACCATCTCCTCCAAGAACCTTTCCCTGTCCCAATTGACCAGGTTAGGTACCTTCGCTGTTCTCCTATAAGACTCTGTATTTTCTCATCATAATACATATCACAATGTGTTGAAACTCCTTGTTTATTTCTCGGTCTCTCTGAGTAAAGGATAATCCCTTGAGGCAGAGTATCTGGTTTAGAATTGTATCCCCAGCCCATATACAGTGAAGGGCACATAGTGATTGTTCAAAAATCATTGTTGAATGAAAACTTTATTAACTAATTCCAAACTAGTATTTGTCTTCCATGGAAAAACATTTATAATTTTGCCAATGAAATGGATTGGAAAATAGGGTTTGATTGCTGGAGCATCACTTTAAATTCAATTTCATTGGTATAAATCTATTTCACAAAGAGAAAGATGGCTCTTTACATATGCTCGCATACGTACAAAAATGCTTAGTGCACATTTATATGTAAGGCTCTGTCTACTTATCTTCAAATAATTTTTAAAGAATGCCTATCATCATTATCATTAGGAGGGTGCTTTAGTTAATTTGCATTTCCATGGCACCAAACACCATAGTGCTGTGTGCTGTATCTCTAAGCACATTCCAATTTCTTTTCATTTATCAAGATGTTTAATGTTCATCACTGTTTTCCCTGAACACATACACAATGTTTTAAGGAAAAAACAACAATTAAAAAAATAATATTTTCCTAAAGGAATTAAGAATATAATGTAAAATTTCTCAATCTAATTCCAGCCCTGAGTATACAAAAGTTTCATTAATTCCAAGAAACATAGGAGAGAAAAATCCAACTTTCAAATTTTCCTTAGTGGCTTGAGAACATTCTTAATGTTTTTTTCCAGAATACACTGGCGTAAAGATGTAGGAATAAAATTTGTTCCATTTCAAGGAAATTCTCCTTATTTTTGTTCTGTTTTGTTTTTGTTTTTTTAAACCCATTTATGGAAATTAATAATAACCATCCAATAATCATGCACCTACAAAATACCCATGAAATTTTTGCCTAAATAAGGGGCATGGCTGGGAAGCAGATGTGGCTCAGGTGACTAGGCTTCAGCCTACCACATGGGAGGTGGCTGGTTCGATCCCAGTGCCTCCTAAAGAAGACAGGGAGCTGGTGCTATAGGCAGGCACAGCAAACTGACACAAGAAAAGACACAAGAAGAAAAGAAAACATAATAAGAGACACAACAAAGCAGAGAGCACAGGTTCCTAGAGCCTCCTAAAGAGACAGCAAGCTGACAGGCAGGTGTGGAGAGCTGATACAGCAAGGTGACACAATAGAAACACAGGGAGGAAAAACACAGTGAGAGACACAACAAAGCAGGGAGTAGAGGAGGCTCAAGCAATCAGGCACCTCCTTCCCACATCAGAGGTCCCAGGTTCAGCTCCCATGCCTCCTAAAGAAACAAGGAAGACTAACAGACATCGCAAGTGCCAACAACAAGGGGGGGGGGTGGGGAGAAATAAATAAAAATGAAAAAATAAATCTTTAAAAAAATAATAATAAGGGGTATAGGAATAGTTTCCCCAGTCAATTATAATGGATCAGTATTAGAAGCATCTTTTTTTTCCCAAAGATTTATTATTTATTTCTCCCCTGCCTCCCCCCACCCCCCATTGTTTTGCACTCACTGTCTGCTCTCTGTGTCCATTCTCTGTGTGTTGTTCTGTGTCTGCTTGTCTTCTCTTTAGACATCATCGGGAACCAATCCTGGGACCTTCCAGAGTGGGAGAGAGTCACTCAATTTTTTGCACCACCACAGCTCCCTGGTCTGCTGCATTTCTCTCCTCTGTGTCTTTTTGTTGTGTCATCTTGCTGTGCCAACTCTCCGCTCAGGCCAGGACTCCATGTGGGCCAGCATTCCTGCGCGTGCCAGCTTGCCTTCACCAAGAGGCCCCGGGAATCGAACCCTGGACCTCCTACATGGTAGATGAGACCCCAATCACTTGAACCACATCCGCTTCCCAGAAGCATCTTAAGAATCTTGGTTCTAAATTGAGCGATTTCATATGCTAAGCTTAATAAATGCTGATTAATTATTAATCACTAACTATATGACATGGCTAGTGCCCTACCAGACACTTTACATATAGTACTTTTTTTTTTTAATTCCTAGAATATGATGAGGCAGATATTATCACCATTTTACAGATTTTAGAACTACTCTTGACCAAGGGCACAAATTAGCAAGTAGCAAACTCAGGATTTTAAACACATTTTCTTATCTGCAAAACCTTTGCTTTTTTTATTATCCTATGTTGCCTAATCAGTGATATCTGTTATCATTTAACAAAATAATAGAATAACATTTAAAAGATGTTGATTTTTTTACATTCTTAAACATACAAACTTTTGACATTTTCACAAATCTTACCCTCAGATCTGTCCCATCTCCCTTTCATTTCAACCTCAACCCACTTCTTCTCTGCCACTAGATAGATCAGAAATGGATGCATGCATTCTGAATCTACTCTTGAAATTAAAAAGATATACAAAATATGTTGTGATCCTGAATCTGATCTCTTCACTTTCTCATATACAGGAAATAATAGTTGGTACATAGCCTGTTTCATGTCTACATTTACAGACTTTGTCATCCCTGTGAACAAATATAAGACTGAAGAAGTCAGATGCATTTTCTGTTAGCATAACAGGTAACAATAAGAGATCAGTATCTTATTTTCCTTCTTTTTTTCTGTTATAACATGTATAAACTCTTTTTCCAGGTTCTTTGGGAAAAGAAAAAGGAAACTATGGTAAAATATCTATAAGTATATAGTCCAAAATATGTTTATAAAATACAGCATCATGAAATAGCAGCACCAAATTTTTATATAGGAGGAGATAAGGGAGCTAGGGAATTTGCCTTAAAGCTTCATTTGAAATTACTCAGTGGTTGAAATCCCAGAAAGTTTTGTGAGAGCTATTGAACAAATGCCTAAAACAAATGAAAAACCCAAGTGTCCCTCTTTATCAAAATCTTAATGGAGGGAGTTGACTTCTGCATGATGGAATGATAAAAATAGAAAAATTTTCTCCCCACAAAAGCAATTATAAAGCTGAACAAACCTGTCATAATAATTTCAGTGCAGCCAAAGATATATAACAAACTAAAAAGTGCCTATTCATGAAAATTGTGAAATTTCAGGTGAGAACACTGTCCATCAGTGATGTCTTTGCCTGGAGTTTCCCCCATGTTATCTTCAGAAGAGTCAGCTCAGTAGTTAAGCCAGGGAAGGGCAGGCAAGGTCATGAAAATCAGCAGCCTCACTATACTGCCAGAGGAGGCTCATTTGATTTGAAACATTGTCAATTAAATATGCTTACACTGAGATAAAGCAAACAAGGAGGGCCAGCAGCTCCACAAGTTTGATGTAGTAGTCAAATTTAGCACAACCACCTGGCAAATTAGCTGTGGATTTCCGGGAAACAGCCATAAGTAGGTTGATAAGTTCTCCATGAATCTTGGATTGACTAGATGATGTGTGCATCTGTAGCAAAGACCAAATCAGGCTCAAGCTTTCACATCTCTGGCCAATGGAGACTATGTAAATACACAGAGGAGATGGAAAGAATAGCTGAGGATAAGTAAAAGCTGAAGCAGACTTAAAAACAGCTTGAACTTTCAATTAACTCCCAAGTCTACACACAGATCAGAGGTGGAAGTCCTACAGACTCAATATTTGAGCAAAACATCTGACCACTATTTGGATAAACACTAACCTATGCAGAAAAGAAATGTAACCCCTAGAAAGTCAGATTTAAAAATAAGAACATAATAGAGATGTCTGTAGCTGCATATTATAAGGAATCAGACTTGACAGATTTAGAAAACAAAAAACAACAAAAGACCTCAGAAGGGAAAATCAGAATCCAGAGTTGCTCCAATATATAATCTAAAATGTATAGTATTCAACAAAAATTATGCAACATGCAAAGAAGCAAAAAGTTATGAACCATACTCAAAGGGGAAAAGCCCAACAGAAACTGTCTCTGGGGATCCCCATAGGTCAGATTTCACAGACATGGACTTCAAAGCAGCTATTATAAAATTTTTTTAAAAAATAAAGGAATCCATGTTTTAAAATACAAGTAAAGTAAGGCAATTACTTAATGAATAAAGAAATTAAACAGAGAGATAGAAAACATTTTTTAGAAGGAAATAATGAAATGGAAATTCTGGAGGTGAAATTACAATAACTGTAATGAAAAATTCACTGGAAGGACTCAACAGCAAATTTTAAATAGAAGAAGAAAAATCAGTGAAGTTGATGCTGGAATAATAGATATAATCAAAGCTGAAGAACAGAGAAAAAAAGATTGAAGACTGGTGAACAGAGCTTCAAAGGTCTTTGAAAAAACATCAGGCATACCAATGTATGTGTATTGGGAATCCCAGAAGACATGAGAGAGAAAGAAGCAGAAACAGATATTTTAAAAAATAATAAGGACTAGAAATTCCAATATTTAATGAAAAATGATAATCTACAGAACCAAGAAGATCAACAAACTCCAAATAGAATAAAACTAAGAGATCCACACCTAGACATGTGTGATGGTTAGGCTAATGTGTCAACTCGGCCAGGTAGTTGTGTCCAAGTGTTTGTTCCAGAAAGCACTGGGCTAATTGTAATACGGGAGCATTTGTGGACTTCGATCACCAGTGAGTTTACTGCGTGGATGGCTGATTATATCTGCATCAATCAGGGAGATTGTATTATCAATGGGTGGTGCTTTTATCCAATCAGTTGAATGACTTAAGAGTGTAGGTGATTTCAACATTCAGAGAGAATTTCCCAGCTCGTCGTTGGACAGGCAACTTCTCCCAGAGACTCATCAACGACCTTTCATCGGAGCCCCTGGTTTGCAGCTTGCCTGAGGAACCTGGACTTGTGAGTCCCCACGGTCACGTGAGAGACTCTTTTAGAGTTCCATATTATTCACAGATATCTCCTGCTGATTCTGTTTCCCGAGAGAACCCTGACTAATACAACATGTTATAGTCAAACAAGTAAAAGACAAAGACAAAGAAAATTTGAAAATAGAGAAAAATGACTCATCATGCACAGGAAATAATACAATTTAATGGCTTATTTCTCACCAGAAACAATGGAGGCCAGAAGGCAGTGGATGACCTACTCAAAGTGTTGAAAGAAAAAATTGACAACCAAGAGTTCTATATCCAGCAAAACTGTTCTTCAAATTTGGGTGTAATACTTTTTATTCCCACCTAAGCCAAGACTGAGGCAATTCCTTACTAGCAAATCTGCCTTACAAAAATAATATATAAAGTCCTTCAGACTGAAAGGAAGTGGCAACAGATGGTAGCTTAAATCCATGGGAAGAAATGAGGAGTGGTAAATGGTAAATATGTGGATAAGTATATAAAAACTCTATAAATATATTTTCTCATTTATTCCCTTAGCTTCTTTAATAGAATAACATTGTATAACACAAAAATTATATTTCTACTTTTGTGGTTATAACATTTAAATGATATAAATATAAAATAACATAGAAAGGGGTGAAAAAACAGACATTCTGAAGCAAAGGTCTAGAGCATTATTCTGAAGTAGGTAATGAGAGGTTAAGATACATATAATAATACCTACAGCAACCACTAAGAAAGTAGTTCAAGTAGTAAATAAACAAGAACAACCAAAAAAAAAGATTTTAAAAAGTAGTAAAAAAATCAAGAGCAGAATTTAAATGATATACTAAAAAGTATTTATTTAATGCAAAAGAAGGCAGTAAAAGAGGAAGAGAGAAAGGTAAAAGACATGGGAGAAATAGAACACAAATAGCAAAATTACAGATGTAAATGAAACCCTCTCAATAATTACATTAAACATAATGAATTAAACATCTCACCTCAAAAACAAAAATTTTCAGACTGGATATAAAGCAAAATTTAACTATACCCTGTCCACAAAAGATAAACCTTTGATTCAATTGCTACAAATACTTTGAAAGTAAAGGAATAGAAAAAAATATAACCATGCAAAGAGTAATCATAAGAGAGTTTAAGTGGTTATATTAATATCAGACAAGTAGATTTTAAAACAAGAACTATTACAAGAGACAAAGAGGGATATTTTAAATTATAAAAGCATCAATACATTAGAAAGATATACCAATCATAATTCTATACATACTTAAGAAAAGATCTCTAAATACATGAAGCAAAAACTGACAGAATTGAAAAGAGAAATAAACAATTCAACAACAATAGTTGAAGAGTTCAATAACCCACCCTCAATAACTGGAAGAACATCTAGACAGAAATTTGGCAAAGAACAGAGAAGATGTAAAAAACACTATGAGCCAATTTAACTAAATGTACAGATTTAAAACAGACCATTCAATGACTGCAGAATACACATTCTTTCCAAATGCATGTGGAACATTATCCAATATAGACAAAACAAGACTCAATAAACTGAAAAGACTGAAATTACACAATATATGTTCTCTGACCACAACAAACTTAAATTAGAGAACAAAAACAAGAGAGAAATCAAGGAAACTAAAAATATGTACAAATTAAACAGTATATTTCTAAATAACTAATGGAACAAAGAAGAAATCAACAAAGGAAATTTTTAAAAATATTTTTAACTGAATGACAGCAGAAGCCAAACATAAGATTTTATGAGATGCAATTAAAGCAATGCTTAGAAGGAAATTTATAGCTTTAAAAAAATTATTTCAGAAATGAAGAAAGGTCACAAATCTATAAACAAAACCACTTCCTTAAGAAAATGAAAAGACCAAACTAAATTCAAAACAGGCAGAAGGAAGTATATAATAAAGATTAAAATAGAAATGAATGAAAAAGAAAATGGGAAAACAATAGAAAAAAATGAATTCCAAAGTTGGTCCTTTGAAAACATTAGTACAATTGACAAACGTTTAGCTTGACTGACCTAGAAAACAAGAGAGAAGACCCAAATTACCTAACACGTGAATAAAAGTGGACATTACTAGCATCCCTACAAATATTAAATGCATTATAATACAATATTATGACCAATTTAAGCCAACAAATTAAACAATTTAGAAGAAATGGAAAAATTCCTAGAAAGACACAAATTATAAAAACTGCCTCAATAATTTTTATTGAGAAAATAAAGAGAAAATCTGAATAGATTTACAAAAAGTAATGAGATTGAATTCATAATTAAAAATCCTCCCACAAAAAGTGCAGTTCTACATGACTTCACTAGTTAATTCTATCAAATACTAGATAAATATCATTTCTTTTTTTTTTTTTTTTTTTTAAAGATTTTATTTATTTATTCATTTATCCCCCCCTTGCTGCTTGTGCTCGCTGGGTCAGCTAACCACGCCATGCGGGCGGGCTTGCCTTCACCAGGAGGCCCCGGGAACCGAACCCAGGGCCTCCCATATGGTAAACGGGAGCCCTACTGATTGAGCCACAGCCGCTTCCCTAAATATCATTTCTTAAATAAGAAATGATACCAATCCTTCACAAACTCTGATTAAAAAAAAAAAAAAAAAAGGAGAAAACATTTCCCAACTCTATGAGTTTAGCTTCATCTTCATATCTAAGTCAGACAAGAAACTGCAAGAAAAGAAAGTTACAGACCAATATCCCTCATGAATATAGATACAAAAACATTAACAAAAACATAAAATAAATACATTAAATTTAGAAATTAATAAAATATTAGCAAACTGAATTCTGCAACATAAAAAGCTTAGATTACATGACCAAGTGGGGTTTATCCTATGAATTCAAGGTTCTTTTAATATCCAAAAATCAATTGGTGTATAAACCATATTAACAAACTAATGGATAAAGAACTACATGTGTTTGTGTGTTATTTTAATTGATACCAAAAAAAGCACCTGAAAAAATTCAACACCAATTCATAATTTTTTTAAACTCTCAACAAAATAAAAATAGAAAAGAATTTCCTTAAAGTAATAAAAGGCGTCTATGAAAAATATCCAGATAATCTTATTTAGTGGAGGAATACCAAATGATTTCCCCTGAGATCAGGTACAAGGCGAAGATGTCTGCTCTCACCACTTCTATTCAAATTACTCTAGAGGTTCTAAGCAGTGAAATAAGGCTGAAAGAAGGAAGGAAGGAAAAGAAAATGGAAGAAAGAAAGAAAGAAAGAAAGAAAGAAAGAAAGAAAGAAAGAAAGAAAGGAGGGAGGGAGGAAGATGGGGAAGAGGACAAAATTAATTAATTAAAGGCATTAAGATTGGAAAGGAAGATGTAAAAAAGAAAACCAGGAACAAAATAGATGAACACAAAGAGAGTATCAAAAGAGAGATGAAAATTATCTAAAGGAACCAAAGAGAGCTGAAGTCCACAGTAACAGAAATTTTAAATTCCCTAGAAGGATTCAACAAAAGATTGGAGCTGGCAGAGGAATCAGTGAACTTGAGATAATACAATTGAAATCATCCAGTCTGAAGAATAGAAGAAAGAAAAAATGAAGAAAAGCAAACAGAGCCTGAGAAACCTATGGGACACTATCAAACATACCAATATATGCACTGTGAGTGCCCCAGAAGAAAAGAAAGAAGAGAAAGGGACAGAGAGAATATTCAAAGAACTAATGGCTTATAACTTCCCAAAGACATGAATATACCATCTATGCTCAACAAACTCCAAAAAGGATAAACCCAAATGGACCCACACCAAAGCATATCTTAATCAAACTATCAATTGCCTAAGATAAAGAGAAAATTGTGAAAGCCTCATGAGAGAAGAAACATGTCACACACAAGTTAAGTGCTAATTTCTTATCAGAAACCATGGAGGCAAGAAGGCAGTGGGATGACACATTTAAAACATTGAAAGTAAAAGCTTCCAACAAAGAATCCTCTTTCCAGCCAAATTGTTTTCAAAAATGAGGAAGAGAGTCAGACATCTCCATAAAAACAAAGCCTGAAGGATCCTGTAACCACTCAACTGGCATTACAAGGGATGCTAAAGACAGTTCTGCAGGTTGAAAGCAAAGGACAATGGACAAAATATTAAAGCCACATGAAGAAATAAAGATATTCAGTGAGGTTACCAATATGGGTAATTATAAATCCCAGTACTATTGTATTTTTGGTTTATAACTCCACTTTTTACTTCCTACAGAATCTAAAAGGCAAATGCATAAAATTCAATGATAAATCCATTGTTTGTTGTTGTTGTTGTTGTTGTTGTTGTTGTTTTGTTTTTTAATTTATTTATTTTTTATTGTGGGTAAAAATCAAAATTTTCACAATACATACCAATATTTGTAAAATGATATATAAATATATATGCATATATGTGCATTTGCTTACAAAAATGTTATATATATATATATATATATATATATTTTTTTTTTTTTTTTTTTTTTTTTTAAGAGGTGCTTAGATTACCTAAAATATTACACGGAACCCACCAGGATTCCCATGTTGCCCACCTCCCACACCTCCCACCACATCCCACACAAACATCTCTCACAAGTGTGGCCCACCACCCTCAATGGACTTACACAACCAAATCCATTGTTTTTTACTCACAATGCACAAATATGTAATCTGTGACAAGAACTACATAAAGGTGGGGGGATGGAGAAGTATGGGAATATAGTTTGTGAATACTACTGAAGTTAAATTAGTATCAAATCAAATGAGATTATTACAGATTTAGGATGTTAACTTTAAGCCCCATGGTAACTACAAAGAAAATATCAGAGAATAAGCAAACTCATAGAGACAGAAATTAGAGTACAGGTTGCCAAGGGCAAGGGAAAGGGAGAATGGGGAGTTAATGCAAAATGACTAAAGGGTTTCTGTTTGGGGAGATGGTAAACTTTTAGTAATGAAAGGTGAATAGGATACGGCAACATAGCATATGTAATTAATCCCACTCATTGGTATGCGTGGGAGTGTTTATGGTTGGAAAGTTTATTTGTATATAGGTTCCCACAATTAAAAAAAAAAGACAAGCAGTTAAAGAGACAAAGACGATTAGAGAAAATACATGATCCTGGATGGGATCTAACAAAGGAGGAGAGAAGGCTCATAAGGACATTACTGGGGGACTTCCAGGAAGATGACATTGGAGTAGACAGGCAGGGCTCGACTCTCTCACAAAAACAATGGAGAAAGGGCCAAAAGTTGTCTGAGGGACCTGATTTGGGGGTCAGCAGATCAAGATAGTACTGCACAACCTCCGGGAGGACAAGGAACAGAGAGATGAAGAACCAGAAACAACAAACGTGAGTTTCTAAACCCCTGTGGTGACTAGGAAGGGCCCCAACCCCTACCTTCAAGACATTAAACCAGGATAAAACCCCTCACTCACTTCAGCAGACTGAGAGGGGAATAGAGGTCTTCCTCACTGTCAGCTGTTACAAGAGAATAAGGAGGGTTCATTGGAGGGCAGAGAGTGGTATCTCTTCAGTGGATTTGGCCATCACAGCCTGCTTTGAATCTCAGCTCTGGCCAGACCAGAAATACAGGAAAGCAAAGGTTGAAAGAAACACCTACATGGAAAAGTTCACCAACAAGCACCATTTGCTTACCAGCCAGGAAACTGGCTTTTTTCAAGGAGAAAAAATTGCTTTTAGATCTCTCTTTAGCCCCACTCCTGAGAGAAAATCTGTGCCCCATCAGTGAGTCCCTGGCCTAATTTTGAAAACTTAAGCTGGGCAATTTTAAAGACTTAGAATAAGTTGAATCAAACATCACAGAAGGGCTGTGTGTGGGGGCAGGGGGGAACACTAGGCAAGAGAGAAATTGACCAACAGAGTAAATTCACCAACATATTCAGATGCCTAGATATCAGCAAAATATTGCAATCCATACTAGGAAACAGGAAGAGATGGCCCAGACAAAGAAACAAAAGTATATCATGATGAGATACCGGGTTTAAGACAATTAATCAATGATAATTACACAACTCTCATAAATCATTTTAAAGAATTGATGAAAATATGACTAAAGAAATAAAGGATATTAAGAAGACACTGGGTGAGCATAAAGAACAATTTGGAAAGTGTGCAAAGAAAGTAACAAAGTTTATGGGAATGAAAGACACAAAAGATGAAATTAAAACTACATTAGAGTTTGATGCCTTGCCAGTGGGCCTACTTTGGAATTTATGCTCCTCTGTGTTACAGAGTTGGACTTGGTTGTGATTTCCCTAAATATGGTTCTTCTGACCCTTCTATATGAACCTACAATTAGTACTTGGATTGATAGGTGTACATCTAAGAGACTAAAATCTTTGGTCTGTCCATGTGCCAGCTGGGCCCTGAATCTCAGTGGAGTTGCAACACCTACTCTCCAGTTCACTGGGCTCACCCAAGACAAGTAACAAGGAGATGATGATGGACGACCATCTCAAGGAACTGAGAGAGTCTAAAACTGCAAGCAAGAGAGTTCCATCCATCTGCCCCATGGGATTGAAGCCCCCTCTCAATTAGAGGTGGAGTGGGCATCACCATCCCAGAATCTTCACGATTGGGGAGTGACCTATGGACTAAAGTAGACTTACTAGTATTCTTCTATAGACTTATTATCATTCTAGCAATGGAAGAAATTATATCATTGATGTAGAGGCAGTGGCCACTGGAGATTTGGAGGGTAGGGAGAGGGAAAAACAGACGAAATATGAGGGCATTTTCAGGACTTGGGAATTATCCTGAATGACATTACAATGACAGATACAGGCCATGACATATCTTGCCATAACCTACAAACTCGTGTGGAAGAGATATAATCTATAATGTAAACTATAATCCATGCTTAGTGGCAATGCTCCAAAATGTTTTCATCAATTGTAACAAATGTACCACACTAATGAAGGATGTTGTTAATGTGGAAAAATGTGGGAAGTGTAGGGAGCAGGGCAAATGGGAATTCCCTAAATTTTTAAGTAACACTTATGTAATCTAAATATCTTTTTTTTTAATTAAAAAATATATGAAAAACTACATCAGAGGCACATAACAGCAGATTTGAGTTGACTGATGACAGAATTAGTGATTTCAAGGACAGAACATCTGAACTAGAAGAGACAGAAGAACAGAAAGGAAAGAATGGAAAAAATGGAACAGGGTCTTTGGAAATTGAATGACAATGCAAAAAGCACAAACATACATGTTATCGGTGTCCCATAAGGAGAAGAGAATGGAAAGGGGACAGAAAAAATTTTTGAGGAAATAATGACCTCAAACTTCCCAACCCTTATGAAAGACATAAATATCAATATTCAAGAAGGACAACATACCTCAAACAGAATAAATCCAAATAGAACTATTTTGAGACACATACTATTCAGAATCACAAATATCAAAGATAAAGAGAGATTCTGAAACAAGCAAGAGAAAAACAAAGCATCACAAACAAAGAAACCTCAAGAAAACTAAGTGCTAACCTCTCATTAGAAACCACAGAGGTGGGAAAAAAAAAAAAAGTAGTATGATGTATTTAAGGTAGTGAAAGAGAAAAACTGCCAGCCAAGAAAACTGCCCTTCAAAAATGAGGGTGAGTTTAAAGTCTTCACAGACAAACAAAAACTGAGAGAGTATGTTACCAAAGACCAGAATTACAAGAAATACTAAAGGGAGTGCTGCAGCCTGAAAGGAAAAAAACAAGGGTGAGAGACTTTGAGAAGAGTGTAGAAATGAAGATTATTTGGAAAGGTAAATTAAAAAGTGAAAAGATAGACAATAGTAATATATGACAACAGAAAGCCAAAGGACAAAAGGGATGAAGTAAGTAATCCCTTTACAGTAATAACGTTGCATGTTAATGGCTTGAACTCCCCAAAGAAAAGACACAGACTGATAGAATTGATAAAAATATGAGCCATCTAGATGCTGTCTACGAAAGACTCACCTCAAATGTAAGGACACAAAAGGCTTGAAAGTGAAATGATGGAAAAAGATATTCCATGCAAATAGTAACCAAAAAAGATCTGGAGAAATGATACTTATATCAACAAAATAGATTTTAAATGTGAAACTGTTATATGGGATGAAGAAGGTCATTATATATTAATAAAAGGGTAAATTAACCAAGAAGAAATAACTATAATAAATATGTGTGCACTTAACCTGGGTGCCCCAAGATAAATGAGGCATACATTGCAAAATTGAAGGGAAAAGTAGATCTCTCTACAATAATAGCTGGAGACTTCAAAACACCACTCTCAGTGTTAGATAGGACGTATGGACAGAGGATAAATAAATAAACAGAGAACTTAAATAATATGATAAATGAACTAGACCTAACAAACATTTATAGAGCATTACACCCCAAAACAGCAGGATATATATTCTTTTCAAGCACTCATGGATTCTTCCCCAGGATAGACCACATTTGGGCCACAAGACAGGTCTCAAAAAATTTAAAAGGATTGTAATTCACAAAACACTTTCTCTGGTCATAATGGAATGAAGGTGGAAATCAATAATGGACAGAAAAAGGGAAAATTCATAATATATGGCAATTAAAGAACACACTCAAATAATCAGTGGTTCAAAGAAGAAATTGCAAGAGAATTCAGCAAATATCTTGAGGTGAATGAAAATGAGAACACAACATACCAAAACCCACGGGGCACCACAAAGGTAGTTCTGAGGGGGGAATTTATTTCCCTCAATGACGACATTAAAAAAGAAGAAAGAACTAAAATTGAAGATGTAACTGTATACCTGGAGGGACTAGAAAAAGAACAGCAAACTCATCTCAAACCAAGGTAAGGAAAAAAATAGTAAAGTTCAGAGCAGAAGTAAATGAAATAGAGAAAAATAAAAACAATAGAGAGAATAACAAAAATGAAAAGTTGGTTTTTTGAGAAGATCAACAAAATTGACAAACCCATGGCTAGACTGACAAAGAAAAAAAGAGAGAAGATGCAAATAAATAAAATCACAAATGAGAAAGGGGAAATTACCACTGACCCCACAGAAATAAGAGAGATCATAAGAGAATGCTATGAACAACTATATTCCAAAAAAAATTCGACAACATAGATGAGATCAACAAATTCCTTGAAATACGTGAACAAGCTATACTGACTCTAGATAAATAAACAAACCAATCACAAGTAAAGAAATTGAAATAGTCAACAAAAACTTCCCAAAGATGAAAAGCCCCAGACTAGATGGCTTAACAGGTGAAGTCTACCAATCATTCAAAGATGATCTAACAACAATCTTGCCAAGCTCTTCCAAAATATTGAACAAGAAAGAATTCTACCAAACTCATTCTATGAAGCCAACATCACCCTAAATCCAAACCCAGATAAAGATGGTATAAAAAAAGAAAATTACAGACCAATATCTATAATGAATATAGATGCAAAAATCCTCAACAAAATACTTGCAAACTAAATCCAAAAGCATACTAGAAAAAATAAAATAAAATAAAATTTTAAAAAAGCATACTAAAAGAATTATATACTACAATCAAGTGTTATATCCCAGTATGCAAGGGTGGTTCAACACAAGAAAATCAATTAATATAATAAGCTACATTAATAAATGTAAGAAGAAGAACCACATGATCCTCTCGATTGATGCAGAAAAGGCATTTGAAGAAAATACAGCATCCGCTCTTGATAAAAAATACTCCAAAAGATAGGAATAGAAGGAAGCTTTCCCAATATGGTAAAGTGCATATATGAAAAACCTACAACTAGCATTGTACTCAAAGATGAAAGACTGAAAGCTTTCCTGCTGAGATCAGGAACAAGACAAGGATGCCCACTGTCAACACTGTTATTCAATATTGTGCTAGAAGTTCTAACTAGAGCAATTTGGCTAGATAAAGAAATAAAAGGCACCCAAATAGGAAAGGAAAAAGTAAAACTTTCACTATTCACTGATGATATGATCTTATATCTAGAAAATCCTGAAAAGTAGACAACAAAGCTGCTAGAATGAGTTCAGCAAAGTGAAAGAATAAAAAATTAATATGCAAACTGCAAAAATCTATGTTTCTATACACTACTGATGAGCAATCTGAGGAGGAAATCAGGAAAAAAATTCCATTTATAATAGCAACTAAAAAAAAGCAAATATTTAGAAATAAAGTTAACCAAGGACATAAAGAACCTATATTCAGAAAACTACAAAACATTGCTAAAACAAACTGAAGAAGACAAATAAATGGAAGGACATTTCGTGTTCATGGACTAGAAGACTAAATATCGCTAAAATGTCAATTCTACCTAAACTGATTTACAGATTCAATGCAATCCCATAAAAATCCCAACAGCATTTTTTTTTTTTTTTTTTTTGCAGAAATGGAAAAGCCAATAATCAAATTTATTTGGAAGGGTAAGGGGCGGCAAATAGCCAAAAATAGCTAGACAGACAAGAATGAAGTTGGAGGACTCTCACTTCCTGACTTTTTTTTTTTTTTTAATTTTTTTTATTATGGGTAAAAATCAAAATTCTCACAATATATACAAACATTTGCAAAATGATATATAAATATATATGCATATATGTGTATTTGCTTACAAAAATGTTGTTTATATATATATATATACACATATATTTTAAGAGGTGCTTAGATTACCCAAAATATTACACGGAACCCACTGGGATTCCCATGTTGCCCACCTCCCACACCTCCCATCACATCCCACACAAACATCTCCCACAGTGTGGCCCACCACCCTCAATGAACTTACACATCCTGGAGCCTTGCCACCAACCATAGACCACAGTTCACACTGTAGACCACACTCTCTCCCACTCAGTTCTGAGTGGTGTGTGCTGATTTAAAATGGCCTACATCCATTGCCACAACAGTACTCAGGACAACCTCCAACTCCCAAAGAAGCCCCTATATTTCAACTGCTCGTCCCCTCCCTACCCCAAAAGTGTCAAGTGGCCACTGGCTCCACCTCATTGTTATAATTTCTTGCATTGCTAGAATCACCATATGTGAACAAGAGAATACCATCAAGTCCACTCTGGTCCATAGTTCTTCCCCCAATCCAGAGGGGACTGGGATGGTGATGTCCACTCCAACTCCAAGTGAGAGAGGACTTATATCCCATGGATATGGTGGGTGGGATGATCCTGCCTGCAGATGCAGGCCCTCTCCATTCCCTGGGAAGGCCATTGCCCATCGTTGTCTCCTCGCCAGGTGACTTTAAAGCATATTACTTAGCTATAGTGGTAAAAACAGCTTGGTACTGGCATAAAGAGAAACAGATTAACCAGTGGAACTGAAATGAGACTCAGAAATAGACCTTCACATTGAGAGTCAAGTGATTTAGACAAGGCTGTCGAGCCATCCCAGGTGGGCCAGAACAGTCCATTCAACAAATGGTGCTGGGAGAACAGGATATCCATATCCAAAAGAAGGAAAGAGGGCCTCTATCTCACACCTTATACAAAAATTAACTCAAAATGGATCAAGGATCTAAATATAAAAGCAACAACCTTAAAACTAGAAGAAAATATAGGAAAATGTCTTCAAGACCTTGTGAGAGGCAGGACATCATTACTGAGTCATAAGAAATAAATTGGAAAACAGACTGCATATTTTATATCAATGTTAAATTTCTTGGACTTGATAATAGTACTTAAGGTGGATACATAAGTAAACATCCTTGTTCTTAGGAAAGGCATATGGTAGTATTAAGTGTTCAAGGAACATGATGTATACAACCTACACTCACGTGTTCAGAAAATGGATTGACAAATAGGCAGATGGATTGATAGACTGATAGACTGATGGATAAATGGAATGATATGGCAAATGTGGCAACATGTTAAAATTGGTATATCTGGGTATCTAGGGGGATAGGGGTATGATGGAGTTCTCTGTTTGGGGTTTGTATTATTTTTTTAATTGTCCTATATGTTTGAAGGTATTTCAGAATAAAAAGCTTAAAATTAAAAACAAAAACAGTGAGATACCACCACCCGCCCACTAGAATGGCTATACTCAAAAATACAATAACAACTCCTAGTGAGAATGTGAAGAAACTAGATTCTTCATACATTACTAATGGAAGGTAAATGATACAGCAACTTTGTAAAACCATTTGGAAGTTACTCAAAACGTAAAACTTAAGTTTATCATATGACTTAGCATTTCCATTCTCAAGAATCTACCCCAGGGGGCTGAGAGTCCAAACCCCCAGGACAGCCTCAGCGCCCCCCAGCGTGCACACGTGGCCCAGCGGCCGGGCTTTCCTGGCAGGACCTGCAGACTTGGCGGCTGGAACCTAGGGGTGGGCGGCGGTGCGCATCGGCGGGTCGCCCTGATGAGGAACCCACCCTGGACACTACGTGACGAGCGAGGTGAGTAATAGACGCTTCCACCTGCACAAAAAAAAAAAAAAGAATCTACCCAAGATACTGATACATGCTACAACAAAAATGAACCTCAAGAGCATTAGAAGTCATATGCAAAAGACAACATATTTTATGATTCCATTTATACACGATATCCAGGAAAGTGAAAGTTACAGAGACAGAAACAGATAAGTTCTTGCCTGAGGTTGGAGGCGTATAAATACAGATTTACAACACACAGGCTTGAAGGAAATTCAGGGAATGAGGAAAAGTTCTAAAGCTGTGTTGTAATTTTGGTTGCATATTCCATGAGTTTATTAAAAATCATTAAATGGTACATTTACAATGGATGGATTTAATGGTATACAAATTATCATACATCAATAAAGCCATAAAATATTATAAATAAGCAGGGTACCTCAACCTTGGTTGAAGATTTGAATTGCTTTGCTGGCCCAAAGCATTTGAGACCTACTCTCTGATACTGTAATTTAATTTTTGTAGGATGTGGGCATCATGATTTTTAAAAATATTTTCCAGTAATTCTGATGTGCAACCATGGTTGAAAACCATTAGAATAAAGGCTTGTCCTTACATGAAGCCTTTAACATATGGCATGTTAATCAAACCATTCAAACTCACTATTTATTCAACATGTTATTGAACATTCATTATGTCCCAAGCATGGTGTTTAACACTGAGGAGAAAAAAAATAAGGGAGTCCTCATCCCTGTCTCCTCAGGCTAATGGACAAGGGAGACATACAATCCAATAATTATAACAGTATAATAAGTTTTATAATAAAAGTAAGTACAGGTTAGTGGAAGTACAAATAAAGGAACGGTCAATTCTAAGTAACAAAAAGAAAGGTCAAGAAAAGCTTAAGAGATGGTGATTCTTAATCCTGGAAGATTAGGGGAGAGGAAATGGAAGACCAAAACATACAGAGCATGCAGTATTTGAAGAAAAGCAAGTAATTCAGTACAGTCAAAAAATTGAGAAATGAAAAAAGAACATTGAGAAAACCTATAAGGTAGGACAAGGTAAAATTACAGAGGATTTCATATGCCTTACAATGGAAGTCACTCAACAAAAATGACATGGTCATATTTGTCCTTTTAGAAAGAGCGCTGTGGCAACATTGTAAAGAATAAATTAGGGGATTTCTACTTCTGGCCAAAATGAAGTAACAAGAACAAGATTTACCATCCCTACACACACACACTCACACATACACACCTGTAAAAAACTGAAAAACTGACAAAATATATGAAATAGTGGTTTTGAAGTCACCAGAAATGAAGGAACAAAAAACAGGGATGCCTGAGAGACAGGAAACAAATGAGGTGAGCTCAATGACTTCCTCATCTTATCGTCTTGAGGAGGATACCAGTCCATGGGATAGGGAGAAGGAATGCAGGTGGAACACAGCAGACTCCCTGAATTGAGGAGACAATGCCAAGAGTCTGAGGAGACAAAGACGGCTCTCTCCAGAGGACAGAATATCAGAGAAGAGAAAGCTGTACAGAGAGAGAACTCCTCCTAGAATCTTCAATTAAGTACTGGCCAAAACATGCATATGAGGAAACTAAATGAGGCCAGAAAGAAACCACCAGAAAGGATAACAGGAAGAAGTACTCAGTGCTTACACATGGCTGGAAATAGTGCCTGTTCTCACCAAGCAAACTGGGAAACCTCGAAATTCATGGAGCCTTGGGTAGAGTACACAGAAGGATCTTATCTTAGTAGCGGGGAAATATTGGGCCTACACTAAACACTGCTCTGGCCTGACTCAACAAAATTTTAAAGTAAGACCCAAAAGCATGTACCTATATTTAATGACATTAACTGTGTCCCACACAATGCTCAAGAATATTTATAGGAATACAAAAATACCCACCACTCAACAAGGTAAAATACACAATGTTTAAAATCCAAAAAGAGATAGGAAAAAAGGAGATAGGCAAAGAACCGTGCAAATATGACCCATGCTGAAGAGATAAATCAATCAATCAAAACTTAACCAAGAACTATTAGAATTAGCAGATGACATTTTTATTTTAATATTTTAACAGTTATTATAACTGTACTTCATAGTTCAAAAACTTCAGTAGAGACATTGAAGATATTTAAAAAGACCCAAATTAAACTACTATAGATGAAAACTGCATTGTTTCAGATGAAAAATACACTCAATGGGGTTAACATCAGATTAGACATTACAGAAGAAAATAATAGTGACTTGCAGACATAGCACTAGAAACTCTCCAAAATGAAACATACTAAGAAAAAAAACATTTTATTTTATTCATTAAAAGTGCATCAGGGAAGCAGATGTGGCTCAAGTGATTGGGCTCTTGTCTACCATATAGGAGATCTAGGGTTCAATTCCTGGGGCCTCCTGGTGAAGAGCAAGCTGGCCTGTGTGGTGAGCTGGCCCACACAGAGAGCTGAAGCAGCAAGATGATGCAACAAAAAGAGACACAGAGAGAAAATAAGAGATGCAGCAGACCAGGGAGCTGAGGTGGTACAAGAGATTGAGCAGCTTTTCTCCTGGTGCTGCCTAAAGAGAAGACAAACAGACACAGAAGAACACACAGAAAGCAGACAGTAAGCACAAAACAATGGGGGGTGGGGGCGATAAAAAATAATCTTTAAAAAAAAAAAGTGCATCACTGACCTATGGAACAAATTCAAGCAACCTAATAAACATGTAATTGGTGTTTCCAAAAGATGGAGGACAAATGACCAAATGTGTTCCAAATTTTATAAGAAAAACAAACCGACCAATCCAAGAAGATCAACAGACATAAGCACAAGAAACATAAAGCAAACTACGTCAAGGCACATCATAATCAAATTGCTCAAAAGCAGTGACCATGAGAAATCTTAAAAGCAGTTAAAAAAAAGACACTTTGCATACTGGGAAACAAAGATAAAGCAGATTTTTCATCAAAAACAAGGCAAACGGTAAGTGGAGGTGGCTCAAGCGATTGAGCTCTTGCCTACCACATGGGAGGTCCCTGGTTCAGTTCCCAGTGCCTTCTAAAGAAGACAGCAAACTGGTGCAAGAGGCAGACATGGCAAGCTGACACAATAAGAGACACAAGATGAAAAACATAATGATAGACACAACAAAGCAGGGAGCAGAGGTTCCCGGTGCCTCTTAAAGAGGACGAGCAAGACAGCAAGCTGGCACAAAGGGCAGATGCAGCAAGCTGACGCAACAAGATGGCACAACAAGAGACACAAGAAGAAAAACACAATGAGAGACACAACAAAGCAGGGAACAGAGGTGGCTCAAGCAATTAGGTGTCTCCCTCCCATATCAGAGGTCCTGGGTTTGGTTCCTGGTGCCTCCTAAAAAAACAAGCAAGATAAACAGACACAACAAGTGCAAACAACAAGAGGGTGGGGAGAAACAAATAAAATAAATCTATATATTTTAAAAAGGCAAATGAGAGGATAGTGGAGCAACATTTTTAAAGCACTAAGAAAAAAACTGTCCAAAAATGTGTATTATTTGTACTTAATATCTCTTTAGCATTTCCAGCCATACCTCTATACAGCTATTTGCTTTAATTAGTTTTTATATTTGCTTTGACTGAATTATTTTGCTTTGTTCTCTGATCCTCTCTCTCTCCCTCCCTTCTTTCCCCCTCCCCACCTTCATCTATCCTCCCAACCAATTTGAATTAGGTTCTCAGAAAGGCAGAATATAAGTAATAGATAATGTGTTGAAGGTTCACACTGTCAAAAACATTCTTAGAACTGATTCATCTTTTCCCATATTTAATAACTCATTTTTAAAAATATTTATTTATCATGTACTATGGGCCAGGTATTTATGAAACAATGAAGGAAAAGAGACACTTGGTCTTTGTCCTTACAGAACTTAGATTTTGGTGGAAAAAAGAGAGATTGAAAACTAGAATGACAGATCTTATAATAGGAGAATTATACAGGGTGTTCTTAGGATATATGGAAGGGTTGTATAACCCAGCAGAAAATGCAGAAAAGGCCTCCTTGAAAAGTGATGTTTAATGGTAGTCCCAAATGATGATCAGGAGTTAGCCCACCTAAGAGAGGGTATGAAGATATTCCAAGAAGAGGGAAGCATGTGCAAAGGCTCTGGAGACAAAGGAGAGTCTTGAAAAACTGAAAATGATTTGGTGAAGATGGAGCATAGAATACAAGAGGGCAAGTGTGTTGGCAATAGATGACTCTAAAAAGAAGTCAGACTCCAGACTTTGTCAAAGATTTTGAAATGCTTGAACTGATTATATTTGTTTCATTAATTAATAAGCTTTCCATTTTCAATTTCCTATTACATTTTTTAAAAGGCCAATTCTTTAAATCACTTCATATATTGATGAAAGTATTCCATCTTTCTTTTGTGCTTTTCAAAATTATCCGAAAGGATATTGGAAAGAAAAGTATAATTGTAAATTCACAGATATAAATATATAATGACTTTCTTCTAGTGAGAGAGCAATTCAGATTAGAATCAAGATGTGATAAATTTTCTGCATGTTATTTGCTGAATATAGTTCCTTTTATCTGGGCCGTTAAAAACATTTTTTTAAATAACTGGGTTGTCCAGTTGAGAAGCCAGACAGAGAAGGTAGAAGAGTAAGCTATGAAAGTTACTCTACAGACAGGAATATTATTGTTTGGTGAGAGACCAAATGAAGACAATTGGCAAGATGGATATCAATGGGTAGCACTCAAAGAGAGAAAAGAGAGGGGGGAAAGGGAATTCCTCCCAAAAGAGCATGAGGAAAATCATACTCAAAATATGTGTTTGATATTTTGTGGCTGGAGAGTTAGATGTTAGGAGGATGGTGTTGGAAATAAGGATGAAAATATATTCTGTAGGTCTTTGGATTCTAGACTGAGGCATTTAATTCTATTCTCCAAGCAAATGGGTAACCACTGAAGTGTTTTAAGGGAATTAATTAAATTAAAATACCATTTATTTAAGATGCATTATTATTTTATAAAACAAAAGAAATAACTTAATAGTAGGACATGAATTGTATAATCAATCACAATTTCAGAGATATTAAAATGTGAAAAATATGGGGTTTAAAATTGAAGAAAACTGGTATCAATTGCAGAAGCCTAAGGATTTCCATATCTATGCTAAAAAGAAACATGATACAATCTGCCTTTCATTTTTATACTTCGTTCTCTTCATAAATCAAGGGATTCAATATCTTTGAAAAGTGAAAATATGGTTAATGTAAATGAGAATACCTATAACAGTATTTACTTGTTTTTTTTTAATTTAGTAGGTTAGATAATGGGGTTAACAAGGCAGAAGATTTCAGAATTATCCTAAATCATCCAGTTAGTCACCAAGAAAATCACTTTTTCTCTAGGCCACAGTCTAAATATACTCCTTGCTAGAAATCTATTTTGCATACATACTATTGATCACAAAAATATCAGAGCAAGAGAGAAGATTGTGGGAGATGGTAGAGTAGGAAGCCCCAGGAATCAGTCCTGTCACCAAAAAAAAAACTACTGAAGCAGGCTAGTAAGATAGGGAATTAATAGACAGATCTGGAACCTGGCAAGTCCAGTGGATATTGATACCAACAAGATGGCTGCTGAAAGACCGTCACATGAGATTTCCTCTGAAAGCCAGGAGAAGCCCCGGATATTCTCCAGGGACCTTATAATTGGGCCCTCCTGGGGGATTGATAGGTAGGGTAATCAATCAAAACAGCAAACAGCTGGAATTCCTCCCATTCCATTAGCAAAGGGGCAGAATAATTAATGGTTTAAAAAGCAAGTGCAGGGGGGCGGATGTGGCTCAACTGGTTGGGCGTCCATCTCCCATATGGAGCAACCTGGGTTCGATCCCCAGGACCTCCCGGTAAAAAAAAAAAAAAAGCAAGTGCAAAGGTCAAATCTACCCCACTCTTTCTTGGCTTCTGTGCATGGATCAACACGCAAGTAAAACCTGGGCATTTATAATTTATAATGGGAAATTGTAGTCTATAATTCAGCCCTCTTTATCATTCTCCAGCCCCTTACTCTCTACCGGGGACCCATGATCTGTTATTTTCTCCCATTTCTTTTCCCTCCCTACCTTAATAAATTACTGGCCTAACTAACGCCATGTGCTCTTGAAATTCATTTCTGCAGCATAGTCAAGAACCTAGACAAAATCTGGTAACGATATCTAAAACAACTATTTTGAAACACTGAAGTCTAGTGGAACACTGTGCAGCATACAAGCAAGAGCTGGAGAAATATGATGGTAAATTGTAAATACCAGTGAATTTCACCCTTTCTGCAGTGGATATCATCCCCTATCCCCCAGCCTCATGACAGATAGCAGTAGGGACTTCAGCCCTGACTCCTGGTGCAGCTTGCTGGTGTTAGGGTGGGCTTTAAGGACCTAGTTCTCCAGACTCTAGGTCGTATGGTCTGATTGCTGATCTCTGCTTTTGATCAGCTACTTCAGATCACTGGGGGCCTGCTCTGAGGGCAGTCATTTTTCCAAACACCCTCAGGAAAAAGTGGCAGAAGAATCTTAAAGACAATACCCTTCCACAAAACTAAAGAAAACAGGTAAAAGGATGTAAACTAGGTCAGTGCTGTATGAAGAAAATGTAGCTTCAAAAGCCATTGGAGAAGCTGGCCTTTCCCCCAACCCCTCCTAGTTCTGTGTGAACCAGTCAGCCTGCACTCCCATTTGTGTATCCTTGACCCTGTCCCTGATGGAACAGAGTAGCCCCTGTGCACATACTGGGATGCATGAATGTCAATGCCAATCTGTGGGATGGAAATTTGAGGAACTAATTTGGGAACTTGTCTCAGGCTTACCATACCAGAGTTTATCCTGAGGGCAGAGAAGTAGCTTCCAGACAGCTGGGGCAGTGTGAGAAACAGTTAGTTGAAGTGGCCTGGGGCAAAGGACTATTTTCAGTAAGTCACAAAATAGAGCACCCAGAAAGGGGTGAAATCTATTTCAAAGGGTTTGGATGGGGCATTAGAACTCCTTTAAATAGAACTCCTATAAACTTTAAATGAAGGAATTCCTAAGGCCACTAGCAAGCACAGGTCCAGGAAAGGAAGCAGACTCCATGGATCCAAGCAGGCTCAGATAAATCACATTTACATTGGGCTGATCTTCTTCATAGGAAGGCTAAACTCTAAAGGAAACCACCAGCCAAAGCATATCCAATTTGCAAAGACTGTGAAAAGTGATTTGTGCTTTGGTTTGTTTGTTTTAGCTAGCTCCTGGCACTCAAGGAAATTTGTCGTATAACTAGCTGGATACAAACCTAAGGAACAGACGCTTCAGAGGCAAAATCTCAGAGTTAACCCTTTAAAAGTTAAAATGTACAGAGTACAAAAAAAAAAATTACAAGACAAACAAAGAAACAGAAAATGATGACCTATCCAAATGAGCAAGATAAAAATCCAGAAACCATCAACACTGGACCAGACTTTGGATGTACCAGACAAAAACGTTTAAGAAAATGATCCTCTATATGCTCAAGAAGATAAAGGAAAACTCAGATAAATAACTAAATGTGGAAACAGTGAGTAAACAATGCAGGACTCTCTTTGAGATTCTCATTAGGAATCAAACACAAATATAGGAGTTGAAGAACACAATAACGGAAATGAAAAATTCCCTAGAGGGTTTCAACAGCAGATTGAAACTGGCAGAAGAAAGAATCAGTGGTATTGAAGACAAGGTATTGAAATTACTAAGGCTGAGGAGCAGGAAAGAAAAGGAATTTTTAAAAGGGAACAAAACCTAAGAGACCTGTGGGGCACAATCAAGCACAAATATATGTACTATAGGAGTCACTGAAGGAGAAGAAAGAGAGAAAAGAGCAGAGAAAATATTCAAAGAAGTAGTGTTAGAAAACGTCCCCAATTTAACAAAAGACATGAATATGCACGTTCAAGAGCCCAGTGAACCCCAAACAGGATAACTAAAAAAGAGCCATCCTCAGAAATAGAAATCAAACTCTCTAATACCAAGGACATGGATAGAATTTTGAAAACTGCAAGAGAAAAACAACAGATTGTGTACAGGAACCCCAAATAGCATTAAGTGCTGGCTGGTCATCAGAAGCAACAGAAGCAACAAGACAGTGGTATGAAATATTTAAAGTGATGAAAGAAAGCAATTGCCAACAAATAAGTTTATATACAGAAAGATGTTCTTTTAAAAACATGGAGAGAAGACATTCCCAGATAAATAAAACCTGAGGAACTTTGTCACCACTAGATGTGCCCTACAAGCAATGTCATCTTCAGTCTGAAGGGAAAGGACACTAGACAAAGGATCCAAGTGTTTTAAAGAAATAGAGAACTTTAGTAAAGGTAATCATATGGGTAATTATAAATGTCAGCACTATTATATTGTATTTTTTATTTTGTAACCCCGCTTGTTTCTTATTCATGTTCTAAAAATGTAAATGCATAGAAAGTAATCATAAGTTTATGGTTTGGGACATACAATGTATAAAGATATAATTTTTAACAAGTACAACAAAAAGGTGGAGGAACAGAGGAGTATAGGAACAGTGTGTTTGTATGCCATTGAAATTAAGTTGGTATCTAATCAAATGTGATTATTATAGTTTTAAGATATTTACCTTTAATCCCATGATACCCACAAAGAAAATATATCAAAATATATTCAGAAATAAGTGAAAAGGGATTGTATCAAAATGATACAATACAAAAAATCAAATAAATATAAAAGTAGGCATTAGTGGAAGAATAGAGGGTCAAAAAGGTACAAGACTTACAAAGACAAAATAACAAAATGACAGAAGAAAGACCTGTATTATCACAAGATAATTTAAATATAAATGGATTAAATTCTCTAGTCAAAAGGCAGAGATTGGCGAATGAATTTTTAAAAAAACATGAACAACTGTATGCTGTTGGTAAGTTTGATAAGAGACTTACCTTAAATTCAAAGACATGAGTTGATTGAAAGTAAAAGGAGGGGAAACAAAATACCATGCAAATGGTAACAAAAGAGAGCTGGGATAGCTATAATATCAGATAAAATAGACTTTAAGTCAAAAACTGCTACAAAGGGCAAAGAAGGTCATTATACTGATAAAAGGGTTAATTCAACAAGAATACATAAGGATTATATATGTGTGTGGGTGTGTGTGTGTATACACACATATATGGCAGCAGAGCCCCAAAATATATGCACCAAATGTGGACAAATCTGAACAGGTCTGAAGGAGGGATTAAATGATTCTAAATTAATAGTAAAAGACTTCAATACACTACTTTCAATAATGGATAGAACATTTAGACAGAAGATCAATAAGGAAACAAAAGACTTGAATGATACTATAAACCAATTAGACCTAAAACACATAGCTACAACACTTTACCCAACAGCAACACAATACCTATTCTTCTCTAAAGCACATGGATCATTTTCCAGGAGAGACCATGTGTTAGGTCACAAAATAAGTCTCAATAAATTTAAAAATATTGAAATTATACAATGTATTTTCTCTGACCACAGTGGAATGAAGCTAGAAATCCATAACAAAGGGAGACCTGGAAAATTCACAAATGTATGGAAATTAAGCAAGGTACACTTAAACAACCAGTGGGTCAAAGAAGAAATCACAAGAGAGATAAGGAAATATCTTCAGGTGAATGAAAATGAAAATGTATCATACCAAAACTTATGGAACACAGCAAAGGCAATGTCGAGAGGGAAATTTATAACTCTAAATGCTTACATTAAAAAAGAAGAAAGATGTCAAATCAGAGACCCAACCTCACAAAAGGAAGATCTAGAAAAAGAAGAGCAAACTAAACCCAAAGTGAACAGAGGAAGGAAATAAAGACTAGAGTAGAGGTACATGAAATAGAGAATAAAAAAACAATAGAGAGAATCAATATAATCAAAAGTTGGTTCTTTGAAAAGAGCAATAAAATTAACAAACCTTTATCTACACTAACAAAGGAAAAAAGAAAACACAAATAATTAAAATCAGAAATGAAAGGGCAGACATGAACACTTACCCCACAGTAATAAAAAGAATTATAAGAGGATACTATGAACAACTGTATACCAACAAATTATATAACCCAGACAAAATGGGAAAATTCCTAGAAACACACAAATTATGTACATTGCCTCAGGAAGAAAAGAAAATCTCAACAGACCAATAACTATGAAAGAGACTGAATCTGTCATCAAAAATATTACCAACAAAGAAAAGCCCAGGAACAGATGGCTTCACAGATGAATTTTACCAAAGATCAAGAAGAATTAACACCAATCTTGCTCAAACTCTTCCCAAAAATTGAAGAGGAGGGAGAACTTCCTAACTTTTTCTATGAGGCCTTCACCCTCACACCAAAGCCATATAAAGATACCACAAGAAAAGAAAATTACAGACCAATATCTCCTATGAGTATAGATACAAAATTCCTCAGTAAAATACTATCAGACTGAATCCAACAGCACATTCAAAAGAGTTATACACCATGATTAATCTTCCACATAAGAAAATCAATTAATGTACTGCATCACATTAACATAACAGAGGGGAAAAAACCCATGATCATGTTAATTGAGGCAAAAAAAGGCATTTGACAAAATCCAGCACCCCTTCTTGATAAAACACTTAGAAAACCAGGAATACAAGGAAACTTCCTCTACATAACAAAGGGCATATATGAAAAACCTAAAGCTAACATCATAGTCAATGGTGAAAGCCTGAAAACCTTCCTTCTGAGATCAGAAGACAGGGATGCCCAGTATCACCACTGTTATTTAACATTGTCCTGGAAGCTCTAGCGAGAGCAATTAGGCAAGAGAAAGGAAAAAAAGGTGTCCAAATTGTAAAGGAATAAGTGAAACTTTCCCTACTTGCAGATGACATGATCCTATAATCAAATATCTAGGAATAAATCTAACCAAAGTTGTAAAGGACTTGTACATAGAAAACAACAAAATATTTTTAAAGACATCAAAGAAGACTTAAATAAATGGAAGAATATTCTGTGTTCATGGACTGGAAGACTAAATATTGTTAAGATGTCAGTCCAACCCCAAGAGATTTACAGATTCAACACAAACCCAATAAAAATTCCAACAGCCTTCTTTGCAGACATGGAAAAGCCAATCTTCAAATTTATATGGAAGAATAAAGGGCCCAAAATAGCCAAATCCATCTTGAAAAAGAAGACATTGGAGGATTCATACCTCCTAAACTTAAAACTTAATTCAAAGCCACAGTAATCAAAACAAACCTTTAGTTACATTGAATGTAGCTAATGTGGGGCATGGATGTGGTTCAAGCAGTTGAGCACCTCCTACCCACATACAAGGTCCTGGGTTCAACCCCTGGTACCTCCTAAAAACAAAACAAACAACAAAGAAACACAAAAAACCAACTCAGAGGAGACAATGTAGCTCAGTGGTTGGGTGCAAGGTCCCAGATTCAATGCCCAGCCCCAGCACCTAAAAAACAAAAACCAAAACAAAACAAAAAACCCCAGCATGGTACTGGCACAAACAGGCCAATGGAAGTAAATTGAGAATTCAGAAATCAACACTCACATTTACGGCCAACTAATTTTTTACAAGGATACCAAGTCCACTCAATAGGGAAAAAATAGTCTTTTCAACAAATAATGCTAGGAAAACTGGATGCCCATATGCAAAAGATGAAGGTGGACCCCTTCCTCGAACCATATACAAAAATCAATTCAAAATGGATCAAAGACCTAAATATAAGAAAGCAGAACTATAAAACTCTTAGAAGAAAACGGACACATTTTCAGGGCCTTGTGTTAGGCAATGGTTTCTTAGATTTTACAACTGAAGTACATGCAACAAAAGAAAAACTCGATATAGGATCTCATCAAAATTAAAGTTTTGTGCCTCAAAGGACTTTATCATGAAGTGAAAGACAATCTACTTAAGGGGAGAAAATATTTGGAAACCAAATATCCAATAACAGTTTAATATTCAGAAATATAAAGAAATCCTACAAAACAACAAAAAGACAAACAACCCAATTTAAAAATGAGCAAAAGGCTTGAAGAGACATTTCTCCAAAGATGAATGGCCAAAAAGTACAAGGAAAGATGATCAATGTTAGCCTTAGGGAAATGCAAATCACAACCACAATGAGATAACATTTCACACCAACCAGAAAGTCTTCTACTAAAAACACAGGAAATAACAAGTGTTGAAGAGAATGTGGAGAAATAGGAACACTCATTCATTGTTGGTAGGAATGTAAAATGACACAACCACTGTGGAAAACATTTTGGCAGTTCCTCGGGAAGCTGCACATATGCCCCAGCAATCCCACTTCTATATAAACACCCAAAAGAATTGAGCAGGGCCTTGAACAGATATATGCACACCAAGGTTCACAGTGGTGTTACTCACAATCACCAAAAGATGAAAACAACCCAAGTATCCTTCAACTAATAAATGGATAATCAAAAAGTGGTAAAATGGAAAATTATTCAGCCATAAAAAGGAATGAAGTTCTGATACGTGTACATGACAACAATGATGAACCTTGAAGACAGCATGCTGAGCGAAATAAACCAGACACAAAAGTACAAATAGTGTATTATTTCACTGATATGAAATATTAGATTAAGCAATATTACAAATAAACAAATCCATACGGTCAGAAACTAGAATATATGGTAACCGGGGCCGGGGTGGAGTTAGATAATGCAGAGTTAATATTTAAATAGTACAGTGTTTCTATTAGGGTAATGGAAAAGTTTTGGTAATGGATGGTGGTGATGGTTGCACAATATTGTGAAGGTAATTTAACAGTGCTGAAATATATATTTGAATATGGTTAAAAAGGGAAATTTTAGATTATGTGTACATTGCCAGAATAAATTTTTTTTCAAAACACATAAGGCTGTACAACATAAACAGTGAACTCTAGTGTAAACCATGGGCCATAGTTAATAATACAATTATAACAATATTCTTTCATCAAGTGTAACAAATGTACCATACTTACACATGGCATTAATAATAGGGTGGGGGTATATGGAATTCTGTATTTTCTACATGATTTTTCTATAAACCTACAACATCTCTAATAAAAAAAGAAATTATTTACTTAAAAAAAAAAGTCAGAGCAAGCACAATCACAAAATTATTGAATTGAAGCATTGGGAGTGGTTACAGAAGTCATAAAGTCAAAATGCCCCAGTACATGAATCCCTTTGACAACCCTCCTCACCTGCCAATCAGCATCAGCTTCCACATTCTTTGCTGCTAGATTGTAAAACCCATGAGGACAGAGATTTTCTGTCTTGTTCATTATTGTAGTCCTCTGTGCCATATACTATGCTCAAAGAATATTATTGAGTAAATGACTATTCTTGTGGGGGAATCATACCACTCATAAGGCATCCCCATCCTTTTAGAAAAGCTCTAATCAATGGAGGAATCTATTTAAACTGGACTGGAAACTATCTCTGTGGTGCCTTCTAAGAAAGTCTGCCCCCTCTTCTGTATGTGACCCTTGCAAATACTTGCAGGAATCTTCTCCAAGCCTATTTCATGCCACAATTTGCCATGCATCATTTTTTCTAAGTCTATCTACTGTTACCTATATGAAGTATATCTGGTCATTTCCTTTCCTTAAAAAAAAATGTGGCCCCTGAATGAAATACAGTAATTCCCCATTAATGCCTAGCTACAGGTTCTCTTTGACTAAATCCTTGCAAACCCTTCAACCTTTGAGAAAATGACACAACATAGAAAGACATTACTGATGAGGGATCTTTCCGAGAACACCAGTTGGTGAAACTGTGATATCCAAAAAGACCTCTATGACATACAAGGATGTGATTCATTATATTCCACAGGCAATTGGAACCATCTGTAAAAGATTTCTGGGAATTTTCTTTGCTGAATGGAAAGTAAGCATTCATTAAAACTGGGAAGTTCTGAGTCTTCCCATTTGCATAGTGGATTGGAACTGCAGTAACCTATATATGAATGGAGATGTGGTAATTCAATAACATGAAATGGGAAAGGCAATTTAAGTACCTGAGAGATCTTTTTAACACATAAATTGCTTCTTTTATGACAAGGTTAGATCATGAACCCATTCACCTTACTGTTGGGTAATAGGGCCTGTAAAGTAGGTCATAAAAATGCTTTGTTTGCAAAGCTGTTTTTAGAAACTCCAATCTTATGGAAAAAATCTTTCTCTTTACTAAAATCATTTGTAGTTCTCCCAGAAGCCTAGAAACGAAAGGATTCTCATGCACTTAAAAAGTTAGATCCTTTCTGCCTTGGTTAACGAACTAAAGGATTTGGGATGGAGGAGGAAGTATTTCTCAGGTTACTTCAAATCAATATATCTGGAATAACCACTTCTTTATTGGTACCACAAAGTAGAATTTACTAGAAATGGACCAAAATATAAATCTGAGAAGAGATATTGCTTTGAGGTGACACTGTGAGACAATGGACCAATAACACTTTCAAGGGAAAATATTTCTTATAAAATTATATTTATGCTATTAAAAAATCTAAGGTATAAAAATTCTTTTTTTACTTTTGGGCTAAGGAAAACATTCAAAGGTTTATTGGAGCAATGACTGCACAACTCTGATGAAAGTGAGAGCCACTGAGTGTACACTTTGCATAGAATATACAAGGCATGGGACTATACAACACAGTGAACCATGTGGTGGAAGATGGACTGTGGTTTATAGTACAAATATGAGAGTGTTCTCTCATAAACTATAACAAATGTACAATACTTATACATAGTGTTAATAATAGGGAGTATGTGGGAAAATATACCAAGTGTACGCTAAGGACCGTAATTAGTGGTAACAGTCCAATCACATTCTTTCATAATCTGTAACAAATGTTCTACAACAATGTATGGTGTTGGTGAAGGGGTGATGTATGGGAAGTCTGCACATTATGCATGTTTGTTTTGTAAGCTCACAACTTCCCTAATAAAAAATATAATTTTTTTAAAAAGCTATGCTATCCAAAAGGAAAAACAAATTCTACCTCAGGGAAAAAAAGATTAAGTTTTATGAATTAATAGTGTATGCAAATGAAAGGAAGAATGATAACCCATGTTTTTATCCATTAGACCAACAAAAAGTTGAAAATGGATGAAGGTAAGGCACCCTCAGACTTTGTTCATTTGAATGTGAATTGCTACAAATTGAGGAAAATAACCTGGAAATATTAAACATTTTAATGTGCTGTGCATATTTTTGACCTAGGAATAATAATTTTGGGAATCTGCCCTGTAGTGAGCAACAACATATGTATCTAAGATAAATGTATGAATATGTTTATTATGTTTATTTCACCATTGTTTGTAGCAGTAAAAAAACTGGAAATAACCTGAATGCCTATTTTATGGGGTGACCCATAAAATAGACTATTATTTGACTGTAAAAAAAAAAAGTATGAATTCAATGTTGATGTTAATAGCTGGATATTGTACTGGAATTAACAATGAAAAGTTACAGAGTAACATATACAGTAATATGATCCCCTTTCTTTAAAACCAAATAACAAAAAACCCATTTGAGTGTATTTATGTTTGTATAAGCATGGAGCTTTTAGATTGATTAACTCCAGGTAGTGGCAGCACTGAGGTGACTTAAAGGTAGTTTTATATCTCTGTAATCTACCTTAGTTCCCTTAAAAACCACTCCACATAAACATAAAAAGAAATAAAAAGAGTGTGCTTGCTCAAAGAAAGCCCCCTAACCTGTCCCCTCTCCTGTCCAATAAAGTCACCACCCCTAAACATTCCAACATGGAAATTCTAAAGTTGCCATTGCTTGAGGGAAGTAAACTAAGAAAGAAATTTATTTTTCTTATATATCTTTTTTATTTACCTTTTGTCTTAGTCTGTTGGAGCATCTATCACAAATACAATGAGTTTGCTTAAACAATAGGAATTTATTGCTTCACTGTTTTGAGGCTGGAAGGAGTCCAAAATAAAGGTGTCTGCAAGGATTTACTTTTTCCCCAGAGACTATGCATTCAGGTGTTGACTTGCCAGCAATTCTTGGGCTTCTTTGGCCTTCTGGTAACATGGTGATGTCCTCTTCTTTCTCTTCTGATTCCCACTAACTTCCTGACTTCCTGCTTCCAGTTCCCTCCATGGTTTTATCTTACTATGTCTGAATGTCTTCTGTTTATAAAGGACTCTTGTTATCTGGATTAAGGTCCACCCTCATTCAGTTAAGCCACACTGTACCCAAAATTAACCTTTTCAAAATCTCCTATTTACGATGGGTTCACATTCACAGGGAGCGTTTGGAACAGTTTAAGATTAAGAATATGTCTAAATTGGGGCATATAAGTCAACCTACCACATACATATGTGTATCCTATTGGTTCTGTTTCTCTTTAGAACCATTTAAAATTGTCATGTAATACTTTTGGAATTTCAAGTGAAATTCTAAAAGAAAAAAGTTATGATGGAACCATTTAGGGATTTATGCTACTTTTAAAAAAAAGAAAGAAATTATTTGTAATTACCAAAAAGAATGGAAATGTTAAGCCTTTTTTCAGTCTGTGTTTCTCCATTTTCTCATTCAATAGATTATGGCTTTTTTTTTTACTCAGAAATGTACCCAAAGTCTAGACATTGTCAGCTTTGTCAGGACTAAAAAGGTCAGAGTGCTTCTTCAATTATGATCATGCTTTCTGTCTCTCTCTCTTCAGTTTTTCGTCTAGCATTTACCTTCAAGTGCACACATTATATTTTTCACACAAAAACCATGCTGCTTTTATAGTGACAAACAGAACTGTATATTTAGAATTAGTTTTCCAGGAGTTATAATGAGCTTGCACAAACTATTGGTCTTTAATTTCCATGACCATTTTTCCTTGTAACCAAAAGTTCCCACCATGGAACACAGTTTTCTCTGGGGGAAGGTAACTTAGATAACTCAAGATTCAACTCCTGCACATGCAGAAAAATTAGGAGGTTTATGCACCCATAGTACTTGATGCACATTTCCATTTAACAATATGTACTGTCATGTGTGTTTAGGTGACTCGATCCCCATAAAAAAATATATAATCATTTATATGGTTCTACCTTCATCCCCATGAAGGCAAGGATATTATTTTTTATTTCTATATTTCCAATATCTAGCAAAATGCACGATATGTTAGGTGCTAAAAAAGCATTCATTGGAAGAATAAAAATACAAATAACTGAACATTTAATGACTATTTAATGAAAGAATACAATGCTATTTAATCTCTCAAATCCTAGTTTACCTCATGTAAAATAACAGTATTTCCACATGAACCAAGCTCAGAGACTTTTGTAAGAACCAGATTAGATAACTGATGTGAAAATAATTTATATATAAAACAAAGAACTATGGTAGTGGGAAATCCATTGAGAAGATTATTGAAATGGCCAGCTCTGCGATGATGGATCTCTGAAAAGAATACCCATAAAACATTCTTCAAGTCCACTGCTTGGTACAGTCGTAGTTCCAGAAAAATTAATCTGAAAATTCTCATCCCCAGTTACAAAAGTTTTTTTAAGAACTTGATAAATTCACTTTCAGTCTCCATGGTGGTGTTTGGATTTTCTTTTGTTCCTACATTTTGCTTTTGTACCGTTGTAATCAGAAACTTGGGACACATCTTCAGTTGACCTCAAGGTTCTAAAAGATTCAAAACCAAATACTTAAGAAGTACTCATGTATGTATATATAATTTAAATATATTGTTTATTATAAAAAAATACATAACATATTATGTATTTAGTTAGAAGGCAGTTTTTCCAAACTCTAATCGTGACATCCAGTTTCCAAAAAAAATTCCTTAGCAGAGACTTCTTAGCATAGAAAGGAGACGTAATGAAGTGTGTGTGTTAAGGCTACTAAATGGGGCCTTGGCTGGGTCATTGACTTACATGGGTGTGACCTTGGACTAGATCCTTGGTTTCTCTTTAGTTTATTCACTCTTTCTAAACTCAAAGGAGGTAAACTATAGTATCTCTAAGGCCACTTCCTTCTTAACATTTTATGACTTTATAATTTAATTCTATCATCTTCCAATTATAATTCTATTTCAATCTGTAAAGAAACCGTAATCGTGCATTTTCATGTCGGAAAGACTAATTCATATAAGAAACACCCATATAATGGTGTTCACAAGCATAAAAAAGAGTAATTATTGATATCGTAAATCCATTGTCTACACTAATCAAATTTAATATAATACTTATTATAACAACCCAACCTTCACCTCACTTTGTTCAAACAAATACTAAAGAGTGTTGGAGAAGTCACACACACACACAAACACACACACACGGTAGTCATCATTTATCTGGTTATACACTTCATCAGCTTTCTTCTTCCAGCTGGTATGTAAAATCTCTCCAGGTATGTTATTTTACCATAATATTCAAGAATAAGGTTCTTTCTTGACTAGAAGAATCTGAGGAAAAATGAGCCTCTGTTTTCAGCATCCAATCTCTGGGTCTCCCACCACCTGCTGCTTCCTGCACTCCAGAACTCCTGCTCCAGCTAGCTTTCCTGGGAGGAGAGGAGAAAGCTGGAAGGGAGGGGAAGAAGGCTTGTGCGAGCAAGAGGCGGGGAGTGAGGAATGGGAGGCAGGAGGAGGCGTGGCGCGGCTTGGGTCCAAGGGGATAAATACTGAGAACTGGGAGCGGAGTGTGGAGAGAGAACGCCGGAGGAACGCCTGAGCTTGAGCAGCACCGAGGACAGCGCCAGGCAGAGTCCGCGCCCTGGTGGTCCTGGCATCCCAAACTCTCGCGCTCAGGTTTTCGCTCACTCCACACTCGCACGAACATACACACACATACTCACACGCACCGGCACACACCTCGCTTTAAAATGGCAGAATCCCACCTGCAATCATCCCTCATCACAGCCTCACAGTTTTTCGAGATCTGGCTTCATTTCGACGCTGACGGTAATTATCTTTTCTTTAACTCTTTCAAGACCCGTTTCCATGCCCCCTCCCACCCTTTCCCCTCTCCTGATCCTCCTGATCCCATTATCCCTTGTTTCTCTTCTGCGTTTCGCCTTCCCCTAATCTCATCTCCCCGGCTATAAGCCGAACCATTAACTTGAAAGTTTATATTGCTTATATGTAATCCCCAAATCTTAAACTTTTTTCTCTTCAGGAACGGTAAAGGTAGAAGGGGGGACAGAAGGAGAGTCTGGATTGGGGAACACTGCCCACAAAGTTTCTATGGATGCTGTCAGCACCTCAACAATCCTCCTTTGCCCTCAGTGAATATGAAGTTTGACATCCCCAGAGACAAGCACTTCCCCGTCTATACCCTTTGCTGGTTATTTTCACAAATGTCGAGGCAAAAAAGAGCCTCTTGCTCACCAGAAAATAACTGTCCTGGAAAGTGGTCGGGTGGGGGGGCGGGGGGAAACTGGGCATGAGATGTCTGACACCTGGGTGCCTCTTTGTTTCTGCAGGCAGTGGTTACCTGGAAGGAAAAGAGCTGCAGAATCTGATTCAGGAGCTCCAGCAGGCACGGAAGAAGGCTGGACTGGTAGGTTCAAGTTTAGAAAGGATGAAAACCTTCGACCCTAAAACATAAGCATTCGTCCATTTTCATAAAGAGCCAGCCGAGTCAAGTGGTTCCCTGGGAATGTAAAGGTTTATTGACTGAGATAGGGGAGAAAGAGTGCCTTTCCAAATTCCCTGGGTGGGTGAAAAGGGAAAGAAGAGAGGATAAGAGAAAAAGAGATTTCCTAAAGAGAAAAACATTAGGGTCTGAACTGGAGCTTTTAAAATATATATTCTACATTTGTGATCGCTTAAATAGCTCTTAAAAGAAAAGTGTGGGTGTGTGAAATCCTTTAGCAGATCTCCACCTCTACTGTTGAGTTTGGTTAGGTAATTTTTAACTTCTCTTTTACTGTGTGAGAAGTACAGGGGTAGAAATACATTTCTGCCCCTTGGTGGTCAGGAAACAGATCTGCAGATTATGGTTCTCTATTCTACTGTCAATTATTATTGTTGTGATGTTGATATGGTTGAGGAGATGAAATATCCTGTCTTGACCTCCCTCGCCGGGGGAAAGTTGGACAACTTGCAGCATAATATTGAACAAGAATTTATCAAGAAAAAGTCTTAATTTCTGTTGAGAGGAAAATACCCAAAAGTTAGAAGTTAAAAAGTAAAACAATTCTAAGAATTTCATATATTTTTAAAAAGTAAAGTGATGATCTGATGGGAAGCAATTAAGGGTGTTTTATAAAAAGCTGTATTTTTTATATAAGCCATTAGTTAATTAAACAAATGATTGTTCTTATTAATTACAAATTATTTCTTTTGGGCATAAATTAACCTGTTAGGAAAAAATAGCATAAAAATAAAATATAGCTGGCTTTTAAACATAGATGAGATGGTTGTATCAGAAAAATAGGTCAAGAATTGTATTAATCTGTTGGGGTGTATGTAAGACTGCCTTTCAGAAGGTAATATTGGATTTGGGCTAGTTTGGACTAGTTACATGTAAATGGTCTTTGGCCTTTCTGACTAGAAAAACAAAGAGATTTTACATTATAGATTATATTTATTTATACTAACACACATATATTCTTAAAAGGAAAATGTGGGGTGTGTGTGAAAACCTTTAGCAGACAAATACCTCTAGCTTGGAGTTTCGTATATATATAATTTACTTTCTTTTCTGCCTATATTGAAAATTGTTATATACCTCTCCATACGATGTATTCAAAAGAATCCTAGAGGGCTCTAAATGTATTAAAATGCCCTACTGAACCATCAGTTGCTAAAACATTGACCAAATTGATTTAAAACCAGATAGTTCTAGGGATTGTTTTACCCAGATTTAATAACATGGAAATCTAAAAATATAATCGAATCAGATCAAATAAAATAGAAAATGCTTTATTCTCTTTCTTTTCACACCCTACTTTCATTTTATATATTACCCTGTAAATAAATCCATCTATTAGAATACATACTATCGATTATAACTCTATGTATCTTTGGCTAACAAAACAGAAGCAACTCACCTCCTCACTTAAAAATACATAAAGCATTTCATTGGAAAAGTCTTCTTTTTCATAAAATTTAGTATTTAAACCTTGGAAAATGATTATATTATAATTTTTCTAAAGTAATGTTTAATATTGTTTTCATCTTAGAAATGGAAATATTCAGGATCTATATAAATGCTTTCAGATTTTTTCTTTTCTTCCTCCCATTTTAATAGTTATACCTTTTTTACATACAATGTCTGTAGGCTGGAGTTTTAAAGAGCTTAAAGCTTGTTTTTCTGCTGTCTATGCTCCAATGTTGGAATATTTGAAACTTCAATTGTTAGTTTATAATCCAATAATACTAACTTTGAGCACAGTTAAAGGATTATATATAGTTGGTTAATACCTTGATTCTTGAGTGTTTTTCCAGAGTATGTATACAGGCTTTGGATATTTAAAATCAACATTTGGTTTGAGAAGTTCAGGTACCACAAGCATGTTTCACTACACTATGGACCCCATTGTGTAACTTACTTTTATATATTCCCTCTCTATTTTATTTAGAGCAGAAAAGTTGATGCTAAAAAACAAGCTTTTTTTTTTACATTTTCTGCTAAATGATAACAGATTTCACTGTTTCACTGTTGCATTTGGAAAACTTGGCTTGTCATATAAATAATGTGAAATTTCATAATGTTCATTAATATTAGATATAAACAAATAAATTATTAATGAAATATAACAACCCAATAGATTTTCAAAACTACTCTTTTATACCAAACATGGTATTTAGTTTTTAAATTTGCATTTATTTTTATAAAGCTTTAAATTATTATTATATGTTTTACACAGTTTATAACATAGATTTTGACATAATGTCACCCAGAAAGTTCACAACCTAAATGTCAAGTCTGTTAGTCAAACTAGTTGTATTACACAATCCTACTCCACATGCAAGAAGTAAGGTTTTGTGTTTTGTTTACTTTAAGTTTGTGTACAAATTGTAGGGACTGACGTTCCCACTATTGCCATTGGATGGATACTCTCATTTTTCTACTATTTTTCTTGTAATGCAAACTTAATAAGTGAAAATTTCAATTTACCCATAGTAGATGAGTGTTTTAAAGACTACATTATAGTTAAATTACTTTGCTATTATTTATTTTAATTCTGTTGCAAGATATTTATATGGAATTAAAAATATATATTGTAATACTGGTAGTAATGATACCTGGCCTCAATATAGCCCTAAAATTATATTAACATGAGTATCCTTAGAGCAAGCCTCTGTGGTAGATAATACCACCTTCTTCCTATTTATGATGAAAACTGAAACCTTAATTTATTTTCCCAAGGACATAGAGTAGGACATTAGTAAGGGCTGACCTATTTTAAATCTGCTTCAGTTAAGGCAACAGGACTATTTTAAATAGGCTATGTTAGAGACCCAAGGGTAAAATTCAACTTCGTGAATATTAGTTCTATGTTCAAATCACTAGTTTACAGTTCATAGTCCTTCACATAGTCAATATGTGAAGAGATTACATAAGAAATAGAACAGATTGAAGGAAAAAAACGAACAAGACAAAAGAGGAGAAAGTATGAACTCTGTCACTCTCAAACATGTTTTATTGTACTAAAGTACATGGGAAAGAGAACATCATCTTGGAAAAAATGGAAACAAGGCAACACTAGAAAACTACTCCCTAAGTTACTCTTGGTAGTAAAGCTGTTAAATATATGCATTCAATGGCCTGAAATAAGGTCATCAATATTGTCTGTATCTGATGAAAGTACAATTGGTCAAGTCATTTGATCATCTAATACATTTTCTGATATTTAATTTTTTAACTTATTTAATGAATGAATGTCTCTTCCATGCTAGCTTTGCTTACAAAGTGGATCATTGTTCAACATTCGCGCTTTTCATATGTCCAAACTGAAAGCACATGTTATTAATGCCCATGGATAAAACATTATGGTAGAATAAGGAAAATGTCATAGGACGAGATAGTACAGCAATATAAAAAAATCTTTACTGATGAAAGCAATGTTTAAAGTACATCAATAGTGATCATTATATTTAATCATAAACAATAATTTTTCAAAGGGTAGCACAATCCCAAAACTAATAATAGAAGATAAATTATAGTGATTGATTCAGAAATGATAAGGTGGTATCATTTCTGAATAATATGTCATAATGATATAATTATGATAACTTTCATTTAAAATCAGTAAATACATGATCAGTTATGTCTTTAATTTTCATGAGGAAAATTACTCAGTATGCTTAATTCTAATTAGTTTTAATTCCAATTTTTTGCAATGATTTATGAACACTTTTACAAGCATAATTGGGTATTTTTTTTACAAATTTTTTACCTGCTTTTATATAATTTTAGGAATTATCACCTGAAATGAAAACTTTTGTGGATCAGTATGGGCAGAGAGATGATGGAAAAATTGGAATTGTAGAGGTAAGGAACTTGAGCATTTTTCTGAAATGTAATTTTGATAAAGTAGCTTCATTTTATAGTTGTATCCAACTCAAACAGGATATGGTCAGACCCATTCAGAAAGGCTTATTTTCCCTAAAGAATGTTATCTTCTATTCTGAAATATAAAATAAAAAAATGTTTAGAAATCAGAAAGAACTAAGAGTTTGCCTAATCCAGAGCCTAAATTTAATACATTAGGAATTGAGACTCAGAGAAGTGAAATGGTTTGCCTCTGGTCAGGAAACTCTTTGCTGGCACAGGAACAATTAGAAGCCTGGGTCCCCAACTTCTGGATAAGTGTTCATTCCATTACATGACCCAGCTCCACTTCAAAAAGACACCAACAAGGTGCATGGTTAGTTTGCAATTCTTATCTTTTAACAGTGTAGTCTTTACTGTTAAAATATAAAATGAAATAAATATAGTCCCTATGGCAAGGCCATAGCAAAAAGTTTCATCCTGGTTCCTAAAATTTTATTTTGGATTGGCAGTGGGCCTTACTAAAAACACAAGAACTAAAGTGAATGAATGTTTTCGATTAGTTATAGGTACAGATTTCTTTTAAGTATCTGAAAGGTAGAACTCTGGATGTCAAATCTAATTTTTGACAATAACTTTTTCTGTTGAGGACAACTTTTTCTTGTCTGTGAATCAAGGAAGCAAAACTTGGATTATGTATCAATTCTTACTGCATTATCAGATTTGTGAGAGTTGTTGCTTCTCTTCTCTTTTTCTAAACTCAGGTGCCTCACTACTTTATCTCTGCAACCTATTTTAAAAACTGAGGGGAAATCTTTGCCCAGAAAAATTAATAGGGCAATATTTTTAAATATGCCAAATCACAAGCATAATTATGTTCTTATAATTTTCTCAGTGTATTAGATTGTAAAGAATTCTGGCTGCAACAACATTTAGTCACAAATGACTTTTGATTCTTCTAGAGAACTAACTTGGTTTTCAAATAATCAAACTTACAAAAAAAAAAAAAAAAAAAACAAATAATCAAACTTACAAGGCACCGGTGATGGTTATGTGAAATAAACTTATATTTAAAAAGCTACTACAAATAGTTAAGGGAGCACATACTATTATTATCCTTGTAATTAATTTTTTCCCTGGGGTGTACACTTTCCCATTTGCCTATGTGTAACTCATTACTATATAAATAGAGAAATTAATAGTAATGGGATTTACAGATAGACATAGAGGTTATCTAATCAAGACATGAAATTATCAAGGATAAGAAAATAACATTAAAATGAACACAAATAAAATTAGGTAAATCTAATTATTCAAAACTATTTTGAAAATCTGAAATCAGTGAAATTATAGATGTGGCTATTTCAGAGTTTGACATACTTTGTAATTTTAATAGAAGAAAATGCCTGTCATCTTACATTTAATATATTTCACCTTGAAATCTTCCAGTGGGCTCAGCTTCCAATAGGCTTCCAATGGACTCAGAAGGCTTCCAATGGACTCTCTATATTAAGTATCTAAGAGAATACTTAATTATTCTAAGCATAGAAGTTATTCCATTTAATTTCTTCAGTGATATTAGGTTGTGCAGTAATAATAGACATGGATCGATTCACAAAGATCTTATATTTTTAAAAGGATAAGATGCAGGAATATATTTTGAATCCAGGTTTTCCTATATTTGGTATGATCCAATCATTTCTGAATGATTATTTATAAAATGATTTGCAGTCCAGTTTGAATGAAAGGCTAGGAGTCACTTAGCAGATGCTTTGTCTTGGAAGTATGATGAAAGAAATTTCCCCGGAAGTTTGAGAAGCAAACCTGTCAAAAGAAAGTAAAGGCTTCTTGTGTGAGGAAAGATAGAGAAAGGTTGATAACAGAAGAAGATGAAGGAGTTAAAAGCTGAAATGAACCAAGGGACTTTTATATCAATAAAAATGAGAAAAAGAATTTACATTTGTATGATATCATGCAATTTATAAAGTGCTTTCAAGTAATTATCTCATTTGATCCTCATAACAACAAAACAAAATGACTAAATATTAAAATGGTCTATTTTATAGATGAAAAAACTGGGATTTCAAGAGGATCAGAATGTCAGAAAAAAATAAGAAATAGTGGAATAGTCAGAGCTCAACCATGTTCCTCTAAACTACTCTGCCTTTTTTAGATAATAAGTAATATATACATTTTCTGCATTAGAAAAAAAAAAGAGATTTTCAAACTTTAGCTTGTCGATTACTTATTGCAAATTTTAAGCTTAGTTGAGTTGCATATGTATGCACTAAGTATCTAGAGGTTATTTGGCCAAAGCACTTCAAACATGATTTGGAAAGAACTTTTCAGATCAACTGAAGCACAAAGAGCTTAGAGGGTGAGACGTGAGACCTAAGAATCAATGGGAAGGTTTTAGTGTCCCAGTACATGGAACTCTTGGGAAGAACTAGCCAAAATTCCTCATTAATGACAAAGAAACTGACACCCAGTAGGGTGAATGATTTGGTCAAGGTCTCACTGGAAGGGAGTGGCAAACCGAGATCTAGCTCTTATTCCAGAGCTTCTTTCACTAATCTGAGTTATTAGCCAACAGGGGGGAAATTAGTTGGAGAGGTGAGAATTGGAGAATAGGAGAGCAAGGAAAAGACTACTATAGCTCAAATGCATGTTGATTCAGTCTAGGGTGATTACACAGCAGGAGGTTCAGAAAGTTATTGGAAAAAAGAAAATGCAAACTTATAGATCGGGTGTAGAAAATGGAGAGAGAGAGAGAGAGAAATGCCTCAATCTATGTTCTCTCGAAGGAGTTGTATTGAAAGAAGTTCATCCTACTTTTCCAAACTCTACATATATCATTTGCTTAGAAATCCTTTTTTATAATATTAGACACATAAAGACATGACCCAGCCGGATATGAAGAAATAGAAACCCTCATGTTTTCCAAGTTTTATAATGACTTACCAAATCATATCAAGTACATCACAACTTCAGTGTTCAAAGGGAAGAGAGAGGTTGGATTTGCCTATTTGTCATGCCCACTTAGTAGCTCATCCAAATCCAGTCAAAGTATATCAACTGATAATCAAGCAGTCTGATTTTCTGATAGAATAGACCAAAGTAATCTGAAATATCAAAATATGTTGTTCAAATGATCAGAAAATATAGTGTTATTTTTTAAAGTTCTGACTTGATGAAGTTGACTGACACTTTCCAACAATATGCATTTGTTACCTAGAAACATGTATAAAGGAGGGTAATATACACATACGCTTTCTTCTGAACTTTGTAATTTCATGTCTTTAAATAGACTAAAATTCACACAAATGCAGTTCATTAATAGATTGTTAATATGAATGCAAAACAGAAGCACAATAACTTAAAATAAGTGAACTAATACCATGACAGTCAAAAATATACTAAATTCATTCAGCCTAATAACTCTATTGCAGAGAAAATCAATTTAAATACTTAAAGATGAAGACTGAATGATTGAGTAGGTAAAAGAATTAATTTTCTTCTCTGGTTCTCACATTAAGTCTAAATATCTCCCTTACCTGGATGTCAAATCTGTAAGCTTTTCACCTAAGTCCATTGAGCAATGTGTAGAAATCCACCGTCCTCTCCATTTTTACTGTTTCCATTTGACCAGGTTAGTGCAGCCACTGAAACACAGATCTAAAATCTATTTTAACCCTAAAACTGTAACAACCCTCCCAGAGCAGCAGACACTTCTCTAGCCTTCCCCTTTTTTCTTCCACAGTGAGATCTGAGCATGTGAGCATGGTGAATGTAATTTTTCACAGGAGACTGCTTTTCTACCTTACAATTTGGAGAAATGGCTAACATTGGAATCTGATAAAGACTTTGATCTGGATAGAGATTTTTAATGATTTATTGGGAAACTTTTTTGATAGGAGATTTTAATGGAAGGTGATGAAGGTAAGGGATGAGGGTTTCAAAAACAAGAAAGTCAGGCTGCCTGACTTCAAATCTGGCTCAAACTGCAAGCTATGGGATAGCAGTTCATTTATCCTCTCCGAACCTGTTTCCTCAGCTGTGCAGAGATGGCAATGAATTATTAACCTCAAAATGTTGCTGTGAGAATCAACATCATATGAGATAATACATGTCAATAAAATAGATCCACTCTGGCACACTGTAAAATCTCAATAAATGTGTTTGGTATTATAATTTAAAAAAACTCAACAGAAAACCTATACCATTCATCTGAATGACACACCTTTTTCCCACTTCTTTTATAATTTGTCAAATTCAAATTATTAAACTCAACTAGCCTTAAATTTATATTAGAAGGTTATTTGCCTTCCAAATTTCCTGGACTCACTTCTCATTGGATATAAAAAGTTTCTCTCGTTTTCAAACCAAAAAAAGCAAAGGCTTTGCTAATATGTACTGAAGGAGGTCAACATGCATCAATGACAGTCTAAAAAAGTTAGAAATTATGCCTGATGTCCACTTTGAGGTACCTATCTCAAGTCATTTATATCTCTAATAAAGTTGTCCATCATTGGTACTCTCCTCATACCTGGTACTTAGCCTGGTCATTCTATCTCCTGCTTTGCAATATATTTATGCTTCTGGCTCCCTGTAAGGTTCTTTTTTTTTTTTTTTTTTTTTTACTGGGAGGTCCCGGGCATCGAACCCAGGTCCTCCATATGGCAGACGGACGCCCAACCATTTGAGCCACATCCCCCCCCCCGTAAGGTTCTTACTAGCAGTGACTGTGAGCCCCCAGCAAGTTCTGAAGCACAGCCAAGGGACCATACCAGGGGAGTTCAACCTATTCCAAAACAAAGCAAGGGATCCATATTATGCCTAAGAAAGAAAAGAGATACAAAGGCTTCTGTCATGGGTTGAGTTTCCTGGGAAGTAGATTCTAAGTTGAAGATTAGCATGAGGAGGTTTATTAGGAGGTGCTCTTGGGATCAATACCTGTGGAATAGAAGTGAAGAGAGCTAGACTGGGCAAAAGAAGTCTCAGTAGATGCCTCAGCTAACCCTACACAAAGAGCCGACTGGGATGACCCTTCATAAATGTCCTTTGTTTTGTGATTGAAAAGAAAAAAAGCCTGGGCCTTTATATTCTCATGTGATTCAGTCAATGGATGTGGCCTCCTTGAAAACACAGTACTCTTCAGCCCAGGCAATCCTCCAAAGGCGGGTGACAGCTGAGGGCTATCTGCCAGCAATGCTCCCTGTACCTGAGAGGAGTTCTGGGTGGCATATTTCAGTGCTCACCCCCACCCCTCGCCATGGCTTAGTAATAAGTTATTTGAATTATCTCCTAAGGAACTTTATGTCCACTTCTTTACACCCTATGCTGATTCTGGACAAATAATCAATTGCCTTCACTCTTTGACTCATAATTCAGTGAAAATTTACAGGTGTTGTGCAAAATAACAGTAAATGTAAATAAGATACAGACCACATCTGGTGCATTTAGACCAGTAGGAGAGACAGGCAAGTAGAAATAAAGTTTTTCTGGCCTACTTCCAATGACAAGAAACCAATTCTCATCCATAAAGCCATGAGGGAGTCTCCTTGTGATCACAGTTATATGCCCTTCACTCATCTTGATATTCTTCACCCTCTTCTCCAACACATCAAAAAGTTTTGAAAGTTCAGGAAAGAGCAGCGCAGGCAGCCCAAGGACTAAGGGATCTTCAAATAAACATGAAACATGGAGTATTGGATACTTCTATGGAAAGTAGTGACATAGCAAATCTGAAAATAATGCATCTCTACTTAACACCTATTAAAGACCTTTGGCACTCTGTATGAATGGCATTCAACTCTGCAGCTGGGGAGTACTATGCCCAACTCTGAAACTTGAATATTGGTTCTTAGGCATTGATGGCTGCATCAACAAAAAACACAGGACCACCAAATTGTGAAAAGCACCTTAAAATAGATGATGTCTTTATGTTCACTATAGCCACATCCTTTTATAAATTGTTGGTTTGTCTTACAATAATTTTTGCATGTTTAACGCTTATTTCTAATATCTTTAAAACAATATGGTGCCATTTAATATTAACAGTTCAATGAAATCAAGACAGGTGGAATATGTTCCACATAGATATAATCTTTATTTTTATAAGAATAAATCCAAGTGAGACTGGAATGATATGGGAAAAGAAATATTCATTTATACTAGACATGAATAGAAATTTTACCATCTCTATATTTGACCTTCTATGGACTTCTAAACGTCTTATGAGTTATATGAATTTTAAATTGTGAAATAAATAAGGTCAAACTTTCCCTAATTTTACATTTGGTCGTTGCTTTCTAGCTCATTCTGTTATTTTTTATGTTTTTGAGTATTTGGAGAAGTCAGATAAGTAGGATTCATTATTAAAAATTCAAGTAATATAGAAAAGTATAATAAAGAAATCTTTAAAATACTGTAAATTATGAAGTAAAATTATCAACCAATCCACATTCCAGGCAAATAACTAACATGCTGGGCATCATGTTAGGCATTCAGGGGCTGAAGACAAGAAATATTCTCTGCTCGTCTGAAATGGTCCCCACCAAACTTTAAGTATTATCTGACAAGTTACATACCAATAAATAAAGGAAGAATTGGTATTGGCTAGTTCCTAGTCTTTAATTGGATGCTTACACTAAAGCACAACCATGCTATAACATGGCCAGGCATCCTGTGTCACACAGAACCTTCCATTGGTCAATCTGATCCTCAAAATGTCTTCACCCACTGCCATCCTCCCTCCTGTTTCCCCTCCTCAATCTTGGCCACAGGTGGAGACCTATTCTCCAAGCCTGACTTTTCTTATATCTGGCTCCTTTAATAATAAAAATCATTTGTAGCTTCTTTCCACTAGCAGCCCACTTACAATGAGGAGGAAAGAGGTCTTTATAAGGAAGAGGAAATTCTTGTTTCAATGAGCAGAAACATAGCGTATCATATCCAGACTATCATGTTATAATGTGTAAAAATCCCCAGCAAATGTATTACCTGCAGTCCAAGAGTGAAAAAACAAATCATCTACTTGATTACTATCTTTGTAAGCATGTTGGTAACTTGTTTTACTAAGAATCAGCAAACTAAAGCAGCCATGGAAGTAAGCTACGAACCAGGTCAAGTCACTCAAACTCTTTGGGTTTCAGCAACCTCAACTGAAACTTTTGAGCTTTGAATTACATTGAACTGAATTATTTCTGAAGTATAGAATTCTAGGATTCAAGAATACAAATGTCACAGAAGTGTATCCTGAGTTTAATATCCTGGATCACATGCATGCTTACACACACACACACACACACACACACTCATGGAGCAGTGATGTAAACGTGCTTAAAGATCAAACACTGATCACAATAATAAACAATTTCTGCCAACCCATAAATCCCTATTTTCACCTTTTTTTTGATATTAACATCCAACCATACTGGTGATATTTGTTTCCAAATAAATAAGTAAATGCTCTCTTACTGAGTTATTCTACATATCCTAGATGTTGGGCCCTTTCACTTAATCTCACTTTCACATACACTGCCTATAAACTGAATGGTTTTAATTGAGATATCATTTCAAATATCAAGAGTTGTGTTAAAGGATTGCTTGCATATAAGGGAGAATGGTACATTTTATATTAAATTATAAATGTTTTAATGGACTTCAAAAGGATGAAATTCTAAATACATCTTTCCTATAATTTGGTAGAACTTTTAGAACTTGTATTGACCTTTAGAGTTGATCTAGACCACATGTTTTGACCTAAAATCCAAGGATAAGGGTCCATGCCTGCATTTTAGGGGATTAAACAAAGTCTGGAAATCAGATGCAATATAGTGTGCATGCATACATTCTTTATTTGTGCAGATGCACTGACTTCAACAGACTCTCAAAGGAGCTTTGCACACAATACATATAAGAAACATTGGGTTCTATTTCAACTCCTTATTTTAGCGATGGGGTACTGAAGTCCAAAAATGACTGAGGGAGTTGCAGGGGATCATAGCTAATTAGCAACTGAGCCAGAAATAGAACCCACGTCTGCAGTGGGGCCATCAATCCACCTCCCTGACTCCCTCCCTTCCCGTGCTGTAATAGATAGATTACATTAGTCTTAAAATGGGATCTGAAGCCCTTTTTTTCCTTTAAAAAAAAAAAAAAAAAAGAGTGACATTGAAGTTATGAAATAAGATCTAAGGGGAAATGCCACTAGACCAGGGAAGTGGAGACAAAACTAAAATAAACCCAAAACATGGATTCAAAAAGTGGAAGTTTTTTTAGCAGAAATCAACTCTTTGAGAACTGATTTTTCCCATTACTGTTAAATTCCCCACTGTACATTGTGAATTGTCTTTTTTGCCTCTCCTTTCACTGCCTTAGTTATCTTTGCTTTATATTCCCTTGCATCTCTTAGAAGGCATTCTCCTAGAACTTGGGAATGCACTTTTTTCCATTCTTTCCTTTCCCCTACATTTGTGTTTTGCAGTTTCTTCTTGTCCCACATGGAATGTATGGCTCCAAAGTGTGCCATTTTGTGTATCAGCTTCCCAGGCTCTGGAAGGAGCATAACCTGATCCATGGCACAGAGAACAGATGTGGGTTCAAGCCAATTCTATTTATCTGCTTGTCTGTCCAGTACCCAGGAAGTAGTCAGACTGGTCCTCTCTGAGCACATGCCTGCCGCAGCCAACTTGCTAAAGGAACAAAACACCCAAGGTCATGAAAAAGCACTTAAAAATATGATGTTCCATTCTAGGAACAAAGTAGCTGGAAGGGAAAGTTGACTTCAATGTTTTTCCTCTCCTGGTTTTCTAGACAATGAAACTACTCCTAGAGAACATGTTGGAGGAAAACTAAGCAGCAGGTGATGACAGAGACTAGCTTTGGAGCTTCTTTCAATCTTTCCTTTTAAAATCTTTTCCAGTTGGCTCATGTGTTACCCACAGAAGAGAACTTCTTGCTGCTCTTCCGATGCCAGCAGCTGAAGTCCTGTGAGGAATTCATGAAGGTACAAGGAATCTCTGTCACTGAGTGATGTCTTCAGAAAACTACTTAAAATATGAAAACTGTTGTTGTTTTAATGTGTTTGGTTTTCCTTATCTAAAATTGTTTACAGACATGGAGAAAATATGACACTGATCACAGTGGCTTCATAGAAACTGAGGAGCTTAAGGTAAGCAAATAAAAACTTGTGCTGTTTTCTCCTTTCAAATAAAGCTATGAACTGCTAAGGGCTTTAAGGCTTTTTTAAAAACCTCCCACAAAAGAAACTAAAGTTGAGTAACGGCACATTGTCACCCACTCTTCCACCCAGATCAAAAAAGAGACTTCAAGTACTTGTTGAAATTCTTTTCAGCAATGCAAGAAATAACCATTTTCCATGGTATATATAAATTGTTATTTAAGACAAAGAGATATAGATAGATGTTAGATAGCTATAACTATACATTCAGCCCACTAAGCCACAACTTTTCATTGAAATTTGAAATTGTTTTCTATAAATTAAACACCTATATCAGATTTGCTTCCTAAAGAAAGACAAAGAAGACATTATTGAATACTTACTATATACCAAATACTTTTCACATATTATCTTATTTAATCTTCACAGCAGTCCTATGAAATTAGTATTATCCAAGTGAGGAAAAAGATTGAGAGAAGTGATATACCAAAGACCACACAGAACTAAGACATGCAGCTGCAATTTTTAAACCCAAATTTATCTGTCTTCACGGGTCCTAGATTCCATATAAGCCACTGCCTCCAGCAACAAAAATAATGAAAAAAATCCTAGTTTAACCAGACACCTATAAAATTCCAACTTTGAAAATATATTTATCAACTCATATCTCACAGATGTACAGAGGAGGTGGTGAGGGAGGAGGAGGATAAAAAGGAAAACGAAAAGCCATCCGAAATCAAGTTTTACCTCTGGGCAAGTCTCTAAAGCCTTTCTTAAAAGACTTTTTCCTCTCATTGGAAAGCTCAAGTAAGATTATGCACATGGAAGATTGTGTAAAATGCAAGGCATAAAGTTATATTGTCATTAACTTACTAGTCTTTCAGAAATACAGAAGCATCGTTCTCTCATCTCAGACCATCCCCAGGACTTCTCAATCTGGAAGTCCCTATCTCTCTATCTTCAGAACACAGAGTGACTAAAAGGGAAGAGAATTAATATTTACTGAGCACTGACTATGTGACAGGTACAGTTTTAGGTGCTTAAAATGTGATTTAACATTTAATCCTCACAAAAAAAACTTGCAAGGCAGGTATTATCATTCCCATTATACCAACAGAGAAACTGAAGGTCTCTCCAAGATTAAATTGCTACTTAGGAAAAGAACCTAGATTTGGACCTAGAATATCTGATAATGCTAAAAATGGGATTTTCCACACCACCACATGTTTTCAAGCTTCATTCAGTGAGAGCTACCTCTTCTACTGCTATGTGAGGAAATAGGAATATCAAACAGTTTCCTAGTCATAGTTCGACATGGTTTGAGTCACATACAATTTTAGAAATGGAAATGGAATAGTTGCACCATTATAAATTTGAAGATATGCATTCAATTTCTGTCTCTTTAAAATGTAAATATTTTTCATATGAAATCACTGAAAACAATGCCTTTCTACAAACTTGCAGCTCAGCAACCTACTGCCCCACAATGTGACAGTTTAGCTATTGTGTTTTTATTCTATTGTTCAAATTTTTTTTTTTATTTTGAGATCATAAAGAAAACCCTAGCTCACTTCCAATACTGACCTCGACATATTCTAAAGGCCTCCTTCTTTGTTCTCAATTTTATTCTCAGAAAGAGATTCTAAATAGAAGTCCTCCTCCCTAGAGAATTTTGAAGATAAGTTGGCATGCTTTTTTAATGGATCTTTCAAGAAAGCTAATTTTAAGATCCATAATAGAGTAAAATATCACTTGCTCTCAGACACGACTTTGAATCTGAGAGTCCCAAGGTTTCTCCCAGGCTATTTTTGTGACCACCATTTTAGTCTCTGATGAGGCTTTTTAACCCAATTAATCTCTGACAAAAGCCTCATAAGGGTTCAAAAATAAAATTCACCCCCAGAAGACTCCTTTGAATTTTCCATGCTTCACATTGGATTTGAAGTGGAATGTTTGAAGTGAAAATAAATTTACCAAACTAAGAAAAAGCTCCCCATCCTTGAAAAGACTAAAGTCAAATACAGCACATAGAACTGTACATTTGTGAGGGATTAAACCACTGCAGAACCAAAGAAATCCGATCTGGGTACAGTATCTGCTCAGTTTTCATTACTTGCATTAATTCACTTTTTGAATAAAAAAGGAATTCCAAATGGAAATCACTAGAGAATATGAAAGATTTTTATTATATGCTTAAGTACCTACACTGTCATTTATATGGCAAGCTTTTGTAAAGCATTTATTTGATTTATTTCTCTGTTAAAATTTTTTAACTTACTCCTTCGCCTCAACTGTCAAATTAATAACCATCTTTTCATCCTTCCCACATTAATTTCTATTTTAATATGATCCATATATCCTTCAAGGATTGGATGACATCATCTGTGGCCAATTGTTTTAATTTCAACAGTCTGCTAAAGCATTCTGACCAAGGTGCTTTGGGCTGAGTCAGGCCTAAAATCTAACCGGCCCTCTTGAGAAACAAACTTACACTAGCAATAAACTGATGTGGAAAATATAGCTGCAAAGGCAGAAAATGCATTTGACATTAGAGGTAGTCACATAAGTACCTGTGAAGATTTCCTTATGTAGAAATGCATCTACTGGGCTGGCTGATTCAAAAGGTTTTTATTTAGATCCCTGCACAACACTCAATCCAAATATTCCTTTCATAAAAATACAATGTAGGGGGGTAGATGTGGCTCAAATGGTTGGACGTCCATCTCCCATATGGAGGGACCTGGGTTCGATCCCCGTGGACCTCCAGGTAAAAAAAAAAAAAAAATACAATGTAGCACAGACTATGATGGATCAGTCTCAGTAATTGGCAGGTATCGTACCTGTCCAAGGCAATATCATTGCTGGAATGCAAGAGGTACATGTGGTTTAGTCTCACTTCTAAGATCCTCTTCTCTCTCCCTTCTTCCTCAAAAGAGACTTTTGCATTCTTGGGACATTCACTTGCAAGTTGATGTGGAAATACACTGTGCATTATTGATGAAATTTATCTGTGTTCTTTGTTTTAACAGAACTTTCTAAAGGACTTGCTAGAGAAAGCAAACAAGACTGTTGATGATGCAAAATTAGCTGAGTATACAGACCTAATGGTAAGACTGATCTTGAAAAGATTTTAGCTAAGAGCTTATGAAATATTACTGTTCTTGCTAATTCCTAAGACTACACGGGATGTAATAAATAAACCATGGTGTGAGCATCACATGCACATAGGTATGATTTCATTTGAAACGTGAAATATTTAAGGATTCTTACACCAGTCAAATGTGACACTGATTGCTGCAGGCATCTGCTGTAAGGCTCAACACATAAGAATTGCCTTTCTTACAGAGCTTTGTAAATTTAATCTAGCAAAAGATGATTTGTTTTTCTTACAAAGCCAGTGTAATTATATCATGAAAAAATAATTTATTATACAGGTCAGAATCAATTTTCATCTTGGCTTAGGAATTCATAGATTTTATTAGAGTTAAAAGAGACATTCTAGATACTTTTTGAGCAAGATAAAATGGGTATTTCCTTCTTCTTTCATTTGATTCTTGTTATTTTGTATTATTGTGTTAGTTCTATGGGTGAGGAAATTCAAATATACCCTGAGCCTGATGATATGGTAAACAGTATATTCAAAATCGATTGCAAAACACTGATAACAGAGCCAAGAAAACTGGTTTATACACAGGCACTTAATGCTTCAGGAATGAAAAAATAAAGTAATGAGGGTGTAGATGAAATAATCCTATGTCCACCAAGTTAATTTATTTCAAGTGGGTAATGTTTGTTCATTTTTACTCATTACATTTAAATTTCAAAAATTCAGACAAAGTTGTAAAAAATCCAGATTGGTACATATATTTATATATGTTTTAAGTACTGTGAAGGTACAGTGAATTCTAATGCCATGAATTTAAATAAATAACCCCATAAAATATGGCTATGTATTATAAAAAGCTGTTCTATTAGATTGATGAGTTAGACTTCTTAGTTACCCTGAGAAACAATCTTATAAAGGATTTGATTATATTTGATGTAAGTGAAGCTTACTTCCAGCCTCTCAGCCTACTTTACTTGGGGAAAAAAAAAATGAGAACCTTACTATTGCATTCACTGTACAGTGTTATTTATTATAAAGTGAAACTAATCTTTTTTTTTTTTAAAGATTTTATTTATTTATTCATTTATCCCCCCCTTGCTGCTTGTGCTCGCTGGGTCAGCTACGGGAGCCCTACTGACTGAGCCACAGCCACTTCCCTGAAACTAATCTTTAATCTCCAAAAAATCAAAACGTTTTCATTGTAAGGAAGTGTTATCTTTAACTCCTCGTTACTTTTCTATCTATCATAACATTAGCATTCAAATGGGGAGACTTTTCTTCTTGCTATCTGCCAAAATGAGCAGATCTAAGCTCTGAGTAACTTTTAAGGTAACAGACAATAACCTACATTTATCAATTTTCTGTTTTGTTCCAATTTTAAGGGATATCTATTTAAAGTAAAGACTCCTTTCCAGGTAGAAATTTGAAGCAGGCTTTAATTTAAAACCACTCAGATGGGAGTTTCCCCCGGTTGGATTGGCCTGGCATATCTGATTAAATGTCATAAACCAGTTCAAATCCAGGAAGCAAATTAATCAAGAACTAATTAAAATTTTAACAAATATTTGGGGAAATATATCCCTGTGGGCACTAAACTCCATGATCTAGTTGTCCAGTATCTTGTTAGACAGTGTGACAATATTAGAACTTAGGTTCAATGAATTATGAAAGTTTGTGCTCATATAGAATCCTGCAGAAATTTGCCTCCTAGAAAGGATTCTTAGAATATTTAAAACCATAGAATACCCTTCCTTTTTTCCCTACTGAGACTTCAGTGAACCTCTTTCCATTATGACCCTGATCACTCACCTATCTTTAAAAACAAAATAATACTTTTCCCACATATTTAGAATTCATATTTAGTTCACATAGTTTATATATATTAATATATTCTATATATAATGCTTCTGTATAGCATTATAGCAAGAGTTGCTACTCTCTAAAAGCATGAATGCTTTTCAAATATGAGTATTTGTGTCTGAGTGTGTAGGTATATTATGTGTAAGTAAGTGTAATGGGGGAGGTAAGGAACTTTATTAAGTATCTAGTCCCTCATGGAAAATAAAGCAATTCAAAACGACTCAAAAATTCTATATTCTAAAGCTTTATTTATGTAACTGCCTATTGCTTCTGTTTTCCCATGTTCTAGAAGAGGGAAGCAAATCAAATATTTATTTCCATACCACTGTTTGGAAAGGTTCTGGAGGTGCTATATACTGCCATTAGCCATCCCTCCCACATACACACATATTTGCAAGAATAATAAATGACAATCTTCTAGAAGCCCAGCTAAGACCATCATTACTATGATAGACTATTCTGTATTGTTTTGATAAACTTTGGCAATTGACACAAGTTATAGATTTGCATTGAAGGGTAACAAAAAAGTGCTAGGTTCTAGAATTTTGTTGCCTATATCAGCACTTGATAATTCAAACTGCTTTGTTTTCAATTTTCTTCTTCATGCAATAAAACTTTCTTCAATGGCTAAAATAATAGCATTCTGTCTTTCAGCTGAAATTATTTGACTCAAATAATGATGGGAAGCTGGAATTAACTGAAATGGCCAGGTGAGTTTAGGAACTATGCAATTATTGCTACAATAAGCTGGTCCTTGTGAAAAAATTAACATATTACTGTAATGTTTTTCTCTCCAAAGGTTACTACCAGTGCAGGAGAATTTCCTTCTTAAATTTCAGGTATTTAACATTTTCTCTGCCATAAATAATGTTTTCCTTGAAAATTTAGAATGTGGGAGATTTGCCAGGGGAAACATACTGAAATATAATAGAATTTAACCTTTGCTCCCTTCTTTCTTTTAGGGAATCAAAATGTGTGGGAAAGAGTTTAATAAGGCTTTTGAGTTATATGATCAGGTAAAATTTTGTTCTTATCTATATTTCATTCTTGAGAATAATTTCGAAAATGTTTACTAAGGAAAAGAACACACAAACTCAAGGTTCACATATTAAAAGAAACATGGAATATTAAAATTACACAACCAATCATTCTTTTACATAGGAAATGTATCATGATATGGCCCAAATTAGACAAATCTTTTTTTTTTTTTTTTTTTTTTTTTACCGGGAGGTACCAGGGATCGAACCCTGGTCTCTCCATATGGTAGACAGACGCCGAACCTCTTGAGCCACATCCGTTTCCCATAGACAAATCTTGATTCAAATTCCACACCACAATTTAGCTGCTGTGAGGTTTATTTATTTTTTATTTTATTTTTTAAAAGATACTTAGATTACATAAATGTTACACAAAAAATATAGGGATTCCCATATGCCCCACTCCCCACACCTCCCACACATTCCCACATAAACATCCTTCATTAGTGTGGCACATTCATTGCAATTGATAAACACATCCTGAGGCTTTGCCATTAACATCGACCATAGTTCACATTGTAGTCTACACTCTCTCCCACACAGTTCTGCATGTTATGTGATGATATAAAATGGCCTATATCTGTCGTTGCAACGTTACTCAAGTTGCAACGTCACTCAAGTTTCCCAAGTCCTGAAAAAGCCCCTGTATTACAACTGCTTTTCCCTTTCCCTGCCCCCAGAGCCTCCAGTGGCCACTAGCTCCATATTAATGTTGTAATTTCTTCCATTGCTTGAATCATGATATGTCTATAACAGAATACCAGTAAGCCCACTCTAGTCCATAGCTCTTCCCCCAATCCTGAGGAGTCTGGGATGGTGATATCCACTCCACCTCCAATTGAGAGGGGGCTTATATCCCATGGGGAAGATGGATGCGGCTGTCTTGCCTGCAGCTGCAGACTCTCTCTGTTCCCTGGGACGGCCATTGTCCATGATCATCTCCCCACCAGTTGTCCTGGATGAGTCCAATGAGCTATAGAGTAGGTGTTGCAATTCCACCGAGGTTCTGGGCCCATTTGGCACATGGACTCGAGTCTCTGGACATACACCTAGAAACTCCAGCACCAAGTATAGGTTTAAATAGAAGGGACAGGTGAGCCATGTGCAGGGAAGACATAATTGAGTTCAACTCTGTCACTCTTGGGAGCACAAACTCCAAAATAGGGCCCACTGGCAAGGCACCAAACTCCAGAGCTATCTGCCCTGACCATATATATCTCCAGGACCCTCAGGAGCCCCACTATTTGGAGTAGTATCCACTTTGGAAGTCTATGAGATCCTGCTGAGATGTGCGTAAGCTTTACCTCTGGGATGAGCTCCCGACTCACTTTGAAGTCTCTTAGCCATATAAACTCATTTGTCTTTACCTTTTCCCCTTTTTATTCGAGGTCTTTTTCCAGTTGCATTGCTATGCCATGAGGTTTTGAACACAATACAAAAACTCTCTGTGCATCGGTTTCCTCATTTGTAAACAAGGGGTAATAATATCCACTTTGCAGCAGTGGATGAGGATTAAACTAGATGAACATATCCAGCAGAATAGGAACACTCATTCATTGCTGGTAAAATGGTGCAGCTGCTATGGAAGACAGTTTGGCAGGTCCTCAGAAAGTTAATTATAGAATTACCATATGACCTGGCAATCCCACTTCTAGGTATACACTCAGAAAAACTGAAAGCAGGGACTCGAACAGATATTTGCACAACGATGTTCATAGAGGCATTATTCATAATTGCCCAAAGATGGAAGCAATCAAATATCCATCAAGCTATGAATAAATAAAATGTAGTATATACATATGATAGAATATTATTCGGCCCTAAAAAGGCATGAAGTCCTGATGCATGCAAAAACATGGATGAACCTTGAAGACATCACTTGAGTGAAATAAGCAGATGCAAAAGGACAAATATTGTATGATCTCACTGATATGAAACAACTAGAATAAACAAACTCATAGAGTCAGGAGCTGAATATAATTCACCAGCAGACTGGGTGGGGATAGGGAATGGGAAGGTAAGGCTTAAAATGCACAAGATTCCTGTTTGGATTGATGGAAATGTTTTGGTAATGGACAGTGGTAATGGTAGCACAACATTGTGAATGCAATTAAAAGCACTGAAATATATATCTGAATATGATTAAAAGGGGAAATGTTAGATTGTATATATGATAATAACAAAAACTTTGCCAAAAAAACCATAGAATTACACTACACAGTGAACCCTAAAGTAAACCATGGACTTTAGTTAATGGTACAATTTTTAAAATATGCTCTCCTAAATTGTAACAAATGTTCCACACCAATGTAAGGTGGTGGTGGTAGGGTGGTGTATGGAAATTTTTTATGCATGATTGGTCTGTAAACCCACAACTTCTTTAATAAAGAAATATATATATCCAGCAGAGTCCTCCCACTTAGTAGATGGTAAGATCATGTGTGTGGGAAAAGGTTGTGATGTTGCTTGTTCAGGTCTTTTGCTTCTTCTAATTTCTCTACTCTTAGGCCAAATCAGTCTTCTGTGGGCTCTTTTATGCTCTGCCACCACCTGGTGTGGCATTGAGCCAGTCATATCTCTTCCCCAGGCCTCAGTGACCTCTATTGTCATGTGAACATAATTTATGACTTAACAGGAGGCACTATTGTTAACATAAAGTGAAATATTAACTGTGAAAGTACTCTGAAAAATTCAAGGTATTTTACAAAATGTAAGATGGTGAATGAGATACAAGTCATTTCTATTTTGGAACTTCGGAGCAACTGAAAATCGTTAAGGCCTGAGAGAAGAGGTTAGAATATCTGCTAAATATGCTATTGGGCGATTTTCTGAGTCTATCAATCATTTCCGTTTTATTTGACTCCCATTATTGTGGTTGGAGTTGCTTGTATACTGTTTTACTTCTCTTCCCCCAGGATGGCAATGGATACATAGATGAAAATGAACTGGATGCTTTACTGAAGGATCTGTGTGAGAAGAATAAGCAGGTAACTCAGTTATGTGCAATAGTTAGTTCTTTTTTTTTTTTTTTTTTTTTAAGATTTTATTTATTCATTCATTTATCCCCCCCTTGCTGCTTGTGCTCGCTGGGTCAGCTAACCACGCCGTGCGGGCGGGCTTGCCTTCACCAGGAGGCCTCGGGAACAGAACCCGGGGCCTCCCATATGGTAAACGGGAGCCCTACTGATTGAGCCACAGCCGCTTCCCCAATAGTTAGTTCTTAAGCAGAATTTACAGATCCATACAAAAGCAACCGTCACATCCATTTTTGAAATCTCCTTAAAAATCTTTAGAGGAACAGAAGTAGATTTCAATTCTTAACTCAATTTGCTACTGGCCTAAATCAGTGTAACTGTGGTGAATAGGTTAAAAAACAATTTTAAGATTACTAACATTTTGTATAAGAATTTAACCCAGTTTAATGGATTGATGTAACAAGCTGTTTTTGTCTCACATTTTATTACTTGACAGTGGTTAACTTCCATATTTAAGTGGTTTACAAAGCTATCTATGTTCTATATAGGATCTGGATATTAATAATATCCCAACATACAAGAAGAGCATAATGGCTTTGTCGGATGGAGGGAAGCTGTACCGAACGGATCTTGCTCTTATTCTCTGTGCTGGAGACAACTAGAATTGGGTGACCATGACCACTTACTAGCGATACATTGTATCTAAAAAGTAACTGTGCACTATACAGGAGTAGGCTGTATTTTCTTTTATATCTGTAAATTTAACTGCATATAGATAATTATCCAGGATGTGTGGCACATTCTTTTTGGCTTGTTTCTATACTGTTTGTAATGTACAGTTTTTGTAACTATATGATTGATAAGGAGAATGTCTACACTTAGGCCAGGCAATACACCCATTTAAAAATAAATAGCCGGGAGCAGATGTGGCTCAAGTATTTGAGCTCTAGCCTCCCACATGGGAGGTCCGGGGTTCAGTTCCCAGGGCCTCCTGAAAAAACAAAAAATTAAACAAGCAAAACAAATGAAAAAACAAATTTAGGGAAGCCTGTGTGGCTCAGTGGTTGAGTGCTGGCTTCCAAAATACAAGGTCCCAGATTCAAACCCTGGCCCCCAGTACCTCAAAAATAAATAAATAGCCTAATGTATTCCTGCATTCATAAATACAGATTTCACTAAAGATCTCACTAAAAATCCCACCAGGGTTAATCACTGAAATTCTAGTCCCTCATGTGTAAATACATACTTGTTACTGAATTGGAGAATTATACATAACAGGCCAAGCATTCTTATTGCAGACAATCATAGGACTGTCCCACAAAATATTTCTAACCTATGTTTCCAATTATTAGGAGGAATGTGCTTTTGCATCTAAAATAGTCACCAAAATATCAACAAATAGTTCATTGTGGCTCTATGAAGTTAACAGTCTCACTAGAGAGAATTTAGTTTACTAATCAATGTGTCTACTGCTTGAATTCACACTAAGCTATTGGTTCAAGTTGATTTGGTGACAAGGGAAGGAAGCACCAGACTTGACACATAGATATGATTCTATACCTGTATTTCCAACAAGCCACCTGTCAAAGTACAACTTTAATCCATTTTCTAAACTGTTTTCATGTGCTGCAGATTATAATTATTGTAGTAAACTGCTGTTTTTACATCATATTCTGTGCAATCTGATTAAATTTAATATACTGAGTATCCTGGTGTCTAGTTTGTATACTTCCTGGATTTTCTTTCTAAATAGAATGTTCATTTCCACCAAGGGTATCTGCTGCCTCTGAAAATATTTTTTTCTAGCTATAACAACTCTATTTTTACTACATATTGAATTTTAATGTAAAATTCATAGCATCCTGACTGTTGACTGTTATATCATCAATACTTTTGTGTATTCTGTGGATTCTATATTTCATATTGAGATCAGCATTGAAAATAGTTCTATTTCTATCTGCAAATAGTTTCAAATGAGTTGAAAATAGCATCTGAAAAGAAATGCTAATGTAATCATTTATTTTATTTAGCAAGGGAGATTCAAAAGCATTCTTTTGAACCATATCCAAGTCCAGGTTTCACATATGTGTAGCTAGAATATCCTATACTGGCTATAGCTGACACGGAATGGTGGGTGCTTTCTGACTCTCTGATTGAAGAGATGAACCAAAGAGCCATAAGAGATTTGACCGTGTGAAATCTGTAAAGTTACGGCCCAAGAGTAAATCATGGTTCTGGGGTCAGCTTGAATGCTCAAAAAGTCTATAAATTCAACACTGATTTTCTCAGTTCATAGAAATAACAAAGTAAAAATTTGGAGCTGTCTCTTTCCCCCCAAGAATGAAGAGAGGGCTGCCAAAAAATAAAATGTACAAATGGTGTAAGTGAATGGTAGATAAGCTTTGCCTCTAGTATGTAAAGGGAAGCACTGACCTTAGGCAGAATTTAACTACTATGAATAAATAAAGAGGAAAATAATCTTAATCTCTTGTACTTTTGTTTCTTCTATAAAATGTCCATTAATATGTATTCTTTGATCAACCTAGGTGGAAAGGTAAGATATTGAAATTATTAGGACCTACAAAATCTAAATAAATGCAAACCTGAGTCAATGAATTATTGGATGCCTCATTGAATTATGGGGTACCTCTGACATTTTGATAAATGTCAATCCAAATATTTGGAGAATTGTGCCCAGTTGACATGGTCAAATATTTCTTCAAAAAAGATCTCCAAAGAAACAGAAGAAACATACAGAATTTTCCTACATTTCATCCACAGAAAAATAGCTGTTCACCACAAAGTATACACTTAAACTATACCAGGTTTGGCACTCTTACAGTAGTAGCCTGAAAAAAGAAAGAAAAACAAAAAAGGAAGTGCGACTGGAGAGTTTCTGAAGAGACACCCTGGAGGCTGATAGAAATAATGGTCGTGAATCCAGCACTAGGCCAAATGCGATGGACTTTAACTCCTGAGTACTCCCAGGGAAAGAATTCTAATAACTCAGTTCACAATCACACAGGTAATCATTCAGCCTCATGGGGCAAAGAACAGGGTGAAGAATGGAAAATGAATCCGGAACAGCAAATATAAGATAGCTGGTATGATACCAATAAAAATTCATGCCATGTGTATTATTGATCTAAAAGTGAAAGGCAATAACATAAGAGAATACTTTATGTCCTCATACACGGAAAGATTTCTTAACAACCAATTATGAAGAAAAAGATCGACAAATTGGACACTATTAAAATTTTAAATGTTTGCTCATACACTATTGAGAGAGTGAAAAATCAAATCTTAAAGTGGCAAAAGATATCTGCAACACATAGAACTGACAAAGGCATATATCCAAAATAAATTTTACTCCTAAAACTCAATTTTATTAAAAAAAAAAAAAAACTTTTAATACAAAAGGAAAAACTGTGTAATGAAATTGAACAGAATATTTAAATGTCCAATAAACATAGAAAAAGAAATAAACTTTATTAATAATCAGGAAAAGTGGAAATTAAAATGAATGAGATACTATCATATGCTCATCAGGAAGGCTAAAATTTAAGAAATTTAGAACACTAAGTATTGGCGAGGATGTGGCACAATGGAAAATCTCACACACTGCTTGGTAGGAGGTTAAACTGTAAACACTTTGGAAAGCCATTTGCCGATACCCCCTAAACTGGAACATGTGCACTCCCTAGAATCCAGCAATTTCATTTCTAAGTATTATCAACCTAGCAGATAAATGTATATATATTACCAAAAGACAAGAACAAGAATGCTCATAGCAGCACTGTATTTGTCATAGCCCCAAACTAGAAACAACCCAAATGTGTCCACCAAGAGCAGAACTCATAAATAAATTGTGGTATCATCATACAATGGAATATCATACAGCAATAAGAATACACAAACAATTGCTACACAGGGAAAAAAGCCAGAAAGAGAATACATATTGTGTGATTCTACTTATATAAATTTCAAAAGCAGCAAAATTATGGTGTTAGAACTCAAGACAGTAGTTTTAAGGGGACTACAGGGAACCATGGTAGGAGGCACAGGAGGGCTTATGGATTCCTGATGATCTTCTATTTCTTGGTCTGGGTTGGTGGCTACACAGGGGTCTTCATTTTTTGATAATTCCTGATTTGTGCACTTTTATGATGCAATTATATAATGCAATTATTAAGAATTGCATTACTTATATGATGCAATTCAATTAAGAGCTTAAAAAATAATGGACTTTTCCCCTTGAAAGCTTTTCAAATATAACTGTACCACAAAACGACCCTGTCACTGTCTCTTAAATTATAATCCCAAGAAATGGGTCCAATTGGGTAAGAGACATGAGCTCTAGTGCTAGCTCGATAAGCTGTGTAACCTTGGACAAGTCACATATCTTCCTTGTGCCTCAGTTTCCTTATAGGTAGAATAAAGGGGTTGAGAATTAGGATCTTCCAAGGCTTCTCCTGCTCTAAAAGTCCATTATTCAATGTTACTTAAATTCTTGCTGCTTTAGTTTTCCACAAGAATAATAAGTAAACAACTGCTGCCACTCCATAGATGAAACATTTTTGTAAGTGAACATTTCCACAGTTAATTATATTAGTGACATTGTTCCAATAATCCTCACTTCAATTTAACTGAATGTGAACTCTTCCATTTGTGCAATAGAAGCCAGACTCTTAGAGGAAGGACTAAGTAGAGTAAAAAAGTAAAAATTCCTAAGAAAACAAAAGTATAGTGATTATTCATCAATAATGTTTTTTGAGCTTTCAGACGATAGGAAGAAGTTTCCATTACTTGATATCTCCATGATTTCTCTTTTCTGATCTCTTGTCATGCTTGTGAGCTTTGCTACCTCAAACATTATTTGTAATAACATATAGTAATGAAGCAAACTCTCAGAGCTCATTAACAGAAAATATATATATAAAATCATTTTTTAAAAACATTCCATTATGACACCAATAAAAAGAGAAACAGGATAGTTGACAAGTGTAGAAAAGTATTCACCTTCACTAATAATCAAACACATTTTTAATGGAACTATCATTTGTTACATATAAAATTGGTAAACAGTTTTAAAATAAGAACACCTACCATGGCAGGTATTTGTTGAAATTAGCACTCATGGGTTTAAACCCATGCAAGTTTTTTGAATAGCAATTTGGAAATGTGTATCAAGGTTCTTTAAAAGCTTCATAGCCTTTGATTAATTACAGTCCTTCCAAAAATCTATCTTGAGGAAAAAATTCCAAATACTAAAGGTGTTTTATGCACAAAGTTGTTGATAACAATTTTATTTAGAATACTGAAAAATAAAAAATAACCTAATGCCAAAAATAAAAGATTAAATAAATGATAGATATGAACAATTGAATACCAAAAATCATATTTATGAAAAAAAAAAAAAAAAAAACAGGATCTGATTTATAACATAATCTCAACTCTTTTTTTTAAAGGTGGGGAAGAGGTTGAAAAAAACATTGGGAAGAAAAACCATATTTATAAAGTTATAAAGATGTAAACACCAAATATTAATTTAACAAAAATAGGAATATGGGCATATTTGTAGGATTAGTGGAGGGAAAGAATATGTGTTGTGTCCATGTGTGTTTGGAGAGAGGTGGGGAGTGAGTGTGGAAAGAATAAGAGAAGACAACCTTCAGCATTCATGGAAGAAAGTCAACAAGTTTCTAAAATTAAAAAACCTATAAAGAAATAGGAAAATAACAATGTTGCTGTTTTAGTTTCCCCAGCTGCTGAGTCAAATACCACACAATGAGTTGGCCTAACAAAGGGAATTTATTGGCTTACAGTTTCAGAGGCCAGAAGTCTAAATGAAGGCAATGGCTAGAATGCTTGCTTCCTCCTTGAGTGGTAGCAGTTCTGGCTGGCAATCTTTAGAGTTCCTTGCCTTTCTGTCACATGGAAAAATCCTATCTTTTCTCTTCCAGGTTCCCACTGACTTCTGGCTACTTTCTGTGACTTTCTCTCTCCATTTCTGAAGTTCTTCTACTTATAACAGATACCAGTCATCCAGATGAAGACCCAGTTTCATTCAGCTGGGCCATACCTTAACTAAAAATAACATCTTCAAGAGATCCTATTTACATGGGGTTTACACGCAAAGACATACAGATAAAGACCACGGACATATCTAAGTTTGGGGTACATAACTACTCAAGCCAGCCACAGTTGCTTTTAAAAATAGAAATATATACCAAAAGGAAAAAAAAAAACAGTTAAGAGTTGAAAATAGTTGCTGTAAGAAGTTAGCTTTGGAGCTGGGGCTGCAGCAGTATTCTTTGTGTAAATTATAAATACAAATTACTTTAACAAAAAATAAAAAGTAAATGAAAAATAAAAAGCTGAAAATATTTCTAAGTGTTAAGAGAAATTGTTTTGGGGAGGTTACTGAGTTTTTACTTTTTCTATTCTTTTGTATTCTCATGTTTTCTATAACCATGCCTACAGGATGACCGCATTTTTCATTTGTATGCTTTACATTTTACAAAGTTTTGCTACTTGATTCAGCTCACTTAATCCTCATAAAAACCTTATCAGGCAGATATTATAATTCTGAATTTTATAAATAAAGAAAATTTGACATGATAAAACTTGTATAAGGTCATACAATTACTGACATGTATAATACAAGAAGTACTGATAATTTTAAAAAAAGAAAAAGAAATGTTTGCGTGAAAGGAAATAAAAAAGCCAGGATTAGTGCTAAAAATAAGTGGAGAGGTGATTCATCAACATGGCAACATAAATACAACCCCTGAAAAAACCTCTACAGAGATGAAGTGAATAAAATGGCATATCCCATTTGCTTAGAACTCTGGAGGATGGCAGAGACTGGAAAAGGACTTTACAAACCCTGAATCAAAGGGGAAAAAAACATACCAGGTAGGAAATTTCCACCCCAACCCACCAGCCCACTCTCTTGCCCTCACTCAGTCCCGTGCAACTTGGGGCTAGCTCAGAGACAGTGGTGGTCCAGATCCTACCCACCTCCCACCAGAGACTCAGACTATAGAGTCATTCACAGCAGTGAGTTAGAACCCCACACATATCCAGGCAAAGGGACCCAATTCCACAGAGACCCAGGGCAGAACACAAGCCAATGAGGAGCACTACATACAAAAGGGCCCCCAAGAGGGAAAAAGAGAGTGACTGCGGTAAAACCGCAGCTGGAAAGTGCTTTGATCACTCAATCCAGTTTCTGTTGACTGGACCATCTAAACACAAAACAGATTTTTCTGGAGTGACTCACCTTTCTAGATTGGCCCCACCTAACTCCCTAGGGTGGGATACCCTAATGGGAAAGAAACTGAAGGCAGAAAAGCCTCACAGAGAAAAATAAAATAAAATAAAATAAGGGGGTTAAACTGAACTGCTATAAAACAGGAAGGATCCCATAAATGAAAAGAGTAAGGAAAACAGGGCACTTAGTGAGGGAGAAAATCTAAACAAATTATGGGAGCTGAGGAGAAAATTCTGCACAAAAACTAACAGAACAGATAAAGATTCCAGGAGAAAGAACAGAAGAAAAGGAAGTTTTCTCCTGGATGTGAAACAATTACACAAAATGTAATCTTAAAAATTGTACCACATATCCAGGACAAGAATCAGGTGAAGAAGAGCTGAGAAAATTTGATCAATTAAACACGGGCTATTCTACACTTTTAGAATAAGTTGGGCTAAGCATCAAAGAAGAGCCTTAGCACAAAGCCAATCAACAATATAACCCTAGATAAGAGGGAAAAACTGACCATCAGAGTTAATTCATCCAGATATCAGACGCATAGACGTCAGCAAAAAAAGCATGTCCCAGAAGAAGAAGAGAACGGATAAGGGGCAGGAAGAATATTTGAGCAGATAATGGCCAAAAATTTCCCAAATCTTATGAAAGACATAAATATACATGTCCAAGAAGCACAACATACTGCAAGTAGAATAAATCCTAATAGACATACTCAGAGACACATACTACCCAGAAGTTCAAATGCCAAAAATAGAGACAAAATTTTGAAAGCAGCAAGAGAAAAGTAATTCATCACATACAAGGGATCCTCAATAAGACTCGGTGTCAATTTCTCAGTGGAAATCATGGAGGCAAGAATGCAGCAGTATGATATATTTAAGGTTCTGAAAAAGAAAAACTGCCAGCTAAAAATTCTTTATCCAGCAAAACTAACCTTGTTGTTGAGTTTTAAATATTCAAGGATAGACAGAAAGCAAGAAAGTCCATCCACAAGATACCTGCCCTACAAGAATTACTAAAGGGAGTTCTGCAGGTGGAAAGAAAAAGACAGGAGAGAGTGGCTTAGAGTAGTGTGAAGAAATGAAGCTTTTCAGTAAAGGTAACTAAAAGGTAAATGCAAAACCCAATAGTACTGTATCCTCAATATACAACTTTATTCTTTAACTCCTGTAAGACTCAGAATACAATTAAACAAGTGTAACCGTTGGAGAATTTGATGTAATTATGAATTCCAAAAATATAATTGGATCATGCTTGTAAACTGATCTGTTAATCTGGGCATGATTAAGTTATGATTAGGGCATTGACTGAGCCACGTCAGTAGGGCATTGAGCCCCACCCCTTGGTGGTTGGGGGAATCAAATATAAAAGGCAAGGCAAAGGACAGTTGAAGCAGTCTTTTGAGAAGCAGTTTTGATGTTGGAAAAAGGCCCAGGAGAAGAGAAGCAAGCCTTTCACCTGATCGTCTACAGCTGACCTTGTGGAGGAAACAGGAGCTAAGCCCGGAGAGAAACGCAGCCCCGGGAAGAGAGGAACCCCAGAAGCCTGAACCCTGGCAAATGATGGCAGCTGTCTTGTTCCAACACATGCCAATGGACTGTGGTGAGAGAAGAAACTTAATGCTTTATGGCCTGGTATCTGTAGACTTCTACCCCAAATAAATAACCTTTATGGAACCAACCCATTTTTGGTATTTCACATTAGCACCCCCTTGGCTGACTAATACAACAAGAAAAAGGCATATTTTCTGATAATGGACATAAAAAATATAAAGTGGTCAAGGGGAAAAAAACAACATAAAGAAGAGAAATAGAAGTATAAGGGAGTAGAATACGTATATGCTATTGAAACTAAGTTGGTATCTTTTCAAATTTGTAGGTCATGGATGTGGGTGGCAAAACATAAACTGCAGGGTAACCACAAAGAAAGTATTTTAAAATATACAGAAACAGAAATGAGGAAGGGGATCAGTCAGATACCTTACAAAAGATCAACTATACAGAAAAGGAGGTTGCAATAATGGAAAAGAGAGACACACACACAAAAATAACCCACAAACAACGGATGTAGGCCATTTTAAATCAGCACACACCATTCAGAACTGTGTGGAAGAGAGTGTGGTCTATGATATGAACTGTGGTCTATGGTTGATGGCAAGGGCCCAGGATGTGTAAGTCCATTGAGGGTGATGAGCCACACTTGTGGGAGACGTTTGAGTGGGATGTGGTGGGAGGTATGGGAGGTGGGCAACATGGGAACCTCTGTAGGCTCCGTGTAATATTTAGGTAATCTAAGCACCTCTTAAAATATATTTATACACACACACACACACACACATATATATAAATAACATTTTTGTAAGCAAATGCACATATATGCATATATATTTATATATCATTTTACAAATATTGGTATGTATTATGAAAAATTTGATTTTTATCCACAATAAAAAATAAATAAATAAATAAATAAGAAGAAACAATATTGACAACTGTAGAAAGATATGTATTTGATGACAATTTTTTGTACAATTGATTTTCTGTTAACTGATCCAGATTTTAAAGTTATATGGCGATAAATTCCTATTTTATTTTTGTTTGAGTTATTTAAAAGTGTTTGACATCTGAGTTTTTGTTTCAGTCTTCTAGCTTTTCAGTACCTATTACATTTAGCTAGATGCCAAAATAAATGTTTCTCACTGTGTCATAAAAAAAATAAAAAATAAAAATAAATAAAAAAATAACCCACAACAACATGACATATGAAAACCAAATACAAAATGGCTGAAGAACTGCCTTTATAGTAATAGCACTGAACGTTAAGGGATTAAACTCCCTAATCAAAAGATGCAGATTGGCAGAATGGATTAAAAAGCATGATCCAACTATATGCTATTTACAAGAGATTCACCTTAGACCCAAAGACACAAACAGTTTGAAAGTGAAAGGTTGGAAAAAGATATTCCATGTAAACAGTAACCAAAAAAGAACTATACTAATATCGAACAAAACAGACTTTAAGTTAAAAGCTCTTATAAGAGACAAAGGACACTATATATTAATAAAAGGGGCAATCCACCAAGAAAAAAATAATAATCATGAATATTTACTCACCTAACCAAGTACCCCAAAATATATGAGGCAAACACTGGCAAAACTGAAGGGAGACACAAACTGATTTTTCACTGTGCCTTTTGCAGAGTACAAAGCTTTACAGGAATTTGTGTTGTGTTTTAGCAGAGATGCTGGTTCTTCATTGTTGCCACCCTTTATTTCCTGATGAATTTAACTTCATGTAGCTTGCTGAGAGCCTTGTCAATACAGGGAAAATCACTTATATTGTGATTCCACAAGGAAAATTAGGATGATTTCAATAAAGCCAAAAACAGAATAGCTTTCTAGGACTATTTCAGTCTTGAAATATGGTGGCAGGGTACTTAGAATAAAGTAGCACCTAGTGCCAAAGAGAAAATGATTCCCTGTGGATATGGGACTAATGAATCAGTGTTTGTAATGAAAAGGTGACATTCCTTCACCGAGTTCCCCAAACTTTAGATGAAGTCAGTTGTGAGCAATTCATTGTACTCAGGGTAGAGATGGTGGATTTTAACACAATAAATCTAGATTACACTAAGAGCGAATATTTTCTTGTCATCACTTAGGATGTTACACAAAAGCAAAAGATACTGAAGCTTCTCTTTCATGTTTACTTGGACCTTTTACCCTCCAGGGAAACAGGTTGTGTAATTAAAGGAAGCTGGCCACATAAGCCTCCCATGTGGTGTTTCAAGCACGATGAAAATGTGGGGGCAGAAGAGAGAAACTGCTTGTGTGAAACATTTATCATTTCTTTAATGTTTAAAACATAGTCTGTGCTGCACCTCTGATGTCTGTTAACACATGGTTTGTAAATCAAGTGGAGGAAGAAAATAGAAATGAGCTTTTTAATAAATCAGAAATTACAAATGTGAAACAAAAATAATTGAAGGGAGAAACAGAGACTTCTACAATAGTAGTTCAAGATGTCAATACACCACTTTTATCAAACAATAGAACATCTACACAAAAGATTAATAAGGAAACAGAGAACTTGAATAATATGAGAAAGGAATTACACCTAACACATATATAGAACACTGCATCCCAAAACAGCAGGATTTATATTCTTTTCAAGTGCATATGGATCATTCTCCAGGAAAGATCAAATGTTCGGCCACAAAACAAGTCTCAATGGAATGAAGCTGGAAATCAATAATAGGCAGAAAACCAGAAAATCCACAAATACATAGCAGTTAAATACACTCTTTTAAACACTCAGTGGGTCAAAGAGAAATTGCAAGGGAAATCAGGAAATATCTTGAGATGAATGAAAATGAGAATACAACATAACAAAACTTGAGATGCAGCAAAGGCAGTGTTAAGAGGGAAATGTATAGCCCTCAATGCTTACAATAAAAAAGAAGAAAGAGCTAAAATCAAAGACCTAACTGCACACCAGGAGGAACTAGAAAAAGAACAGCAAGCTAATCCCAAAGCAAGCAAAAGGAAATAAAGACTAGAGCAGAAATAAATGAAATTGAGAATAAAAATGAGAAAATTAACAAAACTAAAAGTTGGTTCTTTGAAAAGATGAGTAAAATTGACAAACCCTTAGCTAAACTGACAAAAGAAAAAAGAGAGAAGGCAAAAATAAAATCAGGAATGAGAGAGAGAACATTATTACTGACCCCAGAGAAATAAAAAAGAACCATAGAAGGATACTGTGAACAACTATATGCCAACAAATTAGACAACCTAGATGAAATGGACAAATTCCTAAAAACACATGTGCAAACTACACTGACTCTAGACAAAATAGAAGACCTCAACAGACCAATTACAAGAAAAGAGATCGAATCAGTCAACAAAAACCTCCCCAAAGAGTGAATGTGGAGGGAAGCGGCTGTGGCTCAATCAGTAGGGCTCCCGTTTACCATATGGGAGGCCCCGGGTTCGGTTCCCGGGGCCTCCTGATGAAGGCAAGCCCGCCCGCACGGCGTGGTTAGCTGACCCAGCGAGCACAAGCAGCAAGGGGGGGATAAATGAATAAATAAATTTTTTTTAAAAATCTTTAAAAAAAAAAAAAAAAAAGAGTGAATGTGGAGAAGCATGGGAAAAATACAATTAATGTAACCTATGGACAATAGCCAACAGCAATACTGTAATATTTTTACATCAATGCCAAAGATGTACATATAATCTTTAATAATAGAGGGTTATGGAAAAATATGCCAAGTGTATGCTATGGACCATAGTTAGTGGTAATAGTCTGAAAATATCATCTCATATTACCTCATAATCTGTAACAAAATGTTCCACAGCAGTGTGGTGTCTTGGTGAAGGAGTGTTGTATGGGAATTGTACACACATTCACGATTGGTTTGTAAGTTCACAACTTCTGTAATAAAATTATTTTTAAAAAAGCTGGACATAAACAGGCAGAATGAGTTGGCAATCTAAAAATTGGCCACAAGTACCATAAAAGCCCATCAGTTTATGAGAACTCTCCACACCAAATAAAGCTGCAAACATTAAAAAAAAAAAAAAAAAAAAACCTTCCCCTTCCCACCCCCCAAAAAGCCCAGGACCAGATGGTTTCACAGGTGAATTCCACCAATCATTCCAAGAAGAATTAATACCAATTCTCCAAAATACTGAAGAGAAAGGATCAACAACTAACTCATTCTATGAGGACAATATCACCCTAATACCAAAGCCAGATAAAGAGATAAGAAAAGAAAATTACATATAAATTTCTCTTATGAATATAAATGTAAAACTTCTCAACAAAATACTTGCAAATTGAATCCTATAGTACATTAAAAGAATTAGGGAAGCCAATGTGGCATAGTAGTTGAGCACTGGCTTCCCACATACAAGGTCCCAGGTTCAATTCCTGGCCCTGGTACTTCAAAAAAATGCAAAAATTATACATCATGATCAAGTGGGTTTCATCCCAGGTATACAAGGGTGTTCCAACATGAGAAAATCAACTAATGTAATAAACCACATTAACAAAATGAACAGAAAAAACTACATAATAATCCCCATTAATACAGAAAAGGCATTTGACAAAATCCAGCATCCTTTCTTGACAAAAACACTTAGAAAAATAGGAACAAAAGGAAAAACCACTGTTATTCAATATTATACTGGAAGTTTTAGCCAGAACAGTTAGGCAAGAAAAGAAATAAAAGGCATCCAAATTGGAAAAGAAGAAGTAAAACTTTTACTATTGGCAAATGACATGATCCTATATAAAGAAAATTCCTAAAAAATTTTAACAAAGCTACTAGAGCTAATAAACAAATTCAGCAAAGTGGCAGGGAACACGCAAAAATCAGTAGTGTTTCTACACTTGTAATGAGCAATCTGAGAAGAAAATCAGGAAATAAATTCCATTTACAATAGCAACTAAAAGAATCATGTTAGTAGAATAAAAATGAAAAGATAGAACAGAGGACTGTATAACACAGTGACTCCTACTGTAGACCAAGGACTATAGTTAACAGTACAAGTATAAAAATGTTCTTTCATGAATTATAATAAATGTACGACACTAAGACAAAGTATAATAGTAGGGTGGTACATGGAAAAATACACCTAATGTAAACTATGGATGATAGTTAATAGTACTATTTTAATAAATTTCCATCAATTGTAACAAAGATAAATATTGTTTTAAAAAATTAGTACAATTACAAAAAACAAAAAGATATTAATGCCAAGGTCCATCTGAAACGGCATCAGGCGACCAGGGCCAATGTAAATCCTTGCAGCAATAGCACATCATGTTCTTCACATGCGCAGTGATCTTTGGAAATACTAAAGCCAGTCACTTCTTTCAGCTGCTGAGTTCTCATTCAGAGCATGTTGATGCAACTTAAACAGCTCAGTGCTATATTTAGCACTAACCAAAATATTTACCTCCCAGACTCCACCCTCCCATGCCCCTGAAAATTAGCTGTGTCTGCTGCTTTTGTTCCAGCCCAAGGCAACTGTACACAATTCAGAAGGAGCTGAGCCCAGGGACCATCGTAGCCAATATCACAGCTGAGGATCCTGATGACGAAAGTCTTACCAGCCACCTCCTCTACAGCATGACTACTGTTAACTATTATCAGTGTAAGTCATACACATACATGTGCACATTTTAATTCTGCCACTTGGATTGCTTCACAGATATTTTATCTATCTTCTGGACTGGTGCATAGTTTTCTGTCTAAGATCATTATTAGTTCCTAGGGCGATAGATGCATTAAAAGCAACTGGCTTGTGGGTTGGGGAAACTGAATGGGGGGCCAATGTTGACTGCTAAAGCTGGAGGTGGGTAGGTAATGCTGGATGGGTCAGCCACCCTCCAGTTACCATGAGGTCTTTTGAAGAAATGATTACATTGGCACTGTCCAACAGAAATATAATGGAAGACATAAATGCAATTTTAATACCTCTAGTAATCACATTAAAAAAGTAAAAAGAAACAGTTGAAATTTTTTTTAAAAAGTAAATGGAGACTAAGTACCTGCCCTGAGCAAGTGTGAAAAAAAAGTGTAACAGCATAAAAGCCAGTAAAATTGGGAATGACAATGCCGTGTATCTCAAATTTATAACGTCACCCATTAATATAAATAATTAAATATAATATGTAATTTATTTACACAATTAACTGTTAATATAAATAAGAGTTTCCATATGGGGCTTACATCATACAAATTCCAACAGGAAAACCGGATTCCCTTGCAGGTTTATTCAGAGGATCTAAGATGGACACCGACCACCTCTCATGGAAATTTGAGCATGCTATGAGTGATTCCAATGAAAGCAAATCAAGCTTTTTACAAATATATATAGGTTCAGAATTACAGGTGTGTAGACTTGATACTTTGGCTTTCTTAATATTTGATTCTCGGGGTAACTAATTAGTTACACCAATTATGAAATGGAATTAAATTATACACAAAAATATTTAAGTTTTGTTCCTCTTTTCTACCCAGAAAACCTATTTCTCTTTTTAAAGCTGAATTGGAATGCATTTCCTAGGGATCTCTTTCTCTAAACCCTGGAGACAGAATGAATTACTTCCTCCTGCGCACTTTAACACTGCTAGGATAATATTTATCACATTGCATCATAAATAATTATTTATAGGTCCATCTAAACTGCTAGATAATTAATTTCAAGAAGGCAAGATCTGTGTAGACTATTTCTTTTTTATCCTCGGTACCAAAAAGAATATCTAGCTACAAAATCAGTGCTGGTAAATATTTAAGGTTTGAATTAAATTGAGCTATGTAAAGAAGATAATTCACAAGTCCAACGAAAAGGAAATATAATCTGGAAAGGCAGAATCTGATAAATTTAGTGTAGATCCCCTAATTTCTTTCTTGGGGTTCCTTACCATAGGCATAGTTTAATATGTAACTTAAATGCTACTTCCACCATGAAGTTTCTCCTACTTTTCCCTTCTCTGTACTTTAAAGCGTCTTTTTTTTTACCTCTATCAAAGCCCTTATCCACTCTACTCTTTTTATTTTTCCAAGTTTCTTGCTGGGAAGATAACCCATCTTTTTTTCTTTTTTCTTTTTTTTTTTTTTTTCATTACAATATATACCACTGGGCCTGGCACATAATACACACTAGGTAAATATTTGTTAATTAACAATTTATTAGACTTGAAAATACTTAAAAGATTATAAGCAATTTGGCTAATTTCTCTTCATTGACTTTTTCTGTAACCAAGGATATAAACCAGGGTGGTCCTAGGAGCCTTTTGTCTTCCTGACAAGTCCTTCTATTGTGTCCCACTGCTCCTTGGTGACCTGATACAAAAAGAAAGTGTCAATAGAATGTGGTTCTTATATGTGCTAATATTATATTATATACACAAAATGGCATTACCTTCTTCAGACTGTTGAATTCTCCTGACATAAATGATTGCTCTCCACCATCAAATCTAATGACCTGAAAAAAATATTATAAGCTCATAAATAAACCGCCTTTAAAAAGTTTCAGAACCATTAGCCATTTCTCCATCCTAATTGGATAGACTATCTCTTTGGTACTTTTAGTCAAAACCCAAATTTAAAATACAAAACTGATTATTAGACTTGAATTGATTTACCTCTCTTTAAAACCCTTTTCCACCATCTCCCATGTTCAAATTCTATCCAGTCTTTTAGATCAACTTAAAGGCATATCTACTATGGTAATTTATCCTTAATAAAGTTTATTATCAATGAATTAACTTCATAGGCTAATCCATATACAAACACACACATACACACATATGCACAATGTTTTGATATTATTTTTAGCTAAACAAATATTTTAAATCATATTCACATTCAGCATTGCCAGGATTGATTCCCCAACCCCAACCTGCCCCTCAAAGTCCAGGAAAACAACAATGCTTACTGCTCCATTAATCCAAGAAGCATAATCACTACAAAGGAAAGCAGCAAGATTTGCAAGTTCTTCCACAGTTCCTAGTCGACCACAGGGAATTCTTTCAATCATTTCTTTCTCGAATTCTCCAGTTGGGTCAAGACGGCTAAAAGCACCCTTAAAAAATTAAAACAACAATTAAGTTTCATGTTTCTTTTCACGCAATCCCTCCTACTTCAAGAAATAAATTTGTATAAAATAGAATGTTATCATGGCAGCCTATTAATGCTTTAGGTCTTGTAAGTAAAAGAAAATTTTGCCAAATTCTTCTAGTTTAAAACAGGACATTCGGGAAGCGGCTGTGGCCCAATCAGTAGGGCTCCCGTTTACCATATGGGAGGCCCCCGGTTCGGTTCCAGGGGCCTCCTGGTGAAGGCAAGCCCGCCCGCCCGGCTTGGTTAGCTGACCCAGCGAGCACAAGCAGCAAGGGGGGGATAAATGAATAAATAAAATCTTTAAAAAAAAAAAACAGGACATTTTACCTAACTTTTGATTTTTAAAAAAATCACTGGAAAATGTAAACCTATCTTAGTTTCTTCTATTTCTATTAATGCTTTAGGCCTTGTAAGTAAAAGAGAATTTTGCCAAATTCTTCTACATTCACTTTAGTTTAAAACAGGACATTTTACCTAACTTGTGATTTTAAAAAAAATCACTGGAAAATGTAAACCTATCTTAGTTTCTTCATCTGTAAAATGATCATATCTCAGAAAATTGTTGTAAACATCAAATGAGAAAATGTATGTGAAAGTACTCTGAAATAGTACAAGCTTAGAATGGTGGAGGTAGTGGTACTATTTTCATTTCATTTTATAAATACGGAAAAATGACTCAATTAGGAAATATTTAAGAGGGAATTCCTTTTCTTCTCCTTTTGCGCCAAAATAATAGGAAAGGGAGAAAACAAATACACAGGACTATTAAATTCAAGTACATCCTAAAGCAAGAAAAATCATACCTAAATTTGTCAATCCCTTCTGCTAATGATATGAAGGAACAAGAATGAAGAGTGGATGTGTATTATTAATAAAAGCAATTGGCCTTTTCTCTGCTAGTACCCTGAAGTCTAGGTGACAATTTTCTTAATAACACAGATATGAGACAGAGCAAACATTAAGAGGCTCTTTGTGAGCCCTCCAGTTCTCCCTAGACAAATATAAAGCAGCAGAAACAAAGGGTAACAATTGGTTCCAATCCTGATTGTATCTGTGATTTGTTAGGGAACTTCTGTACTTGTTTTCTTTCAATCTCTTTAAAACTATAGACAAGGGAAGTGGATGTGGCTCAACTAGTTGGGTGCCTGCCTACCACACGGGAGGTCCCGGGTTCGGTTCCCAGTGCCTCCTGGAGAAGGTGAGCAAACACTGAGCAGACAGACAAGAGAACCATCTGGGGTGTTGGGGGAGGGGCATGGATAAATAAAAAGTAATAATAACGTAAATAAATCTTTTAAAAAAAACTATAGACAAGTTATCAGTGTACAAGTCATATGTCTACTGCTAGACTATAAGCTCCTTGATGGCAGGCACCTTGTCTCAAATGTTTTTGTGTATTTCATAGTACCTTTGCACACACTAGGCATTCAATAAATATCTGTTAAATAAATTAATTAAATGTGAGTGATCCTCCCCAGTTATTAAGGCCTTAGAGCAGGGGTTCTTAACCTTTTTTTGTTCCATCAGGTAAAAACCAGTCAGTCAGGTAAAAACCACGGACCCCTTACTAAGTTCACACTATCCTGTGTATTATTTAATAAATGTATCACACCTGCACCAACACGCCCCCACAAGAATAATGTTTTTTTTTAATTTAAATTCAAGTTCACAGACCCCTTGTTAAGAACCCCTGCCCTAGAAAGAAGCTTCCCTAACTATGGAGTTCTTTTCAGACAGTGCTTAGCACACAGTGCCACCCTGAATCATACATTTCAATACATGCTTTTGAGTACTTTTCCCACTAATTTTATTAGACTCTATATTACTGAAGTGTCAAATAAATAAAAGATTCAAGTTTCACTTACTCAGATAATCTTAACATTTTCTACCCACTTAAACTGCTAATAAATATAGCCATTTCCATATTACTATTAAATACTCAAGACCTAACAAAACCCAAAAGTTTGTTTTCAAATGTATTTACACAACTGAAACAAGTTACTGAACTTCAGCTGGATTGTCAAAGCTACCTCCCAGTTTGGATTGTAAATTCTTGCTTTACTTGGACAAAAAAAGAAGTATAAGAGTAAAGTTATTTGAGGTAATGGGAGGGAACAAAGAACCTGTAAACATTCTGCGCAATATCTGCAACACTGTTATAATTATGGGTTGCATAACTATGAGCTGCAATGAGGATCTGTGAGGATTATTGATCACAGATGAAATTCATGCCATCAGAAGGGTTTTAATGATGGAGAAATGTGAGCTAGAATACATGCTAATTGAGTATTTACAAGTGAAAAGGCACAGATATGAGTCACAGCAAATGCTACCTATTGCAAAAACACACCTGTATGATAAATTTCCAAAGCATCTCTTACACTAAAAAAAAATTTTAAAAAGCAATTCCATGATTTAGAAAAAGAATGCCAGCCAAAGTAAGAGTCTTTAAATATTTGGTGAAAATTAAGAAAGATAGGACAATCACAGATCATTGAAGCAAATAGGGGGGAAAACAAGCCAAAATTGATGACATAAAAGATCCAAGAATATTAAGACATTGAAATAGACCTTGTCAAGAAGTTGTATAGCTGCTATATGTTCCTGCTCACCTCCTTGTTTCATATATTGGAAAATTATGAAATCCTTCTTCCCTACCACCAGAGCTCCAAACCCAGACATGCCTGGAAAGTCCTTCACACAACAATCAAAATATATCTATCACTGTTTCATTCCTTAATCATTCAAAATGTGCTAATAAGCAAAGTAAAACTTACTTTGGTTTTTATAGGCCCTGGTTGAATCATATTGAATCGCATTCCATATTTACCCCATTCTCCTGCAAGAGACCTAAAAATTAAAATAAACAACATAGATTCTAAAATATTATACCATATATTAAAATACTAAAAACCAACACAGTCAATGCATGTTTACTAAGGACCAGACACTGTAACCCCAAAACGCAGGTACTATTATTATCCCTCATGTTACAGATAAGGAAACTGAGACACAGAAAGGTTAAATCATTTGTACAGGGTCACATGGCTAGTAAATCAAACTCAAGCTCCAGAGTTTGTACAATTAATCACTATACTATATAACTTACTATTCATATTTTATTGGTCTTAACTACTATGTTATATGAACTACAGTATACATTTTAGACTAATAAGTCTGATATTAATATAAATTTTTAGAGTATTCATTAATTAGCATAGAAAAGTGAGAGATTCATGCCCCTTCCCCATATTTTCTAGATTTCAGAAAATTTCTGCATTTACAAAGTTCAACATAACTTTACTTATAACCCTGGCCATTGGATTACAATGTCTATATAACAAGTGCTTTAATTGAAGAAGAAAGGGATTGCATAGTTAAGTAGCCTTTAATGCAACTGTTGAACTGAGCTTGAAATAAAATAACAAAACCTTGCCAAATGCATGGAAGCAAAATATAACACTAAAAGTAAGCATGGAACCTTGAATCAACCTGTTTTAGAAGCCTACTTGATTAACATGTCTAAGTTTTATTATCTAAACTTCTTTCAGGAATTTATATTAGTTGTTTGTGTGTGTGTTTATACATAATTCATACAGTTCCAAAAATGACTTAAGGTAGCTTAAAAGAATACATACAAAGGAGGTAGATAATTTGAAAGTGAAAAAGAGAAAAAAAAAAGTAAAGAAATATAATGAAGCCAGGAGTGAAGCTAATAACTGAATGTACTGTGAAGTTCTACATAATTGCAGTAGCAAGGTTGCAAATTTTTATCTACTCTTCTCATGGCCCTATGCTAAAAGGTGAAGCCTACCCATTATACAATTCACTGTGCCTATAAGGGAAAAGCAAACTAATTGCTCAGGAAAAGCACAGTTTTTGTGATACAAAAATCAGAAAAACATTTTTTCCTAGAAGATTTAACATGGAAAATTGTGTAACACATTAATGTCATAAAGACATTGTATCCACACTTTATCCCTTTACCATAGTTTATGTCCATATGGGAGATGGCTCAAAGCCTGCTCTTCTCTTACTCTCCTTTGTTAACCTATCTTTCAGACAATGGTTCTCAGAGACTGCTCACTTTCCTCAGTTCAGATCAGTGAGGTCATATACTGTTCATCCTTCAGTGCCTGGCTTGCTTCACTCAACATAAGGTCTTCAAGATTCATCCACGTTATTCCATGTGTTAGCACTTTGTTCCTTCTTACCGGCTCCAGGAGGTGTAAGTTCATTGAGGTTGGTGGGCCACACTATGGGAGATGTTTGTGTTGGATGTGGTGGGAGGTGTGGGAGGTGGGCAACATGGGAATCCGAGTGGGTTCCGTATAATATTTTAGGTAATCTAAGCACCTCTTAAAATATATGTATATATATATATATAAAATAACATTTTTGTAAGCAAATACACATATATGCATATATATTTATATATCATTTTACAAATGTTTGTATGTATTGTGAGAATTTTGATTTTTACCCATAATAAAAAAATAAATAAATAAATAAAGACATTGTATCTTTGCAGTAGATACAAGGAGTCAAGTTTTATGAAACTTTAAGATATCCATTAACAGGGCCTAACAACATCACTTCAAAGGCCAAATCAGTTAAAGCTGCTCTACAGGGAGGGGCCCTATGGTCCAATCACTGTCTATTAATCTGACTGAATCCAGAGGTGCATTTTTTGAGAAATGGGTGGGCTACATCTCTTTTAGGCAACTCCTCATAAAAAATCCTTCTCTGGGTGATGCTTTTGACAACAGCCATGACCATCCTACCCTGGGCATGTACTTGTAGTGCACCCACTCCAAATTGCTAGGGAAGTGGTAATCCCATGTCTTAGAATCACTGAACAGAGCAAAGGTCACATCATCACATGAAAAAATGATCAATTTATTAAGAAAACCTACTTAAAGGGAATGCATCCTATCTCAGCTCTGAGGTGAGCAGGATTAATTTGTTCCATTGTTATCAGTTCTCATTAAACTAGTTTATATCCTGAAGAACTTTCATAACATTATAAGGAATCCACCTCAAATAGTTCACTCTGCATGTTAAGATGTTAAGCATAGAGGAACAGATGTAGCTCAAGTGGTTGTGCGCCTGCTTCCCATATAGGAGGTCCTGGGTTCAATGTCCGGAACCTCCCCCACACCAAAAAAAAACAAACAAACAAAAAAAAAAAACTGATGCTAAGCACACTATACTAAATATATATGTTAGCCACTATTGTTGTTTATTCAAGAAATGTTTAGTATGTACTTACTGTGTGCTAACACCCTATAAGTGTTGATAAAATTTAAAAAGTCAGTCCCTGGTCTCAAGAAAGGTCAGTTTCATTGAATAGTAGACTAGGTACTATACTGGGAATTGTATAATGTGAGCCATGGCTGCTTAAAAGAAAAAGCACCTAAGTCTCCTGGGAGTAATAGGGAAGACTTCCTAAGGAGAGGAAACTTGAAGAAGGATTAGGAGTTTGCTGTGAGGGGGGGTGTGGTGGTAGTGGGGAGGAAAGAAGGGGAGAAGGGTATAGGAAATAATAGAGGGTGGGATGGGGAAAGGAGGACAGTCTAGGCATATGGGACAGTATAAGTAAAGGACAAAGTAGCAAACAATATGTAGGAATAAAATATGTGGCATGTTCAGGAAATATGGAGTAGTTCAGCAGAAATTAAAGCCCAGGAATAATGGACAGAATGATACGAGTATATATGCTCTGGTGAGGATGGGGGACTGTTCTATTTTCTTCACTATCATATTTCTGGCACCTAGCACAATGCCAGGCACACAGAAGGCGCTCAATAAACATTTGTCTATGAATAAATTAATAAACAAATGATTAAAACAGAAGATGAAGGACAAGTCTGTTTAGAATGCCATACTGAGTTTTCAGAAAGCCATGGAAAATGATCTAAGGTTCTTACCTAGAGACTATAAATAATCAGAAATATATATTTTTAGAAAGATAATTCTGGTGGCAATGTGGATAAAAAATATAAAGGGGGAAGAGACTAGTAGCAGAGAAACATTTCATAGGGTTCTTACAAAAGCCAGACATGCGATAAAAGGAACCTGCGCTACGGCAAAGAGTGGAAAAAGCCAATGGCAACGGATTCAAAAGACAATCCATCATACACTGCTGAGGAAAGGCCACTACACCTGGCAAGTCGTCACTGCTTTGTGCTAGTCCTATTAATCTGTACAGAAGGTACAATAAGAGGATGAAGATGTGTTTATGAAAGGTAGGGATGGCACTAATAAAGATACATAGTAGAGCAAAAGAAAAGGCTGTAGCCCTGAGCTAACTAATATGGTAGCCACTAGTCATGTGGCTATTTAAATTTAATTTTATAATTAAAACTAAATAAAATCAAACCTTCACTTTCTAAGACACCATGACCACATTTCAATGGCCACATGTCGCTACTGAGCACAGATTTATAGACCACTTTCATGATTGCAGAAAGATCTATTAGATAGTGCAGCTATAGACAAACAAGACTCATCCAGGAGAGAGAATGTCTAAGTCTTGGTGAATCTCAATTAGTCTTTAATTCACTTTTCTCTAGACATAGACTTGAAAGCAGAAACTTCCTTAGTATTAAGTACATTACTCATGTTCAACTCTGGGATTAGTATAGTAGTACTGGGAAGTGGCTGTGGCTCAATCAGTAGGGCTCCCGTTTACCATATGGGAGGCCCCGGGTTCAGTTCCCGGAGCCTCCTGGTGAAGGCAAGCCCGCCTGCATGGCATGGTTAGCTGACCCTGCAAGCACAAGCAGCAAGGGGGGGATAAATGAATAAATAAATAAAATCTTTAAAAAAAAAAAAAAAGGTATAGTAGTACTTACTTGTTCAGGGCTTCCACTCCTGCTTTGGCCGAAGCACTTGGTACTACAAAACCTGATCCAGTCTCAGCATAGACGGTTGTAATAGCAAGAAATGCTGCTCCTGAAATTTTAAAAGGATACAGCAATGTCAATAATCATCGGGAAAAGATAATTCACAAGAATGGGATCTGATTCAAGATGGCATACAATACCTCAAACAGTTTTGAAAACTTCACTAGTCCTAAGTTAATGGGATATCTAATAAAATTGCTACATCATGCTACTAATTTTGCTGTCATTCCGGAGAACCCAGTCTGCACTTACTTGGAATTCTGTACCAGGTTGAGTTAATACCAAGGCCCAAAGCTCATGGGCATGATACTACAACACCCTGAATTATCAAGTGGACAGGATCTCCATAAACTAAGCATCCACTTAAATAAGAATATATCAGAATCCAAACTACATTAACAAGGATTTCTACCTCCAACCATGATGGACCTGCCTTCCTGCTGTAAACAGCAAGAAAATTGTTTAAGATATATGATACAATTATTCTCAGATATTACAGAGCAGTGAAGGAAAGTGATCTTAAGAAGGACAACAAATAAAATGAATCCTAAGATCACCCCAATTTTTTGTCTAAAAGTACTTCATAGGGTGGCGGATGTGGCTCAAATGGTTGGGCATCCATCTGCCATATGGAGGGACCTGGGTTCGATCCCCAGGACCTCCCGGTAAAATAAAATATATATATAGAAGTCGCATGGACTGCCAGGCTCCTTGTGCCGGTGAGCCGCCAGGCCCCGGGAGCCATGCAGCAAGAGGATGATGTAACAGGAGAGAGACGCAGGAGAGAGACAAGATGAGATGCTCTGAAAGCTCTGAAAACCAGAAACTGAGGTGGTGCAGATAGCAGAACACCTCTCTCCTACATCAGAGGTCTCCAGGATCGAATCCTAGTGAAGACTGGAGGAGGAGGATGAGAAGAGATGGCAGGAAACAGACACAAAGAATTGCCCAGCTAATGGACACAAAACAGCAAATGGGGAGGGGGGTGGTTAAAATGGATAAAGTAAATAAATAAACTTAGAAAAGAAAAAAAAAGTACTTCATAGAGTGTGGCAGAAGGAAGAGGAATCCAAACAGAACATGGCAAGAACACAGGTATCAGAAATTGGGGAGGCTGAGGAAGCTGGAATTTGTGGGGCAGAGTTTCCCTGTGATGACTAATTTCATGTGTCACCTTGGGAAGGTTATGATATCCAGTTGTTTGGTCAAACCCTGACCTATTTGTTACTGGGAGGATATTTCATAGATGGAATTTGCTTCTACAATCAACAAAGGAAATTGCCCTCAGTAATGTGAAGAGTCTCCTTACCCCATCTGAAAATCCATAACTGAGGATTTCAAAAGTCAGAGAGAAGAATTTCTGCCTCAATTTCAGCATTGGCTCTTGCCAGAATTTCCAGTCAGCAAGAAATGCTCTGAGGAATTCAGACTTACCCATTGGCTCTGGCCAGAATTTCCAGTCAGTCAGATTCCCCTGGGGAATTCATACTAAGAACTTCAGCATCACCTATATCAGAGTTTCCAGCTTACAGCCTGTCCTACAGAGTTTGGACTTACCACCCCCTATGTTCACATGAGTCAATTCATCTTCTGTTTTTCTGGAGAATCCTACTAATACATCCCCCAAGAAAAAAAGTATATAGAGACAGGGCTCCATAAACCTTTATGGAGTTCCTTGAAGTCTTTGGCCAAATATCAAGCTCTGTGTGTTTAGGGTGAGGCCACAAGGGGCTGGACAAAGAACCACTGCTGCAGAGCTGTAAACTGAACAATTCCCAGAGCTCCCACGGAGTTCCATACAGTCTTGTTGAATATTCCAGGGCTTTCAGTAGAGAGTTCAAAAAGGGTATATCTTAGTAGGAGGGCTTAATTAACCCCAAAGTAAAGGCTACTCTATATTTATCTCAATAAGGCTTAAAGCAAGCTTTGAAATGATCAAATTGATCCACAGGAAACTTAGCTGCTCACCAAAATAAAAGTTGACACACTTCAAAGGAAATTTTTCAAGACACTCAAAAATATAATATTCACAGCAGGCAATCAAAATTTACTATACACTCAAAGAAACAGAAACATAACCAGGAGAAAAATCAGTTAATAGAAAAACTCCCAGAATTAATAGCAAAGATAGAATTAGCAGACAAAGGCTTATAAAATGCTATTATAAATATGTTAAAAGATTTCAAGGAAAACATTAATAAAATAAGAATAGAAATAGAAAAATAAAAATAGAACCAAATAGAACTTCTGAAGATAAAAAATAAAATATCTGAAATAAGAAATGAATGAGCTTAGCTGCAGAAGAAATGATCCATGAACTTGAAGACACAGCAATATAAGCAATCCAAAATGAAGGGCAGAGAAAAAATGTTACAGGGAAAAAAAAAAAAAGAGCAAGGCCTTGGTGACCAGTGGCACATAGAAAGTTAACATAGGTGTAACAAATGTTCTATCATATGTGTAAATTGGAGTCACAAAAGGAAGAGGCAAAAAAATTACTTGCAGAAATAAAAGCTGAAAGTTTTCTTTATTTGGCAAAAACTATAATCTACAGATCCTGAGCGCTAAACAAATCTCAAGTGGGATAAACACAGAGAAAACCACCTCAAGGCATAGTATAATCAAATCACTTAAAACCAGTGATAAAGAAGAAATCTTAATAGCAGCCAGAGGAAATAATAAACAATAAAGGGGAAAAGATTAAAATTTTCACTGACCTCTCATCAGAAATAATGTAAGCTAGAAGACAATGGAAGGACATCTTTAAAATACTGAAAGGGAAAAACCTGTCGACCCTAAATTCTGTAGCCAATGAAAATATTCCTCAAAAATGAAGGTGCTATCATCCAGATAATCAAAAGATGAAAGAATCAGTTGCCAGGAGGCCTGCACTTCAAGAAATGTTAAAGGAAGTTCTTTAGGCTAAAGGAAAAATGATACTGTAGAGAAACTTACATCTTCAGAAGGAATGAAGAATGTCAGAAAACAGTAAATATGTAGGTAAATAGAAAGGATTTTTTTCTTGTCTTCTAAATTTCATTAAAAATAATTTACTGTATAAAGCTATACTAAAAATGACACTATACATACCAGTGACCAACAGTGCCCAGGATATGCTAGGTTCTCAACAAACTGACTGAAAGCATGAAAATTTAAAGGGGCAATCTTTAACTGCTGAGAAATCAGTGATTTTTACTTTTTATTTACCTACAACACTGGATGAGAAAATATTCAATTTAATATTTGCTAAAGGATCAAAATATATTTATATATTTTACAAAACAGTATATACTTCAAAAAATTTAAATTTGAAGGACTAGAAGGAAAATAATTTGGAGAAAATTAAGTTTTTTATCTTCCTTCACATATTTAGTTTCTCTTTCCCACTGCATTTGCCAGAGTAAAGACAAAATTCAGTATATCCTGGACAATGTGGGGGCAGAAGGAGGGGGCAAGAATATCATTTTGAAGATATGAGAAATAAATGGTGTGGCAGTTTGAACTTATTTTATGAATCCCAAAAAGAGAAAGATTATGTTTGTGGGCTGGTCCACTCCTGTGGGCGTGAGACCTTTTCCAAATTGGTCTAATTCAGTGAGACGTGACTCAGGTTGAATCTCTGCCCTCTTGCTGGGTCTGATAAAAAATAAAAAAATAAAAAAAACAGAGACAAACACAGGAAAAGAGAGCTCTGCCATTTTTGACCCTGCTATGTGACAAAAAGGAGAGGGCTCAAGCAGCTGGGGCCCTGGGGAGAAGATGAGCCATTTGCCTGAGAGCTTGCAGCTGAAATCGGGAAGAAAGCCTGGAAGAGGCCCAGTTATGCCTGGTTGCCCTCAGCTGAGCTCCTGGATTTGGTACAGCCTGGAGAGGAAGCCAGAGACCAGGCAGAGATAGCCTACCATCTTGCTTCAACACGTGGCAGCTGACTTGGGTGAGAAAGCACCTCAAATGGTGCCTTGAGTTAGACTTTTCATGGCCTTGGAACTGTAGACCTTTACTCCAAAAATACCCTTTATAAAAGCCAACACACTCTTGTACTTTGCATCGGCAGCCCTTTGGCAAATTAAAACAAATAGTTACTTTTGTCATTCTGGTAAATCATTTTATATATCAAATTCAGCCTTTCAAATCTCTGAAAATTAGTTTGCTTTCAAAATCTTAACTGTTTGAAAGAGGAGGAATGTAGAGTATTATTCTGCTCCATTATAGTACATTAACACCAGATGCTAACAGTATAATTCTTATAGCAAAATTGTAAAAACTACTTTTAAAAGTGGCACTTACTTATAAAAGCAAATGTTCCAACACAGAGCATGCTATCTTCTGATTAAGATTGAATGGAGGGAAGCGGCTGTGGCTCAATCAGTAGGGCTCCTGTTTACCATATGGGAGGCCCCGGGTTCGATTCCTGGGGCCTCCTGGTGAAGGCAAGCCCACCAGCATGGCATGGTTAGCTGACCCAGCGAGCACAAGCAGAAAGGGGGGATAAATGAATAAATAAATAAAATCTTTAAAAAAAAAAAAGATTGAATGGAAATATGTCTTATGGTGTAGGAAAGGAGGGGTTAAGCCATTATTATATAGTTCAGATGCTGAAAATGGAAGTTACTCTTTTCCTCTTTCTCACCTAGAAGTGTGTTTAATTTTCTCAGCCTAGATGTGTGTAGCCCACTGCTTAGAATGTGATACCACTGCTTTTAATTTTCCCTGAGTGTAAGGGAGGAATAAAAATTTGAAATTGCACTGCTCCAATAGGATGAATACTACACAGTGAAACAATTTGTGCTTGGACTTCAAAAGATGAAAACCTAGTGGAGCTTTTTAAAAACTCAAAGTTTTCAGATTCCCAGGTCACAGATCTATCTTTCCTTTTGCAAGATTGAACTCCTCATACTTCCTGAACAAATGAATTATTGTTTGTAGCTTTAACTCTTCCATTATTATTGTTGGCAATCTTACTAACAATCATGGCAAAAAAGAGAAAACCCTGCATTTGTCTGTCTTTTTGGTGAGGGCACAGAGCACCCTGTCTCTCAGCTATTTTTCAATAAGAGCCCAGATTAAATTTAAATCTTATTATCATCAATGCTCTAAAAGTTATTCAAAGATAGACTATATAACTTTTTAAAAACTAGAATAACTACCTTCTTAAAAAATATATTTTCTACTAAGTCAAGACTTTCCCCCATTTAAACCTTTAATGTAAATATATCCCTCATGTAGTTTGAAATTTGAAAGTTTAATTTCAATATCAGGGCTCTGGTTTTCATATTTTAGCTATGGGTCATAGCCTAAATTTCAGATACTTGATGGTCCCCTTGTACTAAACTATAGAAATTCACTTATCTTGGAAGACTCTAACATTTTCTTAATAGATAACACTCACTGAATACTAGTCTGGACCAGGCACTGTTCTTAATACTTTAAAGACACTAATTCATTTAATCATCACAGCAATCCTAGGATGGAGGTACTATTTTTATCCCTATTTTACAGAAGAAAAGACTGAGACACAGAGAGGTAACTTGCTCAAGTCCACGCAACTAATGAGTGGTGTAACCAGGATTGGAAACAGTCAATTTGGCTCTAGAGGATACACCCCTACTACTATGTAAAAATGCTTCTCCAGGAAATTTCCAATTGCATTATTAAAAATAATTTTTTAAAGGACTCCATATCAAATTTTCAAATCTTCACAAAACACCAAAGTAGGTGCACAGTTGCTACAAGAAATTTTAACAAATGAGGCCAATTATTTTATCAAATTAGCAAGATAACTCTAGCAAAAGGTGATTTTCAAATGATACTAAAGCTGCCCTAATAAATTACAACTGATTATTAAAAATGTGTTTTAAAATAATGTACCCACCGCTCTAAGCAAGACCTGGACACAAAACAAAGAAATGTACCAATACAATTCTTATATACTTTAAAATCTATCCAGCATACAACTTGCACTCATACTACTGACAAATAAGAAAAGCCTTATTCTTTTCTTCTGCTCTATTCTTCCTGCTTTTGAAAGAAGGTACATTTGCCTCCATTCCAGGTGACCATGTCAAATGAATGGGCATCCCCTTTACCCATAATAGAAAAGCTGAAGAACATAATTGAAAGAAGTGTTAAATATGTTCTCAATTCACCTTCTCTTTGTGGGTCTCAAAAATACGTTTTTTCTCTAAACAGAGCACTGCCATTATGTTTAGTGTGAGTGAGGAAATAGTGGGGAGAGGTAGGGAAAGAGTGCAAAGGATCTACAGGTAGGGCAGAAGTAGTGCAGCCTGATGGGTAAAAGTGTTTCCAATCTTGACAGGGAGGGAAAGGAGACTTAAAAACAAGAAACAAGGACAACATGCATCATGTTTTTTAGAAGTTAAGCTGTGTACTATAGCCTCTGAGCAGGAAATCTTTCACAAGGAGGACGACAGCTGGGCATGAATATTCTACATAGCTTTGAGAGAGAAAGAACCACTCTACTAAAAGGAGCAGCAGACAAGAGATTGTTATGGAAGGACATGAGACTGGACAGGTCAAGGGGGTTAGATTATAGAAGATAAGGGACAAGTAACTGGCCAAGTACAAAAACTATGGATCTGGAAATAAGAATGTTCTGAAATTTATTTTTGCATCTGCAGTTCACATATCATGTAGCCTGGAAGAAGAGCAGGATGGTTAAAAACCTTGCATTTTCTGATGATGTATTTTAACTTAGCTCAAGAATAGTCTAAATGTACTTTACTCACAGTTCAACATTTTCAAGGTTTCTGGAAACTGTCCCTTCATATCTACTGACCAAAAGGATCTTTCTTCTTTTCATTCTTTCTCCTGTTGGTAAATTATTTGCATTTATTCTTCTCTTCCTCTAGCTCAAGGCTGCTGGTGAGATTACATCTGCATACTTTCAATAACATCCATCCTATCTGCAATTCCCTTTACAGGCATTTTTTATTACTTTCTTTTTTTTCCTTCATTTGCAGGATTAACCTCTCTGAATAGTGACTTTTTACTCCTCTTTCCCCAACATAGGCTCCACATGGCTCAAGCTTCCTTGGGCTGCTTCCAACTGTACCTCAGCTCCCCTAAAGCTTTTGAGATTTTTTCCTCCAAATTCTTTACACTATCTAAGCTACCATGTTTTCATTCACATGATGAAGAAGCACACATACATCTGTAAAGCAATTTATATTTTCCAGAAGCTTTTACATCTAGCACCTTGTTTCATTACTAAATGTTGGAATAGTAATTTATTATCAAATCTATTTTACAGACAAGGAAGCTCATTAGTAGTAAAAATATCACTAAGACTGCCCTAGTATGAGATGTGAACTAGGTGGCCATGTCTAGAAGTAAACCACAGTTCCTTTTTATTCCAACTGACCACTTATGACAACTAAAAATTGTAATTATGCCAATTATCAATTTAATAATAATAATTAACATTTATTAGGTACTTAATAAACCATAGTTTATCATCTATAAAAGCAAGCATTAAAAACATCTACCTCATATATTAAAAAAGACTAACTCTGTGCCTCAGTTTCTACCCATATCTATAAATGTAAATAAAATAGCACTTATCTGACAGGGTCATTGCAAGTATTAAATAAGTTAATAAATGTTTAGCACTCAAAACAAAACCTGACACAGAAAAAACACTCAATAAGAGTTAGCAGTTGGAAGGGAGAGAAGGAGGGAGGAAGGAAGAAACGATCAAGAAAAGAAAATTTGGTTGAAATTAGGACATACCCTTATTCATAATGCCTCATTTTCTGCTTGTTCTATATTCCAGCATCTGTTACATCATATTCCTTTATTTAATAATTATGGAAGTATCAGTTATTACTACATAACTTTATGGTCCTATGTGGAAAGAATTCTAGCTTCCTCATATAAAGTAATCCATGTGCCTCAATTATCAAAGCTAGTCCAAAATCAAGCATAAAATCTGGGTTGGCTGTCATATATTTTGTTAATTGATACATGCAAGAGAAACAAAAGTAAAATTTAATCAGTACTAGTTTTCTTTAGATGAAACCCAAACAAATGTATTTTTAAAAGACAATAATGGATATGTGGTCAGTGTTTTTCCTTAAATATTAAGTAATTTAAGATTCTGAAGAACATATAAATATGAAGAGTATCATACTGTGCTAAACAGTTACCTGTCTTTGATGTTGGCACAAGAAGTAATTGTTGAACTCAGGCTAAATATAATATCAATTTCAAAAGACTAGGGTTATATAGAGCCAACACATCACCTGTTTCCAGAGGACAGAGATCAAGACAGAAAAAGCAGTTGGGAAGGAGATAGCAAGACCTACATATAAACTTCCTGCAGTTGATCCCTGAATTGAGCAAGCATAGGAATGACTCTAAGAAGCTCAGTGTAAAGCTGAAAGGCTGAAAAAGTGAGCTGTCAGTTGCTGCCCACTATGGAGGAGGAAGAATATAGAGTGTGAGTCCTGGCAAATTAGAAGGTTTGTTAAACAATTTGAGCTTTACATTTAAACCCCAAACGTAAATAGTAGCTATTATGTCACAGGATTAAAGGATCTGCCTAATAACTAAAGGCAAAATTAAAACTGGGTTTACTCTTATAACATGTAACCCGAAATCTTTACAATTGCAAGGCAATCACTCACAAACGTTAATTGCCTGATAGGACAAAAATCAACACTCTTGATAAAAAGATAACAATGTGATATTTAAATCAATATACATGAAAAAAAAAAAAAAAAGATGAAAACATGACCTATAGTTAAGGGAAAAAGAGTATTCAGTAGAAACTCCAAGATGACTCAGATGTTGGTATTAAAAGACATGGTCTTTAAAGTGATTATTTTAAGTATGTTCAAGGACTTAGAGGAAAAGATGGCCATAGTGAGGTAATCAATGGGAAAGAGTCAGTCAATAAATTAAAAAACTATTAAAATGATAACTCTAGAAGCAAAAAGTAAAATATCAGAAATGAAATACTCACTGAATGATAGCAGAAAAGAGCTTAACTTGGAGAAAAATCAAGAGAAAGTGTTCAATTTGGAGATCAAAGAGAAAAAAAAAGACTGAAAAAATAAAAAGTCCCTCATTGACCTATCAGACAATAGAAAGCAGTCTATTATACACATAATTAGACTCCAAGAAGAAGAGGGTTAGGATGAAACAGTAAAAAAAAAAAATTTTTTTTTCCAAATTTAGAGGAAAATATTAACTTATAAATCAAAGAAGCTCAGTGAACCCCAAGTAATATAAACGTAAAAAGGATCACACCTAGACTGAAAAATAAAGAAAAATAGAATATCTTAGAAGCAATCAGAAGAAAAAATCAGATTACACACAGAAGAACAATAATAAAAACTACTGCTAATTTATCAAATATAGTGCAAGCAAGCATATAATGGAATGATATCATTAAAGTGCTGAAAGAAAAAAACTGTAAATTCAGATATCTAAATCTCATGAAAATCTCCTTCAAAAATAATCAAGACATTTTCAGGTAAATGAAAGCTGAGAAAATTTGTTGGTATCAAATTGGCATTAGAAAAAAATATCTTAAGTTTTTCTGGCTTAAAGGAAATGATATCAGATGTAAACACAGATCTACAGAAAAAAATTACTAAAACCAGAAATCAGTAAATTAGTATATATAAAAAACAAATAAGATTAAATGTAAAAACCATCTTTTCTCCCCCCTTCTTCTTTTAAAAACAGATGATCGTTAAGGTAAGAAATTATAATATTGTGTTGTAGCATTTATAACATATGTAGATTTTTTTTAGATTTGTATATATGTACATATAGAGATGTGAAAAATATAATTTTATATCATACATTCCAATATGTATGACTTTTATTTCCTTTTCTTGCCTTATTTTACCTGCAGGGATGAGTTAGGCAAAGATTTCTTAGATAGGACTCAAAATGTATGAGCCAAGAAGAAAAATTTTATAAATTGGACATCAAAATTCAAAACTTTTCCTCTTTGGAAACACTTTTATAAATGTAGATATTTAGACAAAAATTTCACAGAGAATGGGAGAGTAAATAAAATTATACTACTGCAAATTCTTAGAATATTCATGAAGTGACATAATATAAATTGAAGATAGACTACAATAAATTAGGAGTGCATATTGTAATCCCTACAGCAGCCACAAAGAGAGACAGAAATGGATGCCGGTTGGGGGGTGGGGGAAAACATGACTAAAAAGTTGAAAGAGGATTTAAAAAGGAATACTAAAAATAATCAACAAAAGAAACACCAGAAAAGAAAAACTGATAGACAAAAACAAAAACAGATGAACAGGACTGCAGCAAAGGGAGAGCCTCGGAGGCACCTCTGCTGCCAGCACAGCCAGAGACCTGAGCCCACCCTGGGGGCTGTCCGCTGGCCTGCACTCTCTCAATGAGTCGTAGAAGTCTCGTTGTATCAGAGTAAGATGGACAGTAGCTTTGATTGTGATTGTGGTGAGCTGGAGCCACCTGATCACTCACAAAAGACATCTTCTATTAATAAACAGCTGCCAGAGCTTCCTGTTGAAATATATAGCAACAAAGGAAGAAAAGAAGCAAAACAATACTGCTCAGGACCAGTCCAACACTGAATGCATCTGCACTGTGAGGAAAATGTTCATAGAAGCCTTTTGTGTACATATTCACTCACATTTTTGTTAAATGTTAAGTCATTTAGCACAAGTACATCTGAGTGCATAGTATGTCATTTCATTCCGTTTGAGTTTGTTGAGTGTTTTCTTTAAATGTCTGCAAACTTGCTGCCCCTTTCTTCAACTGAGTACTGCAATCTTTTTAATTCTCAATATGAGTAGAACATTTTGAGCTTTATATAAGGGGAATTCAAGGGCCTGGTTGGCATATGCAATGAACATCAAGAAACCATCTTGCCGTGGAAGCAGAATTATTTTTCTTTTCTCTTTCTGAAAGATCTTTCCTTTTGATGCCAGTTTTTTTCCTTGTTTACACAAGTTCATCCATTCAAAAGGAAGAGGCAATAGGAAGGGCTTCAAAATGACAGAGAAATTTGAAAGTCTCACGAACATTCATGGTTTTGATCTGGGCTCTAGGTATATGAACTTAAAACCATTCAGTTGTGGAGGCAATGGCTTGTTGTTTTTGCTTCTGTAGGCAATGACTATGACAAAAGCGTAGCCATCAAGGAAATTGTCCTAACTGATCCCCAGAGTGTCAAACATGCTCAGAGTGAAATCAAAATTACTAGAAGACTTGACCATGATAACATTGTGAAAGTGTTTGAAATTCTTGGTCTCAATGAAGGCCAGTTAACAGGTGATGTGGGCTCTTAACTGAGCAGTGTTTACATCGTTCAGGAGTAACGTGGAGACAAACTTGGCTAATGTGCTGGAGCAGGGACCTTTACTGGAGGAGCATGCCAGACTTTTCATGTACCAGTTGCTACGTGGGCTCAAGTATATTCACTCTGCAAATGTACTGCACAGAGATCTCAAACCAGCTAATCTTTTCATTAATACTGAAGACCTGGTGCTGAAGATAGTTGACTTTGGTCCTGAACAGATCATGGATCTCCATTATTCCCATAAGGGTCATCTTTCTGGAGGATTGGTTACTAAATGGCATAGATCTCCACATCTTTAACTTTCTCCTAATAATTATACTAAAGCCATTAACATGTGGGTTGCAGGCTGCATCTTTGCTGAAATGCTGACTGGTAAAACTCTCTTTGCAGGTGTGCATGAACTCGAACAGATGCAGCTGATTTTAGAATCTATTCCCATTGCACATGAGGAAGATTGTCAGGAGCTTCTCAGTGTAATTCCAGTTTACATTAGAAATAACATGACTGAGCCACACAAACCTTTAACACAGCTGCTTCCAGGAATTAGTCAAGAAGCACTGGATTTCCTGGGACAGATTTTGACATTTAGCCCTATGGATCAGTTGACAGCAGAAAAAAGCACTCTCCCATCCTTAAATGAGCATATATTCTTTTCCAAAGGATAAGCCAATTTCAAGTCATACTTTTCATATTGAAGATGAAGTTGATGATATTTTGCTTATGGATGAATTTCATAGTCACATTTATAACTGGGAAAGGTCCATGATTATCAGTTTTCAGAGCATGATTGGCCTATACATAACAACTTTGATATTGAGGAAGTTCATCTTGACCCAAGAGGTCTGTCTGACGTCATTGATGAAGAAGTACAAGTTGATTCTCAAAAATATTTGGTTAGAGATCATGAAAAATACCTGGAGGATCCTGCCTTGATACCAAGTACTCTACTGAGCCTTCTTGACAGTACCAAGATCATCATGAAAATGAATATTATGATCTGGAATGTAGCCATACTTGTAACTACAAAATGAGGTCATCATCATATTTAGATCACTTAAGTTTGGAGAGTGAAGTTAATCATTATTATGAAACCAAGCTTATGATAGATCTTTCCAATTGGAAAGAACAAAGCAAAGAAAAATCTGATAAGAAAGGTAAATCAAAATGTGAAAGGAATGGATTGGGTAAAGCCCAGATAGCTCAGTGTCCCAACTAGAATTGCAAAGCTTGATATCAAAGTCAGTAAGCCAAGAAAAAGAGGAAAAAGGAATGGCAAATGTAGCTCAATTAGAAGCCTTGTACCAGTCTTCTTGGGATAGCCAGTTTGTGAGTGGTGAGAAAGACTGTTTTCTCATAAGTCAGTTTTGTTGTGAGGTAAGGAAGGATGAACAAATTGAGAAGGAAAACACACCAGTTACTTGGACAAGTTCTTTAGCAGGAAAGAAGATGCTGAGATGCTAGAAATTGAGCCAGTAGAGGATGGGAAGCTTGAGGAGAGAGGAAATGAGGAAGGATTTCTGGACAACAATGGGGAGTCCCTCTTTAACAAGCAGCTTGAATCCATAGGCATCCCACAGTTTCACAGTCCAGTTGAGTCACCAGTTGTCAATACAGGCCACATTAACACCTTCCACGATGAAATCTTCCCCTCAAATTCCTCATAAAACATACAGCAGCATTCTGAACCATGCACTAAAACACTCAGGAGACATTTTTCTTTGTATTCTTCATGAAATGTGCTTTGTCTTTTTTATTACTAGGGTTTAAGTCATTTTTTAAAAACTCGAATCAGATGGTGACATTTTAGTAAGGATTTCATTAGTTCTTGGTTTTTAAAATCCAGACTTATTTTCTACTTGTGAGAGTTTTCATTTTAACTGCCATGTCATTTGCACACAAAAATTTAAAAAAAAAATAGAGTGAAATAATACAATGCAGGAGGTGACAAAAGAAATGCACAAAGTTAAGTAAAAATATTCTCATAGAACAATGATCTGTTTTATAAGAAACAAAAATCTTGCCTTGAAATTTACACAGTGAGACTGTACATAATTGCATGAAAATATCTATTTTTTTCCTAAAACATTTTTCATTCATGAGTATTTTCAAGTTTTTCATACTGTACACATTTCTTAAAACACATGATACCCGCAGCAACTGAAAATGAACACTGAATTTGGTACACATGTGTTATCTACCTCAAGGTAACAAAAGTATGTGGCAAAACATACACCACCCATAGTGTTTCAAAATATGTACTTCTATTTAGCCAGCATTTATTATAGCAAACTATTCTTAAGATTCATTCACTATTTGTAAATGTTCTGGTATGCATTCCTTATAGTAAAGTGTTAATACATCACATCATATTTATTTTAGCAAATCAGTATATTTTCTGTATTTAATTACACAAAGTTAACTTAGTTCTTGAAATTTATTTGCAAATACACTTTTCCCATTTGGCACTATGGTTTGTTGCCTACCTAGCTGAATATATAATGTCAGCTTATTCTAAGGCTGTCTACGTTCTTAATTTACTTAAGTGTTCATTTTAAGTAAATCGCTCACTGTGTACAGGAATTTGTATTTTGGAGGTGATCTACCTACAAAGAAAAATTAGGATTTACTTTATTATAAAATGCTTTGAGAAGTCTTAATTGTGTTTATCTTTTTAAAAAACTGTAATGTTAGACTCGTGTGTATGGAAGTAATTAAGATACATCATTATTGTAGTTTAAAAGTTGTACATGATAAGATATTTTGTTTTTACTGTATATTTTTACTGAATGATCTATTCCCTGTTCCAAGGCAAGCATGAATAAAATTAGGTGAAATGTAGCATGTGACATCACAGTCTCTTGGAAATTTGTTTCATCTATTTTATTTTACTGAATACTGTCTGCATCTTTGGTTATCCTGTTTAAAGAAAAAGGACTAATAAAACATAGCCAGAAAAACAAAAAACAAAGAACAAAAAAACCCACAGATGGAACAAATAAAAGTCAACAGAAAAACAAAAACAAAAAAAGTCAATATTAAGATGACTGATTCAAATACAACCATATAATAATCATATTAAACTGAAATGGACTAAACGTTCCAATTAAAAGGTAGAAATCATTATAATGGTTAAAATAGAATACACAAGTAGCTACAAAAAAGTCTTTAAATATCAAGGAACCAGCAGACTGAAAGCAAAGATATGAAAAAGATAGACCCTGTGAACAATAGGCATAAGAAATGTTATATGGCTTATTAATATAACATAAAGTAGGCTAAAGGTCAAGAAGTACAGTCAGAGATAAAGAGAGATATAGCATAGTGATAAAAAGGTCAATCTATCAGATATAAAACATTCATTAACTATATACACCTAATTTCAGATCTACAAAATATATGAGGGAAAAATTGACAACGCCAAAGGTAAAAATGGGCAAATCCACAACCATAGCTAGAGATTTTAAGACCCTTCTCTTATCATATAACAACTAGATTTTTAAGAAAAAAAAGTTAAGATACAGGAGATCTCAACAATAGTGCCAGCCACTTTGACCTCATTAATATTTGTAGAACACTATATACAACCAAAGAATACACAAACTTTTGTGTAATCATGTGGGTCACAAAACAAGTCTTGTTAAAGTTCAAAAGACTGAAATTTTGCATAATATATTCTTTGACCATAATGGTTTAAGTCAGAAATCAATAACAATAATATATGTAGAAAAACCCCAAATATGTGGAAATTAAACCACATACTTCTACATAATCCATGGGTCAAAGAAAAAAATCACTAGAGAAATTAGAATATGAATGAAAATGAAAATACAACCTAACAAAATTTGTGAGATGCAGCCAGAAGAGTGCTTAGAGGAAAATTTATAGTTTTAAATGCTTATATTAGAAAAAGAAAAAAGGTCTCAAGTCAATCGTCTAGCTTTTTACCCTAAAAAATTGGACAGAGAGACGCAAATAAAACCCAAAATAAGAAGAAAAGAAATAATAATGATGAGAGCAGAAATCAAGGGAGAAAAGAAGAAAAACAAAAGAGGAAATAAATGAAACAAAAACACTGGCTCTTTGAAAATATTAATACAATGAATGTACCTGTAGCCAGACTGATTGAGAGGTGGGGGCGGGGGGAGAGAAAGGACACTGATATCAGGAAAGAGGAGCCTACATACAGATCTTGCAGACAGTAAAATTATAATATGGTAATATTATAAACAACTTAATGTCAATAAATTATACATCTTAAATGAAATGGACAAAATCCTTGAACACATAAGCTACCAAAGCTCACTCAAGGACAAATAGATAACCTAATAGCCCTAAATTTTTAAAGGCACTGAATTTGTAATCAACCCTCTCACCAAGAGAACTCCAAGACCTAATGGCTTCACTTATGAAATCTACCAAATATTTAAGAAAGAAATAATACCAATTCTCCACAAACTTTTTCAGAAAATGAGAGAAGGGAATACTTGAAAATTTCTTTCATGAAGTCCACATTATCCTGATACCAAACCAGACAAAGATATTACAAGAAAAGAGAATTACAAACCAATTATCTCTCATGAACATAAGCACAATGATCCTTAAGAAAACTTAAGCAAAACAAATTCAACAATATCCAAAGAGGATAAGCACCATAACCAAGGAGGGTTTAGCCCTGGAAAGCAATTTTGTTTCAATATTCAACTATTAATCAGTGTAATTCATCATATTAACATGCTAAAAAAAAGAGAGAGAGAAAACATGTGGCCGTCTCAATAAATACAGAAAGAGAATATGACAAAACTCAATACCTTTTAATGATTTAAAAAAAACAACAGCTGTCGGCAAACTAGGTATGAAACGGCATTTCCTCAAACTGATAAAGAGCATTCATAAAAACCTACAGTATCATCATAATTAATAGTGAAATTCTGAATGCTTTTTTGTGATATCAGGAACAATGATGTTTCCTTTCACCAATGCTCTTCAGCACTGTACTAGATGTCCTAGCCAGTAAAGTAAGGCAAGGAAAAGGATACAAAAGCATACGATATAAAATTGTTTTTTTAAATAAATAACATAATCATCAATGTAGAAAATCCTAAGTAATCTAACAAAAAAGCTATCAAAACTAATAATGAATTTAGCAAGGTGTCAGAAAACAAGATCAATATGCAAAATTCAATTTATTGTATTTCTATATGCTTGAAGGAAACAATTGGAAAGTAAAATTTGGAAAGCAGTATCACTTGCAATAGCACCAAAAATATGAAATACTTTGGGAGAAATTTCATGAAATATCTGTAAGACCTATACACTGAAAACAGCAAAACATTGCTGAGAGAAATTAAAGGAAATCTAAATAAATGGAGAAACAAATCACGATGATGGATGGGAAGACTGTAGAGTTAACAAAACCCTAGCAAAAATCCCAATAGGCTTTTTTTGCAAAAATTGTCAAGTTGATTCTAAAATGTATATGAAAATACAAAGGACATAGAATAGTCAAAACAATTTTGAATGAGAAAACAAATTTGGAGGACTCACACTACCTGATTTCAAGTTAATATAAAAAAGTAATCAAAATATTTAATATAGATAACACATAATATATGAATATATCATAAATCTATACTAATCAGAATAATGATGGACATATAGATTAATGAAATAGAATATAGAGTTCAGAAATTGACCCCATGCATATGGCTGACTGATTTTCAACAAAAGTATCAAGGTAATTCAAAGAGGAAAGGATGGATAACCATATGCAATAAAATGAACCTTGAATGTTACTTCAAATTACACACAAACATTAACTCAAAATGGATCATGAGCCTAAATGTTAAGAGCTAAAACTATAAAACATCTAGAAGAGAACACTGAACAAATTACTTGTGACCTTTGGTCAGGCAAAACTTTCTTAGACAGGACTGAAAAATCAAGAGTCATATAAAAAAAATTTTAAGTTGGACAACATCAAAATTAAAAACCTGGAGTTCTGGGAACATGGTATTGGAGTAGGCAGGCAGGGCTCAACTTTCTCACAAAAACAATGGAGACAGAGCCAAAGGCTAGCTGAGAAAATTGCTTTGCAGGTCAGCACAACAGAATAGTGCTACACAATTTCCAGGAGGTTGAGAGACAGAGAGAGGAAGAATCAGAAAACAAAAACATGAGTAACAAAACCCCCGTGGCTGCCGGAAGGGATCCCCTCCCCCATCCCCAAGATATTAAACCAGGGTAAAACCCCTGGCTCACTGCAGCCAACTGAGAGGGGAGCAGACCTCTTCCTCCCTGTCATCTGTTACAAGGGGGAAAGGGAAGGGGAGTTGAAAGGATTTCTCCTCAGTGAATTCAGCCAGAAGAGCCCGCATCGAAACTTGGCTCTGGCCAGACCAAAACACAGGAAATCAGAGATTGAAATACCTCCATGGAAAAGTGTACCAATGAGTGCCACCTGCTGGCAGGTCTGGAAATGGAACAGACAAAAACTGCTTTTGGGTTTTTCTATACCCTAACTTCTGGGAGAAAATCTGTGCTACATTAGTGAAGCCCTAGACTGTTTTGTTAACTTAAAATAGGCAATTTTAAAGACTTAGAGTAAGTTAGACCAAATATCAAAGAAGAGCTGTGGGGGGAAAAAAAGGCGAGAGAGAAATTGGCTATCAGAGTAAATTCACCAACATATTCAGATGCCTAGACATCAGCAAAAAAATTATGAGCCATACTAGGAAACAGGAAGAGATGGCCCAACCAAAGGAACAAACCAAATATGCTGAAGAGATTCAGGATTTAAGAAAATTAATCAATGACAATCACAAAACTCTCATAAGTAATTCAAAGAATTGAAAGAAAATATGACTATAGAAGTAAAGGAGATTAAGATGATACTGGGTAAGCATAAAGAACAATTTGAAAGCCTGCAAAGGAAAGTAACTGACCTTATAGGAATGACAGACATGATGGATGAGATTAAAAATACATTACAGGGAGCGGATGTGGCTTAAATGGTTGGGCGTCCGTCTGCCATATGGAGGGACCTGGGTTCGATCCCCGGGACCTCCTGGTAAAATAAAAAATCTATATATATATATATATAGAAGGCGCATGGGCTGCCAGGCTCTGTGTGCCGCTGAGCCGTTGGACCCCAGGAGCCATGCAGCAGGATGATGACGTAACGGGGGAGAGACAGGATGAGATGCTCCGAAAGCTCCAGAACCCAGGAGCAGAGGTGGCGCAGGCGGCAGAATACCTCTCTCCTACATCGGAGGTCTCCAGGATCGAATCCTGGTGAAGACTGGAGGAGGAGGATGAGAAGAGATGGCAGGAAACAGACACGGAGAATTGCCCAGCGAATGGACACAAAACAGCAAATGGGGAAGGGGGGTTTTAAAATGGATAAAGTAAATAAATAAAATCTTAAAAAAAAAAATACATTAGAGGGGGAAGCAGATATGGCTCAATCAATTGGGCTCCCATCTACCATATGGGAGGCCCCGGGTTCGATTCCCAGGGCCTCCTGGTGAAGGCAAGCTGGCCTGCATTCATGGAGAGCTGATGGCTCTAGCCTGCAGAGAGCTGACGGCCCACACCCGTGGATGGCGCAGCAAGATGACACAACAAAGGGAGATAAGCAGTCAAAGAAGAACGCACAGCAAATGGACACAGAGAGCAGAGAGCGAGTGCAAGTGGCAAAGGGGGGAATAAATAAACTAAATAAATAAATAATAATAAATCTTTTAAAAAATACATTAGAGGCACATAAGAGCAGGTTTGAATTGCTTGAAGACAGAATTAGTTGTTTCTAAGAAAGAACATCTAAACTGAAAAAGACAGGAAAACAGAAAGAGAAGAGAATGGAAAAAATTGAACAGGGTCTCAGGGAATTGAATGACAATGCAAAACATACAAACAAATGCATTATTGGTGTCCCAGAAGGAGAAGGGAATAGAAAAGGGACAGAAAGAATATTTGAGGAAATAATGACTGAACTCCCCAACTCTTTTGAAAGACATAAATATCAATATTCAAGAACAACACACTCAAAACAGAATAAATTAATCTGAACAGACCCACCCTAAGATACCTACTATTCGGAATGACAAATATCAGAGATATAGAGAGGATTTTGAAATAAGCAAGAGAAACTCAAACCATCACAAACAAGAGAACCTTGATAAGATTAAGTGTTGACCTCTCATCAGAAACCATGGAGGTGAAGAGAAAGAGGTATAATGTATTTAAGGTACTGAAAGAGAAAAACTGCCAGCCAAGAATTCTGTACCTGGCAAAATTGTCCTTCAAAAATGAGGGAGAAAAAAAAATGAGGGTGAGTTCAAAGTATTCACAGACAAACAAAAACTGATAGAATATGTTACCAAAAGACCAGAATTACAAGAGATACTAAAGGGGTGCTGCAGCCTGAAAGGAAAAAACAAGGTCAAAAGACTTGGAGAAAAAATGAAGATTATTAGGAAGGGTAAATTAAAGGGTAAAAAGACAGTAAACTATGACAAAGGAAAAAATGGATGAAGCCATACCTTTACAGTAATAACACTGAATGTTAATGGCGTGAACACCCCAATCAAAAGACAAACTGATAGAATGGATAAAAAATATGAGCATCTATATGTTGTCTACAAGAGACTCAGTTCAGATGTAAGAACACAACTAGGTTAAAAGTGAAAGGTTGGAAAAAAGATATTCCATGCAAATAGTAACAAAAAGGAACGGGAGTGGTGATAATAATATAGGACAAGATAGATTTTAAATGCAAAACTGTTATAAGGGATGAAAAAGGTCATTATATATTAATAAAAGGGGAAATTCACCAAGAAGAAATAACCATACTAAATATTTATGCTCCTAACCTGAGTGCCCCAAGATACATGAGATAAACACTGGCAAAACTGAAGGAAGAAATAGAGGCCACTATAAAATATTTGGAAACTTCAATACACCACTATTAGTAATGGATAGAACATCTAGACATAGGATAAATAAAGAAACAGAGAGCTTGAATAATATGATAAATGAACTAGGCCTAACAGACATCTATAGAGCATTGCACCCCAAAACAGCAGAATACACATTCTTTTAAAGTGCTCATGGATCCTTCCCCATGATGGACCATATGTTGGGTCACAAGACAGGTCTCAATAAATTTTAAAAGATTGAAATTACACAAAACACTTTCTCTGATTATAATGGAATGAAGCTGGAAATCAATAATGGACAGAAAGAGGGAAAATTCATCAATATATGGAGATTAAACAACATACTCTAAATAATCAGTGGGACAAAGAAGAAATTGAAAGAGAATTAAGCAAATATCCTGAGATGAATGCAAATGAGAATACAACATATCAAAACCTACAGAGAGACTTCCGGGAAGATGGCGGACTAGTAAGACACAGGAATCTCTTCTTCAGAAAAATAGCTAGAGGACAAGCTGAAACAGCCCCGAAAAAGATCTTCTAGGGTTTAGGACAGCAGGTGAAGGCTGCACACCATCCAGAGGAGAGAGGGACAGAAGAGGGAAATAGCGACAACAGAACCGTGAGTTGCATGTAGCAGCTTCTGCTGCTGCCGGCGCCCTCCCCCACACTCTTCAGAATTCTTGGACCTCTGGGCCTGCGACCACAAAGGGGGCTTCAGGGATCTGCCACTCCGGAAAGGGGAGCGAGAGGGACACAGCCTTAGGCTGACTCAGGTTCTGACCTGAAATTTGGGCTGCGGAGCCCCACGGACCCTTCCACACGGCGGTTTGCCCTGGGAGCCTAGAAAGGACTGGAGAAATGCGACCCTCCCAACCTCCCTCTCTTCTAGCCTGGACTAATTCTTGAGGACTCCACCGGAGAGGGGAGAGAGAGCCTGGGGCTGACCCTGCTTTGGACTCCCAGGTTTGGTCTGCCCTGTCCCCAGAGCACTTCCAGACCGGGTGGGGCTGCGCCATTGTTTGCCTTGGAGCCTACAAGGGGCTAAAGATAAACAAACCTCCCAATCTCTTCCTCTACTAACAGGGACTGATTGTTGAGGATTCAGAAGAGAGTGGAAATATTTCCTAGCTGGGAAAAGGGGGGCGCTATGAGAAAAGTCTGGAGAGCTGTCTCAGAAAGTTTGAATCACAGGGCTCTTAGCCCCCAGACAGGAAGCTCTATCACATTGATCTGGCCTGTGTCACAACAAATACCCTTCGACCAGGCATTGAATTGAGAGCTGCCAACAAGCGCGATCTCCTGGCAGACCAAGGAAGTGCACATAAGAAAATTAATAAGTAAGAGAGGCTCTTCCTGGCCTCTATAGCCTCCCTGCCCAAGGCCCTAGGAAACGACTCTACAACCAATTGCTGGGTCCAGTGCCCAGTTTTGAGTAACCAGCAGAACAATCCTAACAATCAAGATTGAGCCAAAAATCAAAGAGCTGTGGTAACTCGCAGCCTCCTGCCACTAAAACCACATAAAAGAGAAAGAGATAGAGCATCTAAGTAAAATACAAACTAACCAGATGCCTAAGCACCAGCAAAAGATTACGAGCCATACTAAGAAAATAGAAGACATGGCCCAAGAAAAGGAATACAGAAAAGTCCCAGAAGAGATGCAGAATTTGAGAGAACTAATCAGTGAGATGAGCACAAATTTCCAAAATCAAATTAATGAGATAAAAGAGAATATAGTTAAAGAGATCAATGACATCAAGCTGTCATTGAGTGAACACAAAGAAGAATTTGAAACACTGAACAGAAAAGTAACGGAGTTCATGGCAATGAAAGACACAATAGGTGAAGTCAAAAATACATTTGAAGCATACAACAGCAGACTCGAAATGATAGAAGAAAGAATAAGTGATACTGAAGACAGAGCAGCTAAAATTGAAGAGAGAAAAGAACAGAGAGAGAAAAGAATGGAAAAAATTGAGCAGGGGCTCAGAGAGTTGAATGACAACACAAAATGCAAGAACATACGTGTCATGGGAGTTCCAGAAGGAGAAGAGAAAGGAAAGGGGACAGAAAGAGTATTTGAGGAAATAATAGCTGAAAATTTCCCAACTCTCATGAAAGAAATGAACTTAAATGTCCAAGAAGCACACCGTTCCCCAATAAGAATAAATCCAAATAGACGTACGCCAAGACACATATTATTCAGAATGTCAAATGTAAAAGATAAAGAGAAAATTCTCAGAGCAGCAAGAGAGGAGCAAACAATCACGTACAAAGGATGTCCAGTAAGACTTAGTGCAGATTTCTCTTCAGAAACCATGGAGGCAAGAAGACAGTGGTATGATACAATTAGGAAACTGAAAGAGAAAAACTGCCAGCCGAGAATTCTTTATCCAGCAAAACTGTCCTTCAAATATGAAGGTGAATATAAAGTATTCACAAACAAACAGAAACTAAGAGAGTTTGCAAAAAAGAATCCACCTTTGCAGGAAATATTAAAGGAAGCCTTAGAACCTGAAAGAAAAAGACAGGAGAGAGAGGCTTGGAGGAGAGTATAGAAGAAAGAAAAGCAGACAGGATAACCAAAAGAGTAAAAAGAGAGACAAAAATAAGATGACAGATGAAAACCAAGAATAAAATGGAGGAAATAAATAGTGCATTTTCAGTAATATCATTGAATGTGAATGGATTAAATTCCCCAATCAAAAGATACAGGCTGACAGAATGGATAAAAAAACATGAGCCATCCATATGCTGCTTACAAGAAACTCACCTCAGACCCAAGGATACAAGCCAGCTGAAAGTAAAAGGTTGGAAAAAGATACTCCATGCGGATAGTAAACAGAAAAGAGCAGGGGTAGCTACACTAATATCAGACAAAACAGACTTCAAATGCAAAAAAGTGATAAGAGATGCGGAAGGCCATTATATATTAATGAAAGGGACGATCCTCCAGGAAGATATAACAGTCATAAATATCTACGCACCTAACCAGGGTGCCCCAAAATATGTGAGACAAACTCTGGCAAAACTGAAGGGAGAAATAGACATTTCCACAATAATCATCGGAGACTTCAACACCCCTCTCACATCATTAGATAGAACAACTAGACAGAAGATCAACAAGGAAACAGAGAACTTTAACAATATGAGAAACAAGTTAGACCTAAAAGACATATACAGAACACTGCATCCAAACTCAGCGGGTTATACATTCTTCTAAGTGCCCATGGATCTTTCTCCAGGATAGACCACATGTTAGGTCACAATACAGCTCTCAATAAATATAAAAAGATTGAAATTATACAAAGCACCTTCTCAGAGCATAATGGAATGAAACTAGAAATCAATAACAGACAGGAAAAAAGGAAATTTGCAAATGTGTGGAGACTGAACAACACACTCCTAAATATTCAGTGGGTCAAAGAAGAAATTGCAAGTGAAATCAGTAAATATATTGAGACAAATGAAAATGAGAACACAGCATATCAAAACTTTTGGGATACAGCAAAGGCAGTCTTGAGAGGGAAATTTATTGCCCTAAATGCCTATATTAAGAAACAAGAAAGAGCTAAACTCAAAGATTTAACTGAACAACTTGAGAAACTAGAAATAGGCAGCAAACCAATCCCAAAGGAAAAAGAAGGAAAGAGATAATAAAGATTAGAGTGGAAATAAATGAAAATGAGAATAGAAAAGCAATAGAGAAAATCAACAAAACCAAAAGCTGGTTCTTTGAGAAGATCAATAAAATTGACAAACCCCTCGCTAGACTAACAAAGAAAAAAAGAGAGAAGATGCAAATAAATACAATCAGAAATGAAAGGGGGAAATTACAAATGACCTCACGGAAATAAAAAGAATCATAAGAGGATATTATGAGAAACTCTATGCCAACAAACTAGACAACCTGGATGAAATGGACAAATTTCTAGAAACTCATAACCAACCTACACTGGCACAACAAGAAATACAAGAACTTAACAAACCAATCACAATTAAGAAGATTGAATCCGTCATCAAAAATCTCCCAGCAAAGAAAAGTCCAGAACCACATGGCTTCACAGGTGAATTCTACCAAGCATTTCTAAAAGAATTAACACCAATCCTGTTTAAACTCTTCCCAAATATTGAAGAGGAGGGAAAATTACCCAACACATTTTATGAAGCCAACATCACCCTAATACTAAAGCCAGTTAAAGATTCCACAAGAAAAGAAAATTACAGACCAATCTCTCTCATGAACATAGATGCAAAAATTCTCAACAAAATACTTGCAAATCGAATCCAACAGCATATCAAAAAATTTATACATCATGACCAAGGGGGATTTATTCCTGGCATGCAAGGCTGGTTCAACATAAGAAAATCAATCAATGAAATACACCACATTAACAAATTGAAGGAAAAAAACCACATGATCATCTCAATAGATGCAGAAAAGGCATTCGACAAAATCCAATATCCTTTTTTGATAAAAATACTTCAAAAGATAGGAATAAAAAGAAAATTCCTCAATATGATAAAAGGTATATATGAAATACCCACAGCCAACATCATACTCAGTGGAGAATGGTTGAGAGTTTTCCCCCTAAGATCAGGAGCAAGACAAGGATGCCCACTGTCACCATTGTTATTCAACATTGTACTAGAAGTTCTAGCGAGGGCAATTAGACAAGACAAAAAAATTAAAGGCGTCCAAATAGGAAAAGAGGAAGTAAAACTCTCACTGTTTGTGGATGACATGATCCTGTATTTAGAAAATCCTGAAGTATCCACAACAAAGCTACTTGAACTAATAAATGAGTTCAGCCAAGTGGCAGGATATAAGATCAACACGCAAAAATCAGTAATGTTTTTGTACACTAGTACTGAACAATCTGAGGAGGAAATCAGGGGGAAAATTCCATTTTCAATAGCAACAAAAAGACTCAAATACCTAGGAGTTAATTTAAACAAGGAAGTACAGGACCTATGTGCAGAAAACTACAAAACAATGCTAAAAGAAATTTTAAAAGACCTAAACAAATGGAAAGACATTCCGTGTTCATGGATTGGAAGAATAAATATCGTGAAGATGTCAATCTTGCCCAAACTGATTTATAGATTCAATGCAATACCAATCAAAATCCCAACATTTACCTTACAGAATCAGAGAAGGCAATTACCAAATTCATCTGGAAGGGTAAGTGCACCCGAATAGCCAAAAGTATTCTAAAAAAGAAGACAATGTGGGAGGAATTTCGCTGCCTGACCTTGAAACATATTACAAAGCTACAGTGGTCAAAAACAGCATGGTACTGGCATAAAGATAGACATATTGATCAGTGGAATAGAATTGAGAATCCAGAAATAAACCCTCACCTATACAGTCAACTGGTTTTTGACAAACCTACCAAGCTCTCGCTGATGGGAAAAAACAGTCTCTTCAACAAATGGTGTTGGGAGAACTGGATATCTATAACCAAAAGAATGAAAGAGGACCCCTATCTCACCCCCTATACAAGAATCAACTCAAAATGGATCAAAGATCTAAATATAAAAGCCAGGACCATAAAACTACTAGAAGAAAATGTAGGGAAACATCTTCAAGACCTTGTAGTAGGTGGTGGTTTCTTGGATCTCACACCCAAAGCACGTGCAACAAAAGAAAAAGTAGATAAATGGGACCTCCTCAAAATTAAACACTTTTGCACCTCACAGGACTTTGTCAGAAGGGTGAAAAGGCAGCCAACTCAATGGGAAAAAATATTTGGAAATCACATATCTGATAAGGGTTTAATATCCAGGATATATAAAGAGATGTTACAACTCAACAATAAAAAGACAAATGACCCAATTAAAAAATGGGCCAAAGACTTGAATGGACATTTCTCCGAAGAAGAAATACAAATGGCAAAAAAACACATGAAGAAATGCTCAACATCACTCATGATTAGGGAAATGCAAATCAAAACTACGAGATATCATTTCACATCTCTCAGAATGGCCACTATTAAAAAGACAGAGAACTACAAGTATTGGAGGGGATGTGGAGAGATAGGAACACTTCTTCACTGTTGGTGGGAATGCAGGATGGTACAACCACTATGGAGGACTGTTTGGCAGTTCCTAAATAAGTTGAATATAGACTTGCCATGTGACCCTGCAATACCACTACTGGGTATATACCCAGAAGAACGAGAGCAGTGACACAAACAGACATCTGCACACCGATGTTCATAGCAACATTATTCACCATTGCCAAAAGTTGGAAACAACCCAGGTGTCCCTCAACAGATGAATGGATAAACAAACTGTGGTCTATTCACACGATGGAATATTATGCAGCTGTAAGAAGAAATGAAGTCATAAAGCCTATGGCAACATGGATGAACCTGGAGGACATTATGTTGAATGAAGCAAACCAGACACAAAAGGACAAATACTGTATGAATGCATTACTATGAACCAAATATATTGTATAATATATTGTTTGATTCAAAAAAAAAAAAAAATTTACATGTATCCATTACATTTAATTGAGAAATGTATATATTTATTCATCTGTGTTTACTTTTTAGTTTTTAATTGTTTATGTTTTCAATTAATAAATGTACAAAATAAAGTTAAAAAAAAAAAAACACCTACAGGACACCGCAAAGGCAGTGCTGAGGGAAATTTCCTCAATGCTTACATTAAAAAAGAAGAAAGAGGTAAAACTGATGATCTAACTGCACACCTAGGGGAACTAGAAAAAGAACAACAAACTAATCCCAAACCAAGCCAAAGGAAAGAAATAGTAAAGATCAGAGCAGAAATAAATGAAATTGAGAAAAAAAAAAAAAGAAACTCAACAAAACCAAAAGTTGGTTTTTTGAGAAGATCAACAAAATCAACAAACCCTTAGCTAGACTGACAAAGAAAAAAAGAGGAGACACAAAATCAGAAATGAGGAGTGGATATTTCTCAAGTAGTTGAGTACCTGCTTCCTATGGGAAGCTCTGATTCACTGCCTAGTTCTTCCTTAAGGAAAAAAAAAAGTAAGAGAAATGAGAGGGAAGATATTACCACTGATCCCACAGAAATAAGAGAGCTCATAAGAGGACACCATAAATAACTGTATGACAAAAAACTAGAATATGTAGATTAGATGGCCAAATTCTTAGAAACATATGAACCACCTACAATGACCCTAGAAGAAACCGAGCTCAACAAACCAATCACAGATGAAGAGATTGAAACAGTCATCAAAAACCTCTCAAAGACAAAAAGCCAGGGACCAGATGGCTTCACAAGTGAATTCTACCAATCATTCAAAGATGATCTAATACCAATCTTCCTCAAGCTCTTCCAAAAACTTGATCAGGAAAGAATGCTACCAAACTCATTCTATGAAGCTATCATCAACCTAATACCAAAATGAAATAAAGATACTACAAAAAAAGAAAATTACAGACCAATATTTCTAATGAATATAGATGCAAAAATCGTCAACAAAATACTTGCAAACCAATCCAAAAGCACATTAAAAGAATTATACACCACAATCAAGTTTTACCCCAGGTATGCAAGGGTGGTTCAACACAAGAAAATCACTTAGTGCAATAAACCACATTAATAATTTGAAGAAGAAAAATCACATGATGATTTCAATTGATGCAGAAAAGGTGCTTGACAAAGTACAGCACCCTTTCTTGATAAAAAATAAAAAATACTCCAAAAGATAGGAATAGAAGAAAGCTTTCTCAAAATACTAAAGTGCATATATGAAAAACCTACAGCTAGTATTGTACTCAATGGTGAAAGACTGAAAGTTTTTCTGCTGAGATCAGGATCAAGACAAGGATGCCCATGGTCACCAATGTTATTCAATACTGTTCTAGAAGTTCTAGCCAGAACAATTGGGCTAAAGAAATAAAAGGTACCCAAATAGGAAAGGAAGAAGTAAAACTTTCATTACTCATTGATGATATGATCCTATATCTAGAAAATCCTGAAAAATCTACAACAAAGCTACTAGAATTAATAGATGAGTTCAGCAAAGAAGCAGGATACACAATTAATACGCAAAAATCAGTCCCGTTTTGATATACTACTGACGTGCAATCTCAGAAGGAAATCAGAAAAAAAACGATTTATAATAGCGACTAAAAATATCAAATATTTAGGAATAAAATTAACCAAGGACATAAAGGAATGTATTCAGAAAACTACAAAACATTGCTCAAAGAAACCAAAGACGACGTAAATAAATGGAAAGACAGTCTGTGTTCATGGATTGGAAGACTAAACATACTTAAGATGTCAATTCTACCCAAACTAATCTACAAATTCAACGCAATCCCATAAAAATCCCAACTTTTTTTTTTTTTTTTTTTTTGCGGTAATGGAAAAGCCAATTATAAAATTTATTTGGAAGGGTAAGGGGTCTCGAATAGCCAAACAGATCTTAAAAAAAGAAGAATGAAGTTGGAAGGCTCTCACTTCCAGACTTTCAAGCACATTACTTAGCTCCAGTGGTAAAAACAGCATGGTACTGGCATAAAGACAGACAGATTGATCAATGGAACCAAATCAAGAACTCAGAAATAGACCCTCACACCAGTCAAGTGATTTTTGACAAGGTTGTCAAAACCTCCCAGCTGGGCAACAAATGGTGCTGGGAGAACTAGATAGCCATATCCAAAAGAGAGAAAGAGGAACCCTATCTTACACGTTATACAAAAATTAATGCAAAATGGATCAAGGACCTAAATATAAAAGCAACAACCATAAAATTCCTAGAAGAAAATGTAGGAAAACATCTTCAAGATCTTATGGAAGGCGGTAGTTTCTTAAACCTTAAACCCTCAAAGCATGAGCAACAAAAGAAAAAAGAGATAAATGGGACCTCCTCAAAATTCAACACTTTGGCACCTCAAAGGACTTTGTCAAAAGGGTGAAAAAGCACCCGACTCAATGGGAGAAAATACTTGGCAATAACATATCCGATAAGGGTTTAATATCTATGATATATAAAGAGATCATACAACTCAACAATAAAAAGACAAACTCTCTGATTTAAAAATGGACTTGAGTAATTAGGCACCTCCCTCTCACACAGGAGGTCCTAGGTTTGCTTCCCAGTACCTCTTAAAGGAAGAGGCTCACACAACTAACAGACACAGCAAATGCAAACAATGAGGAGGTGGGGAGAAATAAATAAATAAAATAAATCCTTGGGGAAAAAAAAAAAAAAAGGACTTGAATAGACAATTGTCCACAGAAGAAATACAAATGGCAAAGAAACACATGAAAAAATGTTCAACATCATTAGCAATTAGAGAAATGCAAATCAAAACTATAATGAGATATCATTTCACACCTATTTAGACTGGCCACTATTAAAAAGTCAGAAAACTGTAAATGTTGGAGAGGATGTGGAGATATAGGAACGTTTATTCACTGTTGGTGGGAATGTAGAATGGTACAGCTACTGTGGAGGACCGTTTGGCAGTTCCTAAGGAAGGTGAATATACCCTTGCCATGTGACCCAGTGATACCATTACTAGGTATATACCCAGAAGAACTGAGAGCAGTGACACGAACAGACATCTGCACACCAGTGTTCATAGCAGCTTTATTCACAAAAGCCAAAAGTTGGAAACAATCCCAGTGTCCATCAACTGATGAATGGATAAACAAATTGTGGTATATACACACAATGAAAGTAAGAAGAAATGAAGTCATGAAGTATATGAGAGCATGGATGAACCTGGAGGACATTATGTTGAGTAAAGGAGGCCAGACACGAAAGGACAAATATTGTATGATTGTGCTATTATGAACTAAACATATTGTGTAAATTCATGGAAGTAATAATTAGAATATAGGTCACCAGAAAATAGAATGAGGGTAGAGAATGGAAAGCTGAGGGCTAATCTGCGTAGAATTGGTTTAAAAGTTTTTTGTGAATTTTGGAAATGAATGGAAATGGTGAGAGCACCTCGGTGTTTTTGACTAACATAGCTATTATATCAGTGTGACACTGGTTGAAAGGGAAAGTCTAAGCATATTACTAGAAGGAAAGCTAAAAAATGTAACATGGGACTGTATAACATAGTGAAACCTCATGTAAAATACGAATGGTATTGCATATATAAATAAACATATACTGGAGAGAAGGAAACAGAATGACAGCTACATATGGCAGGGGAAGCATAAACAGATTAAGAGGCAATGAGTTTTTTTTTGTTTGGTGTTTGTTAATTATTATTACTGGAAAAATGGAAATGCTCTAAATTGAAATTATGAATGCACAGCTAAGTGATTATACCAAATACCACTGATTGTACACTTTGAATGGATTTATGTTTTATTAATATGTATCAATAAAAGGTATTTGTTCTAAAGAAACTATTAACAATTTTTTTTTTAATCTTTCTGTTCAGAAGGCATTATGAATATGAAAAGACAAACCATAAACTGGAAGAAAGTATTTGCAAAACATATATCTGATAACGGACTTGGTTTTCAGAATACATGAAAAAAAAAAAAAAAAAAAAAAGCAGTTTCAATTTAATACCAAGATAACAAACACTGAAATAAAAAAGTGGACAAAAGATTTGAACAGATATTTCATCAAGGAATATACAAATCATGAATAAGAACATGAAAAGATGCTAAAAACCATTAATCATTACAGAAATGAAAGTTAAAACCACTACATAACCCTAGAATGGCTAAATTTTTTAAAGAATAATACAACTGCTGACCAGAATGTGAAGCAACTGAAACTTATAAATTGAGATTGGGAATGCAATGTGGTACACCCAGTTTGGAAAACTGTTTGGCAGACTCATCCAAATTTAAAATTTCTTCTGCTCATCAAAAGACATTAAGAAAATGAAAACACAAGCCACAAACTGAGAGGAAGTGTTTATAATATATTTATCTGGCAAAATACTCAAGCCAGATTGTAAAAAGAACTTCAAAAAAAGATAAGCAATCCAATAAAAAATGGTCTAAAATATGACTTAAGCAAATTGAGCAGATTCACAGAGCTAGAGTCCATTAAGACCGGTTTACAGCATACAGAAAGGGAGTAGAGGGTGGTGGAGCCGATACCCATATGGGCAAAATCTATGATGAGGTGGAAGTGTGTGTTTGGGCAGTGGATAGGGGAGAGTGGTGCAATGATATAATTGAGTTTGGCAGTTGTGGTCTGTGAGGGGGAAGTGGGTAGGGGGGTTTGGCTGGCCTCTGGAACTGGAGGGAGGGTTGGGGGAAGAAATATTTGAATTCTGGGGATTTGCAGGTCTGTGGTTAAAAACTACAATGTTGGGAATGTTCTTTTGGCAAATATGGCAGGGAGAGTTACTGATGTGGGGCGTCAGGTGTGGGGAATATACCAGATAGAGCGCACCTGGGGCATGCTTCTATGGAATATGTAATTTGTTCATCCTGTCATAGTGTATTATATTAGTGGATGGAGACTCACACAATAAACAAGAAAATATTAAACTCCCATCCTGGGGAGTCCTGCTATGTTCTCAATTAGACAGGCAAGAATCCCTCGAGAACATAGGCAGTGCCTAATAAAAGAAAATAGACCGATACGTTAAGCCCTCAATATTATTGCACTTGATATGAATTTTATTCTTCAAAAATTGAAACTTAGTGGTTATCATAAGTTCCGAAGGCAGAGAGAGGGAAGAATAGAATAGATGGAGCATAGGGCATTTTTAGGGCATTAAAATTGTTCTCCACCAAAGTGGATATCACCCCACACGAGGGTCTCCTGAGGGCTCTGGAGACACCCAGGTCCTATAGCTCCGGAGATTGATGCCTTATCAGTGGGCTCTAATTTGGAATCTGTGCTCCCGAGAGTGACAGAGTTGGACTCCAATAAGTCCTCCCTGCACATCAGTCCCTTCTACTCAAACCTATATGTGATGCTGGAGTTTTTAGGTATACTTCCAGAGACTGGAGCCTCTGGCCTGCCCATCTGCCTGGAATCTTGGTGGAGCTGCAACTCCTACTCTACAGCTCAATGGATTAACCCAAGTCACCTGGTTAGGAGACGATGATGGACAACGGCCATCCCAGGGAATGGAGAGAGCCTGCAGCCACAAGCAGGATAATCCCATCCACCATATCCATGGGATATAAGCCCACTCTCACTTGGAGGTGGAGTATACATCACCATCCCACACTCCTCAGGATTGGGGGAAGAGCTATGGACTGGAGTGGACTTAATGGTATTCTGTTGAAGACATACTGTGATTCAAGCAATGGAAGAAATTATAACAGTGAGGTGGAGCCAGTGGCCACTAGATGCTTTCGGGGCAGGGAAGGGAAAAGCAGTTGTAATACAGGGGCTTTTTCAGGACTTGGGAATTATCCTGAGTGACATTACAATGACAGATATAGGCCATTTTACATCAGCATATACCATGCAGAACTGTGTGGGAGAGAGTGTGGTCTACAAGGTGAACTACAGTCCATGCTTAATGGCAAAGGCCCAAGATGTGTATATCCATTGCAGGTGATGAGCCACACTAATGAAAGATGTTTATGTGGGATGTTATGGGAGGTGTGAGAGGTGGGGAACATGGGAATCCCTGTAATTTTTGTGTAACATTTATGTAATCTAAGTATCTTTAAAAAAAAAAAAAAAAAAAAAAATATATATATATATATATACACAAATAATAACATTTATGTAAGCAAATGCACATATATGCATATATATTTATATATCATTTTACAAATATTGGTTTGTATTGTGAAAAATTTGATTTTTACCCACAAAAAAAAAATTGTTCTCAATGATCTTGCAATAACGGACACAGGCCATTTAAATTTTTCTCAAAACCTATAAAGGTGTATGGTCCAAAATGTAAATCATAATGTAAACAATTGACCATGGTTAGTAGCAACGTTTCAACATTTGTATATCAATTGTAACAAATGTACCATCCCCATGTAAAATGTTATTAATACGGGAGAGTGGAAAAGGCGGCGGGGGGGTATTAGGTATATGGGAATCCCCTATATTTTCTATGTGACTTTTCTGTAACCTAAAGCTTCTTAGAAGATAAAATGAAAAAAATAAGACACTGGGGGAATATATCGAAGAAAATGTCACTGTACATACAAGAAAAGAGATCTTACAGTGATGAAAGAAACAATGTCAAAATTTTTTAATTTCAAAAATTTTTTATTTTTTTGTATTTTATTTGTTATTTTTAAAACTATTATTTCATTTTCTTATTAATTTTAGTTGGTTATTTTGTTAGCTTCATTTTTGGAGAGAATTTGGATCAAAGAAGGGTCACAACTGTGGCAGGGGAGGATCACTGGTGCAGGGTGTCAGTGATGGGGAGGGTTGTACCTGGGCATGCCTCTAAAGCACAAGAATATGTTCAAGTGTTCATGGGGCATTGTCTCTGTGGGTGGAGACCCATAAAATAACCAAAAGAATATTGATTCCCATCCTGGGGAGTCCTGCTACATTCTCTAATAGGATGGCAAGAATCCCCTGAGCACAAGGGCAGTGCCTAGTGAAGGAAGACCATTATATCAGGCCCTTGATATTGATGATTTGTACTTATGAAACTCTTCTTGTGCAATTGAAATGTACCCTATTGCCTAAGCATTACCTCCTAAAAGCCTCCTTGTTGCTCAAATGTGTCCTCCCCCTAAGTCAAACTCAGCATATAAATGCACTACCTCCGCCCTCGCCCACGGTGTGAGGCATGACTTCCAGGGATGACCCTCCCTGGCACCAAAGGATTATTACCAAGCACCAACTAACAATGCAGCTGGAAAAAGATTTAGACAAAAGGGGGAAATATTAAATACAAATGAGTTTTTATGGCTAAGAGCTTTCAAAGTGAGTCAGGACATCAATCTAGAGGTTACGCTTATACACATCTCAGCAGGATCTCATTGACTGTCATAGTAAACAGCACCTCAAACAATGGAGCTTCTGAGGGCTCCAGAGATATCCAGACACTATAAGGAGGGCAGACAAGCTCAGGAATTCAGCACCCTGTCAGTGGGCCTTACTTTGGAATTTATGCTCCCCAGTGCAACAGAGTTAGACTCATTTATAGTTTCCCTACACGTGGCCCTTCCGCCCCTTTTATTTGAACCTATAATTAGATTAGCACTATACTTGTTAATTATATGTCCCAGAGACTTAAATCTCTGGTCCGTTCATGTGCCAGTTGAGCCCTGAATCTCAGCCGAGTTGCAACACCTACTCTCCAGTTCACTGGACTCACTCAGGACAACTAACAAGGAGAAGATGATGGACAATGCCCATCCCAAGGAATAGAGAATGTCTGCAACTGCAAGCAAGATGGTTCCATCCATCTTCCCCATGGTATCTAAGCCCCCTATCAGTTAGAAACAGAGTGGGCATCACCATCCCAGAACCCTCAAGAATTGGGGAATGAACAATAAAGCAGACTAACTATTATTCTATTATAGACATTATTATTCTAGCAATGGAAGAACTTTTATCATTAATATAAAGGCAGTGGTCACCAGAGGTTCTGAGGGGAGGGATAGGGAAGAATAGGTTTAATATAGGGGTATTTTCAGGACATTGGAATTGTCTGGCATAACATCACAATGATGGATTCAGGCCATTATATATTTTGTCATAACCTACAAAATTATGTGGGACAGAGTGTAAACTAAAATGTAAACTACAGGGGTCGGATGTGGCTCAATTGGTTGGGCGTCCGTCTCCCATATGGAGGGACCCGGGTTCGATCCCCGGGACCTCCCGGTTAAAAAAAAAAAAAAAAAAATGTAAACTACAATCCATGGTTAGTAGCAATGCTTCAATATGTGTTCATCCATGGTAACAAATGTACCACACTAATGAAGGATGTTGTTAATGTGGGAAAGGGAGGGAGGGGTAGGGAGTGGGGCATATTAGAATCCCCTATATTTTTAATGTAACATTTATGTAATCCAAAGCTTCCTTAAAAATAAAAATAAAAAAATTTTTTAATGGGCTAAAAAGCTTATGGTAAGGCTGACTAGAAGGTTGCAAGAGAACTTTTGGGGATGATGGAAACGTACCATCTTGATTAGGGAAATGGCTACATAAGTGTATAACTCATCAATTTATACACAAAAGATCCACACATTCCACTATCCAAATTTTTCCTCAATTTTAACAAACTAAAAATAATACATCAGAGCTGTATTAATACATTCACTTAATCTTGAATCTAACTGTATTTCAGTTCATAACACTCTCAGGTTTCATACTGTTTCCACAGTGGTATTTGAAAGCATTTTGTAAATTATAAAGTAATTTAGTGGTATAAAGTATTATTAATCCTACTTCAATAAAAATACTTCATTATACGTTCTAAAATCACCTCTTTTGAGTTTCAGATGATTGCTTCTAAGTGAGATGGATCTAATGGAAAAATTCAATGTTTACTCTATCCATATCTTTTGTGACTAGACTCTTAAAAAAAAAACCTCATATTATTCTCACTTTTAGCCTTTCCTCATTGCAGGTTCTCTCAATTCTTTAATAAAATTAGATACCCTTTTCTGTACTAATTACTCAAAATTTACATGATATTCTACAATGAATAGACCTTGGCATGATATTTTTAATATACTTCCCAATATATACCAGTCATTTATTTATTAATGTGTGTGCTATAAGAGAACATTGGTCTAATTAATGTCCTTAGAAGTTTCATTAATCTATTTGTTCATGATTATTAATTTTGCATCAATACTTCATGGAGACATATTTTTTTTTACTTTTTTTTTTAAGGAGGTACCAGGGATTGGACCCAGGACCTTGTACATGGGAGGGTGGTGCTCAACCACTGAGCTACATTTGCTCCTAACCATGGAGACATATATTAACAATGTCCCATTAATTCCAGCTATTTTGTAATTAAGGACACAGTTCTCTCTCTTTTTAAAACATTATTCTTTTTTTTTTTAAGATTTATTTTATTTATTTATCTCTCCCCACCCCCCTTATTGTTTTGCACTTGCTGTGTCTGTCTTCTTTGTTTCTTTAGGAGGCACGGGGAACAGAACCCGGGGCCTCTGACGTGGGAGGGAGGTGCCTAATCGTTTAAGCCACCTTCATTCCCTGCTTTGTTGTGTTTCTCATTATGTTTTTCCTCTTGTGTCTCTTGTGTCATCTTGTCACGTCAGCTCGCCACTCCTGCCCATGATGCCAGCTCGCCCTGCTTATTCTCTTTAGGAGGCACTAGGAACCTCTGCTCCCTGCTTTGTTGTGTCTCTCATCATGCCTTTCCTCTTGCGTCTCTTGTTGCATCATCTTGCTGTGTCAGCTTGCCGCGCCTGCCCATCCCACCAGCTTACCGTCTTCTTTAGGAGGCATCGGGAACCAAACCACAGACCTCCCATGTGGTAGACGGGAGCCCAATCACCTGAGCTACATCCGCTTCCCAGGACACTGTTCTCTTGATTGTCAGTTATCTGTTGTCCTCTTCCTGAGTGCACTTTGTTACCAATTCCTGGCCCCAGCAAGCAAGCTTCTATCCTCCAGTTGCTGATGCTGTTATCTTTTCTGATCTGATATCTCAGACATCTTATCCTGATTGACTTCCTAGATGCCAGACCACCTAACATATCTGTGGTATTAGTCAGCCAAAGGGGTTCTGATACAAAATACCAGAAATCTGTTTGTCTTTATAAAGGGTATTTATCTGGGGTAGAAACTTACAGATACCAGGCCATAAAGCATAAGTTTCTTCTTTCACCAAAGTCTGTTGCCATGTGTTAGAGCAAAACAGTTGCTGACATTTGCCAGGGTTCAGGCTTCTTGGGTTCCTTTCTTCCCAGGGCTCCATTTCTCTCTGGGCTCACTCCTCTGTTTCCTCCACAAGGCCAGGTGTAGACTACAAGGCTTTCTAGGCTTTGCCTTGCTCCACAAGGCCAGCTGTGAACTGTCAGGTGAATGGCTCTGTCTCTTTTCCTGGGGCCTTCTCTCCTCTCTCACGACCAAGCTCCTCTGTGTGCTTACTTCCCTGGGCTCCAGCATTAAAACTCAGCCTCAGAACTCCAACATCAAAAAACTCCAACTCTGTCCTTTGCCATGTCTTTTATTTTTGATTCCCCACCCACCAAGAGGCAGGGCTCAATACCCTACTGACATGGCCCAATCAAAGCCCTAATCATAATTTAATCATGCCCAGATGAACAGACCAGTTTACAAGCATAATCCAGTAGCTATTTTTGGAATTCATAACTATATCAAACTGCACAACTGCTACACCAGGCCATAAAGCATAAGTTACTTCACTCACCAAAGTCTGTTGCCACATGTTGGAGCAAGATGGCTGCCAATGGCTGCAAGGATTCAGCCTTCCTCTTCCTCCTAAGGTTCCATGGTCCCAGCTTCTTCCAATCTCAGCCACAGGCTGGAACAAGTCTCGTCCCTTTCCCTCTCCCAGGGCTTGTTTCTCTCTGGGCTCAGCTGCTCTGCTCTCTCCACAAGCCAGCTAGAGACTATCAGGCAAATGGCTTGTCTCTCTTCCTGGGGCCTCTGCCATGTCTAATGGAGCCTTCTCTCTTTCCTCATGTATCTGCTTCTCTGTGTGCTTACTTCCCGGGCTCCAGAATCAAAACTCTAACTTTCCCTTCTGCCAAGTCATTTTCTCTGTGGCCCAATCAAAGCCTTAATCATTATTTAATCAAGTAAAAGTGAAACCTCTGAATCCAATATAATTTAATATGCCCAGTGGAACAGACCAGTTTACAAACATAATCCAATATCTATTTTTGCAATTCATAAACAATATCAAACTGTTACACCATAGATTACCATAGATTGCCTGCCCCCTGAACTTACTCCCACGTTTCCACACTTTTTTTGACACACATTAGAGATCATTAGCACCTGAATTTCCTGACTGTTGATCCAATACCAGAATAGACCTTGTACCAGTACTCTTCTTAGCCCAGTGGAACAAGTTCTTTAAACTCTGTCAGGTTACATCATCAATAACTGACAGGAATCTTGGAAGAATAAAAAACTGGTTTCCATCTTTTTTAAAATCTTATCTAATATATGTTTAATGAAGCCCATAGAATTTTAATAGAATGTGGTGAATAAAAATAGAAGAAAGTCTATGTTAAAATGAAAGTCAATAATGAGAAAAGATGGGAGAGTTAGACAGAAATCAGGAGTCATAGAGATGGGTAGGGGAAGAAATAAAAGAGACAATGAGACAGAGAAAGACAAAGTGATGAAAGAAATTGAGATAAAGAGAAAAATAGAAATCAAAAGGGAAGCACTGAGACAAAGAATGAAATAGATGAGAAAGAGATGGAGAGAGAAAACCAGATAGAGGCAGAGAAAGGGATGAAAGGTGCAGAGATCAGGCCTTCTGTTTCTCAAACAGAGCAAGGGAAGAGAGAGGAGTCAGCACAATCCTTCCTGTGTCGCTTCCCAATCATCAGTCCCTTCTGAGAAAACCAAATTAAAAAAATAAAATTTAAAACACCCTGTAGCATTTTGATAATGTTTATGAATTCCAGAAAGAAATAATATAGATTATGTTTGTAAACTGGTCCGTTCCTCTGGTGTGATAACCCTTTGATTGTATTTGACTCAGCTGAGATGTCTGATTAAATTATGTTAAGATTAGAGCTCTGATCCAACCACATCATTAGCGTGCGACTCAGCATCAAGCCCCAGCCCCCTTGGGGATAAAACAGACACTCACACAGAAGTAAATACACAGAAAAAAAGAGAACGCAGAAGCAAATATGCAGCAAGAGAGAGTGCTCCATAGACATGGCCCCCAGAAGAGATTTGACCCTGATAGTCTACTGCTGACCTTGTGGAAAGAACAGAGCAGCTGAGCCTGGAAAGAAACAAGCCCTGGGGAGAAAGATGAGCCTTATGCCTGCCTATAGCTGAGATAGGAAGAAGCTGAATCCGTGGAGCCTTAAGAGGAAAGAGGAAGGCTGAACCCTTGCAGACATTGCCCGCCATCTTGCTTCAACACATGGTGAGAAGTAACTTTGAGTTGGGCTCATTAAGGCCTGTAAGCTTTTACCCCAAATAAATATTCTTTATTAAAGCCAATAGAGTTTTAGTACTTTGCATCAGCACCCCTTTGGCTAATGCAAATTCCAATACACACCCAAACTCCAAATTTCAATCAATCCACTTTGTTGTAGCAGTAATAAGTGACCTGAGATTTCAATTTCAATGAGTGCATGGAGAAAGGATAGAAACTCTTAGCACACACACAACAAAAGCTAATGCCTCTCTAGCTTCCTTTTCTGTTCCCAAATCCTTTGTCATGCTGGTTTGAGGATTATCCATATTGCCCAGAAGAACTGAACTAATGAGACAGAGGCTCAGAACCAGAGGAAGGAACCTGGCTGGCTTCACACCTTCCTTCCTCCCCTCAAGTGTCAAAGGACATCCTTTGAGGAGCACAAGGACTCTTCCTCCTTGTCACTACTCAAAATACTCTCCACTTTCTCTGAGAAAATACCCCCATCCTTCAAGTTTCAACCCTAATTTTTTCAGGACACTCTTTGCCTCTGGCATGCATTGCAGGACTTGCTACTTACAAATCATCAATACGTGCCTGTTAAATTAATAAATGTACACAGCTTCAAGACATACATGTATATAAACTCATCCATTCAGTACCTACACATTTACTCTTATATACAGCATGAACTTTTATAAAGAAGTTGGCTCATGGTATTAAACTAAAATGTCCTCCTAGAGGCTTCCCTCTAAATCTGTTCCTCCAGTGTTCTCAACTTCACTGAGGTTATCACCATCCAAATTATTCAGCCTCGCTAAAAACTTTCTCATGTGATTAGTAGATCTGTTGATCTTATCTTCCTAATGTCAACTAATTTATCCCTCTAGCCATCTGTTTTAGTATCCTAGCTGCTAAAACAAATACCACATAATGGATGGGCTTAACACCAGGAATTTATTGACTCCCAATTGTGAGGCTAGAAGTCCAAAATCAAGGCATTAGCAAGATGAAGCTTCCTCTGAGAAGACTAGCATTCTAGAGGTTGCTGCCAAGCAATCCTTGGCCCTTGGCTTTTCTGTCATATGGCAATGCACATGGTGATGTTGTTTTCTTTCTCCTTTGGGTTCCACTGGTTTCTGGTTTCTTCCTTATCATGTGGCTTCTCTTTCCCTGTCCAATTTCCTTTGCTTATAAGGACTTCAGCCATCAGGATTAAGGGCACACCTTAAGTAACATCATCTTCAAAGGTCCTATTTACAAATAGATTTACACTCACAAGAGCAGGGGTTGGGACTTGAACATGTCTTTTGTGGGGAATATGATTTAACCCCCAATAGTATCCATCCATATGCTTAAAGAAAAATAAAACCCTCCTAAGTGGGTGTGACAGTTTATGAATCCCAAAAAGAGAAAGATTATGTTTTTTAACTAATCCATTCCTGTGAGGGTAAGACTCTTTTGAATTGACTACATCAGTGAGGGGTGACTTGGATTGGGTCTCCACCCTCTTACTGGAGCTGATATAAATGGAGATGGAGAGAGGGACACAGGAAAAGGAAGCCACCATACTGATCTTGCCATGTGAAGAGGAGGGCAAGTAAACAGAGAAGCCCCAAGGGCTGAGAGTTATCCTGGAGTTTGGAACCAGCAGAGCACAGAGGCACAGAAAGAGACCCCTGAGGGGCTGGGCTCAAGGCTCAGTAGATGAACCCTGCCATATGCCTGATAGCTCACAGATGAACTTGGGAAGAAAGTGGACAGCCAAGACTGAGAGAGGAGGCCAGAAAGAGACAAGCCCTATGCTTCGTCGCTCACAGCTGAGTTCTGGAAACTGGGCTTTGAGAGATACTGAGCCTGGAGGGGAAAGTAGAGACCTAGGCAGAGATTGCCCACCATCTTGCTTCAACACGCGGCAGCTGACTTTGGTAGCAAAGCATCTCTGATGGTGCTTTGATACGGAGGCCTCGGAAATGTACATTTTTACCCCAAATAAATCCCCTTTATAAAAGCCAAACCATTTCTGGTACTTTACATCACCAGCCCTGTGGCACACTAAGACATTGGGTCTCCCTAATCTTTTCCATCTCCCCATATTTTTGCTAGTAACCTTTGCAATCATAAAAAGTGCAAGGTCTTTGCAATCTTTATGAAAGACTTTCAAGGGAAATCTATATGGAAATAGCTTCCTGTTTCTTCAGAATTGACAACAAACACCCTATCTTGGCACTGGGAGCTTTCCCAATCATACTCCAGCCCACCTTCCCTAAACCATTTCCAACCATTCTCACTCCCCACCTAAGACCAAATTTCTCCTCATTCCCTAAACTCTTCTCCTTTTCTGCCAGGGTCCTCCAGGCCTACCCATAGACATTCACATTTCCTTCCCTTCCTTCTTTTCTAAATAGAGTTCTTTGAAAAGTCAGCTCAAGTTATATTTTGTTCCTCAACCCGTTCACTAACCCTAGGCAGAGTTAGTCCTTCCTGTCTCTGGGTTTCCAAGGCATATAAAACATACATTTGTTATAGTTCATATTACAATATATGATAATTATTTAAGTATTTTTTCCCATTAAATTATGAGTTGTCCAAGTGTAAACAACTGTCTCGTTGACTTCTGCGAGAATTACAGAACATGCACATAGTTGGGGTGCAATAAAGTTGTGATGAATAAACATACCTTTCTGTGCTTTAATTAGTTGCTTTCCAATTTCTAATGTCACAAAGGCAGTGCCAGTTAGAACAATGTCAGTTATGGTCCTCCAAGCATTAGGAGAGAGCCGTTCAGTAGGAGAAATAAAATTCCCTGCTGCATTGTTTATCACGATCTAATAAATGAATGAAATAAGTTACAGAAACTTTTATATGAGGAAGAATATTTTTTCTCAAGGGCTTTTATTTCCAAAACTTATTAATCCAAATAATACAATAAAGCTGAAACTCACAGTCTACAATGAAAGAATGCCTTAAAGATTGGTTCACTTTTACATTTTTGACTCTGTAAAAACCTCCTTTGTTACTTACCAAGTTTGAGAATCCTAATCCCTGTTTTAAAATTAGGGTAGAGTATATTATTAAAAAAATTAATGCAAATTAAGCATATCTACCATGTGATGACACTTTACTTCAAGGAATCTCAAGAAATGCTTTTTAATTTCTGATATCATTTTGGTTTAACTTGCCCTCCAAAAACACTTGACTTGTGACCTTTTTCTTCACTATCAATAAAGATTCTGCTTAGTTCTATAGCAGATTCAATATAATTGGTCTATCTGAATATATCTTTAACATAGAAAAGTACTTTCTTTGAGGCTTTAAGAGGAAATGGCTTATTTCTAATATGTGAAACAAACAATAGCAAAATACCTATGCATATCTTAAAAGGAGAAATCTTGAGTCTCCTGCAGTTTTCCCTGTTTGTATTTTTCTCCTCCACTGATAAAGATAATTGAAAGTTATTAGGAAAAGCAAAGAGAATGAATCATTTAAACTAGATATTGTGCCCTTGGATAACTGCTTTTGTTATTTCTTAATCCTATTATATAAAGTGAAATCAAGTTTGCTCTATATGATTGCAAATACATTTTTTAAGTATTCCTGAAAGGAAGTAATAGAGCAAGTCCACCTGCTTCAGCGAGAGCTGCTATCTGAAAGTACAGTTGCCTAGCTACAGAAAATAGGGGCTTCTCAACATCACACTTTCTCAAATCAATGCTTTATTTCCTTAGTGCACCTTGGTGGGTGTCGTCAACATAAGCTCCTGATACTTTGGCTTCACCACCACTACACTTACATCAGGATATCCTGCAACTTTGATCAGTTCCGACACACTGTTTTGAACCATAACAGGATCCCTCACATCACACTGAATTGCATGAACCTGCAAAAAAATAAAGAGAAAAAAGAATCCTATGTTTTTCCAGATTTCCCAAACCAAAAACATGAGTAAATTATTTAAACGTGATATAATTCCAATTAATTCACAGTTTTTAATGTACCTTATTTCCAGTTTCAGAAGAAATTTGTTCTGCAGTAGCTTTCAGAACATCAATCTTCCTAGAAATAAATACATGGTAATTTGCATACATTTTTTAAATGACTTCAGATTATATATATAGTTTTTTTTAATTCCACATATTGAAGAACATAGAAAGTCTATAGGTTAAAAAAAGAAAAGCATTTTGAGAAAATACAAAAACTATAGCCACATACAAATTAGTTTGAATGAATTCATTTTCTAAAAGTTAAACAATTTTATATATTTGATACTGTTATAAAAGTTCACTCTTAAACCAGGTACTTTAATATTATTATGTATAGATTTACAATCACTTCCTTAATTGCAATCATCTGTATCTGTCTCTTTGCCCAAATTTGTTTTAAAAAGAAAACACATTCATGGTATAATTTTATTGTAGGTTTTAGACCAAATTAATGGGTTTGGACAACCTATATACATTCAGAATCTTGTGTCCTTGAAAGAAATATGAAAATAAACCATGAATATAAATCATGTAGTATTACAATGAAAATAGCATTTTAAAACTCTTTTTAAAAAATTACAACATTAAAACAAAAATATTAAATGTTCTAGCCAATATGAATTAAAGGAAAACATCTGAAAAAAAAATTGTGTCTCTGTAAATGACATACTGACTGTGGTTCAGATTAACCCAAACTGGGATACTCAAAAATTTACACAATTCAAAACTGGAGGAAGGGATAGGATTTTTGATCTATCTCTAAAGCTCCAGACTTAATTAGTTATATGGTACCAAGATATGACTAAAATTTTTTTAAAAGTCCTTCCACATGGCCTTACCCATGCTACATTCACCACAACAATAGATGTTTTGAAATATCTGTCCACCTTACAGAAAGGGGAAGGATTATATCTGTTATCCTGATACAAGGTTAATTATCTATTGAAGCAGTAATCATAATCACTCCCACTGAAAACAAAGCAGTCTCAATATAGCACTCTTCATCTTCTTGTATATTAAAAAAAAATTCTAACACTGAATTTGGGAAATGTACACGTCAACAGTTCCATATTCATCATTTATATCATCTCAAATCATAAATGTCTCTTTCCTAAATTTATTTATATAATCTACTGGCTAATTTTTTTTTTTTTTTGTAAGATTAAGATGCTAATCAAACAACTCTGGCAAACTGTTTTCAATTCGGTGGCAGAACTCTCGCATTATGCAAAGGACTCTCGCATTACGCAACTTGGTGGGAGCGACTTACCGACTAGCTATCACACACTGAGCACCGAGGCTGGACAGAACAGTTGTCATTCCTTTACCAAGGCCTGTTCCTCCCCCAGTAATGAACGCCACTTTTCCTTGAAAACTATTAGGTGGTAGCATCACTTTTTGAAGGGGTGGAAAGAATTTAGACACTAGAGATTCAGAGTTTTGATATAATATTTTTGTTCCATAACTGAAAAACTAAAGGGAAAAAAATGAATTAATTGAAATGCTTTACACACACACACACATATTCTCACAAAGGAGGTGCATTTTTGAAAACTTACTCTTGAATTGAATATTAATTAAGTTCTTGAACTAATACCAACTCAATATAAACATATTGGTATTGTATTTAATCAATTACTACTCTTTTTCTATCTGAATGTAGTTAAGCGAGATAGTGGTATAAACTCATGAGCTCTGAAGCCAGACTACCTGGGCTGGAATCTGCTCCTTAGTTGTATAGCCTTCAGCAAATTATTTTTTACCTGTGCCTCAGTGTCTTCATCTATAAAATAGGGACAACAGCAGAACCTTCCTCATAGGATGTTGTAAAGATTGAATGAGTTAATATAAGTAAAAATACTTAGAACAGTGTATAGCACATGGTACACACTCTATAAGTGTTAGCATTATTATTTGCAGGGTTTGCCTAAATTTAAGTTTTAAAAAAACAACATAAAGCATTTTTGTCTTTTCACAAAAATAATTTGAATTAAAATAACATCCTATTTTCAAATCACTGAAGATAAAAAAAAAAATTAAGTTTTTTATAAAGATTTATTAAGTCAAATGTCTCTTCCCATACCGTATTTTGGCTGATAAATTTATAACATCTAAAACATTTCTGTTATATTTAAAATAAGAAAATAAATCATTTTGAACCAAAAAAAAATCTGTATTGCCCTATTTTCTATGATATTATAAAGTTCATCCTCTCACATTACTTGTGAATATCACTGCCAATCTCTCATATTTAATTACAGAAATAAACTTTAAGTGTTGAATATAATAATAAACATTACGGCCTAACATTCATTAAGTGCTTACCATGTGCCAGGATTATATAGCAAACTGTCTAATCTTTACAACAACCTCATGAAATAGGTACTATTATTACCCCATTATACAGGAGGGGCCCAAAGAGGCTAAAATATATTGTCCAAGTTGCAGAATCAGGATTCAAACAAGCTCAGCTCCAAAGCCCTGTCTCTACTGAGCCCCGGGTGAGGCTTGATCACATCAGTGAGGTAGGTGATATTCCCCAGGAGGTCATGATAGTAAGATTAAAGCTCCAGAATCTATCTTTTCCTGCCAGAGTATGCCTGTAAGCTAAATGGGCTGCAATCAGTTCATCAGGGATATCTAGAAATTTATAAGAAAATAATTAGAAATGTGGTCAATGACTTAGGACAAAGCTGTTCATCAACTGGAAAGAACACAAGAAAATGCTTATGATGTGATATTAAGTGAAAAAACAAAGGATAGCATGTTCTTAACTAGAGAACATACTATAGGACTTAGAGTACACTCTTAACTATAAAAAGGGTATGCTTTAAAAAAAGACTAGAAGGAAATAACAAGTAACAACATATTCAATATTTACCAGGTGGCAAAGACAACTAAGCACTTTCAATGCATTACCTCACAGCAACCGTATAAGGTAAATTCCATTATTATCTCCATCGTATAGATGAGGAAACTGAGGCTCAGAAAAGTTAAGTAACTTACACAAAGACAAATAGTAAAGACTGGACTCAAATCTAAGATCTGTCTTTCAGAGTTCATTCATTTCCTTACACGTTATTATCTCTAGGTGGTAAGATTATGGGTGATGATTCGTTCATTTTTTACTAGGTTTTAGTATATTCAAAATGTATCAAATAAGTATACTTTGTTTTTTTTCAAAAAAGTTATTCAAAAACAAAATTTAAGAATATATATAATAATTAGTGAAGATGAATTTGCAAATCAATTATGCTCATGCTGATTATATTTCTTTAAATTTCATGTTAACAAAACAATTGCTTTTTGTATACTTTCAACAAGGCATGATAATCCAAACAACCTACAATAATCTTTCTCTACATAAATGGCAGTTTTACTTAGGTGCTGTCACGCGCCTCTAGGACTATTACATTAAGATGATGAATCAGGGAGTTTGCGCAAGGAAGTTGGTCCATTACCTAATACCTAACAATAATGAAAAAAATGTATTCTAATTTGCCAAAGGCTCTACCATGAATTTTTATTTATTTAGCATTGATTTGTGTAGAGAAGTTGATGTGGTGCTTTATGGAAGATAAGGAAATTATTGAAGACATTTGTATACACATTTTTTTTTTCAATATTTCCTGAACCTCCTAGCTGGTAGAGGAAAGAGTATAAAAGTAAAAATCATGTTTGATGATAATTCCTAACAAATGTCCCTAATGTAACAGGATTTGACATGCCACAGTCTCACCCCATTTTATCTCATTTGATCTGATCAGTACTGATCTCTACCCTTCCCCACCAGCCCAAAAGTGAAGAAATTAATGTGACATTTCAATACACATTACTCTCTGATGAGTCACAGCATATATGCCATTGAAGTTTAAATTCAAGCCATCTATCTACCTAAAAGCAAGTTGTTCAATTCAACATTAAGATCCACAGAGAGGAGCAGACATCACAGAGTGTACTGTATTCAATCCATTATTTCTAGAAAGAAACATTCTGAATAACCTGAAATAGCACTTTGGCCATTTCTTTTGGAATCATAAAAAGTGGATACAAAACAGGCTTTCAAAGATTTTCAAATCTTGCTTTGTGGTTTTCTAGAAATTACTTATCTTTTGAAAATGGAAATTATACCTCTCATATCAAGATTAATTTTTCTGGAGATGTTTAGTGACCATGTAAAACAAATTTCTGTAAAAATAACTGTTTTTCTCTAAAGAAGATATAAAATGACCAATACATAATGAAAAAATGCTTAATGTCATAAGCCATCAGGGAAAAGCAATTCAAAACCACAAATGAGATACCATTTCACACCCACTAGAACAGCTACTATTGAAAACACACACACACACACACCAAAATAACAAGTGTTGGAGAAATGTGGGGAAATAGAAACACTCGTACATTGTTGGTAGGAATGTAAAATGGGGCAGCCTCTGTGGAACACAATTTGGCAGTTTCTCAGAAAGTTAAGTATAGTTTACCATATTACCCAGTAATCACTTTTCTAGGCATATGCCCAAAAGAATTGAAAGCAGGGATTCAAACAGGTACTTGCTCACCAATGCACATAACAACCCAAGTATCCACGAAGAGATGAATGGATAAACAAGATGTGGTATGTACATACAACAGAATATTATTTGGCCACAAAAAAGAATGAAGTTAATAGAGATCCTGGCTACAACATGGATGAACCTTGAAGACTTCATGTTGAGTGAAATAAGCTAGACACAAAAAGACTAACACTCTATAAACTCATTTATATGAAATAAGTATTATTAGGAAACTCCAGTTTCAAATATGTACATATCGTCTAATAATAGACCCCTATACAGAAGTTGTGAGGCTGCATGAGTCAATATTTAAATAGAGCTGAGCTGATCTATCACCATCTTCATCATCACTATTGAGTAGGCCTCCACATTAAAATCATATCCTTCAAAATCATCAATACTTTCATTACAATACAATACAAAAGGACAAGAATCAAACACTTTAGGCATAATAGTCAAGCTATTATACACTATGTCCTCATCTTCCCCTCCTGGAGCCACTTTCTAACAGTTTCACCACATGGTATACTCTACTCTTACCAACACCTCAACATTCCTGGAATTTACCAAGCACTTTCACCCTCTGGCTTTTCCTCACACTTTCTCTTCAGCCTGAACTCTACCTCCTTTTTTCTCAACCTATCAGAGTCAGCTTTCAAAGCCAAGCAAAGGTGTCAACAACTGTGCAGGGCACCGCTGTTAAAAAAAAAAAAAAAAAAAAAAAAGGACAAATTGAACCCCTCCATCCACCATGCTTTCAGATGCTCCCACCAGACTGTGAGCACTCAGGAAGGCAGGACCAGTATCTTGTTCTTCCCTATAATAGAGATTCTGGCACCAGAGCAGCATCCAATAAATGATTGCTTTATTGGATGTTAACACTGACTGTTCAGGTTCCAATTCCATTACAAAGTGCATGGATACAGACGTGAAGCCTTCTGCAGGCACAATACAAATTTTGTCACTTGTTTTTAAGAAGTCACTTCCAATGACCATAAATCATAGTATCTTAAAGTGTTGTGAAAAGTGTGAACTTAAAAGTTCACAACCAAGAAAAGAAAATCCAAAGAGATTGATGTTTGGCTGACGCATGAGTATTAATAAATCATTTGCCAATAGACAAGCTGGAAAAGGCTCTCTTAAAGGGGTAGCCCATACAAAAAGGAATACAAATTACTTGCAGAAAAAACATACAATCATACATATAATTGAATAAGCATGTTTAAACAAAGGGAGATAGCACTTTTCTCTTACCAGATTGGTAAAGTTCAAAACTTTTATAATACATATTACAGGAAACAGCTTATTAAAGTCACTCTTAAAATCTGTTTATGTGAATTGGGACAACACCTTTGGAGGACAATTTGGCAATGTTAATAAAAATGTTAAATATAAATGGCCTTGGGAAGCGGATGTGGCTCAAGTGGTTGGGCATCCGTCTACCATAGGGAAGGACCCGGGTTCGATCCCTGGGACCTCCTCGTAAAATAAAAAAAGGTGAGCCACAGGCCCACACGGTGAGCTGAGCCACACAGCAAGATAATGATGCAACAAAAGAGAGATGCAGCGGAGAGCCAAGAAACCAGGAACTGAAGTGACGCAAGTGATAGGAGAACTCATAGAACTGTACACCAAAAAGAAAAAAGTCAATTAAAAAAAGAATATATATATATATATGTATATATGTACATATACATATATATATATATGGCCTTTAACTTAGCAACTCTACAGCTATGAATTTATCCAACAGATATACTCACTCTTGGTGGGGAGGAGCCTATGCTCAAGAATATTCATTAGGATGGAAATAAGGTTAAGAAAACAATTCTATTTACAATATTACAATGGCACCCAAAAGAATAAAATTTTTAGGAATAAATTTAACAAAAGAAGTATAAAACTTGTACATTGACAACTACAAAATATCATTGAAAGAAATTAAAGAAGACCTAATTAAATAGAAGAACTTCCTTGTATTCATGGGGTTGGAAGACTTAATGTTAAGATAGCAATACTTCCCAAATTGATCTACAGATTTGACACAATCCCTATCAAAATCCTGGTTGGCTTTTTGCATAAACTGACAAGCTGATCCTAAAATTCATACAGAAATGCAGATACACAGAAAAGCTAAAGATATGAATTATAGCAATATTTATTATAGAAAACTCTAGAAATAATATACATGTTCTTACATAGGGGACATGCATGATCCCTTAGTTCACACCCAATAAAATACTGTAGAACTACTTAAAGAAAGAGCTAGAACCTATATGCTTAATATAAATATTGGTAAAGATATTTTGTTTATTCTATCACTGAAAAAATATTTATTGATTGCCAACAATGTGAGTCATTGTATGATAAGTGAAAAACCTGAAATATGCACAAAAATTGTTAAGACACCCAAGAGAACCTGTGAATACTAGTAACCTCTGGGGAGGGGTCATAGAATGAAAGAGGGACTTACTATATTGTCATTGCATATTCTTTTGCACTGCTTGGAAGTTCAACATGTTCATAAATATTTTTTCATTAAAAATAGTTAACAAAATATTGACTCACATATGTAAGCACACATAATATAAGAAGGGTGCAGAGGAAAAGAAAGTTAAAGCAAGAAGAAAAATGGCATAGAACCAGTTTCATTATAAGGACCTATGCCTCATGTACAAGTTTATACGCCCGGAAACTCAAAGTATAAATTTTATGTATTCAGTGCTTAAGTGTAAGCTTAAGTGGTTATTTAAGGACAATGAAATATTACCAAATCTATTTGCATTCAGAAGTTACTGAGTACCTGCTGGTTCAGGTTTAAATGAATTATTTTTTAGATCAAATTTACTCTGACTATAATTCACAAAAGAGCTTTGCAGAGTAGCCTTAACTGTAGTACAAAATGTCAGTTCAGTAAACCCTGAGCAATTATATTTTTCAAAGGATAACTGTAAACTGCACATCTTTGTATTCCCAAAGCACCTCAGATAGTCACTGCAAATAGTAAGCCTTCAATAACTACTTCCCAACTTATTTTGCCCATTTGCTAGAGGCACATGTATGTTACCCACACGCATTACTTTCAGTGACCAGACCACTGCCACTTAAGTAGTTCTTGACTGAAGGCATCTGGAAATATATGGGACGGCTAAGCAGGACACACTGCTAGATGCTTTGGTCCAGAAAAGGCCAGTTCCCGCATAGTGAACTGTCCCACCTCAAATGCCAATAGTGACCCTGCAAACTTTGAAAGGACTAAAGTGCCCAAACTCACCCACAGAATAGCTTCACTGGCAGTGTTAAGTTCATGCTCTGCCTGTGTGGATTGCTTGGGCACCTCTACCCATTCCTTTACTTAAAGCAGGGCACTGCACAGAGGCTGCTGATATTCTAAGCTTCTGCACAGCACAGACCTCGTTGCCACAGCAACTTGAAGAAAAGTTGAGCAAATATAAAAGTGAGTGACTTGCTGGACTCCAGGCTCCAGTGGCTAGGCTGAATTACTAAGTTATCAGTTGCAAGGCCAAAATTACATTTCTAAATAATGATACAGCTTATAGCAGTGAACATGACTCCTTTAAAAAAGTACTTGCAGAAAGAAAAGAAAGTACTTGCCATTCTTATTACAGTTTTTATCTATCTGTAGTCAGAGGTACACCAAACAGATGCTTCACCAACACTACACAATTAAGGGAGGTGAAATCAGGGAGATAAATTTGCAAGCAGTTTGAAATTTTCAACTGGGGCCTTCACTCCTGCTTGTCTCTCCTCTGAGTCATCTTGTTGATTCCCGATCATACTAACCCAAATTAACATGTCTGTTTTGAAACAAAATTAGAATCTCACTCTTGCAAGGGGTTTATTCTGATTTGGGAATCTGCTTCCATGAAAAGGTATTGGATACAAACATGACGTTATGATTAGGTATAGAGGTCATTCTTTTATTTTCTAGCAAGTTTTAATTGAGCATCTACTATGCCCCAGGCACCTAGAATGGCACTGGGGATATAGCAGTGAACAAAACAGATAGAATATTCTACCCTCAGAGTATCTTTGTGAAGGGAGGGGTAAACAAATTAAGTGAACTATATAGTATATTAAAGGTTGATATGTGCTGAGGAGTAAAACAATTTTAAACAGGGTGTTCAGCAAAGGCCTCACTGAGGTGACATTTGAGCAAAAATCTGAAGGTGAGGCAATGATTCAGATGTTTGTTCCAGGCAGAGGGAAGAGTAAGAGCAAAGGCCTGGGAAGGGAGTATGCCTAGCGAGTATGAAGAACAGCTGGGAGGCCAGTGTGGGTGGAGTAGGAGAGAGGGAGAGGTGGCAGGAGGTGAGGTCAACAAGGTCAAGTCAGCTGGACCATGCAGGCCATGTGGACTTAGGCGGTTACTCTGAGTTGGGTGGGAAACAAATGCAAAGTTTTAAGCAGAGGACAGGATCTGCATTAAGTTTTGGCAGGATTGTTCTGGCTGCTCTGTTGAGAAAGGAGTGTAGGGGACAAGGGTGAAAGCAGAAGGACTTGTTCTGATGCTTTTATAGCAAGCCGCACAAGAGATGATGGCTTAGATCAGTATGCTACCATCATAAGCAGTAGGAAGTGAGCACATAAAATTATTTGCAGGGGGGATGGTCCCAGAAAACAAGGATGTAATGAATTATTCCACTGTACCTAATATTGCCTAGTTCAATTATTTCTTCTTGCTCAAGCCCAATGCCATCACACCTTGTTTCCATAAAAGTAGATAAACAGGTCTCTCCCTTTACTGAAAAAATTAAGGCCATCAAACCGAGACAGCTTTTCCACCCCTCTCACCTTCAACTTCTCTCTTACTTTTGCATTGCCTTTGTGTTATAGAAAGATCACGATTTAACCATTTCCTTGGAAATGGAAACCAGCCTTAGTTTAGGTGAGGGACACTGGAGGGCAGCAGAAATAAAGAGGAGACTTTTGACCTGGAGATTTGCCTGAAGTCAGAAGCCAACCAGCTGGAAGCAGTTAGTGAGGGGGGAGAGATGAGGATGACAAGAGTTTTCCAGCTTAACTGGTTGCAAGTAGAGTGATACAATAACTGAAATGACTGGGCTGACATGAGAAGACCCAAACTGTAGGACTGAACATAAGAAATTTTGAATTAGAAATGCTGCACCTGGGGGAATATTCGGGTAGAGAAATCTGTGGTTAGAAATGCTGTTTTGAAGCATAGAGAATAAATCAGGGCTGAGGGTGAAGAATGGCAACATAATTTCATCATTTCAGTAATTACGAATGCTTACACTCTATCACTGCTTTTATGAGGCAATACAGTGTAGGGTTGCCCTATACTGGAAGGGATCAAAATATAGTTGTCTGTCCCTTTTCTCTGAATTTATATTTATGCAGAAATTTCTTACCTCAAGGTGAACTATCACCTTAGGAAGAGAAGAGTATAGAAAAATTGAGATTACTGATCATTTTCTACTGAAATTTTCTTTAAAAGCTAAGGGTTGCGGGGGCCGGGGATGGGTTTCCTGAGGAGAGGAAGGCCATGTCAGCTGCGCGGCGGCAACAGCGGCTGCGACGGAGCGCGCGCCCGGCTTTGAATGAACGATGCTGGGACTGAACTAGCGGAGGAGCGCGAGCTCGACCTCGAGGAAGCCACCGCTACCGCGCGCGCGCAAAAGGTGCGTGCGCGGCCCACTGCAGCTCGGAGCCTCCGCCCGGCGGGTGGGGAGGGGGAGGGGCAGGTTTTGATTCCCGCCATGGCCATCACTCAGTTCCGGTTATTTAAAGTCTGTACCTGCCTAGCAACAGTATTCTCATTCCTAAAGAGATTAATATGCAGATCTGGCAGAGGACGGAAATTAAGTGGAGACCAAATAACTTTGCCAACTACAGTTGATTATTCATCGGTTCCTAAGCAGACAGATGTTGAAGAGTGGACTTCCTGGGATGAAGATGCACCCACAAGTTTAAAGATTGAAGGAGGGAATGGGACTGTGGCAACACAACAAAATGCTTTGGAACAGCTGGACCCTGACTATTTTAAGGACATGACACCAACTATAAGAAAGACTCAGAAAATTGTTATTAAGAAGAGAGAACCATTAAATTTTGGCATCCCAGATGGAAGCACAGGTTTCTCTAGTAGATTAGCAGCTACGCAAGATATGCCTTTTATTCATCAATCTCCTGAATTAGGTGACTTAGATACCTGGCAAGAAAATACCAATGCATGGGAGGAGGAAGAAGATGCAACCTGGCAAGCAGAAGAAGTTCTGAGGCAGCAGAAAATAGCAGACAGAGAAAAGAGAGCAGCAGAACAACAAAGGAAGAAAATGGAAAAGGAAGCTCAGTGGCTAATGAAGAAAGAACAAAACAAAATTGGTGTGAAACTTTCATAACAAATTATCTTTAGACGTCATAGTGCCAGTAGGAGATATCTGAGCTCCACAACCAAGCAACATTTGTATGGATTTAAGAGTATTTTCACAATACAAATGTGCTGATTTTAATGTGTTCATCAGGCCATCCACGACACAAGGATTCTCCCAAAGTGCTTTGAACTCTTAATGGTTGAAACTTAAAAAAAACAAAAAAGACTTATGGGACAATATTTTATTCAACATGCTCCAAATATGAGACAGTCGATTGCTGTAGATAAATAATTACTAATGGAATATACCAGTACCTCTTCAAGCTAGAGTTTCTAGCTAAATAAATGGGTGTAAATAATTTTATGGTTGAAAAGGACTCTGCTATTATGCTTTCCTTCAGTGTGCATAATAATAAAATAAATAATTTTAAATATCGTTTTGCTTCCATGATTACCTGATCTAACTCAGACAAACTAAAGGGCTTTAACTTCCTTATTTTTCTCAGAAGCTAGTGTTGCAAACATTTCTTCTAATTTGTAAAGATATTCTTTATGTTTGGTACAACATTAAGCAATTTGATGATTTTGGTTTTTGTTCAAGAAAATGACATTAAAAATGCAATAATTTTATTAAAAAGTTTTTCTACATCTTTGTTTTCAAAAAAAAACTAAGGGTTGCCAAATATCAATGGTAAATCTTCTAATCTGGGCTGTAGGAAACCTGGAAACTGAATAACTTTGGAACTGCCCTCCTTTTTTGTTGTTTTTACAATGAGCTTTCAGGAATAATCTGACATTTGGATCAGGGATTTCTTAAATATTACAAAGTTAATTCCATCTTTTGGGAAAGGGGTTTAGTTTTGAAATTTCTTCCTTTGTATACATGAGCTCTGAGGCCATTGAGACTCCCTAGTGACTCCCTCCTGTCCTCTTACTCGTCACCTGATACATCCAGTCCATATCAAAGCCCATGCTCTTGACCTCCCTAGTCTCTTTCCTCCATCCACTGCTTTACTTCAAAGCCCCATATCTCACATCATTCACAAATACTGAGGGATCACCCTGTGTCATCTTTTAACTTGTCTCCAGCCTCTAGTCTCTCCTTACGCCAACTCAGCTCAAGTTTACCCTACCCCTAAATTTGATCATGCTACTTTGCTCTTAACATTCCTTCAGTGGCTCTTGATGCTGCATAAAGTCCAGATTCCTTAGCTTTGCACAGCACACCAGGTCTCTGTGACCTTGCTCTTGCCCTTCTCTCTAGTGTCATCTCCCTCTGCTTTCCTCCCTTGAAACTTATACTCAGGAAAACAAAGTACAAAGAGTTCCTCAAACACAAACAGTCTCTACCTCCATATCTTTACACGAATTGACCCCTACCACGGCCCATCATTCATCACTCAAATCCAACTCTGAGAGCTCAGATGTCTACCCCAACACTGCCAGGCAGAATCAACATGCTCTCTTCCACCTCTGTCATTTATTTTAAATTATTTACATATTAGTTTAGGAATCTCCCAAGCTCTTTAATATGTTCAAGACTGTCATCACTTACTCCTTGACTTACTTCCAGCTCCCCCTGGTAAATGCCATTAGCTCCAGGGCAATTAGCTCCAGGGCAAAAGGCACAGATCTGGGATCTGAGCTTCCTCACATACCTCACACCCTCACCACCAGGCTCAGGCATTTCAGTCCTAAAGAGTTCTAACACTTAATTTAGACCCTGGTCACTTTTGCTCTGACTTCTAGTCTCCCTAGCTCAAGTCTCACCTGACCATATCACTTTCCCACTCACAATTTTTATGACATCATCTTCTCCACACTGCCTAAATTTAAATCTCTCAGCTACCCCCACCCCACTGCTCACCAATCACAAAGTCCTCCTAAACATCACTCAACTTCAAGTCTCTCCATATCCACTTAGTTTTGAAGCTGCCATCACCTCTCATCTGAGAGAGGATAATGCATGGCTTAACAGCTCTCTCCGCCTCCGCTCGCGCCCACACTCCCATGGCTCTAGGACAAAGCTCTAACACCTTCACCTGACCCAGAAGGCGGCTCACTAACCTCTCTCTCACCAACCTGCCTCCTTACTCTCTGCCAGGCACTGTTCTACACCTGGGGACACGCCAGAGAACATATGAAAATCCTTACCTCCATAGAGCTTATACTGTAGAATTTTAACTTGGATTAAAAGAATGCTTCTTGGGTTTTCCAGACAGAAAAAGCAAATACAAGGGGAAAAAATTCCAGCTGACTTTACATTTCTTCACAACAATATTTGGTGTCAGCACATAATGAAACAATGTCTACTAAGTTCTAAGGGAAAAATAAAATGTAACACATCCAATTAAAAGTGGGCCTATCCATCCATCCTTTCACCAGCACAAACAGATGTCAGGGATGAGGTTCAACAAATGTTAGCCCTTGTTATCTCTGGGTGGCTGGTTTGGGGTCATGTATTACTTTGCATTTTTATTTAACTGTATAACTTCAAAGAATAATGGCCAGGTATCATTCTTATAAAAACGGTAAAGTTATTACTCTAAACAGAAAACAAAAAAAAAAGGGAAAGGAGAATGCCAGTGTGCAGCAACACAGATGCTAAAGAAAGAATCTAGAAAAGGAAGAATGATAAATTATCATCTCAAACAAAAAGCAGTTTCACACTGTAATCTTAACTTACTACATAACACGATTTCTGGCATTTCCTATTCTATTTCTTTTTTTTTTTCAATGCTATTTTGCTCCACTAAACTAATTTCAAGATCTACAGCTTCAAAAACACACACGAGGCTGTGAGCTCACTGACGGTAGGAAGGTTGTTTTTTCAACACCACAGATCTCCAGATTGTCCATCACTTAGGAGGCACTTAGTTAGCATTTCCTGATAAACATCTGAAATAATGAATGTTTTCCTCAGTAGAACTAAGAGCAACTTCATATTTTTTAAATTTTTGCATCCTCAGGACATATAGCACAGGGCCAGGCACAAGGCCAGTTCTCAATAAATGTTTGTTGAACTAAGCCCTACTTGGTAACAGCTCAATTTAATATAGCACTTCACAAATAGCTTTTATGAAAAATAAAACATTTCTCTTTGTTCCTGGTAACAAAAATATTCAAATTAGGGGTTTTAATTGTAACAACTTGTATTTGCCCATAAAAACATGACGTTCCCTGGAACAACCTCCCACTTCACAGATGTGAAATATTTTCTTCTCTCAGGAACTCAAACCCAAGCGCCAGGAAGGGAAAAAACCACAGGTGCCCCCAAAACCCTGACCCTCAAACGTCCTAGCTCCCCGTGTCCCTCTGTCCTCGCTCCCCGTGGGCCCGGGACTCCGTGTCCTCGTTCCGCGGCCCCGGCCGCCGCCCCAGAGGCGAACACAGGCCCGGCGCTCGCCAGGAGTGGGCCAGGCCTGGGCCGCTCCGGCGCCGCCTTACCCGCCGAGCTCCGAGGCCGTAGGACAGCCGAGGCCCCCCAGCAAAGAAAACACGGCCCAGCGACGCCATGTCGAGCGTCCCAAACTAGAGTCGGAAGAAGGCGCAGGGGCGGGTCACAAATTACAAAGGTCGGGGGAGCTGGGCTGAGCTGGGCTGGGCTAAGCGCGGGGCAGAGAGAGGGAGGGCGGCTGGGCCGGGCCTGGGGGCGTCGCCCGGGGCCCCGCGCGAGCCACAGGTTCGAGTCCGCGAGCGCTGTCCTGCGCAGTCTCTCCGAGGATTTTTCTTGCTTTCTTTTGTATTCCCGGAGTTTTTGTAGCGCGGGGAAGGGTGGTTTTGATGTCTTCCTGTGGGAGGGAGAACCACCGCGCCATGAAAGAGTTTGCAGAAACAAGCGACATATACACACCGCCCAACGAGTGCCAATACCTTTTTTCCCCCAGTATTTTAGGGTTATTCTTTTAGTGCGTCTTTAAGTTCGTGGTCGATGTGGGGCTAAACAACAAATTATCAGAATAATATCTGGGATTTAAAACGCGGCCTCACTCTTCTTAAAGCGATGCGGTTGAAATCAAAAGTGCAACTTCGGGGCGGCTTGGACTGTTGGTAGGTCACACCGCCCCCTGTCGCCGATATGCATCGTGACTCGCAAAGGGAGAGAATTAAAAGCAAACGCAGAGCCATGGTACAGCATTCTCCATCTTAGCATAATATACCTGTCGATGGGCTGCCTACTCCTAGATCACATTTCTTGCCTCACGTGTAAAATGTGAATATTCGTACCTACCCAGGATGATTGTGAAGATTAAAAAAGGAGGTATGTGAAGTCCCAAGCTCAGTGCTGAAGTGGTGACATTGAGAGTTTGCTATGTGTTTGGCACTTTCTAAGTGCTGAAAAAGAAAAAGGAGGAAAAGAAAAAGAAGAAAAATAAGAGCAGCCCCTGGTGTTCAGAACCTGGCCTGGCACTCACAACTAAGCTATGCTATTTTCCTATCAGACATAAACCATCTCGCAGAATAATACCAACCTCAAACAAGGTACTCTGAGATCATGATAAAAAAAGAGGCAAAGTGAGTTCCTGATTTTGTCTAAGCACAGACAAATACAAGTTGTCACCCACAAAATACCATGCACTCCCTCTGTCAGCCAAAATGAGCGACTATTTCTTTACCAATTACAACTCTAACCTCCTTCGTCTACTCTCTCTATAGCTAAGATTTATTGAGATGCTCATTCATAGAATTGTCCCTGCTTTCTGATAGTGTCCAGTCTAGAGTGAACCCCCACTTCCTTAGACCCTCCAAAAAATCATCAAACAAAGCCCAAATCCTGTAATAGTTTCTAACACCTTCTTAGTCAGACACCCCATGATTTCCTGTGGTGTATGTCCTCCCTTGCTAAAAAGAGTAATAATCCAAACTGATTGAACTACAGGTATGTGTCTGGTGGTCTTTGGATGGAGGGCATTGATTCAGAGTATTAATTCACTGCCTTAGTTTGAGTTCCCTCGAAGCACATCCTGAGACATGGATCCAGTGCAAGTGATTCATTTGGGAAACACCAGTAGGCAAGGAAAGGCAACCACTACAGGGTAAGTTATCAAGCAGCTAACACTGCTTGATTAAGCTAAAGCTTAATCCCACAGGGAAAATCCTGGGAGAAGATGAAGAACACAGCCCTCAGAGAATTTCCACTTAAGGAGTAAGGGAGCTGGAGTACTTATACACTAATTCCCATGTCAATGGTTGAGGGAGGCTTGAGGCAGGGTGCGGGCTTGGCCTCAGAGCTTCTAAGAAAGGCCTCAAGAAAGAAATGCAGACATTGGCAGTTGGAGGTAGGTAGTGCCCTGAAAAGATAGGGCCTAAGAAATATCAGTGGGGCACCTACATTGTCAGCCTCACTCATTTAATTCTCACAACAACCCTATAAGGTAGATATTATTATTTTCCCCATTTCACAGACTAGAAAACTGAGCCATAGCATATAGTAGTTGAGGAATGTGCTTCCAACTGTAAGTGGTGGAGCTGGTATTTGTTTGCAGCAGAAACCCATCTTTACCACAGTATTCGTTGTCTATTGACAAATAAATTAATCACAAACTTAGCTGTAATAAAGAATCTGAGTCCATTTTTTGATGTTTGACTGCTGGCATATTTAAAAAACATCACCCCTCCCTCTTCCTCTTGTGTCCTACATCTGGGTAAGCCTATAAGAAAGCCGATAAGAAAGGGTAATCCCTTCTTAGGTGCTCCTTCCCAAGCTCAGGAACTCTCATGCTAGCCCCACCCCTTATTCACAACAAAAATCCCAAGCCACTCTTTTTCCCTTGCTTCCTCAAGCCTTTGTCACACCAGCTTGGGAGCCTGCCTTACTCTCCCTAGAAAGTCTCAGTAGAAACAGCTTCATGCCCTCTTTGTGTGTGTGTTTGTCATCTGAACCAGATTTTGGCTGTGGATCCATCCTCCTTCTTCAGAGTGGTTATAGCATTAGTGTCTTAAAAACACACATTTATTATCTCATAGTTTCTATGAGTCAGAAATCTAGGCGTGGCTTTGCTGGGTCCTCTCCTCAGAGACTGACAAGACTGCAATCATGGTATTGACTGGGCTGTGTTTTCATCCAGAGACTCAGCTGGGGAAGAATCTACTTCCAAATTCATTCAGGATGCTGGCAGAATTCATTTCCTTGCTGCTGTATGACAGAGGGTACAGTTTTCTGCTGGCTGTCAATAGGAGGCTGTCCTCAGCTCCTAGAGGCTTCTCACAGTTCCTTGCCATGTGGGGGTCCTCATATGCCTTCTTCTTCATCAAGCCAGTGGGAAGAATGCTTCACCTCAGGGAGGGCCCAGTCCCTCTTTTCAGGACAGTGACCTGAAGAAGTGAGGTGCCACCCAGGATAATCCTAATCTTCTTTTGATTAATGAAAAGTCAACTGTTTTGAGACCTTAATGGCATCTGAAAATCCCTTCAAACCTTTGCCATATTCTGTTGGCTTGAAACAAGTCACAGATCCTACCCATACTCAAGAGAAGGATATTATACAGTGTTTGAACCCAGGGAGTGAGGATCATGAGGGTCCTCTTAGAATTCTGCCAACCACAACCACTATGCTATATATATGGGAAGGAAAGGAGGTTGCCAAAGTCTTATGTAGCTGAGACCCACACTCTACCACCTGTCAGGGGAGAATAGTTGCAGAGTACAGATAAGCAGGCTGGCCCCCAGGCACCTAGCTTAACTGCTGATGCCCCAAGGTTGGTACAGAAGCAGAAGGGCAGGACTCCAAGGCATCAGGCCAGCTAGGGAAAGTATAACTACTGTGGGCTGAAAACCAGACAAGCCTCCCAGGTTGGCCTGGGGTCTTTTGCCTGATCCTGAGAGGGAAGGAAGGTGATAAGGCACAAAAGATAGCTAAGTTTGAATTTCCCACAATCATGGAGTCATGGAGGAGACTGGGAATAGGATTTAAGGTGATTTAAACAAAATAAGGTGACATTACTTTTACTCCTAATATGTGACTGAAAATTCATACCCACTACACCTGTTTTGATTGTCGAACAGAAAAAGTTAATCACATTAAAAATTGTAAAAATATTTATTTTTCTTGAAATCAAAGGGCCTTAAAAACATACTATGACTTCTGACTTCCCTCTTCATGGCCCAAGCCTCAGTATCTGGCACAGTGCTACACTCCAACAAATGCCACTCCTCTTGTCCTCCTCCACTTCCACACCCTCCTCATCCACCTTAGTGTGGTTGCCTCTCACTTCTACCATCAGGGGTCAGCATTGATGTCATTTTCTCAGGGAAAGGTCCCTTGACTTCTCCATTTTATTTTATTTATTTATTTATTTATTTAAAATTTAAAGTAATTTACAAATATTAATTACGCATCCAAAACATACTTCTTTCTCAAATAATGGAAATTAAAAAAAAAAAAAAAACCTTTGGTACCCAAACATTACTTTACAAAGGTTTACATTTGACTTCTCCACTAATTTAGGTCTACATTCTAGGGATGCATCCAAGTTTTGTGGCACCTAAAGCTTCCACAATTCGAGGAGCCTTCTTAGGAAAGAGAATGCAAATATTGGGTGCAAAAGTGAATGTTAATGCAGAATATAAAAAGTAGCCATAGAATTTTTCAAAAAACTGATAACATCATAAATTTCACAGTCCAAAAAAATATAAGGTAATATTTAAATTTACCTAAATGTGAGACAACTTTCCACTACATTTTTTGGATGCATTCTCTTTGATCACCTCTTTATATAGCAAAGATGTTGTAAGCTCATTTTCTTTAGAGAGAAATAAAAAGCTGGGGTGCTAAAAGAAGTAGGCTCATGTACACACATACTTTGTTTGTAGGACTGCTACAGATATGTGCTCTACAAACACAGAAATTCTGATAAATGCTATTGTGTGTGATTCCCATTTTTTTTAAAATGTATGGTACATTCATAATAGTAGACACTGCATTATTGAATAGTCCTTACAGAGGAGATCTTCTATTTTGACTATGTATCCATGAAACTATATCCTCTGCTTACAATTTTACACAATCAATACCAGCTTCTGGCTCCATATATTTCAAACTTTGCTTCTTCTCCAATTCCTCTATACTTTCAGGCTGGGCACCATAGGATACATCTATAACTTGATATCCCCTCTGTCTCTGCACCTTCATGTCACAGGATGGGCAGAAAGTATATTTTTGGAAGTTGGTCCTACACCAGGACAACTAACATTGACTTAACTCTATACTGAAGTGACAGCAAACTATGCAAATATCAGTCTCAGTTAATTCAAATTAAGCCTATCTCCATTCAGCTTCCTCTTAGCAGATCCCAAGTCCACTTCAACATCACAAACAGAAGTAGGAATGGAAAATGACAGTTATTTTAACAATTGTAGTTAAAATATCTTACTTCTGCAAATTTTACAGAGAAATAAAAGGATCCAGGGCCTTGGAAGTATTGTGCAAATGAGGCACAACCTCTGCCCCTTACTATATATTTTCAGAGCCCTGGATTTCTCTTTTGTAGCTCTTATTTCAATTGCTATTATCACTCTCTTTTATATCTCTCTTTTATATACTAGAAGGGAGGTGGGATATGGGGAGTGTGTGTCTTTTTTATTTACCACCCTTCTATCCCCCATATCATACTTGGTACATAGTGGGCCTTCAAACATTTGTTGAATGAATGAGTAAACACTGGGACTATTGCCATCTTCTAAAGAAGGACTTAGAAGGGTACCATAAAAATAATTTAGAGAACATGTAGCCTTGGTAGGAGCTTGTTTCAACCCAACTTTGAAGAGCACAGGCTGGGGCAGCTGTAAGACCAAAGGTAAATGGTTAGACAAGAGCTTTATTGGGACATATGAACAGGAGAAGCTTCGATGAGAAAGCAAAGTATTAAAAGTTGTCATGTTTGAACATTATGTCCTTTTAAAAGTGAGAAGACTTGTTTTGCCTAAACAACCAAACACAATAAGGTTAAAGTACAAGAAGTTATTTTGATAAAACAGGCCTTATGCTTTGAATACCAATTACTTAGGAGAAAACTTTTTATAACCTTTTACTGAAACAGACTCATGATTTAAGAAACTTTGTTACTGTAACAGAGAGAGAATCAAATTTTAGTTTTGCATCAGTATACTGTTGAGACTAAGGCTTTTAAAACTTTATAGATAGACCCATCAAATCTTATTCAACTTTGACCACAAAATTTCCTTTTCCATGAACTTTCTACACTTCCTAAATTCATTCAGGTTTTGTCCCACATTTTCCTCTTTTTTAATAACAATTTTTTGGGGACAAAATTACTTTCTTTTTCCTTAATAATAAAAAAACACATTCTATTGCCTTACATACTTAAGTTACCAAAATGATTTTGGAAACTTTCTTCAAGCAAACCTCTTACAACATACAATTACCATTAACACTAAACAAACTTGTCAGAAAAATGATTCAATTTTATTATATGCAAACTTAAATTTGTCCCCCTCTTTTACTTTCATAGAGTTGTGCAGCTCAAAAGTTACTAAACTTTAACAGCACCACTTTTATTAATGTGGCTATCCAGATTTAATTAGAATTAATATGGAAAAAAAACCAGAGAACATTAATGTTGCTAAATTTTTCGGCTTTCCCAGCAGCTAAACTAATTCTATCAGTCCCCACTAGCCCACAATAGCACCATCCAGGCAGAAGGGGGTTTGTGGAGTTGCTGCCAGAATGTTTTTTTCCTTACCTCAGTTAACTCTCCAGCAGAATATCTTCTTACAAGAATGATTTCATTGACAAATGCCTTGCTTAGCGCTTCTGCTTGTGCAGGATGTTGTATCTGATTTAGCCTTTTTTTGCACAAACATTCTAATTTGATTTAAAGATTCTTCTATAGTTGCTACATCTGAATCACTATCTCCTTATCCAGTTGCTCAGAGAGACCTGTCACTAAGGTGGAGGCAGAAGTCTGCAAATCCCTTTCTAGCTTTAACTCTTCTAAGTAGACAGTTTCTTTGTCTTCCTGGAGACAGTCTGCTGTAGCTAACCATACCGCTCCTAGCAAGGCCAGCCTGCTACTGTGGCAGCATGTCTGCTATCATAATCTTTTGTTCTTGCAACATGCACTGTATACCCATCAGGGCATCTCCTTACTCAGATTTCCACAACAGTCAAGCAAGTCGGCAACCCCATATTATCCTGGTGGTCCCCACTCGTCTGATCCCCTATTCCTCCAGGAGGGCAGCCACCCCTCCCCACATGGACGTTATAGGACAACTCGGGATTTCCCCTGTGGATTCTCTTTCTCGGAGCTCATGCCCATCACTACTGATGGTCCTTTTGTCTCCTGGCTGTGGCTTGCCAATTGTTTCAACCCAACTTTGAAGGGCACAGCTGGGCGGCTGGAAGACCAAAGAACACATCAGGCAAATGGTTAGACACGAGCTTTATTGAGACATATGAACAGGAGAAGCTTCTATGGCGGCCAGTCGAATGAGCACTCCACAAAGAAGCAAGGAAAGGAGGGGGACTATAAGTGGTCTCAGGACAAAGACATTCCATAGGGTATTAGAACAGAGTTTCTGCAAGGGTTACATGAGGTGCACAAACGGGGTGTTTGGTGATATCACAGGAAGGTATACACAGCTTTCAGGGGATTAAAATTTGCAGGACCATTTCTACATTCTTTCCTTCTGGGAGGTCTGTTACTTTTTAACTAGTGAGTGTCCAGGTTATACCTGGTGGCTATGTGCTTCAGGCTGTGTTTCATTTGGGGGGTGCGGGGGATCCTGGTCCCTTGGCTCCCACAGAGCTACAAAGGAATAGACCAGGGACATTAAAGAGGTCATTACAAATGCAGTGAGTTATTTCCTTTAGACAGGAGCATGGCGTCTGACTCCAAGGCTGAGTATATACTACTGATAAAAGGTAGCATGTATCAACTTTTTTCTGTGTCAGACTGATCTCTGGGATCATATTTTTCTACTCCTCCCAATTATTTATGAACTTGGTAGGTACTATTATTACCCCCACTTGGGAAATTGAATGTCTTTGTCAGGGCTACTATAACAAAGCCTACAAAGAGCCTTGCTTAAGCCTTATTGTCTAGAAATTATTCTTAGTGCTGTTTAATATTTTGTTAGAGTTTTACAAAAACTTGTCACTCAGTAACTAAAATAAGTTTACAAAGTTGTGTTTGGATGACAACAAAGTGGCCCCAGGGGAAGAGGATGAAGAGGTTGATCAGTTCCACTCAAGTTGGCAATGAACTACGTGCAAAATCCTCATTGTCCAGTCCTAAAACCACGTAGTTACACCAACTCAGGGCCCAGACTGATGGGGTAAGGAAGAAGCATGTCTTCTACCAAGGGCTAGAGCAATGAGGGTAATTTCTCAAGGTTGTTTAGCATTGTCTTGGAGAGAGCATAAACAGACTGAGAAATGCTTTGGCTGCTTTCTGGTTTCTGTCCCACTACCAAAGACTAGGCAGAAGTGGAGAGTTGTGCTTATTTTTTGTGGGCTGTCCCACATGGGACCTAAAGGGAGCTGTAACAAGATACTACTGAGCAAATAAACTTTTATCAGCTTTACTTTCCTCATTCATAAAATTAGGATGTTGTTGCAAATTATCTTTAAGGCCACTTGTAGTTCTAAAACTCTGTGATTTGTAGATAAACTAGATTTGGCAGAATTATTATAGAGTACCTGGTATGGTGACAAGGTTATTGTGAAATGCTGTTAAGATAAAATAACAGATAAATATATCTTTCTCTAGAATATTAGCTCTTATGTACCTATGGTGATTGAATAATTCTAATTTACACATTGTAGATGATTATTAAGCATGACATTTCCAAAGTGCTTTGCAATTATTTATCTTCTTGAGTGACGTCTGGGAGTCCCACATCCCATGTTATTTGTGTTCATTCTATAAAGTCAAGATCTTACATTCTTTATATTCCAATTTTTTAAAAAATAAATTATGCTTACATAGTCAATTCAATTCAAGTAAAATCCACTGATACCTCAACTGATTCTACTAATTATGCACAGATTAACCTTATATATACTGTTATCCCCATATAAAGACAAAACAATGAAAACACATAGTCATTAAATTATTTATTCCACTAAAAAAAGTGAATCAGGGTAGGGCCACAAAAATAGAACTCATTTTTCTTTACTCTGAGGTAATCATCAGAATCATAAGGCTGCATACTGAGTCAACAGCAGCTGTCCACATGCTCCTCAAGCCACCTTCACAGTTCCAGCATAAACAAAGGTTGGAGATGCAAAAGAGGTTCAATGAGTGGTTAAGTTCAATGCACACTTAGTATGTGTTTGCCGTGTGCCCATAAGTGTAGTAAATATTAGAGATACAAAAGTGATTGAGGGTTAAAAAAAAAAAAAAAAAAAAAAGTGATTTAGACACAGCCCCTGCTCTCAAGGAACCAGAGAGGAAGGAAAGGAACCATCATTCACTTAAAACCCACATTCATTTAACACCATCATAAAGTATCTCATTTAGTCCTAGCAATAAGTTTGAATTTTTTTTTAACTTTATTTTGTACCTTTAATAATTGAAAACATAAACAATTAAAAACTAAAAAGTGGGAAGCGGCTGTGGCTCAATCAGTAGGGCTCCCGTTTACCATATGGGAGGCCCCGGGTTCGGTGCCTGGGGCCTCCTGGTGAAGGCAAGCCTGCCCGCACGGCGTGGTTAGCTGACCCAGCGAGCACAAGCAGCAAGGGGGGGATAAATGAATAAATAAATAAAATCTTTAAAATAAATAAATAAATAAATAAAAACTAAAAAGTAACCACAGATGAATAAATATATACATTTCTCAATTAAATGTAATGAATACATGTAAAAAAAATTTTTTTTAATCAAACAATATATTATACAATATATTTGGTTCATAGTAATGCATTCATACAGTATTTGTCCTTTTGTGTCTGGTTTGCTTCACTCAACATAATGTCCTCCAGGTTCATCCATGTTGCCATATGCTTTATGACTTCATTTCTTCTTACAGCTGCATAATATTCCATCGTGTGAATAGACCACAGTTTGTTTATCCATTCATCTGTTGAGGGACACCTGGGTTGTTTCCAACTTTTGGCAATGGTGAATAATGTAGCTATGAACATCGGTGTGCATGTGTCTGTTCGTGTCACTGTTCTCAGTTCTTCTGGGTATATACCCAGTAGTGGTATTGCAGGGTCACATGGCAAGTCTATATTCAACTTCTTTAGGAACTGCCAAACAGTCCTCCATAGTGGTTGTACCATCTTGCATTCCCACCAACAGTGAAGAAGTGTTCCTATCTCTCCACATCCTCTCCAACACTTGTAGTTCTCTGTCTTTTACATAGTGGCCATTCTGATCGGTGTGAAATGATATCTCATTGTAGTTTTGATTTGCATTTCCCTAATCATGAGTGATGTTGAGCTTTCTTCATGTGTTTTTTTGCCATTTGTATTTCTTCTTCGGAGAAATGTCTATTCAAGTCTTTGGCCCATTTTTTAATTGGGTCATTTGTCTTTTTATTGTTGAGTTGTAACATCTCCTTATATGTCCTGGATATTAAACCCTTATCAGATATGTGATTTCCAAATATTTTTTCCCATTGAGTTGGATGCCTTTTCACCTTCTGACAAAGTCCTGTGAGGTGCAACAGTGTTTAATTTTGAGGAGGTCCCATTTATCTACTTTTTCTTTTGTTGCACATGCTTTGGGTGTGAAGTCCAAGAAACCACAACCTACTACAAGGTCTTGAACATGTTTCCCTACATTTTCTTCTAGTAGTTTTATGGTCCTGGCTTTTATATTTAAATCTTTGATCCATTTTGAGTTGATTCTTGTATAGGGGGTGAGATAGGGGTCCTCTTTCATTCTTTTGGTTATAGATATCCAGTTCTCCCAACACCATTTGTTGAAGAGACTGTTTTTTCCCATCAGCGTGGGCTTGGTAGGTTTGTCAAAAACCAGTTGACTGTATAGGTGAGGGTTTATTTCTGGATTCTCAATTCTATTCCACTGATCAATATGTCTATCTTTATGCCAGTACCATGCTGTTTTTGACCACTGTAGCTTTGTAATATGTTTCAAGGTCAGGCAGCGAAATTCCTCCCACATTGTCTTCTTTTTTAGAATACTTTTGGCTATTCGGGTGCACTTACCCTTCCAGATGAATTTGGTAATTGCCTTCTCTGATTCTGTAAGGTAAATGTTGGGATTTTGATTGGTATTGCATTGAATCTATAAATCAGTTTGGGCAAGATTGACATCTTCATGATATTTATTCTTCCAATCCATGAACACGGAATGTCTTTCCATTTGTTTAGGTCTTTTAAAATTTCTTTTAGCATTGTTTTGTAGTTTTCTGCACATAGGTCCTGTACTTCCTTGTTTAAATTAACTCCTAGGTATTTGAGTCTTTTTGTTGCTATTGAAAATGGAATTTTCCCCCTGATTTCCTCCTCAGATTGTTCAGTACTAGTGTACAAAAACATTACTGATTTTTGCGTGTTGATCTTATATCCTGCCACTTGGCTGAACTCATTTATTAGTTCAAGTAGCTTTGTTGTGGATACTTCAGGATTTTCTAAATACAGGATCATGTCATCCACAAACAGTGAGAGTTTTACTTCCTCTTTTCCTACTTGGACGCCTTTAATTTTTTTGTCTTGTCTAATTGCCCTCGCTAGAACTTCTAGTACAATGTTGAATAACAATGGTGACAGTGGGCATCCTTGTCTTGCTCCTGATCTTAGGGGGAAAACTCTCAACCATTCTCCACTGAGTATGATGTTGGCTGTGGGTATTTCATATATACCTTTTATCATATTGAGGAATTTTCTTTTTATTCCTATCTTTTGAAGTATTTTTATCAAAAAAGGATATTGGATTTTGTCGAATGCCTTTTCTGCATCTATTGAGATGATCATGTGGTTTTTTTCCTTCAATTTGTTAATGTGGTGTATTTCATTGATTGATTTTCTTATGTTGAACCAGCCTTGCATGCCAGGAATAAATCCCCCTTGGTCATGATGTATAAATTTTTTGATATGCTGTTGGATTCGATTTGCAAGTATTTTGTTGAGAATTTTTGCATCTATGTTCATGAGAGAGATTGGTCTGTAATTTTCTTTTCTTGTGGAATCTTTAACTGGCTTTAGTATTAGGGTGATGTTGGCTTCATAAAATGTGTTGGGTAATTTTCCCTCCTCTTCAATATTTGGGAAGAGTTTAAACAGGATTGGTGTTAATTCTTTTAGAAATGCTTGGTAGAATTCACCTGTGAAGCCATGTGGTTCTGGACTTTTCTTTGCTGGGAGATTTTTGATGACGGATTCAATCTTCTTAATTGTGATTGGTTTGTTAAGTTCTTGTATTTCTTGTTGTGCCAGTGTAGGTTGGTTATGAGTTTCTAGAAATTTGTCCATTTCATCCAGGTTGTCTAGTTTGTTGGCATAGAGTTTCTCATAATATCCTCTTATGATTCCTTTTATTTCTGTGAGGTCATTTGTAATTTCCCCCCTTTCATTTCTGATTGCATTTATTTGCATCTTCTCTCTTTTTTTCTTTGTTAGTCTAGCGAGGGGTTTGTCAATTTTATTGATCTTCTCAAAGAACCAGCTTTTGGTTTTGTTGATTTTCTCTATTGCTTTTCTGTTCTCATTTTCATTTATTTCCCTCTAATCTTTATTATTTCTTTCCTTCTTTTTGCTTTGGCATTGGTTTGCTGTTCTATTTCTAGTTTCTCAAGTTGTTCAGTTAAATCTTTGAGTTTAGCTCTTTCTTGTTTCTTAATATAGGCATTTAGGGCTATAAATTTCCCTCTCAAGACTGCCTTTGCTATATCCCATTAGTTTTGATATGTTGTGTTCTCATTTTCATTTGTCTCAATATATTTACTGATTTCACTTGCAATTTCTTCTTTGACCCATGGAATATTTAGGAGTGTGTTGTTCAGTCTCCACACATTTGCAAATTTCCTTTTTTCCTGTCTGTTATTGATTTCTAGTTTCATTCCATTATGATCTGAGAAGGTGCTGTGTGTAATTTCAACCTTTTTTTTTTTTTTAAAGATTTTATTTATTTATTCATTTATCCCCCCCTTGCTGCTTGTGCTCGCTGGGTCAGCTAACTACGCCGCGCGGGCAGGCTTGCCTTCACCAGGAGACCCCGGGAACCGAACCCGGGGCCTCCCATATGGTAAACGGGAGCCCTACTGATTGAGCCACAGCCACTTCCCTCAACCTTTTTATATTTATTGAGAGCTGTATTGTGACCTAACATGTGGTCTATCCTGGAGAAAGATCCATGGGCAATTGAGAAGAATGTATAACCCGCTGAGTTTGGATGCAGTGTTCTGTATATGTCTGTTAGGTCTAACTTGTTTATCATATTGTTCAAGTTCTCTGTTTCCTTGTTGATCTTCTGTCTAGTTGTTCTATCTAATGATGTGAGAGGGGTGTTGAAGTCTCTGACGATTATTGTAGAAATGTCTATTTCTCCCTTCAGTTTTGCCAGAGTTTGTCTCATATATTTTGGGGCACCCTGGTTAGGTGCGTAGATATTTATGACTGTTATATCTTCCTGGAGGATCGTCCCTTTTATTAATATATAATGGCCTTCTGCATCTCTTATCACTTTTTTGCATTTGAAGTCTGTTTGTCTGATATTAGCATAGCTACCCCTGCTCTTTTCTGTTTACTATTCGCATGAGTATCTTTTCCAACCTTTTACTTTCAGCTGGCTTGTATACTTGGGTCTGAGGTGAGTTTCTTGTAAGCAGCATATGGATGGCTCATGTTTTTTTATCCATTCTGTCAGCCTGTATCTTTTGATTGGGGAATTTAATACATTCACATTTAATGATATTACTGAAAATGCACTATTTATTTCCTCCATTTTATTCTTTGGTTTTCATCTGTCATCTTATTTTTGTCTCTCTTTTTACTCTTTGGTTATCCTTTCTGCTTTTCTTTCTTCTATATTCTCCTCCAAGCCTCTCTCTCCTGTCTTTTTCTTTCAGGTTCTAAGGCTTCCTTTAATATTTCCTGCAAAGGTGGATTCTTTTTTGCACACTCTCTTAGTTTCTGTTTGTTTGTGAATACGTTATATTCACCTTCATATTTGAAGGACAGTTTTGCTGGATAATGAATTCTCGGCTGGCAGTTTTTCTCTTTCAGTTTCCTAATCGTATCATACCACCGTCTTCTTGCCTCCATGGTTTCTGAAGAGAAATCTGCACTAAGTCTTACTGGATGTCCTTTGTACGTGATTGTTTGCTTCTCTCTTGCTGCTCTGAGAATTTTCTCTTTATCTTTTACATTTGACATTCTGAATAATATGTGTCTTGGCGTACGTCTATTTGGATTTATTCTTATTGGGGTACGTTGTGCTTCTTGGACATTTAAGTTCATTTCTTTCGTGAGAGTTGGGAAATTTTCAGCTATTATTTCCTCAAATAGTCTTTCTGCCCCTTTTCCTTTCTCTTCTCCTTCTGGAACTCCCATGGCACATATGTTCTTGCATTTTGTGTTGTCATTCAACTCTCTGAGCCCCTGCTCAATTTTTCATATTCTTTTCTCTCTCTGTTCTTTTCTCTCTTCAATTTTAGCTGCTGCCTTCAGTATCACTTATTCTTTCTTCTATCATTTTGAGTCTGCTGTTGTATGCTTCAAATGTATTTTTGACTTCACCTATTGTGTCTTTCATTCCCATGAATTCCGTTACTTTTCTGTTCAGTGTTTCAAATTCTTCTTTGCGTTCACTCAATGACTTATTGATGTCATTGATCTCTTTAACTATATTCTCTTTTATCTCATTAATTTGATTTTGGATATTTGTGCTATCTCACTGATTAGTTCTCTCAAACTCTGCATCTCTTCTGTATTCCTTTTCTTGGGCCATGTCTTCTATTTTCTTAGTATGGCTCGTGATCTTTTGCTGGTGCTTAGGCATCTGGTTAGTTTGTATTTTACTTGGATGCTCTATCTCTTTCTCTTTTATGGGGTTTTAGTGGCAGGAGGCTGTGAGTTACCACAGCTCTTTGGTTTTTGGCTCAACCTTGATTGTTAAAATTGTTCTGCTGGTTGCTCAAAACTGGGCACTGGACCCAGCAATTGGTTGTAGAGTCGTTTCCTAGGGCCTTGGGCAGGGAGGCTATAGAGGCCAGGAAAAGCCTCTCTTACTTATTAATTTTCTTATGTGCACTTCCTTGGTCTGCCAGGAGATCGCGCTTGTTGGCAGCTCTCAATTCAATGCCTGGTCAGAGGGTATTTGTTGTGACACAGGCCAGATCAATGTGATAGAGCTTCCTGTCTGGGGCCTAAGAGCCCTGTGATTCAAACTTTCTGAGACAGTTCTCCAGACTTCTCTCGTAGCGCCCCCCTTTTCCCAGCTAGGAAATATTTCCACTCCCTTCTGAATCCTCAACAATCAGTCCCTGTTAGTAGAGGAAGAGATTGGGAGGTTTGTTTATCTTTAGCCCCTTGCAGGCCCAAGGCAAACAATGGCACAGCCCCACCCGGCCTGGAAGTGCTCTGGGGACAGGGCAGACCAAACCTGGGAGTCCAAAGCAGGGTCAGCCCCAGGCTCTCTCTCCCCTCTCCGGTGGAGTCCTCAAGAATTAGTCCAGGCTAGAAGAGAGGGAGGTTGGGAGGGTCGCATTTCTCCAGTCCTTTCTAGGCTCCCAGGGCAAACCGCCGTGTGGAAGGGTCCGTGGGGCTCCGCAGCCCAAATTTCAGGTCAGAACCTGAGTCAGCCTAAGGCTGTGTCCCTCTCTCTCCCCTTTCCGGGAGTGGCAGATCCCTGAAGCCCCCTTTGTCTGTGGTTGCAGGCCCAGAGGCCCGAGAATTCTTAAGTGTGGGGGAGGGTGCCGGCAGCAGCAGAAGCTGCTACTTGCAACTCGTGGTTCTGTTGTCCCTATTTCCCTCTTCTGTCCCTCTCTCCTCTGGGTGGTGTGCAGCCTTCACCTGCTGTCCTAAACCCTAGAAGATCTTTTTTGGGGCTGTTTCCGCTTGTCCTCTAGCTATTTTTCTAAGTTTGAATATTACTTAAACCAGTCTGTATATATGAGACTGAGTTATCTTTGTTGGCTACTCATTGAGTGATTTTGAAAAAAATTAAAAGCCAGGTATACTAAACATGTGCTTTAGGTTAACATTAGTTAGATGTTAATGGCAGGGTTAAGGGAATTTCTTTAGAGGACAAGATGGTCTTTAAAATGTTTTTAAGCTTAGGGGAAGGAATAAACGAGAGAGATTCAAAGTATATAGGAGAGAGGTATAACTGATGAAGCAAAATCCTAAGGGAAATGAAGAACTGGGTTTTAGCAAAACACAAATGTTGGGACTGGTCCTGATTGAAGCATCAAATCATACTTTGAAACTAGAGATAAGGTGGAAAGGATGAGGTATAAGTGTAGATTTAAAAAGAAGTTTGTCTTGCAATAGCAGTAGGAGCACAACAGGGTCAGAAATTGTAAGGAAGTTCTTGCATCAATTTCCTCCCTAAGATATGGTGCCTTGTTCTCTGAAGGAGGGCAGGAGATAAACAGATTTAAGGAGTTTGGCAAAGCAGTTTAAATAGATTAAAGGTTTGAAAACAGCTCTTCAGGAAGAATGGGTTTTTAAAAAGCTGGTAAAAGGACTGATGTATGGTGTTTTGTAGTTCAGCTGAGGTTACAGTTTATTAATTTATATTGGCTCTATATTTTCAAAGATAAATTTTATCTAGAAGTCTCCATATAGAAGGCTGTAGTGGGATTGACTCATGGTTGGGGGGTTGTTAGCTTTCATAGACAAGTGCACTATAGAGCTGAGAGTGGCACTGAAAGTAGTTCAAGCTACAGACCCTGGTGTCCAGCCTGGGTCTGAAGGACAGAAGGAGACTGAAAACTTGGGTAAAGCAGAGGCACCAAGTGGCTGGAGATTCAGATGAGGCAAAATAGCAGGCATGATGGAAGTAAGCATATAAGAAAGCTAGAAGGCCAGGAAGCTCTGGTCAGAAAGTAAGACATTAAAGGAGGAGAAGATGCTGGTGATATAAAAATCTAAAGTGTGGGTTTTGAGGTGGAGTAGAGAAAAATGTTAAATTTTATTGGACTTTAAGGTTTTTTTTAGTTATTTTTTCTTCCTTTTTTTTTTCATTAAAATTTTTTTATTAAAGTGTTGAACCCTAAATTAGCCTACCCATAGGCCTTCATGGCAACCAGAGTAAGGTAGAAAAGAAAAGTTTCCCACTGTCTCCTAAGTGTCTTATCTGAAAAGCACACCCTCCCCTCCCTTGAACAATCTCGCAAGGACAGACAAGCAAACAACCTCCCCTCCTTTGAACAATCCTGCAAGGACATCTCAACCCTGCAGCTGTGCCCCAGGCTATCAGGGCATTCTGTGCAAAGCTAGCTAACTGCCAAAATCCGCTTCTGTTTATCCCGCTTGCTTGCAAACTGTGCTTGCTTGCAAACTGCGACAGCAACCCCCTATAAAAAGGAGCCATTTTAAAACCTGGGTGCTGCAGTTCTCTCCTGCATGAGAGGTGCTGCAGACGCCCGCGGGCTTAGCTCAATAAACTTCATAAAAGTGGTTAAAGTCTGAGTGTGGTCGATCTCCTGGGTTATAACAAAAGAAGTATTAGGTTTATAGAAAAATCATGCAGAAAATTCAGTTCCCAGATACCCGCCCCCATTATTGACATTTTGCATTAGCGTGGTACTTTTGTTGCAACTGATGAGAGAATATTATAATAATTGCACTATTAACTATAGTTCATAGTTTACATTAGGGTTCGCTGTGTTGTACAGTCCTGTGGTTATTCTTTTATTTTTATTCTAGTAACATATATATAGCCCAAAAGCTTCCCCTTTTAACCTCATTCAGATATATATTTCAGTGGAGTTAATTACATTCATAATGTTGTTGTTGCCTTCACCACCATCCATTACCAAACCTTTTCCATCAGCTCTACAGAAATTGTGAACCAATTAAGCATTAACTCCCAAATCCCTTCCAACATCCTGGCCCCTGGTAACCTGTATTCTAGTTTATGACTCTATGAATTTACTTATTCTAAATATTTAATATCAGTGAGATCATACAATATTTGTCCTCTTGTGCCTGACTTATTTCACTCAACATTATGTCCTCAAGGTTCATCCATGTTGTCATATGTGTCACAACTTCATTCCTTTTCATTGCTGAATAATATTCCATTGTATGTATATATCACATTTGTTTATCTCTTCATCTGTTGATGGACACATGAGTTGCTTCCATCTTTTGGCAATTGTATATAATGCTGCAATGAGCATTGGTGTACAAATATCTATTGTAGTCACTGCTTTCAATTCTTTTGGGTATGTACTTAGAAGTGGGATTGCCTGGTCATATAGTAATTCTATAGCTAGCTTTCTGAGGAACTGCCAAACTTCCACAGCGGCTACACCATTTTACATTCTCACCAGTAATGAATGAGTGTTCTATTTCTACACATCTTCTCCAAAACATAATTTTAAAAAAACCCAAAACATTAGCCATTCTAGAGGGTGTGAAATAGTACCTCATTGTGGTTTTGATTTGCATTTCTGTAATGGCTAATGATGTTGATCAGTCAGCTTTTCAACTTGTCATTTTTTTCTTCCCACTACAGAATGATTTTGAAAATGCAAATTGTTTTCATTCACAATCAGAAAAAGGAGATAATCTTATATTTGGTGGCACTTTATAATGGGCTCCATACCTGGTATCCTTTTTTGTTGGTTGATTGGTTTATAAATTTTATTGTGGTTATATATATATAACATAAAATGTGCAATTTTAACCATTTTAAGTGTACAGTTCTTTGGCATTAATTACATTCAGTGTTATGCAACCATCATTACCATCCACTTATAAAAATTTTTCATCTCCCCAAACAGAATTAAACCTTTTTGTTTCTCTTTGTTTTTTTTAAATTAATTTTTATTAGAGAAATTGTAGGTTTACAGAAAACCACGCAGAAAATACAGAGTTCCAATACCCCCACCCCCATACACAGAGTTTTCCCTGTTATTAACATTTTGCATTAGTATGGTAGCTTTGTTACAATAGATGAAACAACATTATAATTATACTATTAACGATAGTTTACATTAGGGTTCAGTTTGTGTTGTACAGCCCCATGCTTTAAAAAAAATTTTTTTAATTCTAATAACATATATTCAACCTAAAATTACCCCTTTTAACTACATTCTAATATATATATATGACTTAGTGGTATTCATTATAATCACAATGTTGTGCTACCATCACTAGCACCCAAAATCTTTCCATCACCCCAAATGAAATTTTTCTCCAATTAAACATTAACTCCCCGTTCCCTACCCCCACTCCGGCACCTGATAACCTGAATTCTATTTTCTGACTATGAACTTGCTTAGACTCATACCTTTTTTTTTTTTTAATTTAATTTTATTTTTTTTATTATGGGTAAAAATCAAAATTCTCACAATACATACAAACATTTGCAAAATGATATATAAATATATATGCATATATGTGTATTTGCTTACAAAAATGTTATTTATATATATATATATACATATCGCGCCCGAACTCGTCTGATCTCGGAAGCTAAGCAGGGTCGGGCCTGGTTAGTACTTGGATGGGAGACTCATACCTTTTTATCACAGCTCATTTCCACCCAAATTACGCGTTCCTCTCCTAACCACCAGGTGGCGATCTGGCGCCTACATTGAACTCCCGCTTTATTCCTCCGTTTCCAAGGCAGGTTCCACTCCTGGGAGCGCGCACGTCCCGGAGCCCGCGCTGACTGCAATCGCTGGTGGCGCGCACGTGGTCTGCCGCGGGTACGCAACCACACGTCGGCCCCGGCCTTGAGGACCCGGACCCATGTGGAAGCTGCTCCCAGCTGCGGGCGCGTCCCGAGGTAAGGACAGAAGGTGGGCGTCGGAGCCGGGTTTTCCCGGGAGCGCCTGGCGTGCAGAGAGAGTCTGCGTGGGGGTGTTTCCAGTCGGTTCTCCTCTCTTCCTGGCCTCCTTCCGGCGCTTCCTCCGTTTCCGCTCCGGAAGGCTCTGAAGACGGAACGAGAGCTGCTTTTTTGGTGTCTGAGGGTCGCGTGGTCTTCCCGGGCGGCGCAGTGACTTCAGACCACGCTTTAGCCGGGGCTGGTGGAGCCCTGAGCCCTTCAGTGACTGCTGCGGCCTCCCGCCCGGGTACCCGCTGCTTGAGACCAGCCCAGCTGGTTATGACTCTAAATGGAGCCATTGGTGGCCTGCCGAATTAAGCCTTGGCCGGGTCCCTGTTTTGTGACATCTCGTCTTTTTAGCTTTGTAGGGAAACCATCGAAATAAGTTATCACGGGCCATAGCACACGATGGCAACAGACGACTCTGTTTTGAGTACATTGTTTATTTTTGTAAAGAACCACAGAGATGATTTAGGTAAACGGCAACCACGAAAGAGCATAATTTCAGTTTTGTTTCAGACCCAGTCTTCATGACAACTAAAAAAGTAGATTTTTGTTTTCTTTTCTGAATGTCCAGCAGTGGAAAATGGTTATCACATGTTAATTGGTTGCCTAGTGAGTGACTTAGATGATAGAAGGGGACAGTCAATGGTTGGCTCTTGTCCTCAGGAAGTTTATGTTATAAAAATAAGATTTGTGTAGTTAACACATTGACAGTGTAAGGCAGTATGGAGAGGGCCGAACGGTAGGGAAAATAAATACTGTGAAGACTCAAAGATAAAGGCAACGTGGTGGTCTGGGGGCCCCTGCTGAATATGTCCTGAATAGGACATACGCTGTGTCTCGATGAAAAAGCAGGTTTCAGTTATTTTGGATGACGTTCCTGTTGTAGGATTCGTTTGGCAGAAGTTCAGGTAAGGTTGTACCAGAAGGAAAATCATGAACGTTTCAATGAATCTGATGTAAGCTATTAACCCATTCCCCTGGGAAAAATGCAGATAAACCAACACGCAAAACTTTCTTTGAAACGGTCCACTCTAGGTTAAAAATCGCTGATTATCAGGATATAATTCAAACGCCTTAGAATGGTGTTCAAGGCTTTCCTGTCTAGTTTATCTGCCCTAACCTCCCTACCACTCCCTTAATGGCATCTACTACTCCCAGACTTATTGCTCTACAAGTCTCCAACGTACCTGCTTCCAGCAAGTGCTCCCAGGCTAAATACATATCTCCAACATGGATGGTGTTATTCCAGCAATTTGTGAATTTTTTAAAAACTAGTAACCCTTTCCCACTAATTTGCAATTCTTTTAGCATAAAAACAAAATTTCCACGTAAATATACACTTGAATCTTGTCTGGACTTTGTTGCATTTGTTTATGTTATTTACTCTTAGTCCAATAGGATACTTTAATATATATATATATATTTTTTTTTATTAGAGCTGTTGTAGGTTTATAGAAAAATCATACAGAAAATACTGAGTTCCCATATATCCGCCCCAGTTATCCTTATTATTAACGTTTTGCATTAGTGTGATATCTTTGTTACAAGTGATGAAGCAATATTATAATTATATTATTAACTATAATCCATAGTTTACAATAGGGTTCACTCTTTGTGTTGGACATAACCACCGATAATGTTCTTCACCCTCCCCCCCACCCCCCAGATGGCTCCCTTGTCTGTTTCCTCCTCATTTGTTTGTTTTCGTTAGGAGGCACGGGGAACCAATATCATGTGGGAGGAGGGCATTCAATTGCTTGAGCCACATCCACTCCCCTTACTTTTTAATTACTATCCCTTTGTGACATCGTTTACCATCTAGTAGGGCAAGGTCCTGTGATGTTATTTAAATATTTCTATTTTTTTACAATGTATTTTCCAGATGAATTTTTGAATCAGTTTATTGAGTTTCAAACATGGTATTGTAATTTTGTTTGTTAATGCATTAAATTTATAAGTTAATGTGGGGGAGAATTGACTCTTTTCAATATTGTTTTCCCTTTCATAAACATGGAATGGCTTTCCACCTATTTAGATAATCTTTTCCAAACTTCAGTGAGACTTTAATAGAAAACACAAATTTGAGCTATATAAAGATGATTAACATTTAAAGCAAAAGTTAAAAATATTTAAAATATTTGCCATAGATATGCATGTATGTGTATATATATGTATATATTATATACAAGTGTTGTATGTATTAATTTAACTTTTTAAAAAACATTTCTCTTAGGAGAACCATGCAGACTTTTGGTTGGTGTTGAATACATTGTTGGAAGGAAAAACTGTGGCATTCTAATTGAAGATGATCAGTCAATCAGTCGAAATCATGCTGTGTTAACTGCTAGCTTTTCTGTAACCAACCTGGTATGTCACTAGTTATATTTCACTAGTTTGTGGTAAGGGAGTTGAAATCACAAAAAATCATCCTGGTGCAAATGTATCAGAGAGTTCATGGGACTCTTCGTTTCATTAAGCTGATAGATTTTTTTAAAATGTTAATAAAATTAAATACTTATATTTTGGCAGTTATACCAATGGTATATGTTTATTTTGAAGTTTGAGGTTTCTGTTTCAAAATTTTACCAAGATTTTTAAAGCCTGATTGTTTTAGTGATTTAGGAACATAGAGGAGATAGGATATAAGCAATATGTATTTACCTAAACATTTATTAAATGCTCACTGTGTGTCAGTTACTGAGCTGTTTGGGGATAGAGCAGTGAACAGATCAGCATTACTCCTGCTCTTAAAGAGCTTATGTAGCCATGTGAACACAGGCATTTCCTGTATAATAAAAGTTTTCACATCAGGAATTGGTATGTTTTACAAGGAAAGGCAGCTCTTGGCTTATGCCATGCAGCTCCTTTGAATGGCTTTGAGTTTGTTTTGTTTTAATCACAGCCATGGGTGAAAAAAGTGATACAGATATATACAAATAGCCGTGTTCATGATAAGTCTGGTGGTAATAAGAAAGAAAAGCCATTTTGAGCAAAGACTGCATATGAGCAGATGCTGGGTGTGTTCAGTGATATTAAGGCTTGATATGTATGTTTTCTTTTAAGTGGAGAAAAATATTGTTGAAATGCCTACAGAAAAAGTAAAATTTTTACTAAAAGCAAGAAACTCTAGCTTTAACCCCCTTTTCTCATTGAACCAGTTTTTTTTTTTTTTTTCAATGTAATTTGGATATGGTTTAAAAAAAAAAAAAAATTAGCTGTCATGTTATACACAAAACAGACCATACAAAAACAAAGAATTCTCAAATGTGTACAGGGAAATCTCTACTGACTTAAAAAATGAGTAAAATTATGTTCTAGAAGTAGTAATCCTGGAGTTAAGAAATTTTCCCTAAGGAGAAATATTAGTTGCTAGCTGAGTGTTCAATTCTCAGCAGGCAACCAAAACAATAACTATTGTGTTGAGAGGTTAGTCATCTGTCTTTTGCCTATTCAAACAGCTACCAAACCTTTGCTTTTGAAATCTTTCTCCCTATGAACTGTGTTTAGTGAGTGGTAAAAGACTTTAAATTATTTGCTGGTTTTTAGAGTCAGATGGATGAAATCCCTATATTGACAATAAAAGATACTTCTAAATATGGTACCTTTGTTAATGAGGAAAAAATGCAGAATGGAATTTCACAAACTTTGAAGACAGGGGATAGAGTTACCTTTGGAGTGTTTGAAAGTAAATTCAGGTATGGATTTTTTTTTCATTGATATTAAAATAGCTTTATTTTACACTAATGAAATTCAAAGGGAAAAGGAAATTTATGGATGATGGATTGAAGAATTTAGTTGTGACTTAGCACAGAATTGAATTTTGAGGCAACTCGTGTTTAGTGCATTCTCAGACTCTACAGTGTCAACTATAAATGATTATGAGAGTGCAGGAGAGTTTGAATGGGCCTGAGAGCCTTGATGATAGCTATGTTTGTTTGATTCCGCATAGGTGAAAGTATAATGTTTACTTTGTCATTTTTTTTTTCTTAGAGACCCCAAACTTAGTGATAATTTCATGAGTAAGAAAGTTTTATAGTACATAAAGATAAAAATTAAAAGAACAGGATGTGATGTGAGCTTAAAGTTTTAAAGTACTATAAGCTGCCATCTCTGAAACTATGATAACTATATGTAACATATTCTCATTTACAGAGTCGAATATGAACCTTTGGTTGCATGCTCTTCTTGTCTAGATGTCTCTGGGAAAACTGCTTTAAATCAAGCTGTTTTGCAACTTGGAGGACTTATGGTAAACAATTGGACCGAAGAATGTACTCACCTTGTCATGATATCAGTTAAAGTTACCATTAAAGTAGGTTGAATGCCTTGTTAATGTGTAAATAATTTATATGAGCTTAAGCTTACTAAGTTACCCAACATAAAGATTTATTTTTAAGTCATTTACTTTTAAGCTATCAGAACTATTAGTTGTGGATTTATATATGCCCACCCCAAGCCTTTATATATCATTTAGGCTAAAATGGCTTTTCATATGAAACATAAAATAAGATTTTAGATTTTGATTTAGCTTTTTAAAAAATGATTTGTTGCCCTTTCTCCAGGAATTTTATTACAGTGCATAGTTTGTATTTTCAGTCTAAAAGCAGAGCAATTCAAGATCAACTGCCAGTTTTCAAAGTTCGTGTCTCATCTCTCTTCCATCAAGTTGTCTTACTCTGGTCTGTGATATCGTCTCATGATTTTGTGTTCTCTTATTTAGGATTTATTTGATTTAAGTCCTTAATCACAAAGACTTTTAAGTTCTTGTAATTTACTGTTACCTTAATGTATCTTGAAAACCTAGATGTAGGTAGATAGGTAGATAAATAGCTTTCACCTTTAAAGGTAAAAGTGCTGAATTAAAATGGAGATATATTTTGGTATATTTTCAGATTTTACATCTTCATCAGATTTGGTTATATCCAAAGCTAATTGAAGAAAGGCATTGAGATGTGATTCGTCTCCTTTTAAACAGGTTGATCATAGATATATGGGATTGTTTTAGTTTAATACCTGTAGTGAAAAGCAACAATTATTTAGATTCCTTTATTAGATAATACAAAAATCCGTATAAGTTGGATTTAGTAACTAATGTAACTATTTAAATTAGAATACATATATTTTATCTAAAGAGATACCATAGAAAAGGTTTTCTGCTTAGGTGAACCTCAAGTTAAATTGTATCTTGATGGAGTTGTCTCTGATCAAGGATCTTTTCGTGTTTGCAAGTTTATGAAATTGATTTTATAAATTCAGCAATGTGATTAGCCTTGGGAGTACTAATTTATGCCAATAAACCCACAAATAATAGATTTATAAGTCAAAATGTCTGTTTGTTTTCAGTGAAGATGTACCTTTACAGTGATCAGAATATTTATATGTGGGCTCCAGCATAGTCCCCTTTAAGTATCAAGGTACCTGAAGAACTAAGTAGATTTGCCCTGCGTGGTGGGCATGAAATAAGAACAGGCAATTAGATGGTCTTGAGAAATGTTTTGCTGAAGCTGTGACAGAAACTGGAAAGCAGTACCCATTCACCAGCATGTTCATTATTGCAGTGACTAGGATGCTAATGCCTGCTGGTGGCTGTCTTCATTAGAAAAGCCCTGGAAATGCTAACAGAGGCTTACAGAGCAATCCACCCTTATCAGTATTTCTGATCAGTCATATGCCAAAATAGAAAACCTTGTCATTATATTATTTTTGATAATTTTTTTGAAAGTACAAGTTAGATTTGTGAATTCTAGCTTTGTGAATGTTAGAACCAAAAGGGAGTTTACCGAGCATTTAGTTCAAATTTTATTTTCTGATGAAGAAGCTGGGGCATGGAGCAATTTCTAATCTTTCTCAGATTTTGTCAATATGTCTTACCTGAGGCCTATAGCTTAATCCATGTGTTAGTCAAAGTTTGTTTCTGTTTTTGTCCTTATCTTTTGTGCTTATTTTGAGCTTCTACCCAAACCTAACAATTGTTCCTTTATTTATCTTCTTGAAAAGACTTTGTTCAGTAGTTACAATTTTTGTTAAAGGCAGTTACGCTAAAAAGATTTTTTTTTTTTTAAGATTTATTTTATTTATTTCTCTCCTCACCTCGTTGTCTGTGCTCTCTGTCTGCTCTCTGTGTCTATTCATAGTGCGCTCTCTGTGTCTACTCCTCTTCTCTTTAGGAGACACCGGTAACTGAACCCGGGACCTCCCTTGTGGGAGAAAGGCACTCAATTGCTTGAGCCACCTCCACTCCCTTGCACAAATTTTCTTTCATGCTTTTCTCTTAATATCAATTTTCTGGGGCAGACATGTATTTCCTCAATTCTAAGATATATATACTTTTGATGTTTTAAAAATTGAAATGCATTTTAAAATTGATTTATAAATGTTATGTTGACCCATTTCCCAAAAAGCAACTTTTAAAATAATGTTTTAATTTATGGCTTTTTATAATCAAGGAAGTACTGATTTCTGTTCTCAAATTAAACAGTGACCAAACACTGGCTTCTCTTTTTATAAACTGTGGCTCCTTTATAGATTTAGAGTTATGAGAGGAAAAACAGTAGAATAACCCCTTCGCAGTCTGTAACTTAACACCTTTCTTTAAAAGAACCAGCATGTGAATAGATGTATTCACATATGTTTTCTTCATTTTAGACAATATGTGCACTCATTTGTGGACGCCCAATTGTAAAGCCAGAATATTTTACTGAATTCCTCAAAGCAGTTCAGTCCAAGAAACAGCCTCCACAAATTGAAAGGTATATTATATGTTCCAAATATGATATAATAAGATATGATATACAAATTATCATGACAGTGGTTTGATTTAGGTTAATTCTCTCTTAAATGACTGTTTCAGGATGTAAGAGTTGCAACATTATAATTCAGCATTGTTAATGGAAGGTTTTTTGTTAGTATATAAAAAAAAGTGTTCCCCAAATTTTTTGTTGGTTGTTTCTTGTCTCTGTGAAACAAATGTTAAGTATGTGCTAATATTTAAAGATAAACATTGAAGGATAGTAAGAAGAGGTACAATTAAAAGAGATGTGCTCGGGAAGCGGCTGTGGCTCAATCAGTGGGGCTCCCGTTTGCCATGTGGGAGCGGGCCCGCCCGCACGGCGTGGTTGGCTGACCCAGCGAGCGCAAGCAGCAGGGGGAATAAATAAATAAATAAAAATCTAAAAAAAAAAAAAAAAAAAAAAGAGAGAGAGATGTGCTCCAGGGCAAGGTGCCGTGTGAGCTCTGCTTCCAAACTTGTGCACGTATTTATGATCTGGTTAAGAGATAACTGTAATATTTTTGAACTCTGGAAAAAGGTCCCCTAATTTTAAAAGAGTTGATTCTTAACGTTTTTTTGAGCCCTAGACTCCTGTGAGAATTTGAAAGCACTAGTTTCTTCTCAGGAAGATTCACCTACTTACTAGAAACATGCGTAATTTTTCAACAGAATCACGTTTTCCACTGAAGCCTATTCATAAATCTCCCTGGGGGCGGGGGGGGGGGCGGGGTCCATAAATCCTGTGACTAAAGACCCTTGCTACAGAAAACAACCATCCTTAATTCCACATTACTTAAGGATAGAAGGGTCTGATAAGTTTTCACTACTGGGGATACGTTTCCTGGTTGTGTAGTTTTAGAATTAGTCATTGATTCCTACTTTTTATTCAGATTCTCAGGTGTGCTTAACCTGGGCCTGTTTATTACTAGGTTCAACATAATTTCTTTGAGACTTCAATTTATGAATCTATTAATTTATGTAACTACAATAAGGCATCTATAAGATTGTTAAATAACTCCTGATTCACTATTCACCAGAAAAGACTATCAAAGTAGCCCATATGTGAGGTATGTGAGGGTAGCAATTAATAATAAAACTTTTAATATTATTTCAAAGTATGTATATTTTGTATATATGTAAAATATATGCCTTAATAGATTTCTCTATCTGGATTGATTTTGATAGTCTTGTTGAAGGCCTATTTCACTGAATACTCAGCTATTAAATAGAACCAGGTATCCAATTTTAAAAGATTAAATAGGAATAGGAATAGGTTATAAAAGTGATATGAAAATAATTGTGGTAACTTTTTTTATTAAATGAGTAGCTCTTCTTTTAGTTCTAAAAAAAGCATGATCACTAGTCCTGGATTTAAATGAGGATGCATACCATAATATTTTTTTTTTTTTTTTTTTTTTCCAAAGATTTTATTTATTTATTCATTTATCCCCCCCCTTGCTGCCCGTGCCCGCCGGGTCAGCCAACCACGCCGCGCGGGCAGACCTGCCCTCACCAGGAGGCCCCGGGAACCGAACCCGGGGCCTCCTACATGGTAAACGGGAGCCCCACTGACTGAGCCACAGCCGCCTCCCATACCATAATATTATTACCCAACAAAAAGTATAGTCCTATCTAGGTCAGCCTTGTCCACATTTTTGCACTGTTATCAAGAGACAGGGTAAGACAGAGTTAGAGCTTCAGAGATACCTCATTTTCCTATACAGTCATTAAAATGTCAATGCAGGTGAGTCGTTTTTAGAAGACTCCACTTAAAAGGAGTATTTAATTTTCATTAACAATCTCCCTCCCGCCGCCCATGCCCCAAATTTTCCCTTAGAACAGAGGAGTTTCCTTTTATATGAATTCTTAAAAAGTCTCTCATATTGCGGGGTGCTCTCTCAATTACTTTATTTTTTTATTTTTTAAAAGATTGATTTATTCACACCACAGCTCCCCCCCGCACCCCGTTGTTTTGCATTCACTGTCTACTCTCTTTGTTTGCCCCAGGAATCAAACCCTGGACCTCCTATATGGCAGATGGGAGCCCAATCACTTGAGCCACATTTGCTTCCCTCACTTACTTTATTTCAAACAAGTATTGTCTTGGGAAACGTTCTTGGAAGAGAGAGCGTCCTCCATGGGTTTTTTGCATTCATAGGCAACTTGCTGGATATGCCAATAATGCAAGGCCTGACCAATCTTTACCTGGGCCATTTCTCAAGGTTGTGTTTTGAACCGAGAAACCTTGCTGGGCAAGGTAATTTCTCCCTTTGAAACAAAGAACAGGCTTGCTTATAGCTTGTTATAAAACTGTCAGATTCTTCAAGCTCAGTGTTCCTCTCTCCCATAATACAACCCACTACTGCATCATCCTCATGGGTTTTGTTAGGGGAGGAAATGATACAAATATACTGGGACTGATGCTGCTTGCATTGTTTTGGATCCAGGAATCTTGTGTCTAGCATCCATGAAAGAGTAACAGGTTAACTTATTAGCTTGTAATCAAATCCTAGACCCAACAGACACATTAGCTTGAAACAATCACAGTAAATGACAGTTTAGGAAATGTATAGAGGCAACTTTACATGATCAAGTAAAATCCAAGGCAAAGAAATTTAATACATACTAGTAATTTTTTCCTGGAGGTATAAACTCATATTTGTGTATTTTGTATATATGTAAAATATATGCCTTAATAGATTTCTCTATCTGGATTGATTTTGATAGTCTTGTTGAAGGCTTATTTCACTGAATACTCAGCTATTAAATAGAACAGGCATCCAATTTTAAAAGATTAAATAGTAATAGGAATAGGTTACAAAAGAGATATGAAAATAATTGTGATAACTTTTTTTATTATATGAGTAGCTCTTCTTTTAGTTCTGAAAAAAGCATGATCACTAGTCCTGGATTTAAATTAGGATGCGTACCATAATATTTTTAACCCAACAAGGCGACCTTACATAATCAATTAAAATCCAAGGCAAAGAAATATAATACATACTAGTAATTTTTTCCTGGAGGTATAAACTCACATTTGCTAGTTGTGGGTGTCAATGTAATCAAGCCTTTTAGAGGCCACAAAAAAAAGTGGCATAGTAAATGGTTCTAGAAATGATAAATATATATCTATAGAATGAATGGAATTAACAACTGTCCAAACGTTGGGCAAATAAATACTTGTGGCTTGGGATACAGTTTCCAGAGCTAAAATTATATATAAAGAAATATCCTGTATCTGAAAAATCTTGGGATAGATGTGAAAATGACATGCTCTGGGTTAGGTGAAATTTATTGAAGATCATATAAAGAATTTACATAAAAGCCATAAATGTGAATGGAAGAAAAGTTAATATTTCTATACTACTATGATTTTATATAATATGAGACTAATATGTGAGTCACTACATAGTAAAATATAATTATTTTATTTGTAGCCTCAAAGTTTCTATATAGGTGGGGCAAAAAACATTTGTTTTAAATTTTTTATTGTGGAAATTGAAGATCCCCTTTTATATTTGTGATAGTCTTGTATTGAGGCCATGTGCCTCTAACCTGGGTTTCTGCCAAGATAATTTCCTGTTTTCCAGTTTTCTTACTAGCTAGCAAATCACTAGAGTCTCAGAAATGCTTTAAAACTTTTGGAATGTACTGCTTCAGAAATGCTGATTTTTAAAATTATCTCTTCACGCTTATCACTAGTCTCTTCTTGTAAGGATTAAGTGCTTCTCCTTGGCCCTCTCAATGCCAGATCTGATCATCCCCCATTGTATTTAAAGGATCCAAGTTCAGTGGCAGCAGTTCCCACAATAATATCTGATAGAGAAGAGCATCCACAGAGCTCTTCAGGGTAGATGGAGTTACTCTCACAAAATTTTTCCTCACAGTCATGGTGAAGTCCTCTGGACATCTTACTTGATAAATCCACTGGAGTGGGTGAGCACATCTTACTTGATAAATCCACTCTAACATTCCCATCTTTCTAAGCCTTTGGATCCCTCATCTGCATTATACCAGTACTTTTCTGGCATTTCAACTTCATTTAATGTTGGCCACCTTTTGACCCATGCTTCAGCCAGCCAATCAAACAAACAGTTAATGCCCTTTCTCACCCCTCAAGCTACAACATTGAATCCAGAATCTCTGTTTATTCATCCCATATCAATAAATACAGTATGATCTAACTTTATGTTCCTTACACCATCATCCCACACCCTTAATATCCATTCCCACACATAGCCTCCAGATTCCTATCTGTATAAATTAGAAAAATTTTGGAATTTTTTTAGAGTGTAGCACATCTCCTCATGGGTAATACTTTGTACTTCACCTTTCCGGTTCTATTGGTACTAGACTAGTTATAGGTCAGAAACAATGAAGAGTGGTGAGAGTGAGTCATGAGAGCAGTTGGCAGTGTTTTGCAAGTCAGTACCTCAGGGCATTCCATTACAGTTTCATCTCCTGTAACAGGGTTCAATATCTTCAGAGATGGGATGGCTGATTCCTCGGGGCAGACTGTTACAGGTTTATCTGACAAAGAAGATTCAGAATTTAGGGGGTTCTATGCACCCACCTATATTATCAGCCTATATGCTCCCATTCTTCCCCAGTCAATGCCCTCACTTTAACAGCAAATACCCTGCAAAGCTGCGAATTCAATTTGTGTTGTAATTCAGCCACTTGCATAATGAGACTGCATCTGGTTATCAGAAATCTCAAGTCTGCACCTATAAGAAAGAAGTTTCTTTCATAGCATATGTATTAGTCAGCCAAAGGGGTGCTAATGTGAAATACCAAAAATGGGTTGGCCTCTATAAAGGGTATTTATTTGGGGTAGAAGTCCACAGATATCAGGCCATAAAGCGTTAAGTTTCTTCTCTCACCAGAGTCCATTGGCACGTATTAGAGCAAGACAGTTGCAGGCGTTTGCCAGGGTTCAGGCTTCTGGGGTTCCTCTCTTCCCGGGGCTGCGTTTCTCTCCGGGCTTAACTCCTGTTTCCTCCACAAGGTCAGCTGTAGACGATCAGGCAAACGGCTTGCTTCTCTTCTCCTGGGGCCTTCTTTCCAGTATCAAAACTGCTTCTCAAAAGACTGCTTCAACTGTCCTTTGCCTTACCTTTTATATTCAATTCCCCACCTACCAAGGGGTGGGGCTCAACGCCCTAATCCTAACCTAATCATGCCCAGATTAACAGATCAGTTTACAAGCATGATTCAATTATATTTTTGGAATTCATAATTATATCAAATTCATGTCCTTCATGCGGTACTTGACCTGGGAATTTGAAGCCCTGAATTCATCTTTTTCTTTTACCAACTTCATCCTGATTGTTTAGGACCAACCAGACAACTTCATTATACTTTTTAACTTCACAAAACTCTATTAAGGTATCAAATACACTGTCACTCGGAGGCTTGCCTCTTACAAGCATCTTAATAACAGTATTCACTGGTGATATATTTTGCATAGCTTTATTGCCAGTTCATGCCACGGATTGTCAGTGTCCTCTAGATCATTGGAAGTAGTGTCATTCGTGCCTTTTAAATCTAATCACATTAGAGAACCAATTAAAAAAACTCCACAACCACCTCAGAAATCTCATTCTTAAGATTCTGTTTCTCAAGAATCACTCCTAGTACCAAATATGTATTCTCATGTATGTATTAGGATTCTCCAGAGAAACAGAACCGACAGTATATAAATATATACATATATATATGTGCATATGTAAATATTAGAAGATTTTATTATGGGACTTGGCTCACACAACTTTGGATATTGGCAAGTCAAAATTCTATAGGGCAGGCTGCAAGTTGGAAACTTGATGAAGGTGATATTGAATTCTCCAGGGGAAGCCACAATTTGGAAACTCCGAAGGTGGTGCATAAGTTCCCCAGGAAAGGCTGGCTGGCTAAAGCAAAGATAGAACATCTATTTTCTGACTGCTAAAATCCTCAGTTCTCACTTTAAGGGCTCCAGCTGATTGGATGAGGAAATTACTCTCATTGCTCAAGGCAGTCTCCTTAATAAAGGAGATTATAGATGTAATCAGCCACAGATACATATGCCACTGACTATACTTACAAATCCATCTGCAAAATACAGTAACAGGCCAGTGCCTGCTTGCCCAAACAACTGGACACCATAATCTAGCCAAGTTGACACATAAAATTAACCATCACAGCTCACTTTTATACTGTTTAGGTGAAATTTTATTTATATATTATAGTATCAATTTATTTTATAACAAATGCCCACCATGAGCCAAGTGGGATAGACCAGAGGATATAATGATGAGTCAAAAATAGTTTTAATTACTACCCTTAAGGCATTTATTGGAGGAAACAAACATTAAAGATCACGTAAAGTTTGAACTCTGGTGGTATCATTAAAGAGAGCTAAGGGTATAGCATACTCCCATCTTCAGGAACCTGACTTAGGGTATAAAAGATGCTCAGTCTACACTGAATTAAACTACAGTAATCTTTCTGGGTACAGTAAACTATTTATATCAAAATAAAGAATGACATAAATAATACAAAGCTGTAGATAATTTAAAAGTCATAGTTTACTGTCTTTGGAAAGCAATAAGAATCTCACCTCTACTTAATCATATGTATGTATTAAACATTTACATACCATTTTTGTCTTACTGACCCTGTAACCTACCCTAGTGTTGTCACTTACTGGAGAATAAATTGCTGTGTAGACTAATGCATAAAGTAGCTATTTGTATATAAGAGAAGTGTTAGTCCCACTATATCCATGGGATATAAGCCCTTTCTCACTTGGAGGTGAAGTGGACATCACCATCCCAGTCCCCTCAGGATTGGGGGAAGAGCTATGGACTAGAGTGGACTTGATGGTATTCTGTTGTACACATATGGTGATTCTAGCAATGGAACAAATTATAACAATGAGGTGGAGCCAGTGGCCACTTGACACTTTTGGGGCATGGAGGGGACAAGCAGTTGAAATACAGGGGCTGCTTTGGGATTTGGAGGTTGTCCTGAGTACCGTTGTAGCAATGGATGCAGGCCATTTTAAATCAGCACACACCACTCAGAACTGTGTGGGAGAGAGTGTGGTCTACAGTGTGAACTGTGGTCTATGGTTGGTGGCAAGGCCCCAGGATGTGTAAGTCCATTGAGGGTGGTGGGCCACACTTGTGGGAGATGTTTGTGTGGGATGTGGTGGGAGGTGGGCAACATGGGAATCCCAGTGGGTTCCGTGTAATATTTTAGGTAATCTAAGCACCTCTTAAAATATATTTATATATATATAATAACATTTTTGTAAGCAAATGCACATATATGCATATATATTTATATATCATTTTACAAATATTGATATGTACTGTGAAAATTTTGATTTTTACCCACAATAAAAAATAAATAAATTTAAAAAAATAATAAAAGTCAGACTTTTATTCTTTATGCAATTGTTGTAAATCCCCAGCTAAAGAAAGTTTTGCTGGCATTTGTATTCTGTAGTTGGTCTAATTTGTTTTGAAATATTCAAGACTTTTCCTGCCACTTAAATCATGAGATACAATTAAAATGCTGCAATGACTACAGAGGAAGATATATATATATATTTGTCTGTATCTGTTCAATTCAATATATATATGTATTTGTTAAAAGATTCTACTCTCATAATGACTTCAAGTTGTCTTTTTAATAAAGGATAGTAGATGTTGCCCTACCACTTCCTGTTGTCATTTTTCTAGATGAGGATTGATTTGTTCTAGTTTCAAAGCAAATAAAGGAAGACAGAATAAACAAACTTTTTCAAGTAAAAAAAAAAAAGTGTTAGTAGTTGGCTTTTACACTATAAGAAGTCTAAGATGTGGGAAAATTTTTGTTGAAATGATAAAAGGGTTTGAAAAGATTAACATTTAATCCTATTAGTTTGAATGTCTACTAATTTCCATCACTGATTCTTTTCTTATTAAATATTTAATTTTAATTAGCACTTAAAATAGGTTCCACTCTTATCTGTGCACTTTTAAATTAAAATAAATAGAATTATGAAGTCAGTTATTTCAAAAATCAGAATAATGCAATTACCTGCATTCCATTCTACCCACTAAATCTGCTCTCTGCCTACTGATAACCCGCTCAGTTGAGATTGCATATTCCAGAGACCATTACTTTAGAATAGCCTTAGAGCATCCATTATAGCAGATTAAAACACAGGCATTTGTGTTTTTAATCAGTAATTAAAAACTTTTAATTAAAAGAACTATTAAATTATGACTCATCTTTACTTTATGAAATATATATGTTGCCAAGGAGAAATCTGGAAAAAAAATTGGAAGGAAAATAGTTCTAATGTGCTGGATGGTAGTGGCTCTGATGACTGAATTATTTTTGCCATGTTGAATGTTGCTGTTTGCATATGGTTAACTCTTGATTCTTTAGTTTCTTGTCCAGGCAGTGAATTCCCTTATCCTGTATTGTCCTCTCACCACTATGATGTTAGTTTTCTTTCTAGAAGGTTAGAGTGACAAACTGAATGGACCGATCAGTTACGAAAAGCTGTAGCAAAACATCTGATTATTTATATTAAAGAGCTAAAAAATTGTATTCTTTAATCTCACTTTGAAATTTTTATTTAAACTAAGAAAATAATGTAAGTTTTAAAATTTCCTGAACTCTTCAAAGAGAACTATAAGAAAACCAGAATTGGAATGTGACCATTATTAATACATATTGGTTCCCAAGCAAACAAGATCCTGGTAGAAGTTGATCTTTAGGGATGATGTCCCTCTCACCTTTAATGGTATTATGGAAATTAAGCCTTTTCATTATCTAGATAGCAATATCATTTACCAATTTAATAGTAAAAAACAGTATAGTATGTAATTAGAATGTATTTTAATTATTTTTTTACAGTTTTTACCCACCTGTTGATGAACCAGCTATTGGAAGTAAAAATATTGATCTTTCAGGACGAGAGGAGAGAAAGCAAATCTTCAAAGGGAAAACATTTATATTTCTAAATTCCAAACAGGTAATATTATAAACTAAATTTTTCTAATATAAAACATTATAAACTATGATAAATTATTACTATCTGTTATCAATAGTTGTTAACGCATTTCATTTTGGGACTTTTTGTAGAAGTGTGAAGTGGAATAAAAACTACCCAGGCTTCAGAACCTGCACAGTAACCAGATATTTCTTAATATATGTTATCCTAATAAGTTTATCTAAATACATGAGGTGAGGGGACAGAAAACTTTGGTTTAAGTTCTAACTTGTTCATTTAGTACACATCTGTTGAATGTGTTCTGTGTGCAAAAATGGGGTTCCAGGAATTTAGGTTGTCATGAAAAATCATACAAGTGAGCCCTCACTTATGGTACTATGTGGTAAATGTGCCTGAGGAAATGAAGAAAATGCAGTGATTCCAGGGCTGCATAGGAACCCAGTGATTTTCTTAGCATGGAGGCTCGGATTACTCACTCAAGAAGTAGAACCAGTCGCTTCTTGGTCTTTTGGCTAAGATCAAGTGTAGTAAAGAAGCAGAATCAGTTTTTCAGTTCTACTTCTATTTTAATACCCAAATCAAAATTCTTTTTTTTTTTTTTTTTTTTTTTTTTAAGATTTATTTATTTACTTACTTTTATCCATTTTTACCCTCCTCCTCCCCCGCCCCCCACCCTTTTTTGCTGTTTTTTATATCCATTTGCTGGGCAGTTTTCTTTGTCTGTTTCCTGCCCTCTCTTCTCATCCTTCTCCTCCTGTCTTCACCGGGATTTGATCCTGGGAACCTCCAATGTGGGAGAGAGGCGTCCTACCACCTGCGCCACCATAGTTCCTTGTTTTTTGGCACGTCTCGTCTTGGCTCTCCCTCGTGTCACTCTTCCTGTTACATCTTCATCTTGCTACATGGCTCGGCAGGGCCTGGCAACGCACCCATGCGCAGGGCCTGGGGGGTTCACCCACTCGCGGGGCCTGATGACACACCCACATGTAGGGCCTGGTGGCCCACGCGCCTTCTATATTTTTCTTTATTTTTACCGGGAGATCCCAGGGATCGAACCCAGGTCCCTCCACATGGGAGACAGACGCCCAACCATTTGAGCCACATCCGCCCCCCTCAAGAATTAATTTTTGCTATTTAAATTGCTTTTTCTTCTTTTCCTTTCCATTTTTAGCATAAGAAATTAAGTTCAGCAGTTGATTTTGGAGGTGGAGAAACTAGGTTGATAACAGAAGAAAATGTAGAAGAAGATAGTTTCTTCTCAGCTCCTGGAACTTGTGTTGTTGATGTAGGAATAACAAATTCACAGACCTTAGTTCCTGACTCACAGAAGAAATGGATTCATTCAATTATGAATATACTCCAAAGGTACAGAATTATTCTTTATTTGTAAAAAAATAAAAAATAAAAATGCCATTAGATGATTTCCCCTATAACTTTTTTGTTGTACTCCACTTTCCAGTGTAAAAATAGAAATAAGAGTTATTATAAAGGTTTATTCTGTAGAGTACTTGAAAAATGATTTTGAGTTAGTATGATAGAAATAGATTATCTTTTGTCTGTGACAATTTTATCTCAGTATTTATTTTCTGCTTTTTTGTTGCTCTATACTTGAATAAAATTTGCAAATTTCTCTTTAATAAAGTCATATTTATTAAGTTTTTCTGTAGAATATGTAGCAGTTGAGAAAGTTGAAGCTCAAAGGTAAAATTCGTCCTGAAATTGCCTAAAGCTAAAATGTATTTGTCTCTTAATTATTATAACCCAGTGAAAAATGCATTTTAAAAATTCTATCCTTCATAGGTTATTATGGGAAAGCAGAAAAAATGTCACATATCTTAGAATAATGTTTGTAGTAGAGAGGGAGACTGTTAAAGAGCTAATTGAAGAGTTTGTTTCCTAGACTCTGTTGGTATTAATAAGCTTAGCATTTTGGAACCAAAAAGTATTGTGCAAATAGCAGGATTGGCAGTCTGTTGACTAAATTTCTCTTCACCTAGCAAAAAGTATTTACATGCCGAAAAGACCAGAGCCAACTCCCTACAAAAGATTCATTGTTCCTGTCCCAGTAGTCCTAACCATGGAGATTGCTTTTCCTCTTATGGGTTTGCTGAAATAAAAAGTAAAATCTTAATTATTTATCCCATAAATACTTTATTTAACTGAGATATATTACATGCTGCAAAAATACACTTGAGTAAACAAAAATACTATCTTACTACTACAACAAAAATTTATTTAGGTTTGATTATGTTTTAGGCAGTGGATATAATGGTAAACAAGATAGCCATGATCTCTGCAGCCATTGGTGCTGACTGGGGGGTGGGATGGGGGCGGCTAGATACAAGACAAGTAAGCAGCTAATTAAAAATGTATATAAACTTGAGAAACTAGAAAAAGAACAGCAAACCAATCCCAAAGCAAGCAGAAGGAAAGAAATAATAAAGATTAGAGCAGAAATAAATGAAAATGAGAACAGAAAAGCAATAGAGAAAATCAACAAAACCAAAAGCTGGTTCTATGAGAAGATCAAAAAAATTGACAAACCCCTCGCTAGACTAAAAAAGAAAAAAAGAGAGAAGATACAAATAAATACAATCAGAAATGAAAGGGGGGATATTACAAATGACCTCACAGAAATAAAAAGAATCATAAGAGGATATTATGAGAAACTCTATGCCAACAAACTAGACAACCTAGATGAAATGGACAAATTTCTAGAAATGCACAAACAACCTACACTGACACTACAAGAAATATATGAACTTAACAAACCAATCACAATTAAGGAGATTGAATCTGTCATCAAAAATCTCCCGGCAAAGAAAAGTCCAGGACCAGATGGCTTCACAGGTGAATTTTACTAAGCATTTCAAAAAGAATTAACACCAATCCTGTTTAAACTCTTCCAAAAAATTGAGGAGGAGGGAAAATTACCCAACACATTTTATGAAGCCAACATCACCCTAATACCAAAGCCAGATAAAGATTCCACAAGAAAAGAAAATTACAGACCAATCTCTCTCATGAACATAGATGCAAAAATTCTCAACAAAATACTTGCAAATCGAATCCAACAGCATATCAAAAGACTTATACACGGGGGATGGATGTGGCTCAAATGGTTGGGTGTCCATCTCCCATATGGAGGGACCCGGGTTCGATACCCAGGACCTCCCAGTAAAAAAAAAAAAGACTCATACATCACAACCAAGTGGGATTTATTCCTAGTATGCAAGGCTGGTTCAACATAAGAAAATCAATCAATGTAATACACCACATTAACAAATTGAAGGAAAAAAAACCACATGATTATCTCAATAGATGCAGAAAAGGCATTCAACAAAATCCAATATCCTTTTTTGATAAAAATACTTCAAAAGATAGGAATAAAAGGAAAATTCCTCAATATGATAAAAAGGCATATATAAAAAACCCACAGCTAACATCATACTCAATGGGGAAAGGTTGAAAGCTTTCCCCCTAAGATCAGGAACAAGACAAGGATGCTCACTGTCACCATTGTTGTTCAACATTGTACTAGAAGTTCTAGCTAGGGCAATTAGACAAGACAAAAAAATTAAAGGCGTCCAAATAGGAAAAGAGGAAGTAAAACTCTCACTGTTTGTGGATGACATGATCCTGTATTTAGAAAATCCTGAAGTATCCACAACAAAGCTACTTGAACTAATAAATGAGTTCAGCAAAGTGGCAGGATACAAGATCAACACGCAAAAATCAGTAATGTTTTTGTACAGTAGTACTGAACAATCTGAGGAGGAAATCAGAGGAAAATTCCATTTTCAATAGCAGCAAAAAGACTCAAATCCCTAGGAGTTAATTTAACCAAAGAAGTACAGGGCCTATATGCAGAAAACTACAAAACAATGCTAAAAGAAATTTTAAAAGACCTAAACAAATGGAAAGACATTCCGTGTTCATGGATTGGAAGAATAAATATCGTGAAGATGTCAATCTTGCCCAAACAGATTTATAGATTCAATGCAATACCAATCAAAATCCCAACAGCTTACTTTACAGAATCAGAGAAGGCAATTGCCAAATTCATCTGGAAGGGTAAGTGCACCCAAATAGCCAAAAGTTTTCTAAGAAAGAAGAGCAATGTGGGAGGAGTTTCACTGCCTGACCATGAAACATATTACAAAGCTACAGTGGTCAAAACAGCATAGTACTGGCATAAAGATAGACACATCGATGAATGGAATAGAATTGAGAATCCAGAAATACACCCTCACCTATACAGTCAACTGTTTTTTGACAAACCTACCAAGCCCACACTGATGGGAAAAAACAGTCTCTTCAACAAATGGTGTTGGGAGAACTGGATATCTATAACCAAAAGAATGAAAGAGGACCCCTATCTCACCCCCTATACAACAATCAACTCAAAATGGATCAAAGATCTAAATATAAAAGCCAGGGCCATTAAACTATTAGAAGAAAATGTAGGGAAACATCTTCAAGACCTTGTAGTAGGTGGTGGTTTCTTGGACATTTCACCCAAAGCACATGCAAATAGATAAATGGGACCTCCTCAAAATTAAACACTTTTGCACCCCACAGGACTTTGTCAGAAGGGTGAAAAGGCAGCCAACTCAATGGGAAAATATATTTGGAAATCACATATCTGATAAGGGTTTAATATCCAGGACATATAAAGAGATGTTACAACTCAACAATAAAAAGATAAATGACCCAATTAAAAAATGGGCAAAAGACTTGAATAGACGTTTCTCTGAAGAAGAAATACAAATGGCAAAAAAAAAACACATGAAGAAATGCTCAACATCACTCATGATTAGGGAAATGCAAATCAAAACTACAATGAGATATCATTTCACACCTATCAGAATGGCCGCTATTAAAAAGACAGAGAACTACAAGTGTTGGAGAGGATGTGGAGAGATAGGAACACTTCTTCACTGTTGGTGGGAATGCAGAATGGTACAGCCACTATGGAGGACTGTTTGGCAGTTCCTAAAGAAGTTGAATATAGACTTGCCACATGACCCTACAATACCACTACTGGGTATATATCTCAGAAGAACTGAGAGCAGTGACACAAACAGACATCTGCACACCGATGTTCATAGCAACATTATTCACCATTGCCAAAAGTTGGAAACAACCCAGGTGTCCATCAACAGATGAATGGATAAACAAACTATGGTCTATTCACACGATGGAATATTATGCATCTGTAAGAAGAAATGAAGTCATAAAGCATTGTTTGATTAAAAAAATTTATATGTGTCTATTAGATTTAATTGAGAAATGTATATATTCATCTGTGTTTACTTTTTAGTTTTTTTTTTGTTTGTTTTTTTTTAAAGATTTTATTTATTCATTTATCCCCCCCTTGCTGCTTGCTCTCGTTGGGCCAGCTAACCCCGCCGTGCGGGCGGGCCCACCTTCACCAGGGGGCCCCGGGAACGGAACCCGGGGCCTCCCATATGGTAAACGGGAGCCCTACTGATTGAGCCACAGCCGCCTCCCAATTTTTTAGTTTTTAATTGTTTATATTTTCAATTACTAAATGTACAAAATAAAGCTAAAAAAATGTTTTTTAATAAAAAATGTATCTAAAGGAAACAGAATGATAGGACAGAAGGGAGAAGCTTATTCTGAATCGAGAATCTTTTAGGTCATAGGTCCCTATAACCTAAAAGAGCCAGCCTTTCAAAGAGAAGAACGTTCCAGGCAGAACAACAGCACTAATGTTTGTGCTTACATAATACTTAACTATATAGAAGATTCTCTTCTAAGAGTTATGTAACAAAGATATTTAATCCTCAAAACCCTGTTATTTACTGTTATGGTCCTCATTGTACATATGAGGGACCTGCAGCAAAAAGAGTTTTAAGTAGAACACAGGTAGTGAGAAGAGGAGCCTAGAAGTAAACCTAGGCAGTCTGGTTCTAGATTCCATGCTCTTTACCATACATCATGCTGCTTTTCAGCATGCCTAGGAGCCCTGATGTAGGAAAGAACCTGGAGTGCAACCAAGAAAGATTGCTCAGAGCATGGTGCCTTGATGATGAGTGTCATTTGTAGTCTTTCACCCCGTGACACTTTTTTGGGGGGTGAGGAGAGGATGGGCAATTTTATTGTTTCAGAAAGGTTGTCACTTATAACACCTGTCCACTTAGTCTTAAGCAGTTGCTAGTCACTGAAGGTGCTATCAGTTATAGCGAGCAGTGAGGTCAGTTTAGTCAACCTTTGATTGAACTTCAGCCATCAGGACAAAATTTCTATTGGTAATTGCCATGGCTATATTGATTAAATATCAGAAGTTGGTATGGGATACCAGTGGTTAAGATTGAATATTTTCTGGAGTAGAAGTCTGGAGGAACAATATAACCCTAGTTTTTGTCCTTGTTGCCTGTTTTTTTTTTTTTTTTTTTTTTTTTTTTCCTTCTTCCCCTTCAGTATCTTAAGTTCACATTTGGGGAAATAATTATTTAATTATTATCTCATCTCCTCCTATCCCTCTGCTTTCCTCTCCACCTATCCCCTAGCCTTGCACAAAATTGAAAGACTCATAATCCTTGGTTCATGAGGTACTTTTTATCATTGGACCATGTGTAACTCACATTCATTTCATTCACTAATTATTTAATTAGTTATTTTTAATGTGATAAGTGTCTGAGAATCCACAATGTAAAATACAAACTAGAACCTTGAAAATTAATACCTTAATACCCTAGCCTCGTCTCCCCCTATCTGAGATAATTATCATCCTAAATCCCAAGATCATCATTTATTTGTTTTCCTTTATATATAGTTTTACTGCTTCATCATGTATTCCTAAAATATGTACATCTTTTAATTGTATTTAATTGTGTGACATGGTCATCATGTTACATGTAATCTTTTTTTATCACTTTCAAGATATGTACAGTTATAACACCTGTATACTTCTTTGTATTTCTCTCTCTCTCAGAATTATAGAATTGGAAAGATCTATATCCTTTACTCTAGCCTCCTTATTTACAGATTTAGTAACTGAATTACTAGAAGATGGTGGACTTGCCCAATGTAACACAATCCCTGTGAGTAGTGTAGACTCTATATTTGAAGTCTTTCTATACCATGAAATTGTGATATATTTTTGAGAAAAAAATAAAAGATTGATTCAGCTTGACATCATCATAGTAAAAGTTAGTTTTAATATGTAATCATGCTTAAACTGTTTTATTCTGATAGGCAGGGTCTTAGACCTATTCCTGAAGCAGAAATTGGATTGGCAGTTATTTTCATGACTACAGAGAATTACTGTGATCCTCAGGGCCAGCCCAATTCAGGTAATTAAAACATTATTTCATTAATTCCTTTTTTTTTTTTTAAGATATGTTTTATTTATTTTATTTCTCCCCAGCCCCTTCATGGTTTGCACTTGCTGTGTCTGTTTATCTTCCTTGTTTCTTTAGGAGGCACTGGAAGTGAACCTGGGACCTCCAGTATGGGAGGGAGGTGCCTAATCGCTTGAGACACCTCCACTCCCTGCTTTGTTGTGTCTCTCATTATGCTTTTCCTCCCCATGTCTCTTGGTACATCATCTTGTTGTGTCAGCTTGCTGTGCTGCCTGTCGTGCCAGCTTGCTGTCGTCTTTAGGAGGCACCAGGAACCTCCCATGTGGTAGGCGGGAGCTCAATCGCTTGAGCCACATCCACTTCCCTCATTAATTCTTTAGCAACTTCATTTTGTAAATTGCTCATAGGCTGTTGGCACATTACACTTATATTTGCCTGAAGTGACCATATTCACCTTCTTTTAAAGCTCTTCTGTTTATCCATTCATTCGTTTACTCATTTGATATTTATTTGTGTCTGCCATTTATCAGACACTATTCTAAGTGTTGGAGATACAGAGATAAAGTAAATCAGATCCCTATTGTAAACTTTATATTTTTAAAGTCAGGATTCAGACAATAAGTAAACACACACACGATACTTCCAGATATGGATAAGTATGAGGAATCCAAAACGAAGTGATGTGAAAGTGATTGGGGAGTGGGTTATTTTAGATTAGGTGGTCAGGGAAGGCCTCACTGAGGATGTGACACTGAGCCTCTTGCATCTTGAATGGACAGGATAAAGCAGCCATATGAAGATCTGAGTGGCACAAGGTTCTTGATATAAGGAACAGATCACTCTGGCTTTTGTGTGGAGAAGGGATTCTAGGGGTCCAAACAAAAGTGGCAATACCAATAGAAAACTAATGTATAGGTCCAGGTGAGAGAGAACCTGATGCCTTGGACCCAGGTTAGTAGTAGTAGAAATGCAAAAAAAAAAAAAAAACAGATTCAGGATATATTTTGGAACTAGATCCAGTAGAACTTGCATGTGGAGGAATCAGAAATGACTTCTAGTTTTTTGTCAAGAATAAATGGATAGATGGTGGTGCCATTTACTGAGATGAAGAATGCATATTGTAATTACATCAATGTTGACTATCACAAAAGCCAGTGTACTCACAGTCACTATTTCCCTTTGTTATTTAAAAATCATTCCTGTGGCTTTCTTGAAAATAATCAGTGTCTTTATATGCTGACACTGCCACTATAAAGATGGTTCCTTTATTCTCTTCCCTTGTCTCTTCTTTACCTAGTTATCAAAAGCATCCATTTTATATGCCTGTTGTATTAGTCAGCTAAAGGGGTGCTGATGCAAAATATCAGAAATCTCTTGGCTTTTATAAAACAGTATTTATTTGGGGTAGAAGCTTACAGTTACTAGACCATAAAGCATAAGTTACTTCCCTCACCAAATCTTTTTCAAAGCATGTTGGAGCAAGATGGCTGCCAACGTCTGTAAGGATTCAAGCTTCATCTTCCCCTAAAGGCTCCACAGTCCCAGCTTCTTCCAATATCACCTATAGGCTGGGATAAGTCTTGTCTCTCTCTGGGCTCAGTTACTCTGCTTTCTCTACAAGGCCAGCTGTAGACTATCAGGCTTTCCGGGGCCTCTGCTATGTCTGTGGAGCTGTTTGTATTCCTCTGTGTTCTCCTGTGTGTTTACTTCTCAGGGCCCCAGCTCAAAACTCCAACCTCCTTTCTCTGCCTCTGCCAAGGGGGCAGAGACTCAACATCCTACTGAAGTGTCCCAATCAAGCCTTAATCATTATTTAATGAAGTAAAAGTGAAACCTCTGAATCCAATATAATCTAATATGCCCAGAGGAACAGACCAGTTCACAAACATAATTCAATATCTATTTTTGGAATTCATAAACAAAATCAAACTCCTACACCTGTATATGTTTACTTGTCTCCTGGTTCTTTGGTGATTTTGTCAGCACTTATTGGACTTTGGCTGAAAGAGACAGGTTAGAAAAGGACCACCTCATTGCACACTCTAGTAGATATTTTGCTGACAGTGAATTTCTGTTCTGTTATGGAGGAGAAAAATCCCTATAAGCAATTTCAGAATATAACAACAACGAATTAAACCTATAAAAACAGACTTTTTTGGTCTAAGTCAGTAGTTCCCCCTGTCACAGCCCTCATTTGGGTGCAATTGCCTTTGTTTCTGCATTGAGAAAACTAGGTCTCAACCGGATTTATACTTCTGAAACATTGTTTAATACAAATTCTCCAGAATTCAAAATATTCTGAGATTCAACCTAGATATCTGGGTTTTTTGTTTGTTTTGTTTGATTTTAAGTTCATGTTTCTTACACAAACCCCAAGAAACACTGAGTTAGAATACCTTGAGATTGAACTAGAGAGGAATATTTTTTTATATAAATGGAAGAGGCACTCAGACTACAAACTTTTTCCTCCTTTTTCCTTACCTTTCATATCCATTTGATCATCAAGACATGAGATTCTTCATCTGCATCATCTTCTCACAGCTACTGCCCTATTTGAACCCTCTTCAGCTTTCTTTCCTGAAGGCTGTTCTAATTTCCCCCAATACTGGCCCTGCCTCCAGATTCATCTCTACTATTAATATTTCATTTTGCCACCAGAATCACCTTCTTTTTTCTCAAAAATTTTTACCTTTTCTCATTACCTACAGAATAAATTCCTAAGTCCTTTGTCTAGACTTCCAAGCCCTCAGTCATTTAGCTGCAGCCTATCTCCTTCCATCCTCATCTTTTTTTAAAGTATCTTCCTACAAAATACATATACCATGTTATTTATAATTCCACACTCCCTAACTTTACTTACCATGTTCCTATTTCCTGAAATGCCAATACCACTTATCAAAATCTGACTCTACAAATGCTCACTGCCTTCGTGAAATATTTCTAAGTTACTTTCCCTCCCTCCCATAATTCTCTTCCAAGTCAGAATGAGTTATTCTGTTTTCTACACTCCAGTAACTTTTTTTTTCATTCCAGTTATCATTTTTTTCTTCCTGCTTTGAAATGTAACTATTGTTTCCATATCCCTTTTAGTCCCTAGATTGATTTTAAGTTCTTGCTAGTTTTGGATCCCCTGACTTCCCCAAGCACTTTTATTTGTAGTAGGTATAAATATTTGCTTACCTGAATTAAGTTCTTGGTGCACAAGATTATCTTTGCCAGTTTGGAAAAACAAATTTTGTCATCCGCTACTGGAATTATGTTTATGGCTGAAAGGATGTTAGAGATCATCTAATCCATCTTTCTATTAATAAAGATAAGAGGCATCAAGACTGAGAAAAGCTAAGGTCCAATAACCAAGCCAGTCCTAAATTTTTGACTCTCAGACCAGTACTTTTTCTGTTACATCATTTCATATAGAAATCAATCATAAGGGGTGAGTAGTATTACTTCTGGCATATAATTGTAGGTAGATCTACATCAGTTCCAAGTTATGGACCTCTGACTTATAATTTTAGAACACAAATCAGATTGCAGGGTGGGCAGAGTGAATGCATGTCTCCCTCTGTCCTTCTTTCCCTCTCTCTTTCCTTCCCACCTTTCCTTCCATATTCATTCATTCATTTATTCAACAAGTGTTTATGGAGCATTTGTTATATGCTTGTAACTATGCTAAGTGCTCGGAATAAATAGGTAAGAAAACCATGCTCCTTCATGGTGCGTTTAGCCAGGAGAACACTGTCAATAAAATTATTGTTAACAAACACTAGTCATTCTGGGTCATTCGATTACATTTATAAATGTTTGTTTTAGTATTATGTAAACATTCTTAATTATTCTTTGCAAGGTTCTGTGTAAGCTAAAATGAATTCTAGGGTTATGTATCTTTTAATAAATGCCAAGAGCTTTTAAGGTGGTCATATAAAGAAAGTAGTAGAAGTGATTTAAGTACCTGAAATTGGAATTGGTAATAAACATTTATTAAGTATATTCTAAGTCATGTGTGCCTAACAGATTGATAATTTAGCTTACTTAGTAAATGTCAACTTTTTGAAATATATTTTTTATTAAAGTATATGATTCATACACGAACATCTATAAATAATAAGTGTATAGTAAAGATTGTGAACTTACAAAATAAATATACATAACATACAGGGGTCTCGTACATCACCCCTGTACCAACACTTTGCATTGTTGTGAAACATTTGTTATAAACTGCAAGAGCATTGTCAAAATATTACTACTAACTATAGTCCCTATCTTACATTTGGTGTATTTTCCCCCCAACCCACCCTATTTTTTAAAAATATATTTATATTACAGAAGTTGTGAACTTGCAAAACAATCATACACGTGTAGAATTCCCATACAACACCCCTTCACCAACACACCACACCATGGTGGAACATTTGTTACAGATTATGAGATAATATCATCAGACTCTTACCACCAACCATGGTCCATAGTGTACATTTGACACACTTTTTCCATACACTTCGATTAACAACACAGTACATCTTTGGCATTGATGCAAGAATATTATAGGATTGCTGTTAACCACAGTCTATAGGTCACACCAATTGTAATTTTCCCATGCTTCTCCCCATTCCCTCCACCCTGCAATAGTGATGTACATCTACTCTAGCTTACAGAAGGATACTCTTGGATTTGTACCCTCAGCCACAATTCTCATCCACCTCTGGGTTCACTGTGTTATTCAGTCCCTAGATTATTATTTAGCTTTCTTTCAGTTGACATTTACTTCCCCAGACTACCCTTTTCAGCCATAATCCCATTTATAAACCAGTTGCTACTCACTGTAATGTGTTACCATCGACTCTTATCCATTTCCACTCTTTTACAGTCAAGTTAATTAAAACTTCTACATACATTAAGCATCAGTAGTTCTTCTCAACCCTCCTCTGGTCTCCTAATAACCTATACTCTAGGTTTTAACTCCATATGTTTATTCCTTGTATTTAGTTCATATTAATGAAACCATGCAATATTTGTCCTTTTGTGTCTGGCTTACTTCGCTTAGTATAATGTCTTCAAGATTCATCCATGTTATCATTATGTGTCCCAATTTCATTTCTTCTAACTGCAGCATAGTATTCCATCGTATGTATATATCACATTTGTTTATCCATTTATTGGTTGATGGATACTTGGGTTGTTTCCATCTTTGGGCAATTGTGAATAACAGCTCTATGAACATTGGTGTGCAGATGTCTGTTCGTGTCATAGTTTTTAGTTCTTCTGTATATATTCCTAGTAGAGGAATTGCTGGATCATATGGCAGTTCTATATTTAGCTTCCTGAGGAACCGCCAGTCTTCCACAGAGGCTGCACCATTCCAAAATCCCACCAACAGTGAAGGAGTGCTCCTGTTTCTCTACATCCTCTCCAGCACTTGTTGTCTGTTTTTTCAATGGCCATTCCATGCGGTGTTAGATGATATCTCAATGTTGTTTTGATTTGTATTTCCCTAATAACTAGTAATATGGAACATTTTTTCACATGCTTTTTGGCCATTTGTATTTCCTATTTGGAGAAATATCTATTTAAATCTTTTGCCCATTTTTAAATTGGATTGCTTGCTCTTTTATTGTTGAGTTGTATGATCTCTTTATATAGAATGGAAATCAAACCCTTATTGGATATGTGGTTTCCACATATTTTCTACCATTGAGTGGGCTGCCTTTTCACCTTGAAGTCCTTTGAATCACAGAAATGTTTAAGTTTGAGGAGGTCTTATTTATCCATGTTTTCTTTTGTTGCTCATGCTTTCATTGTAAAGTTTAAGAATTTACCACCCACCACCAGGTCTTGAAGATGTTTCCCTATATTTCCTTCTAGGAGCTTTATGGTACTTGCTTTTATATTTAGGTCTTTGATCCATTTTGAGTTAATTTTTGTATAAGGTGTAAGATAGGGGTCTTCTTTCTTTCTTTTGGCTATGGCTATACCGTTCTCCCAGCATCATTTGTTGAATAGACTGTTTTGTCCCTGCTGGGTGGGTTTAACAGGCTTATCAAAAATCACTTGGCCATAGATGTAAGGTTCTGTTTCTGAACCATCAATTCAGTTCCATTGGTCTATGTATCTGTTTTTATGCCAATACCATGCTGTTTTTTCTAGATTTAAAGTCTGGAAAATGAGAGTCCTCCAACTTCACTTTTTCTTTTTAAGATGTTTCTGGCTATTCAGGGCCTTTTACCCTTCCAGATAAATTTGATAATTGTGTTTTCCATTTGTTTGAAAAATCCTGGTAGAATTTTTATTGGGATTGCATTGAATCTGTATATCAATTTGGGTAGAATTGACATCTTAATGATATTTAGTTTTCCAATCCATGAGCATGGAATGTTCTTCCAATTATTTATGTCTTTTTCTATTTCTTTTAGCAATGCATTATAGTTTTCTGAATATAAGTGCTTTACATCCTTGGTTAAGTTTATTCCTAAATATTTGATTCTTTTAGTTGCTATTGTAAATGAATTTTTTTTCCTGATTTCCTCCTCAGATTGCACATTACTAGTATATAGAAACACCACTGATTTTTGCGTATTGATCTTATATCCTGACACTCTACTGAAAATGTTTATTAGCTCTAGCAGCTTTGTTGTAGATTTTTTTGGAACTTTCTAGATATAAGATCATATCATCTGTGAATAGTGAAAGTTTTACTTCTTTTCCAGTTTGAATGTCTTTTATTTATTTTTCTAGCCTGATTGCTCTAGCTAGAATCTCTAGCACTATATTGACCAACAGTGGTGATAATGGACATCCTTGTCTTGTCCCTGATCTCAACGGGAAAGCTTTCAGTCTTTCACCATTAAGTACAATGCTAGCTGTGGGTTTTTCATATATGACCTTTATCATGTTGAGAAAGTTTCCTTCAATTCCTATCTTTTGTAGTTTTTTTATCAAGAAAGGATGCTGTATTTTGTCAAATGCCTTTTCTGCGTCAATCAATAAGATCATGTGATTTTTCTTCTTTGATTTATTAATGTGGTGTATTATGCTGATTGATTAAATGTCAACTTTTTATAATTTTCAGTTAACAATTTAATTCCATTAATTTATTTATATCCTCTATATACCGAACATTGATCTAAGCACTGGAGATATAGAAATGAACAAGACTCAGGAAGTAGCAAGTGAACTAGTATAGTTCTTAATATATACCAACCACTTTTCTAAATTCTATTCATATGTCAATTCAATTTGCCCTCGAAACTGTGAGGAAAGTCCTGTAATTATCCCCATTTTACAGAAGAGGAAACTATGGTATAGAGAGGATAAATAACTTAAATAAGGTCACACAGCTAGTGATAAATGTTTTTAAAGAGTGATAACAAAGGGTGGTGGAGAAGCAGAAATGAGGAGTACCTAATGCAATGTGGAAGGTTCAAGAAAAATATCCCAGAAGAGTAGCACTTAAATTAAATTGCTATTGTAGTAAATAAAATGATGAAGTAATCATAGTTTTCTGGAGTAGTCAAAATTTTGTCTAAAACTGTTTTAAATGTTTTCAGTTCAAATAGCCTATTCCTTCTCAAAATAAAATTCAAGTTATTCTAATTTGTGTAGATGGTGATGTAGATATACCGTCTGCAGGGGAAAGTATAATTTTTTTGGGTCTTTGGATTTAAAGCTAATTTGAATTTGAATTTAAGTGGATTTTTAAAATTTAGTTGCTATTTATACTTTACCACTAAGGATTTGAGGCAGGTTTAAAGTGATTTGGTTAAAATAAGCCCATCATAGATGCCAACAGGCTGCATATAGGTAGTTTCATTAATATTTGTTGGCTCCACTGACTAAAAACAAGCATGTCCTAGTTAATACCCTCGCATGACACAGTCTAACAATTTTAAGTGACCAAATATCCATCTTTTCACTGTTTGATTTACAGGATTAAAGCCAACAACTCCAGGGCCAAGCCTTTCCCAAGACTTGTCGGTCAGTGAAAAACTAATGCCAAGTGCCCCAGTGAATACCACAACATATGTAGCTGACACAGAATCAGAGCAAGCAGATACATGGTAAAATTTCTTTAACTTTTTTTTTATTAAATTATTTGTCAATAAATGAATAATGAGTTCAAGTACCTTTACCAGTTCATTTCTTGGGAGATAAAGGTGCGAAAGTGGGATACCAAGTAATGTAATATGTTAAGACAGGGGTGAGCAAACTTTTTCTGTAGAGGAACAGATAGTGAGTATTTTCCACATAGCAGGCCATTAGTCTCTGTTGCATCTACTCACCTCTGTGCTATCATAGTGTGAAAGCAGCCATGGCCAATATATAAACTAATGAATTTAATTCTATTAATCTGCTGGGGGGATGGGGGGGGGGCTATGCAAGCTACCAGAAATCTGTTGGCTTTTATAAAGGGTATTTATTTGGGTTAAAAGTTTTCAGTTACAAATCCCTAAAGAGTCCAGCTCAAGGTTGCCTTTTCACCAAAGTCAGTTGCTGAATGTTGAAGCAAGATGGTTGTTGATCTCTGCAGAGTTTTCAGCCTTCCACTCTGGGCTTCCTTTTCCCTTGAGGCTCCGTGGGCCCAGCTTCTTCCCAATCTCAGTTGTAGGCTGGCATAGGGCTTCTCTCTCAAGGCTTCCTATATCAATCTTGGCTCTTGTCCCAAGGTCAGCTGTACACTATCAGGCAGATGATTCATCTCTCCCCCAGGGACCCAGGATCAAAAATGACAGAGCACTCTCTCTTCCTGTGTGTCTTCTTGAATGAGTGTCTATTTATACCAGCCCACCAAGGCGGGGACTCAACCTGAGTCATGCCTTACTGACTTGGTCGAATCAAAAGCCCTAAATTGATTTTATTAAGTAAACTTAATCAGAGACCCCTTACTGAATTTAATACAATCAAAGGGTATCACACCCAGAGGAATAGATTAGTTTACAAACATAACATCTTTCTTTTGGAGATTCACAAAAAGGATGTCAAACTGTCACAGTAACTATATTCCAATAAAATTTTATTTACAAAAGTAAGTGCAGGCTGGATTTAGCCTGCAGGCCATAGTTTGCCAGCCTCTGTCTTAGGATAAAGGTATTTTTTTGTTGTTGATCTATGCAGATGTAAACAGAACCCCATAATGAATTCTACTTTGTTTGTGACTGGTGGATAAGTTTGAAATAAATATGTTTATATAGTATGATTTTAATTGTATTTGAATATTATTTATAATTTTGGAGATAGTTTATATATGTCTGGCTGTCTGAGTAGCTAATATTCATGATAGTTTTTCATGTTCTCTATTTAAAGAGGGTTATTTTAGGGGGAGAAAGTAGCTTTTTTTTTTTGTGGTATTTTAGATATTTAATAATTAGTTTATATTGAAGGATACTTGTGGTATCACTGTATTAAACTGTATTTTTAAAATTTTTACTATACCCATGTTTTTTATTGAGCCCAGATTTTACTTTTTTTATATTCTTTTTTATTCTAGTTTTCACTTTTTTAAGAGCAAGTGTTAATGTAAAGCCACTTGAACACCAATAAGAATGAGCATATCAAAAGCAGTAACTATTCAACCTATTCAGCATAGGTTGTAGAACTACATATGCTTAAAATATTTTTTCGTAGTCTAGAATACTATTCTAGAGACTGCCATCTGTATGGAATACAACTATATCAATTCATCCAAAGTTATCTAAATACCCCATTTTATTTAATACTGAAATGAGAGAAGATTTTTCTTATTCTGATTTTCCATTTTTTTAATATGCTACTTTTGCATGGAAAATAATTTAAAACTTTTAAATAGAACAATAATGACCTACTTTTATTGCCTAGAGTAGTTTATAATAGGATACTAGGTTGACGTGTGTGTTTGGCAGATATTTATAGCAGAACATGACTGACAATATTTGCTATAGGGGATGAAAAACAGTAAGGAACATCCTTCTTCAAGGAGCTACTTCCTTGGGATGGTAAAATATAGTCACTGAATTATTTTCTAAAGATAATTATTCTTCTAAAGCTGTATCACATTAAAATTATTAAAGCAGTTTATTTCTAGATAAAAGCTGCTGTAACCTTGATTGCTTAACTTGTGCTCTTTTCTTTTGCTGCAGTATGGATTTGAGTGAAATTCCAAAAGAAATAAAAATATCCAGAATTGAACAAAAATTCAGAGTGCTTTCACAAGAAACATCCACTGTAAAGGAACTCCCTAAAACAAGTTGTAATAACAACATACTGCCAAATACTCTGGTTAGCATGAAAATCCCAAACTATCAGCTTTCACCTACTAAATTCCCAGGTGTAAGTAAAAGTAGAGATCGGGCTTCTCAGCAGCAGCAAACCAACTCCATCAAAAACTACTTTCAGCCATCTGTCAGAAAAAGGTATATTTTTAATAATATTTTAAATAATTCTATGGAAAATGTCTCTGAAAAATTAGTAATTTAGAATTATTAGTATAATTTTAATATTATTAGTGTTACCAATTAGTATTACTATTAGTAATTAGTAATTACTAATAGTAATTAGTATTACTATTACTTAGTATTACTTTTTAGTGTAATTTATTAGTAATACTATTACTTAGTGTTACTAGTGTTATTAATGTTACCAATTAGTATTACTATTAGTAATTAGTAATAGTAATTAGTATTACTATTACTTAGTATTAGTTTTTAGTGTTATTAGTAGTATTTTAGTATTATTAGTAATATTAGTATTACTAATACTGTCTACAAAACAATTAGTATCTTTTTATATTATTGTAGAATGGTATTACCTTTAGCCTGTTCTGCTTAAAGTATATTTTTATGGAAAGCTGTGGCTCTTTGACCTCACTTCTCTCAGAAATTTTCTAATGACCGTTACTAAGGTCATTAGAGATAATCTCCCTCATCTTTCTTCCTCTACCTTAACCTATCTGTTGCTTCATTTGCTGTACTTCTCTTCCATTTATTTCTTCCTTTTTTGAAGAACTTTTCTTAGTTCCAAAATGGCCTTTCTGCTTGTTCCCCTTGATAACCTCTTACCTCCTCTAGGACAATGCTTCAATTATTTTCTGAGTTTCTAGCATCTTTAGTATCTTCTCTTAAATTCTTTTCTTCTGTTTTCAATTGCTCAATCTCATCTTTATTTTTTAAAACCTTCCCTTGACCTGGTTTCTTTCTCTGGCTACTACCTTTTTTCTTTCTGTACAGTTACTGTTAAACATCCCCCCTGCCCCGCTCCCAAAGATTATTGTTACTGCTTCCATTTGTGTATGAACTATTTCTTAACATCAGTATTTCCTCTTGAAATGACATCCTTAAAATTAACCATTGTCACCTTGCCAACTCTAGTGGCCTTTCAGTAACATTCAATTCTTGAAATTTTCTCCTCGTGGTCTCCTTTCTTGGCTTGTAATAGTGTTCTATACTGCTGCTTCTGCTTCTCTGACTTCTTCTCTTTGTGCCCTTTAAGGAATTCATTTTCTCCTCCTGCTGCTCTTTACACTCTATACTCTAAAGGTTTCATGACCTTATTACAGATGATCAACTTATTTGTGCCTACCTTTCCACAGGGATATCCTACCATTATCCCAAATAATGGACCCCTCTCACTAAATGAGTTTTTTTTTGTTGTTGTTAGTGGTTCACCTTGTCATAATCTTTGATTTTTTCCTCCTCTGCTTCCTTGGTGCAATAGTGTTGATTCTTATTTTCAATGTCTTATTAATCCCTCCTTTTCCATCTCTTTGGGTTGCCAGCTCATGGGCTCAAACTCTGTTGGCTTAAATTATTACAGAAGCCTCCTGATTCGTCTGTCCTGTACCCTGATATTAGATTAATATTATTAAAATTCACCTTGACTGTCCATTCCAAAATAAATCCTGTAAACTCCTGAAGAACAGAGACCCAAGTCTTTTTGTCCTCTAAGGCACCTACCTACCTAAGTACGATTTGCATAAAATAAGTGTTCATTATTTATTGAATGAGTAATTCAGTACTGTATGGAAAACTCAGTCATATATTCACATGTTATTTGTAGTGTATGGTCTGTACTATATTCTGAACTTAGCCACTCGGATTTATCTTGACTTCAACTCTCAATAACCTACTAGGTTATATTCCCAGGGTAACTTTTCCTGCCCATGAGTTCCCTACATTATAAGTAATCTCCTAGCAACAGGTCCTTTGTATTTTTCTGTCTTTTCCTCCATAATGATTTGTCAACTACTACTCCTTCAGCAGACAAAGTAGATATCTTCATATTGTTTTAGCTACAGGGTTGATTATTCCTATTAAAACAGTAGCATGTATGTGAATTATGGCTATTTTTAAATGTTTATTTGTTGATTTCCTAGTGATACTGTGAATCAATAAAATCTAGAGTACATTGCAAATTAAATGGGGAAGGGACAACTATTGCCAAGCTAAAAAATTACTTAGCTGTGTTCATTTTCTGTTTTTTTGTTTTCTTCTCTCCTTTTTTAAAACTAAGGGAAAGGGATGAAGAAAATCAACAAATGTCTTCGTCCAAATTGGCAAGAATGGAAATGTCTTGTTCTCTTTTAGAACAAACACAACCTGCTACACCCTCAATATGGAAAAATAAGGAACAGTATCCATCTCAGAATGAGCCCCTGGACAAAAAATCAGCTAACTTATTTACAGATTTAGATTTAAAATCTAACGTGAGAAATTCTGCCAATAAATCTCTTTCTACGGAAAAGTTAATATCAAAAAAAAGAAAAGAAACTGATGATTTGGCTATAGAAGATGAAGTATTGGAACAATTATTCAAGAACACAAAACCAGAGTCAGAAATTGAAGTGAGAGTTCAAAAACAAGAAGACGATGTCAATATTAAAAAAAAGCCAAGGCTGGTTATAGAAACACATGACACTTTTAATGATGAAGCAGTACCAGAAAGGAACAAAATATCAGTAAGTAACATATTTAATGAGAAGTATTGCATATTGAAACTCAGAATAATAAAAAGTTCTTTAGGTTTTATATTAGTAGTATTAGCATCCATCTGTCTATTTAAGGAAAAAGTTAATGTCTTCAGCAGGCAATATTAAGTCTAAAAGTTCATTGGTTGATAAGATAAAAGTTAAAATTACTGTGATTCTTCGACAATATAAAATAAATGAAAAATAAAACGGTTATGTATGTGTAGTGGTTTGAAACTGTATGTACCCCAGAAAATCATGTTCTTATAGTTAATCCATTCCTGTCAGTTCTTTTTCTCTAGAGAACCCTGACTAGTGCAGTAAGATTGTGTTAATAGATTTCCAAACTAGGCTATATGATTTTATCAGACACTGGGTATGATGGTAAGTATAGGAGATGGCTTAATAGAATAAAGAGGCACAAAAAAATGAAGAAAGTTACCAAACCAAAGTATCTACTAAATACATTTTTAAGATTAAAATATATATACCATCACTAAGAATTTTCATTTTTATTTTGGTCTTTAATGTCCTGTCCTGTTTTCATGAAACTTAATAACTTATCTTATCCACTTTGGTCTAAGAAAACCTTATCAGATTATTCCTCTTTTATGTATTAGTAAGGTGACCGTAGATTGGGTAGCAGTAGCTCATTAAGTGAGAGCACAGACCTGATGAAATAAAAATTTAATATTCTATCTCCCAGAAAAATGTGGGTCACTTAGCTCCACTCTGCATTCATAGTCATGGCATCCCCTCCTATAAACAGCTACAGGTTAAGGACAGGACTAAATAAAAGGTTAAGGATTAAGTAATTAGAAGGGACAATCAATTTGATAAGCATTTGTTGCGGACCCAGTGTGTAGTAAGTACCATATGAATCTATAACCACTGCTGTAAAAATAACCCAAAAGTATATGCCCTCTTTGACTTATGTAGTTGGCATCTCATACAGAGGGTTAGCCTCAGTATTTGTTATTTCTTATGAATGAATCCTAAACACCTTTCTGTGGATTAGCTGCATCAGAATCACTCCAGGGAGCTTTTTTTTTTTCAAATGAGGATTTCCAGGCCAATGCCCCAGAGATCCTTTTCAGCACATCTGAAATTCTACCCAGAAAAAATTTCCTCTTAGTTAAGAATTCCTTTTGACTTCTTTTAAAACTCTATAAACAGTGGCAAATAAGGTAGGCTTATCTTTTTTTCCTGTAAAAGGGGAGGAAAACAAGGTAATCCAAAGCTGCTTTGGCAGCTCTGTGGTCTTACCAATATCCTGGGTGTTTATCTTTCTTCTCTACAAGATAGCATCTCTAGCCATCAATGCTGCTTTCCTTGGAGGAAGAAGAGGGTAGGAAGGAGACAGGGTAAAGGCCTTTCCTGCTGAGTTCTTCCCTACTTCCTAGGGAGCTATCTCAAAAATCTCACTCAGTAACTTTGGTATATATCCCATTGGCCAGAATTTGGTCATGGACTGCCTGGCCCCCTAACCCCCATGCTATATCTTTAAGAGAGGCTAGGAAATGTATATTAAACTGGAAATATTACCATTTCTAACAAAATTAGAGTCACAGTAGGTGAGTCACAGTAGGTCACAAGTTGAATGTGGCATTTGGTGAAATCCAAGGGATGATTTGCTATATTTAATAAATTTATATCTATTTATAAAGATATGCTTTAAACTTCTTGCATTATGAGTTCACATTGTCACTTTAGTTCCAAACTGTTCTAGAATCTATGTTCAAACTACTTATTATTTTTTAAGTGTTTAGTCTTTAGAAAGTTAAGCCCTATTCATTGTGGTAGTCTTTCGTTCTGTATTTATTTCAAGTTTTCTCTGATACATTCTTATTTTCTTTCTCTAAAAGTCTTGTCCTATTATTTATTTTATCCTTCTTTTATAGACATATTTTTTTCTTTTCCTTAAATTCTATCCCAGATTGGTCCACTGCTCACAGTGGCCACTTACTTGATTGGGAATGGTCATGGTTTAAAAGTTATCACAGAACTCTGTGATCCGTCCTGTATGACTGTTAATTAATCTTAAATACTTGCTTTCACAGCACATTCTCCCAGATCTCATGTCATCCAAGGAATTGAGCATTACAGCCAGGTCAAGAAAGACAAGAGTGAGCACCATGAACCAGTGACATGGGCGCCATTAAATGGTCTTTCATAGAATAGCAAAGATCTTTCATTTAATATCCAAGGTTTACATGATATATAATGCCTTTCAGGGGTTCTTAACCAGGGGTCCATGAGCTTGAATTGAAATTGAAAAAAACATTATTCTTGTGGGAATGTGTTGGTGCAGGTCTGATATATTTATTAAATAATACACAATATAGTGTGGACTTAGTAAGGGGTCCGTGGTTTTCACCTGTCTGGTACGGGGTTCTGTGGAACAAAAAGGGTTAAAAACTCCTGATTATAAGGGGACATCATTATTTTATTTTGCTTTATGATTCTATAGCATATTTTTCTTTATTCTTATTATTTCAGAACTCATGGCATTCTAAATTAAGAAAATACATTACAAAATAAATAAGATGTAGTAGACTTTTGGAGAGTGAATAGTATTTGGTTGTGATGCACTTTAGGATATACTAAAATTTAAATCTTTGTATTTTCCAGCATTTTATGTTTTTTAAGTTTTAGTAAGAAAACTAGTTATGAAAGTGTTTTTCCTTTTAATGTGAGGTCCTTGCCTTACTTTCAGTTTCCCATTGGCCATTAACTGCTAGCATGACTCAAAATCCTTGTTAACATTCTTCTCCTTAACAGCATGTGCTTGCTGTGTCTACAGAATACCCCTTCCTCAACGTCTTTCCACTCTCCCTATGTCAAATTAAGATTTCATCCTCTCATAACTATAGCATCTTCTAGTCTTCTATAAGTATAGCTTTAATAGGAACCCTGCAATGAAGTAGCACTAAACTCATTTAACATATGAGGGAAATGTTAAGTAACTTTCCAAGGTCACATTGCTTAGGTATCAACAACTGGGACAAAAACAGGTCTGCTGTGCTCTTAATGTCACAGAGAACTCTGAGTTCCTTCTCTTTCTCCTTCTTTTGTCACCTTTCTCAGAATGTCATTCATTTATCTAATCAGTTATTCTAGGCATTGGGCATACTAACATGAAAGGCAGTTTGAGAAGATAAGTTTAAAAAGGCCTTTAAGGAGGTAGAATCCGCAGGCCTTGGTGATTGACTCAGTACAGGAAATTAAGAGAGTGGAAATGGTATAGGATAACTCTCAAGCATTTAGTTTGAGTGTATAGGTGGGTTGTAGTATGAGTCTCGAAGGTAGTAAATACTAGAGAAGGACAGGAGTAAAAGAAGGTACGGGTGGGGGTGCTGTATAAAATATTCTGATTGTGATGACAACTTCCGGTGGATTGTGTATCAGCTTACGTAAAAAAAGTAGGCTTGGAATATAAATTTTTTTCTTGCTATTGATATATTGAAAATATTAATTCTCTTTAGTCCCTAAGCAAGCACAAAGTATATTGGTGTTTCTGTCTTTTCTTTCCAGCCTCTTTTTTTTTTTAACTTTTGTGAATTTTTATTGCTGTATCGTTGAAATTTGCTGTAAAACTATATTCCCCCCCCATTATATCCAAGGGGTCTTGTAGTTTTTACTGAAAGTATTAGAAGGTCATCTGTGTAATACTATTTTGAATAGAGTGAATGTCTGGATATGTGAATGTAAAGGACCTTATGGTTGAATACAAGGCAGTTTTCAGTTTTATTGCAGACAAATATCTTGAACAGTTGAAGGAACTCTTATTTCTTTGCCTTGAATTAAGTATGAAGATTCAATCCTAAATGTAAATTTGGACAGAATCGTTTTAAAGCGTTTGTTTTCATTTTTTATTGCAAAAGAAATATATGATTATACAGAAATTTGGAAAATATGCCAACAGTTAGATGGTATGATAATTCTACCATTTACTGACAACCATTGTTGATAGTTTGGTATTCTTTTTTAAATCTTATTTTGTACTGTTAATGCCAGTTTTTTAAATTCACTTGTATTATGATCATTTTCCCATATTGCTAAATACCCTTTAAATATATGACTTATATGAAGTTAGATTACTTCCCAGTTTGCTCTTATAACTCATGCTACATAGTTTTTCTTTCTGCATTTATTTTTATACTTATATCTGATATGTTCTTTAGGAAAGATACTAGAAAGCCAAATCATGGGATCAAAGAGTATCAATATTTCTGAGATTTTCAGAAAGGTACTACTATGTACTATGAACAGTATTTTTTTTATTTCTCTAGCAAGAAAATGAAATTGGGAAGAAATGTGAGCTCAAGAAAGAATCACTATGGTCAACTAAAGAAGAACTATCTGTGAGGAAAGTTTTTTAACAATTTGACTTAAATGGGCCATCATCTCATCAATTCCTGTCAATTTACATTTTTAGGATTAACTATATCTCTTTCTATAATTTTGGTCTATTTAATCATTATACCTCCTCTATAGATGGATGGATTATATTTTAACCATGATAGAATAAAAGGAGTATGGAGAGAAGCCTGGGTGTAAGCCCCTGCCCTGCTACTCTTATCAATAATGTGACCTTGCACAAGTCATTTTTACATTTATGAACCTCAAATCTTTTGTTTTTAAAATGAGATTGATACTTTTCCAGCAGAGTTGTTTATATCAAATAGAGGAATGGATATGAAATGTTTATAACTTCTATAGTACCACAAAGAAGTATTAGACTATTGTTATTTTACTGGAGGTCCTGTTTATATTCTCTCACTATGAGTCAAACCTTTTCTTTTGTTTTTCCTCTTTTTTCTTTCCCTGACTAGCTTTATTATAAAATTGTAGTAACCTTGAGCAGCTGTAGAAATGTTATGCCACTAACTAGAAAGTTAATAGTAAATGGCATAAAGCAATGAATCTCATCCAGCAATTGAATGATAACAAGAAGGAATCTTCAGACCAATATAATAACTGTTCAAGTAAATCTTATTAAGGTCTATCTGGAATAAAAAACTTGGCTTTTCAGTTAAAGTAGTAGTTTGTTCAAGATCAGTGATTCACTTTTTGAGATATGAAAAGTAATGAAAAATACAAACTATGGAGAATTTAAGAAAGCTTAATATAGTGGATGACCTATAGAACGGAATATATAAAAATCATCTTGAATATAGTTTTAATAAAAAGACACAGACAATGCTGAAACTTTGTGTCCAGAAAATATATACAGGAAGATAAATTGTTTATTGAGATATTTATTAGATTATGCTAATAAGTTTAAAATACTGTATGGTTTTCAGCCTTCTATTATAGATGAGTATGTTATAAATTTTCCCAAAGTTGTAGGGCACTTGAGTATGTAATTTTCTGAATTTGCAAAATATATTATTTGATTCCAAATACAAAGTTTAGGTAGCAGAAATAAACCTTGTTTATTATTAATTCAAGTATTTGAGACCTTTTTTCTCTAGATCCTTAAATGGCAAGTAATTTTCCTTATAATTTCTCCTCCTCCTTTTCTCTCCATCTTTACTCCATTTAAGAACAATGACGAACTTCAGAGTGATGGTGACATACTCCCAAGAAAAGTGTTACAGACTGAATTTAGATTACTGGTGGTTGGTAACTCTACTTCAAGAATTCCATCCATTGTAAATGATGATTATGGTCAGCTAAAGAATTTTAAGAAATTCAAAAAGGTATTTCTATAACTATATCACAAGAGGGCAGTGTTTGAAATGTTTTTAGAAATACTGTTTGTACTAAATAGTAATAAAAGCCATTTATGTTGAAAGCTGATTTCTTCTGCTTAAAATGGTTAAAAAAAAATTACTCTAGGAAAGACATGAACTGAAAGTTAATGAATATATTGAACACCTAGAATGAAACAAACTTCATTAAACCCTGATTAAAGGGTGCTTTTTACTTGGTTTTCCCCACTTTAAGCACTAGGCTTTCAGCTGTAATGACAGGGTCCTCCCAATTCTAATACTGATCTATGACTATCTGAAGGGTTTCTTTCTTCAAGACTTTGAGAAGATAACAGATTTGTTGAGAAGAACTGAGCACATCCAATAATAAAAACTATAGATTTTTTTTTTTAGCTATACATATATAATTAAAACTAAATATAAATGTATACATTGAGCAGCATTACCATCAGATCTGAGTTCCTCGGTATGGTTAAAAGAATAGTTCTGATCCACTTTGTATTCTTCTGTTTATCCTTTTGTGGCTTATCCTGGGATATTTGCTTCTTGTTCCAGACCTAAGGATAGCCTTTGTTTATATAAGCATTTGATCAGTGTACAGTAATGATTTCAAAAGTTATTTCTGTAGAAGACTGCTTTTCTCTATAACATGATCCATATGATTTTGCTGTGATTATGAGGTGTTGTAGCTTTCTTTCTCTAATGTGGCAATTTACTCATAACATTTTCTCAGTTAAAATTAGTTTTCTGCCTACTATGAGTATCTGAAGAGTTATTAACTTCATTTGACAGGAAGAATCTCTTCTTATTGTGGAAGATGAAAATATCTCCCACTTGCATGGTATCATACCTTTAACATCATTTATTCTTTCCCACCTCATATCTGGCTCCTGGGTAGCTTGGGATCATGCTTATTGTAGTGTTACTTCATGTTCAATAGTATGTTACAAAATCTCGTTAAAAAAAACTCAAAAACACATGCTATTTTTTTTTATTATTATTATTGGATAAATTACCAAAGCAAAAGGAGTGATATTCTCTCTTGGCAGTGGAGTGGTATCTTTACTCTGAAGAAGTATAAGGCAGTGCAGACTTCTGGAAACTGGTTTGGAAAAATTTAAAACCATTAAAAATATTAATATCCTTTGACCAAGGAATTTGGTTTTAGACTATAAAAGAAATTCAAACCAAAATTCTTATAGAAAAATGTTAAACTGGATTACCTCTGTAATGAAATTTGTCTGAGTTGCTTTTTAAATCTCCAAATCAGTCACATGGTTCTATTTATCTTTTTAAAATACCCCTTAATGATGAAAACTAATTTAAAATTCCCTTTATACTTCATAGACTAAATCTTATAATTATGTCCCATAAATTTTTAGGGATTTATTATTTACCCCCTTAATGCAATATTAGCATGTACTTGATATGCATTTTCACATAGAATTTTCCTTCTTACAGAACCTCTTTATTTGTAAACAACTAAAAAGACATTTAAAAGTATAAACAGTTTGCCTCTCCAACATCTCTTGCTAAAGGTTTATAACCTGGAAAATTTTTAAAAGACTCAAATTTGGGGGCGGATGTGGCTCAAACGGTTGGGCGTCCATCTGCCATATGGAGGGACCTGGGTTCGATCCCCGGGACCTCTTGGTAAAATAAAAAATTATGTATATATAGAAGGCGCATGGGCTGCCAGGCTCTGTGTGCTGGTGAGCCGCCAGGCCCCGGGAGCCATGCAGCAAGATGATGATGTAACGAGAGAGACGCAGGGGAGAGTCAAGACGAGATGCTCCAAAAGCTCCAAAAACCAGGAACCGAAGTGGTGCAGATGGCAGAACACCTCTCTCCTACGTCAGAGGTCTCCAGGATCGAATCCTGGTGAAGACTGGGGGAGAAGGATGAGAAGAGATGGCAGGAAACAGACACAGAATTGCCCAGCGAATGGACACAAAAACAGCAAATGGGGAAGGGGGGGTTTAAAATGGATAAAGTAAATAAATAAACCTTTAAAAATAATAATAATAATAAAGCCTATAAGTAATACTGATTAAAAAAAAAAAAAAAAACTCAAATTTTCATGAATACTAGGAAGGCTATAAACTTTGAAAACTTTACAACAAAATATAGTGCTTTAAATTCAAGGTTTTCACATTGAGTTGCTTTAATTGCCAGGTGATGAGCTAAGGCCATTAAAATAAAATAAAAAAATACAAACTCCAAATTCAAACCTTAAATTCTTCCTAGTACATAAGTAAATCCCAGTAGCATGTCTAAATCTGGGTATAGTGATAGCTAGAAGAGATTAGAGTAGAAAACAGGTGGGTCTAGCAGTACAGTTACCTCTCTTATTTTCATTTATAGGATATAAACATCTTTGACACTTGTTATGCATGATTTAGTCTCTGATTTTTAAAAATTGGTCATTTTAATGTAATGTGTTTAACCTCATTACTTTTATTATTTAACAGGTCACATTTCCTGGAGCAGGAAAACTTCCCCACATCATTGGTGGATCAGATCTAATAGCTCATCATGCTCGAAAGAATACAGAATTAGAAGAGTGGTTAAGGCAGGAAATGGAGGTTAGTAGGAAGGGGGCCCAGAAACTTGCTTGATTTGCATTTTGATTCCTTGTGGTTTTCTTAGAGCAAATTCTTCTTAAAACTAAGCTTTATAAGTGACCTAAGATCTTTCAAGAAAACTACTAAGTTACGGAGCATTAAGATAAATGTATACAATTCCATATTCTTTAAGGGAACTCTAGATTTTTCTTTTCGTTAATTAAAATTATAGAACCAAATGATTGAGTTAAATTTACATCCTAATGTAACGGAAGAATAAAAGACTTTAACCACAATAATGTAAAAAGAAAGTAAAGGATAACAATTAAAAGATGGGCATACAATTATATGGAGTATATTACAAATATATCGATTAAATAGTATATAAATAGACTGAGCTTTCTAAATCTAGGAGGTGTCTTTCAACTGTTCATTATTCTCTTGAATATGTTTTGTTTTTTTATTTTTTTTAATTTTCTTACTTTCTCCTCCATGTGTCTTTAACTTCTGCTACATAAATTTCATCCTTTGTTTCTCTGGATTGTATTCTTGGTAATTTCTTCAGATTTTCTTCTAGTTTACTACTTCTCTTTTCAACTCTGTCTGATTGGTTTGTATTCCATCTGTCCACAGTTTTAAATTCAACCTGTTGTACTTTTTCATTTCTATAAGTTTGTTTTGTTTTAAAATCTTGTTTCCTACTAATATATTTAAGCTATTCTTCTATGTCTTTAAACATATTAAACAGGTTTTTGTTTTTGTTTTTTGGCTAATACTACCTATATTACTTTCTTAAGGCTGCTATATCACAAACTGGATGTCTTAAAGCAAAAGAAATCTATTCTCCCATAGTTCTAGAGACTAGAAGTCCAAAATCAAGATGTTAGCAGCACTGTGCTCCCTCTTAAGTTTCCTTTGTTGCCTCTTCCAGTTTCTGGTGATACCAGGTATTCCGTGGCTTGTGACAACATAACTCCAATCTCTGCTTCCTTCTTTATGTGGCCTTCTCTCTGTGTGTCCATGTGTTCTCATCTTATAGGGATACCAGTCATTGGATTGAGGTCCCCCTCTCCCCAATCCAGTATAATCTCATCTTAATTACGTCTGCAAAAATCTTGTCTCTAAGGTCAAATCCTGAGATTCTAGGTAGACATAAATTTGGTAGGGGGGAATTTGGAGGGAATGAGAGGGGAGGGGGATATACAACTTACTATAATACCAATACCTAAAAATTTTGTAGATTTGTTTCTGCTAGTTTTATCTATGGTGCCTTGTTTTGAAGTATATATTTTGTAATCTTTGAATGTAAAACTGTTTCTTTTTCTTGGAACTTGATCTCTGAATTTCTTGAGACCTAAATTGAAATTTAATTCCTCCAGAAAAGATAAAAGTCTTTTTATCTACCAGTCTTGTTCTACCAGCATTAGACCACTTTAAATGAAATTCTCTGTGATTTTTTTTTTTGGATTACCCAGATAGTTAGTGTGCATTTGGACCATAAGCCTGAATGAAAGCCATCTTGTGCTTATATACTTCAAACGAGATTTTTACTTCTTTCTTTCACTCAGTGCCAGGGTTAAGACAGGCAAGTTTATTTCTCAATTGACCTTTGGTGCTGGGGCTTTAGATTTCACAGCTTGTGTTTTCTTTATCACCTACACCCTGTGCAGACATCAAAGCAAAGCCCAGGTTCTCCATGGTTGCAGATATCCACAGCGCAAAAGCTGTCCTTGGTAACCACTGCTAACCTCTGTGTTCTTTATTTTGCATTATTGTGGATTTAGTGTATTCTTCAGCAATTCATTTTTTAAGAAAAAAAATTTTAATAAAAAAGGGTTATTAAGGTCACTTAGGGTTTTTATTGTCAAAAATTGGAAGAATGGAAGCTACTTCCTTCTTTACTTTTTTTTTTACAGAATAAGTGGCTTTATTGTTTTATAAATGTGCACTCCAAATAATTATGGCAGTACAAAAATAAATGCAGAGCAAGTTATAAAATATGTATCCTAAAGCCTAGAAATGGCTAGTTTTACCATTCAGTGAATAATACTCTAGATATCTCTTTATTGAGAAGGGGTAAGTGGCAGGGACAGAGTGGTAAAGGAGGGAAAGAGATTACTAGAAGCAGGTAAAATTGAAGCCATTACTGAATTTGTATAAATATTTTCTCCCTCCAACATATTTCCTAAACGATCCTTCTAAGATTAAGGGGGGTAAAATATGAAAAACATTATGAAACTAAAGTTGGTATTTTTTTTAAAACTGCTTATTTCAAATATGACACAATTTGTTGGCTCCATGTTGTAATGAGTGAGGAAATTATTTGTACTTCCATTTTCCCTCCCCCACCTTGTGACAGTCTCACTTTCCTCTTTTTAGGTGACTTGCATGGAATAATTCTTAAGCCTGAAAGTCAGTAATAATTGGAATATTATTATATTGTGATTATTAATCATGGAGTGTTGATTATTCTCCATTAGTTTTTCCTGGAACACAGTAGATACAGTTCTTTATTTCTAGGAACTTTTCTACTATTACATCTTTGAAAACATTTTCTGACGCTCTACAATTAAGACATAACTATCCTTTTATTGGATCACCTTTGCCCTCTGCATCTATTTTTTTCTGCATTCACTATAGTTTTCTTAAGCCCTTTTACTATATCAGAAATTCAAATTTCAGTTGTGTCTGTTCTATTCCTCACCATCTATGTGGCCTTTGGCAAATTATATACCTTCTTTATGCCTCTGTTTTCTTCTGTGCAGAATGGGAACAATAATAGACCCTCTATTTCATAGGATTTTTGTGAGAATTAAATAATACAATGCTTTAAAGTCTTTATGATAGTCAATGCTAGCTATCACTACTATTTTTTTTTTTTTTTTTTTTTACCGGGAGGTACCGGGGATCGAACCCCGGTCTCTCCATTTGGTAGACGGACACTGAACCTCTTGAGCCACATCCGTTTCCCTCACTACTATTTTTAATTCATTTAGTTCTGAAATGGTGTTATTTCTTGCAGATAAGTTTCTTCTTCTATCTTTTGTATATTGTGTATTCTGTTCCAGTGTCTCCCTTTTTTTTTTCTTTTCTTTTTTTTTTTGCTTTAGTATGTAGAGTAGCTTTGCTGTTTTCATTCATCTTGAAGTTATTTAAAGTGGAATGCCCTGTCCAGACTGTGTACTGTTTAAAGCAAATTTGTGAGGCAATAATTGAGTGTAGTCAAAACTACTTCTAATGCTTTTAGCTTGCCCATAAAGAACAGAATGTACCTTACAGTAAGCATGGCAATATGCTCAAACCAGCAGAGGTACATTGCATGTTCCCTAGTTTATGTGGCCTGAAAACATTTAATCATGAAAGGAAAGGGTCAGCTGGAGCTATGTACAGCTTTTATTGAAAAGCTAGGCTGGCTCTCTTCTGGAATTTGATTTAATTCTCCTATACCAGGGATTATATCCTAATGCCAAAAGACAATAATCTAGGATTTTAGATTGTTTGCCTATTTTATCAGGGAATCCCTGGAGCCTGTGCTTTTGGTCATTGTCAGTCCCACGTATTCCCCTCTCCATTCCAGTTCTGCCTTCCCAGCAGCTTGCCAGCAGTTGTTTTCTCTTCCCTGTTCAGGCTACTTTTTCCCAATTTGGGGCATTAGTAAGAATTCTCAGGAGTTGGTCAATACTGCAGCACCTTTTAGTGATAGTGGCAGTGTTAAGAATGACATTACATAGAACCTTTTGGTTCTTTGTAAAACTGCTGTTCTTGTTTTTTATTTTGTTTTTACTTTTATTTTGAAATATTTTCATGCTTACAGGACAGTTACAAAAATAATTCAAACCCTATACACGATGTGAGTCTATTTAGGTTTATTCTGTTGGAATTTGTTGAGCATGTTGGTATGTATAATGATACCTTTTTGTTAAATTTGGGAAGTTTTCAGCCATTATTTCTTTGAATATTCTCTCTGCCCCTCTGTATCTTCTCCATCTGGGATTCCCACATTGTGTGTATTTGTATGCTTGATGGTATCCCACAGGTTCCTCAGGCTCTGTTTACTTTTCTTTACTATTCTTTTTGTTCCTCAAACTGAATGATTTTGATTGTATTATCTTCAAGTTCACTGATCTTTTCTTCCACCAGTTCCAATTTGCAATTGAACCCTTCTGGGGAATTTTTTATTTCTTTTACTGTGATTTTCAGTTCTGTTTGATTCCTTTTCATAATTTCCATCTCTTTACTGATATATTCTTTGTGTTCATCTATCATTATCCTGATTTCCTTTAGTTCATTGTCTATGTTTTCCTTTAGTTCTTTGAGAATATTCAGGGCCATTTTTTTTTTTTTTTTTTTTTTTTAGATTTATTTTATTTATTTATTTATCCCCCCCTTGCTGCTTGTGCACACCGTGTCCATTTGCTGTGTGTCTTTCTGTGTCTGCTTGTCCCCCTTTGTTGGGTCATCTTGCTGCACCAGCTCACCATGCCACGCAGGCCCCCTTGCCTTCACCAGAAAGTCCCAAGAATAGAACCCGGGGCCCCCATATGGTAAACGGGAGCCCTACCACTTGAGCCATATCTCTTCCCAGGGCCATTTTTAAAGTCTTTGCCTGGTATGTTCCAGGTCTGATCCTCCTCATTGATGTTTTTAATGCTTTAATCTTCTTTGCCTGCACCATTGCTTCTTGTTTCTTTGTATGTTTTATAATCTTTTATTGAAACCTGAACATTTTGATATTTTAATGTGTTATGGCTAGAATTGAGACTCTGAGCCATCTGCCCTTTAAGTTTGTACCCAACTAGTGTTTTCCGTGTGGTTTTTCTTTTAACTTTATTTTGTACATTTAATAATTGAAAGTATAAACAATAATTTAAAAAGAAAATACAGTTGAATAAAAACAGACATTTTTTCAATTAACTGTACTGAATACATGTAAATATTTTTTGAATCATACAATATGTTACACAATATATTTGGTTCATAGTAACACATTCATACAGTATATGTCCTTTTGTGCCTAGCTTTCTTTGTGCAACATAATGTCCTCCAGGTTCATCCATGTTGTCATATACTTTACAACTTCTTTTCTTCTTATAGCTGCATAATATTCCATCATGTAAATACACTACAGTTTGTTTATCCATTCATCAGTTGATGGACACCTATAGAGTTTCCAACTTTTGGCAATCTTTTTTTTTTTTTTTTTAACTTTTGGCAATCTTGAATAACACCACTATGAACATAGGTGTGCAGGTATCTATTCATGTCACTGCTCTCAGTTCTTCTGGGTATATACCCAGTAGTGGTATTGCAGGGTCACATGGCAAGTCTATATTCAACTTCTTTAGGAATTTCCAAACAGTCCTCCACAGTGGCTGTACCATTCTGCATTCCCACCACAGTGAATAAGTGCTCCTATCTCTCCACATCCTCTCCAACACTTGTAGTCCTGTCTTTTTAATAGTGGCCATTCTGATAGGTGTGAAATGACGTCTCATTGTAGTTTTGATTTGCATTTCCCTAATCATTAGTGATGGTAAGCATATTTTCATGTGTTTTTTTGTCATTTGTATTTCTTCTTTGGAAGACTCAGGTCTTTTGCTGATTTTTTAATTGAGTCGTTTGTCTTTTTATGAAGTTGTAACAATAAATATCTCTTTATATATCCGGTATATTAAACACTTATCAGACATTTTATTTCCAAATATTTTCTCCCATTGAGTCGGCTGCCTTTTCACCCTTAAAAAAACAACAACTTCAGAATACATAAATGTTACATATTAAATAGAGTGGATTCCCATATGTCTCACTCCCTACCCCTCCCACACTTTCCCACATTAACAACATCCTTCATTAGTGTGGTACATTTGTTACAATTGATAAACACATATTGGAGCATTGCCACTAACCATGGATTATACTTTACATTATAGTTTACACTCTTTACCTCCCAATTTTGTAAGTTATTACAGAATATATAATGGCCTGTTTCCATCATTGTAATGTCATTCAGGACAATTCCAATGTCCTGAAAATGCTCCCATATTACACCTGTTTTTCCCTCTCCCTCCCCTCAAAACCTTCAGTGGCCACTGCCTCCACATCAATGATAAAAGATCTTCCATTGATAGAATAACAATTACTCTATAGTAGAATAGCAGTAAGAACACTCTAGTCCATCGTTCATTCCCTAATCCTGAGGATTCTGGCATGGTGATACCCACTCTGCCTCTAATTGAGAGGGAGTTTAGATCCCATGGGACAGAGGATGGGACTATTTTGCTTGAAGTTGCAGACTCTGTGTTCCTTGGGATGGGTGTTGTCCATCATCATCTCCTTGTTAGTTGTACTGGGCTTTTTATCCTTTTGACAAAATCCTATGAGGTGCAAAAGTGTTTAATTTTGAGGAGGTCCCATTTATCTATTTTTCCTTTTGTTGCATGTGCTTTGAGTGTAAGGTCCAAGAAACCACCACCTACTACAAGGTCTTGAAGATGTTTCCCTACATTTTCTTCTAGTAGTTTTATGGTCCTGGCTTTTATATTTAGGTCTTTGATACATTTTGAGTTGATTCTTGTAAAAGGGAGTGAGATAGGGGTCCTCTTTCATTCTTTTAGTTATGGATACCCAGTTCTCCCAGCACCATTTGTTGAAGAGACTGTTTTTTCCCATTAGCGTGGGCTTGGTAGGTTTGTCAAAAAACAGTTGACCATATTTGTGGGGTTTATTTCTGGATTCTCAATTCTATTCCACTGATCAGTATGTCTATCTTTATGCCAGTACCATGTTGTTTTGATTACTGTAGCTTTGTAATATGTTTCAAGGTCAAGCAGTGAAATTCCTCCCATGTTGCTCTCCTTTTTTAGAATGCTTTTGGCTATCCGGGTGTACATTCCCTTCCAAATGAATTTGGCAATTGTCTTTTTCAATTCTGTAAAGTAAGCCGTTAGAATTTTGATTGATATTGCATTCAATTTGGGTAGATTGACATCTTCACAATATTTAGTCTTCCAATCCATGAACACAGAATGTCTTTCCATTTGTTTAGGTCTTCATTCATTTCTTTTAGCATTGTTTTGTAGTTTTCTGAATATAGGTCCTGTACTTTTTGGTTAAATGAATTCCTAGGTATTTGAGTCTTTTTGTTGCTATTGTAAATGGAATTTTTCCCCTGATTTCCTCCTCAGATTATTCAGTACTAGTGTACAAAAACTTTACTGATTTTTGTGTGTTGATCTTGTATCCTGCCACTTTACTGAACTCATTTATTAACTCAAGTAGCTTTGTCATGGATACTTCAGAATTTCCCAAATACAGAATCATGTCATCTGCAGATAGTGAGAGTTTTACTTCCTCTTTTCCTATTTGGATGCCTTTAATTTTTTTGTCTTGTCTAATTGCCCTAGCTAGAACTTCTAGTACAATATTGAATAACAATGGTGACAGTGGGCATCCTTGTCTTGTTCCAGATCTTAGAGGGAAAGCTTTCAACCTTTCCCTACTGAGTATAGTGCTGGCTGTGGTTTTTTCATATATGCTTTTTATCATATTGAGGAATTTTCCTTCTATTCCTTTTGAAGTGTTTATATCAAAAAAGGATGCTGGATTTTGTCGAATGCCTTTTCTGCTTCAATTGAGATGATCATGTGGTTTTTTTCCCTTCAATTTGTTAATGTGGTGTATTACATTGTTTGATTTTCTTATGTTGAACCAGCCTCGCATACCAGAAATAAATCCCACTTGCTCGTGATATATAAGTCTTTTGATATGCCGTTGGATTCAATTTGCAAGTATTTTGTTGAGAATTTTTGCATCTATGTTCATTAGAGAGATTGGTCTGTAATTTTCTTTTCTTGTAGTGTCTTTATCTGGCTTTGGTATTAGGATGATGTTGGCTTCATAAAATGTGTTGGGTAAGTTTCCCTCCTCTTCAGTTTTTTGGAAGAGTTTAAACAGTGTTAATTCTTTTTGAAATGCTTGGTAGAATTCACCTATGAATCCATCTGGTCCTGGACTTGTCTTTGCTGGAAGAGTTTTGATGACAGATTTAGTCTCTTTAAATGTGATGGTTAGTTAGGTTCTTATACTTCTTGTAGCATCAGTGTAGGTTGTTTGTGTATTTCTAGGAATTTGTCCGTTTCATCTAGGTTGTCTAGTTTGTTGGCATACAGTTTCTCATAATATCCTCTTACAATCCTCTTTATTTCTTTGGGGTCAATCTTACATTCCCCCCTTTCATTTCTGATTGTATTTACTTGCATCTTCTCTCTCTTTTTCTTTGTTAGTCTAGCGAGGGGTTTGTCAATTTTATTGATCTTCTCAAAGAACCAGCTTTTTGTTTTGTTGATTTTCTCTATTGTTTTTTGTTCTCAATTTCATTTATTTCTGCTCTAATCTTTATTATTTCTTTCCTTCTGCTTGCTTTGGGATTGGTTTGCTGTTCTTTTTCTAGTTTCTCTAGTTTTTCGGTTAAATCTTTGAGTTTAGCTCTTTCTTCTTTTTTAATATAGGTTTTTAGGACTATAAATTTCCCTCTCAAGACTGCCTTTGCTGTATCCCATAAGTTTTTCTAAGTAGTGTTCTCATTTTCATTTTTTTTCAGTATATTTACTGATTTTACTTGCAACTTCTTCTTTGACCCACTGATTATTGGTAAAAGTGTGTTGTTTAGCCTCCACGGATTTGCGAATTTACTTCTTTCCTGTCTGTTAACTGATTTTCTGTTTCATTCCATAATGATCTGAGAAGCTTCTTTGTATAATTTCTATCTTTTTATATTTATTGAGAGCTGCATTGTGCTCTAACTTGTGGTCTATCTGGAGAAAGATCCATGGGCACTTGAGAAAAATGTATAACCCGCTGAGTTTGGATGTAGTGTTCTGTATGTGCCTGTTAGATCTAACTTGTTTATCATATTGTTCAAGTTCTCTGTCTCCTTGTTGATCTTCTGTCTAGTTGTTCTGTCTAATGATGTGAGTGGGGTGTTGAAGTCTCCTACGATTATTGTAGAAATGTCTATTTCTCCCTTCAGTTTTGCCAGAGTTTGTCTCATATATATTGGGGCACCCTGGTTAGGTGCGTAGATATTTATGACTGTTATGTCTTCCTGGTGGATTGTCCCTTTTATTAATATATAATGGCCTTCTGTATCTCTTATAACTTTTTTACATTTAACATCTGTTTTGTCCGATATTAGTATAGCTACCTCTGCTCTTTTTTGGTTACTATTTGCGTGTAGTATCTTTTTCCAACCTTTCACTTTCAGCCGGTTTGTATCCCTGGGTCTAAGTTGAGTTTCTTGTAAGCAGTATATGGATGGCTCATGTTTTTTAATCCATTCTTTTGATGGAAGAGTTTAATCTATTCACATTCAATGATATCACTGTAACTGTACTATTTACTTCCACCATTTTATTCTTTGGTTTTCATATGTCATATCATATTTTTGTCTATCTTTTTACTCTTTTGGTTATCCTTTCCACTATTCTTTCTTATATACTCTCCTCCAGGCTTCTCTTTCCTGTCTTTTTCTTTCAGGTTCTAAGGCTTCCTTTAACATTTCCTGCAAGGTGGATTTTTTTTTTTTTTTAATGAACTCCCTTAGTTTATATTTATTTGTGAATATTTTCTACTAACCTTCATATTTGCAGGACAGTTTTGCTGGATAAAGAATGCTCAGCTGGAAATTTTCCTCTTTCAGTATCTATTTGTGTCATACCACTGTCTTCTCGCCTTCATAGTTTCTAATGTTAAATCCGCGCTAAGTCTTACTGGACGTTCCTTGTATGTGATGGTTTGCTTCTCCCTTGCTGCTCTCAGAATTTTCTTTTTATCTTTGACATTTGACATTCTGAGTAGTATGTCTTAAAGTAGGTCTAATCAGATTTATTCTGATGGGGGTACAATGCACTTCTTGGACATACAAGTTCATTTCTTTCATGAGAGTTGGGAAATTTTCTGCTATTATTTCCTCAAACATACTTTCTGCTCCTTTTCCCTTCTCTTCTCCTTCTGAAACTCCCATGACATGTGTGTTGTTGTGTTTTGTGTTGTCATTTAACTCCCTGAGCCCCTGCTCACTTTTTTCCATTCTTTTCTCTCTCTGTCCTTTTCTCTTCAATTTTAGCTGTTCTTTCTTTGTTATCACTTATTCTTTCTTCTGTCATTTCGAGTCTGCTATTGTATGCCTCTAATGTGTTTTTTATTTCACCTATTGTGTCTTTTATTCCCATGAGCTCTGTTACTTTTCAGTCAAGATTTCAAATTCTTCTTTGCGCTCACTCAATGTCTTCTTGATGTTGTTTATCTCTTTAGCCATATTGTCTTTCAACTCATTAATTTCATTTTGGATATTTGTGCACATCTCGCTAATTAGTTCTCTCAAATCCTTTGTCTCTTGGGGCTTTGATATATTCCTTTTTTTTTTGGCCATGTCTTCCATTTTCTTAGTATGGCTCATAATTTTTTGCTGATGTCTAGGCATCTGATTAGGATGTAGTTTACTCAGATGCTCAATTTCTTTCTCTTTCGTAGGGATTTTGTTGTGAGAGTTGTGTGTTACCGCTGCTTTTTGATTCTTGGTTCGACCTGGATCATTAGGATTGTCCCTGCTAGTTGCTCAAAACTGGGCTCTGGACCCAGTAATTGGTTGCAGACCCGCTTCCTCGGGCCTTGCAGAGGGAGGCAATAAAGGACAGGAAAAGCCTCTAATTTATTTTTAATTTTCTCACGTGTGCTTCCTTGGTCTGCCAGCAGATAGCGCTCTTTGGCAGCCCCCTCAGTTCAATGCCTGGTCAGAGTGTGTTTGTTGCAACACAGGCCGGATCAATGTGATAGAGCTTCCTGTCTGGAGGCTAAGAGCCTTGTAATTCAAACTTTCTCAGAGACAGTTCTCCAGCCTTCTCTGGAAGCCCCCTCCCTTTTCCTGGGTAGGATATATTTCTATTCCCTTCTGTGTCCTCAGCAATCAGTCCTGGTTAGTAGAGAAGGAGATTGGAAGAGTCATATATCTTTAGGCCCTTGCTGGCTCCCAAGGCAAACAATGGTGTGGCCCCACCCTGCCTGGAAGTGCTTGTGGGACACAGCTGAACAAATTTGTGGGTCAGAAGCTGAGTCAGCCTTAAGCTTTGTCCCTCTCCCCTTTTCTGGGGATGTATGTCCTCAACAGCCAGTCCTGGCTAGAAGAGAGTGAGATCGAGAGGGTCGGATTTCTCCAGTGTTTTGCTGACTCCCAGGGCAACTGCATGGTCCCACCCTGGAAGGGCTGGTGGGATACAGCAAACCAAATTTGTGGGTCAAAATCGGAGTCAGCCTTAGGCTGTGTCCTTTTCTCTTCCCTTTCCTGGGGTGGTGGATACCTGGAGCCCCCTTTTGTCTATAGCCGCTGGCCCAGAGGCCTGAGTATTCTAAAGTGTCTTTAGTGTGTGGGAGGGTGCTGGCAGCAGCAGCCGCTGGTTTCAGCTCACAGTTCTGTCGTCATGATTCCTCTCCTTTGTCCCTTTCTCCTCTGGGTGGTGTCCAGCCTTTGCCTACTGTCCTAAACCCTAGAAGATCTTTTTCCAGGCGTTTCAGCCTGTCCTCTAGCTTATTTTTCTAGAGAAGAGAGTCCCATGTCTTTCTAGTCCACCATCTCCTTGGGAGTCCTCCCAACTAGTGTTATGACCGAGCCTTCCTTGAATGCCAGGAGCTAACTCATTAAAAAAAAAAAAAAGAAAAAGAAAACACCTTTCCCAGTCTTTGTAGATTGACCTGTGGAAGGACTCTCTTCAGGGCTATCCATGCAATGAGTTTGGAGAATAACTCAGCATAGGGGCCTCCTTGATCCTTTCTGTGCATCCATCTTTTCTTGGGCATACTTTTGTGGCCCTAGGAATTCCCTGGTTTACACAGTTCTGAATGTCCCTTCTTCCTTTTCCTCACTGTCCTGGGCATTGCATTGTATGTCCTACAACCAGCAATCCCTTGCCTCTGGCAGCCACTGGGCTGCTGTTGCCCAGCATTCTGTAGAAGAGCTTCGTGAGCTGACTTCTATACACAGAGCAAGTTCTGGGACAGCAGGTCCCTCAGGCCACCACAGGCAGATAGGGCCAGACATACATGCTCCCAGTATGTGTAGGAGGGTTACTCTGTTACCTCCTTACTGGGACCAGGAATCCACAATGGGAGAATAGGCTGGCTCCACACTGAGCTGGTAAGGGCTGAGGGAAGGATCAATCAGCGTACCATAAAATCCTACCACTTTTAGGTAGCTTTTTTCTTGATTCGGCCCTGTTACTGCAGTAGAGCTTTCTGGAACTTTGTAAAAGATGTTTTTGCTACTTCTTGTTGGGATTGTCTAAGCTTCTCTGGGGAAACAGAGTCCTGAGTATCTCACTCTACCATCTTGATCAGGGCAGGGCTCAGTTTTGCACAGCCACTTTTTTTTTTTTTTTAAAGATTTTATTTATTTATTCATTTATCCCCCCCTTGCTGCCTGCGCTCGCCGGGTCAGCCAACCATGCTGCGCAGGCGGGCCCGCCCCCACCAGGAGGCCCCGGGAACCGAACCCGGGGCCTCCCACATGGTAAACGGGAGCCCCACTGATTGAGCCACAGCCGCTTCCATGCACAACCACTTTTTTGAAGTCCGTGGCATGGGGTTATATTTTTCTCTTTTGTTAATTAAAACTGCTGAATTTTGCTGTTTTTTGGTGAGGGAGAAGTTAAGAGAATTATGATCAACTACTAGTTTTTTCTTGGTTTTTATATATTTATTTTTGGAGTTAGGAGAGAGCGAGTCTTGTGTTCTGGATTTATTCACCCAAATCTCTTTTCTTTTTGTTAGAGCAATTGTAGATGCTCTAGGTAGGATTTATTCTTTTAAGAAAATAAACTTGGCTTTCTTCTGCTGCATGGCTGCTGCTTATATACCTAAAATTACTACTACATTGATGACTCATTTTCCTAGGTTTGCCCCAGCCACTCTTTTTATATCAAGGGTTCTTAACCTTTTTTGTTCCATGGACCCCTTTGCCAGTCAGGTGAAATGGACCCCTTCTCAGAATGTAGTAGCAGATAGTTTTATGACACTCAACTAGCATCGGGTCTAACAACTACCATAATTTTGAAGTATGGATGAGTTTAAGTGATTTTTTGAGATATGCAACAACTGTAATGTGATATGAAATGAATACTACTATAATTTATTGCATACATTCATAAGTGAAGGAAATGCTAGATTTCAGTTAGAAGTCAGAGAAAATAAGGATAATAAGTTGATTTTTTTCAATTCAAGCTCATGGACCCCCTGAAACCTTTCCATAGATCCCTTGTGTTATATATTCCCTGCCTTTTGTTTTTTTTCAATCCTTCTTTGTCTACTTCTGTGGACTGGTCTTTGTTTTTATAATTGCTTGGTCAATTCCTAAAGTATTCCTTATATTAGGACATTTTCATTCTGTGAATCAGACACGGTAATTCTTTGAAAAACTCTGTCCAACCTGATTTGAATTTTGAAAGATTATCAGATAGTGGTTCTCCCAAACCTTTGGAAAATGCCAGTAATATGAGGATTTCTATTTCTTGATACTACTTAATGTGTTATTTTACTGAATATATGAAACAAAACTGATTGTTCCTTATTGATTTTTCTTTACTCTGCTGTAACTTTAAAATTAGTCTCCCCTGCCAGGAAACTTCTAAGAATATATAGGATGATACCAGCAACTTTTTTTGACAATTGCTTTATGAACATGCTTTCCCATTTACATTCTGTTATAGCTATTAGAAAATGTGGGGAAAAAAAAGATTTTGTTTCATTTTGACATCTCACTATGTGAATAGAAAATCATTCTAAGATTGAATCTGTGTATGTCACTGTTCTAGGGTCTTTCCAAAGACTCAGAAGCAGTCTGGCAGACTAGGTAAGAGCTCGTGCTCATATTCAGGTAGACCTAGGTCAGATCTCAGCTCTTCCATCTTATAGCCTTTTGATCTTCCACAGGTTATTAAACCTCTTGAACGCTCTGTTCTCTTATTGGCTAAAATTGGGAAAAGAGTGTAATTGTAGGTAATGAAGTTACTTGAAGATTAAGTGAGATCTTTTGTAAAGACTTTAAAATATTATTTGGTACACAGTAAGTAGACAAATATAACTATCAACAATAAAAATAAACAATATCTGCATTCAAGAGACTTATGGTCTTTTAATGAGAGTATGATAAATTATAAATAATTAGAATTAGAAAGACTTTGTTAAAGAGGTGAAGAACATGTTCCTTGACACGTAGTAGATACTAAGTAATTATTGAAGGAATGTGCCTTGAAAGATAGATGAGGGAAGAGGAGAAAAAGGAAGTACCATTCTGGGCAGAGGGAGAAACATAATAAAAAACAGAGAGGTTCGCAGGATACCTATTAGGAAGTGATTCTGGTTTTTTTTTGTTTGTTTTATTCTTTGCTTTTTGGGGGATGATTTTGTTTTAACTGGCAAATAGGGTCCATGAAGAGGCGGGTGAAGAGTGATTGGGAAAATAGAATGGAGCCAGGTTATAAAGAACATTGTACACTTTAAGAGTCAGTCTCAAGAGTTTGTGCTTTCTTTGGTGGGTAGGGCAAGTCACTGAAGGATTTTAAATGGCAAATGATAGGATCATAACTGGACTTTAGGAAGATGCACCCAGCATAGGGGTTTTCAAATGTTAACTCTTGGAGTTGCTTTAGAGGTTTGGTGAGTTTCTATTTAAAACTACTTTGTGGGTGAGGTAATTCAGAAGCAGCTTCTTAGCCCTCGATTTGGGGTGGGGAGGAGGGGGAGCTGCTCTGGTTGAGGTGGGGTACCCTCCTAGCACCTTCTCCCAATGGTCTGACCTCAGAGCACTGAAACTTCGTTTGATAAGAATTTCATTTTGGAAGAACGTTTAAGAACTCAACAAACTAGTAGTAATATATTGGCTAGCTTTGGAAAGGAGATTGACTGGAGAAAGTAGTCTAATAAGAGGATTTTTTCAATAATCTTGGCATGAAGTGAAAATGAAGAGGATCTTTTGGAAAAGAGATATTGTAGAGGCAAAAATTCATAGGATTTGGTGATGTACAAACCCCAAAGGTGACTGACCGTCCACTATAGCAGTATATTAACTATACATTCACCCTTGAGTAAATGTTTGAAATTTTTTTAACTTTGACAGGTACAAAATCAACATGCAAAAGAGGAGTCTCTTGCTGATGACCTCTTCAGGTAAAGTTTAATTTCAGCTTTCTCATGTATCTTTGAGAGATGTAGAAAAATTCAGTTCTATCATAGAGATTAAATATTTATTTTTTCTCTCCTTATAAATAGGCACTTAGTCCCTTCACCTAAAGGGTGCTTTTTATTTTCTTTTTTAACATATGTATTGTTTTTACTGCTTGAGGACCTCTTAATGGGGGTTTACTAGATATAGCCTCAAGGTTTGGAGTGGGGATGATTCTATTTTGCTGTATCACAGGTACTTGTATGCCTGTATGGGGTCATTCAGGCAAAAGAAATTACCTGAGATGGGTGAAGGGCCTATATATTTGTGACGTTTTCAGCAATGAGCAGAATCATGAATGAATAGGTTTTGAATTAAGACAAGTAAAATCCCAGACCATTTGTTTAGTTTTCATTGGTACATGTTTAAAAACAAAAGGCTGGATGAGAATTTCAAAGCACGTATTTGGGGAAGTTTTAGAGGAGGGGGTGATTATAATTTAATTTTGATTTAACACATTTTTAGCATTTTTGTAGGCTCAACAAATAATTACCTCTAAATGCTCCTAAAATATTACATTACAGGTCGATACTGGCTAGGAGAGATTAATATTTTCCAATTTAATCATTGACAATATGAATCATTGGTAAAAATGTTGACAAACAATATTTCTTTCCCCTAGATGGACACATCAGAATATCTGGTTGCAAGCTACATTTGTTGAACTTATATAGGAGAAAATTTTGTAAAAGGATAATTACATTTTAGGTTCATTATGTACTTTTGTGCAAATGGTATACTTTAGTTTTTTCCTTTTGGTCTGTCCCCAAAACTGGAAAAAGTGTAAACACATTTTGATTTTATAAATGTTTCATTCATGATTTTGGTGCACACAAGATATTATTCTTGTTGCTGATGGTTTTGTTTTTACTAAATATTTATCAAAGGGATAAATGGAAGTGAAAGATGTCAGTGCTTAAATCTGATCCTATGGACAAAATTGGCATTCTCATGCTGTTTGCCACAATGTGTGGCTATATTTTGAAAGCCCTTTAACTTTAAAAATGAAAGAAATGTGATCATTTATTTAGATTATCATTTAACCCTATTTCTTTATTTGCAGATATAACCCTAGTGTAAAAAGGAGAAGATAACTGAGGATTTTATAAAGAAGCACAGAAAAACATTTCCTAACAAGCATTTACTTCATTCTTCCTGAAGTATATGCATATAGTGTACAGAAAGGATTTAAATTACAAATATTTTATGGCCTAACTTTGTTAAATAAAAAACTCCATTTCTTTTGTGTGTAACAATGAATGCTGTCTGTTTTCTTTTCAAATTTATCATTTTATCTTATGGTAAATTTTCTTCATTTCTAAAAGTGTTTTTTTATTTATTGAATAGTTAATATAGTTATAGTTCAAAATTCTGAAAGTATATAAGGATAAAGACTGAAAAGTCTCCTTTCCACTGTCTTCTAGCTACTTGGTTCCACTCCCCAGAAGAAATCCATAACTATTTCTTGTGAGTCTTTCCAGAGATTTTTAATGCATATTCAAATTTCTGTGTATCATTTTACATAACATCCTAACAAATGATAGCATAACACACAGTGTTGTGTACCTTGCTCTTTTTCACATAATAGATTTGAAGATCATAGGTATATCAGAACATTTTTTTTTCTTCTTTTCATTATGCTGTAGTCTTCCCTGAGCTGACCCAAATGAAATGGATTTCAGTGTTGAAGATGTCACCCACATAGAATTCTAGCACTGGAAACTGAAGGCAATATAGAAGACCATCGTGTGGATGAGCTCACCAGAACAGTGAAGGCCTATACACCCTTTTTGATGGTCTCGCTGAACTGGGTGTGCCTCTGTTTTGAGCTTCTTAGAGTCCTAATGTTCCCATCAGTAAAATAGAAATGGTAAGACTGTCTCCTTTCTACCTGAAAGGGAGATGGTAAGAAAAAAAAATGGATGTCTTTTTTCAAATTTTGTTAATACATTGGAATTACAGTGAAGTCTTTTTATCAGCTCTAAGGACTTAAACATTATGCCCCAGAAAGCAGAATAAACCTTTTATACTGGCTTAAAGCGTCCAGGTGTCATATAGGTTCTCCCATCCTAACAAGTTTACCTTTTTAGGTTCTGAGAGAGAATGTAGCATGAAAAATCATAGCATAAATTAACATGTACTACTGCTAGGTTTTTCTGGAAGATTCAGTATTCCCCAAACTCAAGGGAAGTCACCACATTTAAGTATCTGGCTCAGAAAAGTTCTACTTTTACCAGTCTTCAGAACATATTTCCTTTCAGGGGATAGTTTTTAAATGTCATAGCTTTTCTTCTTAGTTTTATTCTCAGCCATCATTATTCCTTCAAATTCTTTGTTCAGGAAACATTATTAAATGTGTATTGTATATAAAGCATTGCCCTCCTTAACACTGAAAAAATCCACAGATTAATGAGTAGTGGTCTCTGCTCTGTAGGAAATGACAGTCTGAATTTTTAAATTCCCTTTAAGTTTGATTTAGTGTAAAAAGTATTGTGAAATAGTTGAAGCTTCCCATAGCTTTACATAGATGCTTCAGTGCTGCTCAGTCTTTAGAAGGCTGTTAGCTCTGACCTGAAGAACTTCAGTAACAGCCCTCTTTTGGTAGGGTGTGTACATTTTTGCCCTGGCCTTGTTAGGGATGTTTTCAAAGCCTTTGGGGATGGGGAGGGAAGCAGATAATACGCTGCCTCCCTTTCTCTTTTAATCAGATGCATGAGAACTATGTCCCCTATTTCTAGCCTAGGGTTTTAGGAGCTAGATGGGGGAGGAGGTAGCCTAGGGTTTTGACCACAATCAGCATTGTCCATACCTTAGCAGCACTTTAGGAGTGGCATGCCCTCTTCCCTTTCTATTCAGTATTCCTCCCAGACTTGTTTGTAATTCCACAACTGAAGCTTTGTCTTTGGTGTACATCTGGTTATCTGGATTTTAACCATGACCCTAATTCCTTCCTAAAGGGTTGCATCACGTTGCGACTTGAGTCAAGTCTCCTCTCTCAAATTCAGCAAGACCATCTTTATAACTTGCTTCTGAACATTTTTGCCTTTTTTATCAGGTTATCAATTGTGAATTTATCAGCATAAAAATATTGAATCACCCTACTTCCCTTTATAAAGGGTTGATATGAGTTGGGCAAAGGTATTTTACTGCTCTAAACAAGAACTGAATGTCACTTCTGATCTGTCACTGTGAAGACTAACCTTGCAAATGGGGGGAACAGCACTTATTAAAATGGAGTATCAGCTTTGTTAGAAGGTAGTGCAAGGCCTTAAATGTCAGACCAAGAGGTCTGCATTTTATTCTAGGTAATGGGGAGCTGTCAACAGTTTTTGAATGGGGAATTCAATATCGGTGTGTTAATTCTGTGTAAGTTATATTAGGAAATGGAGACTGGAGGTGTACATATCTATACATAACCCTGACTGAATCAAACAGAAAACACTGGTATTTGTAAGCAGGAAGGGATTTAAGACAAGGAATTGTGTGCTTAAAATAGACTGGGAGCAAGTTCTAACCTGGACCTTCAAGAACAATTCTCAGAACAATTTAGAACAGACCTACTCACGGAGCTTCTACCTCTGATGTCTCACTGGAGCTGTGTGTTTAAGAATACATTGTGTACCTATGGTCCAGAGAGCAGGAAGCTGAAATCCAGAAGTGCAGCTGCTCAGTTGTCTGGAGAATGGGGAATGAAACAATACCGCATGGTTTCCTTGTTAACAGAAAGAGCAAAGGGAATCAGGAAGCTGGCCTCTACCTCATTTTCACCTTCCAAATTTCAGGAGAGTGCATCTACTTGGAAGGAACTAATGATTATGGGTCTAATTGTGTCCTCTGAAAAGATATCTTGAAGCTCGAACCCCCAGTACCTGTGAATATGACCTTATTTGGAAATAGAATCATTGCAGAAGTAATCAAGTTAGATGAGGTCATTGAATTAGGGTGTGCTCTAATTCATTATGATTGGTGTCCTTAGAAAAGACAAAGACAGACACAGAGAAGAGAATGCCATGTGAACACAGAGATACAGGGGCAACAGAGGCAGAGGTTGGAGTTCTATCACAAGACAAGAAAAACCTGGGACCACCAGACACCAGGAAGAGGCAAGGGAGGATTCTTTCCTAGAACTTATAAGAGGGAGTATAGCCCAGCTTACTCCGTCATTTTGGACTCTATCCTCCAGAACTGTGAGAGAATAAATTTCTGTTGTTTTAAGCCAGCCAATTTGTGGTATTCCTAAGAAACTAATACCCTAATTAACCTATTGGCAAGTTCTGCCTACTTACAGGCAGAATTCTAGATGCAAAGGGAGTCAAGGAAACACAGTTTTAAAGCTTCTCAGCCTCTCTAGGGAGTGGGATGAGGTGAGCCAATCTATGATTACTACAAGGCATCAAGATCAACTAAGCGATTATGGAAAGAAATTTGGGAAATAATGGTGATGAGAGTACAACATTGTGAATGTAATTTATGCCACTGAATTATACCATTAAAAATGGTTAAAATGGCAAATTTTATGCTAAATTTCACCACAGTTTTAAAAATGTACTTTTTCTTTGAATGGCTGGTATATTGTTTGTCCCCTTTAGGAAAATAAAGAGATGATTCAAATAGTATACAGGTTATGAACACTTAAATTATAATTGTAGTGACATTGGAAAGAATACTGGGCAACTTAGAGGCAGAATTGACAGGGCTTATTGATTGATAAAATGTTAGCCAGAGATGTAGATGGATGTTTATCAATTCTATTAAAATTTTTAAAGAACAATTGGGTTCACTGATTTTATCTACTGGCTTTCTCTATTTTGTTAATTTCTTTACTTCTATTTATTTTGGATTTAATTTGCTCTTATTTTTCTAGCTCCTAAATGTGGGCACTTAGATATTGGCTTTAAACCTTTCTTTTCTACTATCAGTATTTATTTATTTATTTATTTTTATTTATTTTTTTTTTTTTTAAGATTTTATTTATTTATTCATTTATCCCCCCCTTGCTGCTTGTGCTCGCTGGGTCAGCTAACCACGCCGTGCGGGCAGGCTTGCCTTCACCAGGAGGCCCCGGAAACCGAACCCGGGGCCTCCCATATGGTAAACGGGAGCCCTACTGATTGAGCCACCGCCGCTTCCCATATCAGTATTTAAAACTATAAATCTCCCTGTATGTACTGCTTTAGTAGTATGTGACAAATTCTGATTTTTTAAATCGCTCAGTTCAAAATATTTTCTAATTTCCTTGTGATTTCTTCATTGACAGGTATTATTTAATATCTAAATATTTGTCCATCTATCAAAATGTACACTAGTTTATTGCTATTTATTTCTATGTATTATGATTTCTAAATTAATCCCACTGTGGTCAGATATCATACTCAGTAAGATTATAATCTTTTTTTTTTTTTTTTTTTTAGATGATACAGTTTAATAATTTTGATGATATTTACCATGTCCTGTGTCCATTACTGAAAGGTAATGAAAAACCTTCCCCATGACCACCAAACAACCCATTAGATCTTGACTGTTCCCTTCTCCCCAGCCCCCCAGGGCCCATGATACCCCCCTCTCCTAACCCATGGAATGTCAAGATTCACAGTTACATGCCCTGGGGATTTGAACCAGCCCTTCCTAATCCACCCACCCCCCAGTGCTGTACCACCAAACCCAGGAACACCACCACCACTCATCTGCCCCATCCCCCAACATGCAACCACACTCTATCCCTTTACCATAGATTATGTCCATATGGGAGATGGCTCAAAGCCTGCTCTTCTCTTACTCTCCTTTGTTAACCTATCTTTCAGACAATGGTTCTCAGAGACTGCTCACTTTCCTCAGTTCAGATCAGTGAGGTCATATACTGTTCATCCTTCAGTGCCTGGCTTGCTTCACTCAACATAAGGTCTTCAAGATTCATCCACGTTATTCCCTGTGTTAGCACTTTGTTCCTTCTTACTGCTGAGTAATATTCCATTGTATGTATGTGCCACATTTTGCTTATCCATTCGTCTGTTGATGGGCACCAGGGCTGATTCCAACTTTTGGCAATGGTGAACAATGCCGCTATAAACATTGGTGTGCATATATCTGTTTGTATTTTTGTTTTCAGTTCTTCTGGGTATATACCCAGCAGTGGAATTGCTGGATCATACGGAAGATCTATTGCAAGTTTTCTGAGGAACCGCCAAACTGTCCTCCACAGTGGCTGGACCATACCGCAGTCCCACCAGCAGTGGATGAGGGCTCCTATTCCTCCACATCCTCTCCAACATTTAGTGTCTCCTGTTTTTTTAATAGCTGCCATTCTGATGGGTGTAAGATGGTATCTCATTGTAGTTTTGATTTGCATTTCCCTGATAGCAAGTGATGTTGAGCATTTTTTCATGTGCTTTTTAGCCATTTGTATTTCTTCCTTGGAGAAGTGTCTTTTCAGGTCACTTGCCCATTTTTTATATGGGTTGTTTGTCCTTTTATTTTTGAGGTGAAGGATTTCTTTATATATGCAGGATATTAGGCTCCTATCAGATATATGGTTGCCGAATATTTTTTCCCATTGGGTAGGTTGCCTTTTTATTTTCTTAATAACATCCTTAGAGGTGCAGAAGTTTAATTTTGAGGAGATCCCATTTATCAATTTTTTCTCTTGCTGCTCGTGCTTTGGCTGTGAAGTTCATGAAACCATTTCCTATTACAAGGTCCTGTAGATGCTTCCCTACATTATCTTCCAAGGTTTTTATGGTTTTGACTCTTATATTTAGATCTTTGATCCATCTTGAGCTGATTTTTGTATAAGGTGTGAGATGGTACTCCTCTCATTGTTTTGGATATGGATATCCAGTTCTCCAAGCACCACTTGTTAAAGAGGCCACTATCTCCCAGCTGAGTGGGTTTCGTGGCCTTGTCAAATATCAGGTGACTGTATATATGAGGAGCTATATCGGAACTCTCAATTCGGTTCCATTGGTTAATATGTCTATCCTTGAGCCAGTACCATGCAGTTTTGAGCACTGTAGCTTTGTAGTATGTTTTAAAGTCAGGTAGTGTGATACCTCCAACTTCATTTTTCTTTTTCAATATGTCTTTGGCGATTTGGGGCTTCTTACCTTTCCAAATAAATTTTGTAGTTAGTTTTTCCAGTTCCTTAAAAAATACAGTGTTGATTTTTATTGGGATTGCATTAAATCTGTAGATTAGTTTGGGTAGGATAAACATTTTGATGATGTTTAGTCTTCCCATCCATGAACAGGGAATATTCTTCCATTTATTTAAGTCTTCCTTGATTTCCTTTAACAGTGTTGTGTAGTTTTCTCTATATAAGTCCTTTACATCTTTAGTTAAATTTATTCCTAGGTATTTGATTCTTAGTTACTATTGTAAATGGTTTTTTTTTTTCTTTCTTGATTTCCTTCTCAGATTGCTCGTTATTGGTGTACAGAAATGCTACTGATTTTTGAGCATTGATCTTATAGCCTGCGACATTACTGAACTCCTTTATAAGTTCTAGAAGCTTTGTTGTCGATTTCTCAGGGCTTTCTATGTATAGGATCATGTCATCTGCAAATAATGAAATTTTTACTTCTTTTCCAATTTGGATGACTTTTACATCTTTTCCTTGCCTCAGTGCTCGAGCAAGTACTTCTAAGACAATGTTAAATAGGAGTGGTGATAGTGGGCATCCTTGTCTTGTTTCTGATCTCAGAGGGAAGGCTTTTAGGGTTTCACCGTTGAAGATGATGTTAGCTTTGGGTTTTTCATATATACCCTTTATCATATTCAGAAAGTTTCCTTCTATTCCTATTTTTTGCAGCGTTTTTATCAGGAAAGAGTGCTGTATTTTGTCAAATGCTTTTTCTGCATCTATAGAGATGATCATGTGATTTTTTTCTTTCAATCTGTTTATGTGGTGTATTACATTGATTGATTTTCTTATATTGAACCATCTTTGCATAACCAGGATGAAACCCACTTGGTCATGGTGTATAATCCTTTTGATATGTTGTTGAATGTGATTAGCAAGTATTTTGTTGAGGATTTTAGTATCTAGGTTCATTAGAGAAATTGGTCTGTAATTTTCCTTTCTTGTGGTATCTTTGTTGTTTGGTTTTGGTATTAGGGTAATGTTTGCATCATAGAATGAGTTAGGCAGTATTCCTTCTACTTCTATTTTTTTTGAAGAGCTTAAGCAGGATTGGTGTTAGCTCTTTCCAGAGTGTTTGGTAGAATTCAGCTGTGAAGCCATCTGGTCCTGGGCTCTTCTTAGTTGGGAGGTTTTTGATGACTGAGTCTATCTCTTTACTTGTAATTGGGCTGTTGAGTTCATCTATTTCTTCTTTCATCAATGTCGGCTGTTTGTGGGTTTCTAGAAACTTGTCCATTTCCTCTAAATTGTCATTCTTGTTGGCATATAATTTTTCAAAGTATCCTCTTATGATACTCTTTATTTCTGTGGGGTCAGTAGTGATATCACCTTGCTCATTCCTTATTTTATGTATTTGCATCTGTTCTCTCTTTTTCTTTGTTAGTCTGGCTAAGGGTTTGTCAATTTTGTTGATATTCTCGAAGAACCAGCTTTTGGTTTTGTTTATTGTTTCCAGTGCTTTCTTATTCTCTATTTCATTTAGTTCTGCTCTAATCTTTGTTATTTCCTGTTTTCTACTTCCTTTAGGTTTAGTTTGTTGTTGTTTTTCCAATTCCTCCAAGTGTGCAGTTAGGTCTTCAATTTTAGCTCTTTCTTCTTTTTTAATATATGAATTTATGGCTATGAACTTCCCTCTCAGGACTGCCTTCGCTGCATCCCATAGGTTTTGATATGTTGTGTTGTTGTTTTCATTAGTTTCAAGGTAGTTACTGATTTCTTTTGAAATTTCCTCTTTGACCCACTGTTTGTCTAAGAGTGTGTTGTTTAACTTCCATATCTTTGTGCCTAACCTGTTTCTCTGGCCCTTATTGATTTCCAACTTCATTCCGTTGTGGTCAGAGAAATTACTTTGTATAATCTCAATCTTTCTGAATTCATTGAGTGTTGTTTTGGGGCCTAGCATGTGGTCTATTTTGGAGTATGTTCCATGTGCACTGGAGAAGAATGTAAATCCCGCTGTATTTGGGTGTAGTGTTCTGTATATGTCTATTAAGTCCAAATCTTCTAATGTATTGTTGAGTGCCTTCGTTTCTTTATTGATTCTCTGCCTAGATGTTCTGTCTAATGATGATAGTGGTGTGTTGAAGTCCCCTGCTATAATTGTAGAGGAATTTATTTCTCCTCTTAGTTTTTCCAGAGTTTGCCGCACGTATTTTGAGGCACCTCGATTAGGTGCGTAAATGTTGATGATTGTTCTCTCTTCTTGAGAGATTACTCCTTTTACTAATATGTAGTGTCCATCTTTGTCTCTTACAATAGTTTTGCATTTAAAGTCTATTTTGTCTGATATTAGAATAGCTACTCCTGCCCTTTTTTTGGCTATTGTTAGCTTGGAAAATGGTTTTCCAGCCATTCACTTTCAGCCTCCTTGAATCCCTGGGCCGAAGGTGGGTTTCTTGTAGACAGCATATAGATGGATCATATTTTCTTATCCATTCTGCCAATCTGTGTCTTTTGATTGGTGAATTTAATCCATTAACATTCAGTGTTATTACTCGTAACGAATTTCTTACTTCAGTCATTTTTTCTTTGGGTTAATGTATGTCATATGTTGTTTTGTTTCTCTTTTTGAGTTTTCAGTTGTTTTTAAACTCTCCTCCAACTCTCTCTCCTTTGTTTTTTCCTTTCAATTTGTAGAGATTCCTTTAGTATTTCTTGAAGTGCTGGTTTCTTCTTGACATACTCTCTTAATTGCTGTTTATCTGTGAATATTTTGAACTCTCCATCATTTTTGAATGCCAATTTTGCTGGATAGAGAATTCGTGGCTGGAAGTTTTTTTCTTTTAGTGTTTTGACTATGTCATACCACTGTCTTCTTGCCTCCATGGTTTCAGCTGAGAAATCAGCACTTAATCTTATTGTGCTTCCCTTGTATGTGATGGTTCTCTTTTCTCTTGCTGCCTTGAGTATTTTCTCTTTGTCTTGAGCATTGGACAGTTTGACAAGTATATGTCTTGGAGTTGGCCTGTTGGGATTTATACTATTTGGGGTGCGCTGTGCTTCCTGGATCTGCACATCCATCTCTCTCAATAGAGTTGGGAAGTTTTCAGCCATAACTTCCTTCAACACTCCTTCTGTTCCCTTTCCCTTCTCTTCTCTTTCTGGGATGCCCATAATGCGTATGTTTGTGCATCTTGCATTATCGGTTAATTCCCTGAGACCATACTGGATTTTTTCTATCTTTTTGTCTATCTTTTCTACAATCTCTTTGATTTCAACTGTATTTTCTTCCATATCACTAATTCTTTCCTCTGCCTGTTCAATTCTGCTGCCATGTGAGTCCAGCGTCTTTTTCATTTCTTGACTTGTGTCTTTGTTCGCCATCATATCCATTATCTTTTTAGGTGTGTTAGCTATTTCTTCAGTATGTTCTCCCAGTGTCTTCTTTATATCCTTAATCTCTTCCTTCAGTTCTTTAAGTTGGTCCATGATATTTGTTTGGATAGCTTTGATTAGTTGTTCGATGTACTGCATTGCTTCCTGGTTTTTATTTTGTGCACTGGACTGGTCCATGTTTTCCAGTTTTTCAGAGTCATTTGTATTTTTCTGTTGCCCTCTGGTCATCATATTATCTTGATGGGTTTGTTCAGTTGATTAGCTTTTCTCTATGCTCTAGAATTTTATTTAACTGTTGGTTCTGCGTGTGAGTTAAGTTTTCTCTTTGGCAGTTTTTCTTCTTATTTTATTTCCTTACTTCTTTCTATGTTCCGAATCTCCACCGTTCGGTTCACGCCGCCGATCTGCGCAGATAGATGTCCCAAGCTTCTCACTCCAGGCGTGCACAGCACAGACCCCCGGGCAGGACCCCGTCCCTAATCCGCCTTGCTCTGGGAGCTTGCAGTGTGTGCCCTCCTACACCAACGCCATCTTCCCAGCTCAGATTATAATCTTTTGAAGTTAGTGAGACTTGTTTTATGGGCAAGCACATTTTTGGCCTATTTTGGTGATTGTTGTATGTGCACTTAAATTGTGTATCTGCAGTTCTGGTCAGTGATTCATAGTGCTATTGAAATCTTTTATACCCTTTTCCGACTTTTTATCTACTTGTTTGACCAGTTACTGAGAGAAAAATATTAAAATCTCCAACTATAATTGTGGATTTGTCTCTCTTTAGTTCCATCAATTTTTGTCTCATCTTGAAACTTAAGTATTAGGTGCATACACATTTAGGTATGTCTTCTCGTTAACTAAACCTTTTAGCATTATGAAATATCTCTATTTCTAGTACTATTTCTTGCCTTGACGTCTCCTCTCTTATAATTAGTCTTTGCAAATATATCTTTTTCTGTCCTGTTACTTATAACTTATTGTTAACTATATTTACATGAATCTCTTGTAAACATGTTGTTGAAGCTTACTTTTTTTAATCCAGTCTGATAATCTTTGCCTTTAATTTGGTGGTACTTAGCAATATAATTATTGATAATATAATATACAATGTGTACATGTAATATAATTTACATGTAATATAATAATTGATATGGTTGCAGTGAAGTCTCTTGCTTTGTTTTTTGTCCAATCTGGTCTTTTTCTCCTCCTTTTCTGTCTTCCTTTTGGATTAATCAAGTATTTTTTAGCAACTATTTTATCTCCCTGTTGGCTTTTTAGCTACACCTCTTTAATTTTTTTTTTTAGTAGTTCCTATAAAAATATGCATCCTTAATTTATCACAGTCAACCTTTGATACACATGGTGTGGTTTCCTTTTTACTTAGCCTGTTTGCAGTTCATTGAGTTTCTTGGATCTGTGGGTTGCTTTTAATTTTTGAAATCAAATTTGCAAATTTTTCAGCTTTTAATTCTCTAAATTTTTTTTTCTCCCCCCATCTCTACTCCTGTCTTCCTGGATTCCAAATTTGTATGTTAAGACACTTGATAATAATTTTTAATTAATAGTTTTTGTTTAATTTTAAATTTGACAGTTATTTTTAATTCATTTTTTTGTGATTTATGTTATTCTTTTGCCTTTTTTTTTTTTTTTTGCACTCATCCTTTTCCAAAGCTATGTCATTAAATTAGTTCCTTGTTTTTCAGTCTTTTACCTCTCTGTGCTCCAGTTTGAATAATTTCTAACAACCTGTCTTCAAGCTCATTGGTCTTTTTCTACACTTGATCTTAGCTAAAAGGCCAAGAAGGGATGATATTGTTCTTCTGTAGTGTCATGTATTTTGCTTTTACTTGAGGATATATGCTTCAGCTCTACAATGTTCATTTGTCTCTTTAGAGTTTGTGTTGAGATTTCCATATCTGTTCATTCATTATGTCAACAGTTCCTTTGTTAAAGAGTGTTGAGTTTTATGTTTTGGCAGTCAGTTATTTTACAGGCAGATCAGTTTGATCCTGGTGAGGCTTAGATTTAGAATAAGGTGGTTTAGAGGAACTCTGTTCCTAAGGCATGGCCTTTTTGGTATTTCAATAGAATTCGTGGGGTGTTGAGCAAAGTCTCACTATTGTGGATGGTCAGAACACCAATGTCTCCAAAACTTTGCTCCATTCAGTCTCTAGCCTCCAGTAGCTAATCTCTGTCTTCCAAGCCTCATGGTTTCTTTCTTTTTATTCAGTTCAGTATTTAGCCAGGCTTAAGGTGATTTTCATGCAAGTTTTTGGTGCTGCTTCTCTGTACAGTCCTCCTCTCCAATAATTCCATCTCTCTGAGCAACCCTGAACTGCAATGTTTTTCCTCACCCAGAGACATCATTGCTCTTGGATTGGGCTCCACTTCTTGTGTTAGTTTGGAAAGTGCCCTCAGGAAGAAAGCCAGGATGACTGTAGAGTTTATCTCCACTATGTTTCTTCTAAATATCAGCCCTGGGCTGCTGTCCTGTGCCTGAACACATTGCTTTAATTGTTTTTTAAGAGTTCTGTATTTGAGAGTCTGCAACTACAAGCAAGAAAGTCCCATCCATCTGCCCCATGGGATCTACACCCCCTTTCAATTAGAGGTCGAGTGGGCATCACCATCACAGAATCCTCAGGATTGGGGAATGGATGATGGACTAGACTTACAGTTGTTCTACTGTAGACTTGTGATCCTAACAATGGAAGAACTTTTTAGCATGGCCGTGGAGGCGGTGGCCACTGAAGGTTCTGAGGGGAGGGAGAGGGAAAAATAGGTGTAATTTGGGGGCATTTTTGGGACTTGGGAATATCTTGTAATAACATAAAAATGTGCAGGACAAAGTGTAAACTCTAATTTACAGTATAATCCACACTTAGTGGTAGTGCTCCAAGATGTGTTCATCAATTGTGGCAAATGTACCACACTAATGAAAGATGTTGTTGATGTGGGAAAATGTGGGAGAGCTAGGAAGCGGGGCACATGGGAATCCCCTATATTTTTTGTGTAACATTTATGTAATCTAAGATTCTTTAAAAAATATAAAAGTATATTAACAAAAAAAAGTTCTGTGGTTGATTATAGTGAAGGATAAGTTCAATTTCCATTCCTCCATCATGACTGGAACCAGGAGTCCTCACTTTTGTTTAAATTTGATAGTTATTTTATTAATTCATTTTTTATGATTTATGAGTTGTTATTTTACCCTTTTTTGCCCTGATCCTTTCCCAAAGATACCATTTATTTATTTTTTTTTAATTTTATTTTATTTTTTATATTTTGAAAGATGCTTAGATTACATAAATGTTACACAAAAATTACAAAAATTACAGGGATTTCCATGTTCCCCACCTCCTACACCTCCCATAACATCCCACATAAACATCTTTCATTAGTGTGGCACATCACCTGCAATGGATATTAACATCCTGGGGCTTTGCAGCTAAGCATGGACCATAGTTCACATTGTAGACCACACGCTCTACCACACAGTTCTGCATGTTATATGCTGATGTAAAATGGCCTATATCTGTTGTTGTAATGTCACTCAGGATAATTCCCAAGTCCTGAAAAAGCACCTGTATAACAACTGCTTTTCCATTCCCTGCCCCAAAAGCATCCAGTGGCCACTGGCTCTACGTCACTGTTGTAATTTCTTCCATTGCTTGAATCACATTATGTCTACAACAGAATACCATTAAGTTCACTCTAGTTCATAGCTCTTCCCCCAATCCTGAGGAGTTTGGGATGGTGATGTCCACTCCACCTCTAAGTGAGAGGGGCCTTATATCCCATGGATATGGTAGATGGGATTATCCTGCCTGCGGCTGCAGGCTCTCTCCATTCCCTAGGATGGCCGTTGTCCATCATCGTCTCCTTACCAGGTGACTTGGGTGAGCCCATTGAGCTGTAGAGTAGGAGTTGCAGCTCCACCGAGATTCCAGGCACAGCTGGCACATGGGCAGGCCAGAGGCTCCAGTCTGTGGAAGTACACCTACAAACCCCAACATCACATATAGGTTTGAATAGAAGGGAGTGATGGACCATGTGCAGGTAGGACTTATTTGAGTCCAACTCTGTCACTCTCAGGAGCACAGATTCCAAAGTAGAGCCCACTGATAAGGTGTCAATCTCTGGAGCTATCCCCCCTTATATAGGACCTGGGTGTCTCCAGAGCCCTCAGGAGCCCCTCTGTGTGGGATAATATCCATTTTGGTGTTCTATGAGCTCCTACTGAGGTGTGCATAAGTGTTACCTGTGGGATGACCTCCCGACTCTCTTTGAAGTCTCTTAGCCACATGAACTCATGTGTCTTTACCTTTTCCCTGTTTTATTCATGATCTTTTTCCAGTCGTATTGCCAGTTGGCACTTAGTATTAATCCCTCGTTGCCAGGGAAGCTCATCCCCGGGAGTCATGTCCCATGCTGGGAGTAAGGTAATGCATTCATATGCTGAGTTTGGCTTAGAGAGAGGCGACATTTGAGCAACAAGGAGGTTCTCAGGTGGCAACCTTTAGGCACCCCATAACAGTAGGCTAAGTTTCAATTACAAGAGCAAAGACTCATAAGGCTAATCATCAATAACAAGAACCCATCAGTGGACCCTCCTCCTTTGCCAGATACTGCCCCTACACTTGGGGGACTGTTTCTGCTCCCTTGGAGAATGTGGCAGAGCTCTCCAGGCTGGGAATTCAGTATTCCCTCATTTATTGAGTGATTGTCTACCCACTGTGACCATGCCCCACCCCTTAATCATTTGAACAATTTTATATATCTTTCATTTATATTCAGGTGATCTTCCTCCCATGAAACCCCCATACCAGACACCGCCCACCAAGGATCCTCTCCTTCCCCCTCTGTAACCCTTTTGTGATCCAAACCTTCCTTGAAGATGAAGCCCATATAATAGCCAAATACAATTAATAGGAAAATGAAATAATAAAGATAAGTTTAAATATAAGAGCTAAAATACATGGAAAGTTAAAAAAAAAAAAACACTAGAAATAAAATTAAAGGATTGGGATATTCAAAAAATGGGGGGAAAAAACAGAAAAATTGTTTTTAAAAAATTTTTGTAAACATTTTCCTTCTTATCAGTGCATTATCAGGTGTCCAGTCTGTACTGTGGCACCTGCCCCCTTCCACTCCCCAATGTCTCCTAAATTTTCATTTGATTTTCAAGAAGTTTTAGGTCACAGCAAAGTCACACACAGAATACTAGAGACTCTCATATATCCAACCTCGTTCCCCTTTCCTCACCCCATATTAAAACCTTTTTTATGTGGATGGTAGTATTGTTACAACTGTTATACAGATAGTGAAGCATAGCTACTAAACATTGTCAATGGTTTACAGTATTTTATAATTTAGATGGTACAGTTTAATAATTTTTGATGATGTTTACCATATCCTGTATCCATTACTGTAAGGTAATGAAAAACATTTCCCATGACCACTAAATACCCCTGTTTGATCTTTTCTGTTTCTTCCTCCCCAACCCCCTGGGGCTCATGACACTCCCGTCTTGACTCATTGGATGACAATATTCATAGTTACATGCAACAAGAGGTCTTGGCATGCTGATTATCCTCTCCTATTAGGATCCACCCTTGTGCCTAAGAGACACCCATCTGTCTGTTTCTGGGTGAATCGGTCCTCCCAACAATGGGGGTCCATCTCCTTCCCACTCACCGTGTGGGTCTCCACTCCCTGACACAACACATTATGACAGGATGAACACTCACACACTCCCCAGAAGCCTACTCCAGATGCACCCCTTGCTGAATGCCCCCCCCAACCTACACCCTAAACCTGTGACACTACCTTCTCATACTGCCATAAAAGCATTCCCACCCCTGCACTTTCAATATCATACCCACAAAATCCCATATTCACCTAGTCCCCCTCTTATCTCTCCCCTCAGTATCCTGGGTATTCTAACCCACCCTTCCTAATCTACCCACCTGTCAACCCTGCACCACCAAATCCATTAATATCACTACCCACCAGTCCTATCCTTCAATATGCAACTATACTCTATCACTTTACCATAGATTATGTCCATATGTGTGATGGCTCACAACCTTCTCTTCTCTTTCTCTCCTTTGTTAACCTATCTTTCAGACAATGATTCTCAGAGACTGCTCACTTTCCTCAATTCAAATCAGTAAGGTCATATACTGTTCTTCCTTCAATGCCTGGCTTGCTTCACTCAACATAAGGTCTTCAAGATTCATCCACGTTATTCCGTGTGTTAGCATTTTATTCCTTCTTACAGCTGAGTAATATTCCATTGTATGTATGTACCACATTTTGTTATCCATTCATCTGTTGATGGGCACCAGGGCTGATTCAAACTTTTGGCAGTTGTGGACAATGCCCCTATGAACATTGGTGTGCATATATGTTTGTCTTTGCTTTCAATTCTTCTGGATATATACCCAGCAGGGAATCGCTGGATCATATGGAAGATCTATTGTTAGTTTTCTGAGGAACTGCCAAACTGTCCACCACAGTGGCTAGACCATTCCACAATCCCACCAGCAATGGATGAGGGTTCCTATTCCTCCACATCCTCTCCAACACTTATAGTCTGCTGTTTTTTTAATAGCTGCCATTCTGATGGGTGTAAGATGGTATCTCATTGTAGTATTGATTTGCATTCCCCTAATAGCTAGCAATGTTGACCATTTTTTTCATGTGCTTTTTAGCCATTTGTATTTCTTTCTTGGAGAAGTGTCTTTTCAGGTCACTTGCCCATTTTTTAAATGGGTTGTTTGTCTTTTTATTTTCGAGGTGTAGGATTTCTTTATATATGCAGGATATTAGGCTCCTATCAGATATATGGATGACAAATATTTTCTCCCATTGGGTAGGCTGCCTTTTTATTTTCTTAATAACGTCCTTTGAGGTACAGAAATGTTTAATTCTGAGGAGATCCCATTTATCTATTTTTTCTCTTGCTGCTCGTGCTTTGGGTATGAAGTTCATGAAACCATTTCCTATTTCAAGTTCCTGTAGATGCTTCCCTACATTATCTTACAAGGTCTTCATGGTTTTGGCTCTTATATTTAAATCTTTGATTCATCTTGAGCTGATTTTTGTATAAGGTGTGAGATGGTACTCCTCTCATTGTTTTGGATATGGATATCCAGTTCTCCAAGCACTACTTGTTAAAGAGGCCACTTTCTCCCAACTGAGTGGGGTTGGTGGCCTTGTCGAATATCAGCTGACTGTATATGTGAGGAGCTATATCGGAACTCTCAATTCGGTTCCATTGGTTAATATGTCTATCCTTGAGCCA
>JAKSZT010054487.1:37280047-37378295 GCA_026826555.1 Tolypeutes matacus | reverse complement strand
TAACCACGCCATGCGGGCGGGCTTGCCTTCACCAGGAGGCCCCGGGACTCGAACCCGGGGCCTCCCATATGGTAAACGGGAGCCCTACTGATTGAGCCACAGCCGCTTCCCTACTGATTTCTTTTGAGATTTCCTCATTGACCCACTGTTTGTCTAAGAGTGTGTTGTTCAACTTCCATATCTTTGTGCTTAATCTGTTTCTCTGGCCCTCAGTGATTTCCAACTTCATTCCGTTGTGGTCAGAGAAATTACTTTGTATAATCTCAATCTTTCTGAATTCACTTAGAGTTGTTCTGTGGCCTAGCATGTGGTCTATCTTGGAGTATGATCCATGTGCACTCAAGAAGAATGTAAATCCTGGTGTATTTGGGTATAGTGTTCTGTATATGTCTATTAAGTCCAGGTCCTCTAATGTATTGTTCAGTCTTTGTTTCTTTATTGATTCTCTGTCTAGATGTTCTAATGATGATAATGGTGTATTAAAGTCCCCCATTATAACTGTAGAGGCATTTATTTCTCCACTTATTTTTTCCAGAGTTTGTCTCATGTATTTTGAGGCACCCAGATTAGGTGCATAAATGTTTATGATTGTTCTCTCTTCTTGAGAGATTACCCCTTTTACTAATATATAGTGTCCATCTTTGGTTCTTACAATAGTTTTGCATTTAAAATCTATTTTGTCTGATGTTAGAATAGCTACTCCTACCCTTTTTTTGGCTATTGTTAGCTTGTAAAATTGTTTTCCAGCCATCCACTTTCAGCCTCCTTGAATCCCTGGGTCAAAGGTGGGTTTCTTGTAGACAGCATATAGATGGATCATATTTCCTTATCCATTCTGCCAATCTGTGTCTCTTGAGTGGTGAATTTAATCCATTAACATTCAGTGTTATTACAACAAATTTCTTACTTCAGCCATATTTTCTTTGGGTTAATGTATGTCATATGTTGTTTTGTTTCTGTTTTTGTCTTTTTAGTTGTTTTTAAACTCTCCTCCAACTCTTTCTCCCTTGTTTTTTCCTTTTGACTTGTAGAACTTCCTTTAGTATTTCTTGAAGTGCAGGTTTCTTATTGGCATACTCTCTTAATTTCTGTTTATCTGTGAATTTTTTTTTTTTTTTTAAGATTTTTATTTATTTATTCATTTATCCCCCCCTTGCTGCCTGTGCTTGCTGGGTCAGCTAACCACGCCGTGCGGGCGGGCCTGCCTTCACCAGGAGGCCCCGGAAACCGAACCCGGGGCCTCCCATATGGTAAACGGGAGCCCTACTGATTGAGCCACAGCCGCTTCCCTCTGTGAATATTTTGAACTCTCCATTTTTGAATGCCAGTTTTGCTGGATAGAGAATTCGTGGCTGAAGTGTTTTTCTTTTAGTACTTTGACTATGTCATACCACTGTCTTCTTGGTTTCAGATGAGAAATCAGCACTTAATCTTATTGTGTTTCCCTTGGATGTGATGGTTCTCTTTTCTCTTGCTGCCTTGAGTATTTTCTCTTTGTCTTGAACATTGGGCATTTTGACAAGTATATGTCTTGGAGTTGGCCTGTTGGGATTTATAGTTTGGGGTGTGCTGTGCTTCCTGGATCTGCACCTCCATCTCTCTCAAAAGGGTTGGGAAGTTTTCAGCCATTATTTCCTTCAACACTCCTTCTGTTTGCTTTCCCTTCTCTACTCCTTCTGGGATGCCCATAATGCGTATGCTTGTGCATTTAGTGTTGTCGGTTAAATCCGAGTCCCTGCTGGATTTTTTCTTTTTCTCTATCTGTTCTACTATCTGTTTGATTTCAGATGTATTGTCTTCCACATCATGAATTCTTTCTTCTGACTGTTCAAATCTGCTGTTATGTGAATCCAGCGTCTTTTTTATTTCTCGGATTGTGCCATTTATCACCATCATATCCGTTATCTTTTTATGTATGTTTACAATTTCTTCAGTATGTTCTCCCAGTGTCTTCTTAATATCCTTAATCTCTTCCTTCACTTCATTAAGTTGGTCCATAATATTTGTTTGGGCAGCTTTGATTAGTTGTTTGATGTTCTGCATCTTTTCCTGGTTTTTAGTTTGTTCATTGGACTGGTCCATGTCTTGTTTCTCAGTGTGGTTTGTAATTTTTTGTTGCCCTCTAGTTATCATTCTATTTTGATGAGTTATTCGGTTGATTAGCTTTTCTCTCTGCTCTAGAGTTTTATTTAGCTGGGGGTTCTGTGTGTGTGTTAAGTTTTCTCTTTGATACTTTCTCTTATTTCCTTGCTTCTTTCTATGTTCCCTTGAAGGCAAGAGAGTAGGGCCAGAGGACTCGAAAGATGTGAGAAAGGAAGAAGAATAATAGTAAAATTGATAAAAGTTAGAAGAGGGAGCTGTATAAAACTTAGTGAAATGAATATTTAGCTATGTAGGCAGTGTAGAGTAATAGGAAAAAAAGTGGAGTACCTACAATGGACTGGGAAACCAAACAGGAATATATATATATATAATGATTTAGAAGGCTAGAATAATGAGGAGGGAGAAAAAGAGTAAAGAAAGGGCTGAAAGGAAAAAGTTAATTAAAAAAATAAGAAATCAGAATAGATAGAATAGAAATTGACACCCTTAAGTTGTGGACTAATGAAAAAACGTGGCATATAAGAACCACAACAGAAAGCAGAATGCAGAAAGATGAAGGAAGAGAGAGAGAGAGCTTGGGATACAATATCAATATAGATAATGGGAAATCACTGAAGAAGTACAGCAAAGAAGATACAAGCTAGCAGCACCTAATTAAAAAAAAATGAAAGAAAAAAGAAAGAGGGGAAAGAAAGAGGAAAGAAAAGCAAGAGACAACAAATAAAGAGAAAAACCAAACAATCATATAAGCAAGCAGTCAACTCTAAGGAATAACAGTGTTCCTTCTTGGGCCCTTGCAGAACCTGCTTGTATTTATCAACCAATTGCCCTGCAAGGTTCTATCTGCAAGTTTTGAGGCAGATTTGAGATATAAAACTAAATTTAAAAGAAAAATTCATTTTTTATTTTTTAAAGTGATTTTTTTTTTTTTTTTTTTTGCAAAATAAGGGACCCAAAATATGTCCTCTTCTAGACCACCCCTTTCACTGAGGGGACCCTAAGTATGCTCGTGGACACTAATGAAGCATTTCCCACTTCCTTGCCTCCCCAGGGGAGCTGAAGCTCTGATGCTAGTCAGTGCAAAAAGATAAAAATGGCTGACTCCGCCCCCTCTGGAGCCAAGCCTCAGTGTCACCGGACTGCTGGGTAAATCAGGCTTCCTCAGTAGATTCTCCTCTCCCCTCAGCCTGGTGCTGCTTCAAGCCGGCTTATCTGCTCCCCAAAGCTATGAGGGGGTCCAGGCAACCAAATCAACAGAAAGGAAACTACTCTCCACCTTCTGTCAGAACCCTCCCCCTCTCGGGGAATGCTCCCTCTCACCGGGTTGCCGGCAGTGGTTGGGAAGTATCCTTGAGCAGCTAGGTTAATCAATCTTCCTCAGGAGATTCACCACTCACCTCAACCTGGTCCTGCTTCAAGCCAGCTATTTTGTTCCCCAAAGCTGCAAGGGGTTCCAAGCAGCAAAATCCACAGAAAGGAAAGCCCTCTCGACCCTCCACCCAAATCCTCCTACTCTCGGAGAACGTTCCCTCTCACCGGTTGCCACTGGGAGCCACGGCTCAAACCAGCCTCTTCCCCTGAGGTGGGGGCTCAGCCATCTGTGTTAACCTCCATGGGCAGGGTTAAAACTCATGAATCTCTACCAAGCAATCCACCCCGCTGAGCTGCCGTGCGCCCACAAACCTCTAGCTCCGTGCGCCCACAGCACAGACTCCCGGGCAGGACCCCATCCCCAATCAGCCATCCTTAGAGAGCTAGTCAGCGTATGCCCTCCTAAACGCCATCTTGCCTCTCCCCTCCAGAGATACCATTTTTGACTAGCCTGGGTGGAGAGTAATTCAATAGCAGATTATCTGTGAACCTTTTTCCACATACTCTTCTCAGGATAGTATGAGGGACGCTGGCCCTACCCGCCACCCCCACCAATTGTATCAAGTTGCATTTTTAAGACTATAACCTAAACAGAATGGCTTTATGCAATATGAGTTAAGAACCCTATAGCCAAGTTAAACTTAAAAATGATACTTTAAGTCTTTTTTGTTTCGTTCTGGCTGCCTCAGTGTTGCAGAGGCTGCAACTTAAAGGAACTTGCTTTAATTTAATAGCAGGATTTATTTAGAAGAATTTTCTCCACCACTTCTCAGTGACTGTAATATTTTATATCTTTCAGTGAAGAAAAGGCTTGAATGTTATACTAACACAGGAAATGTTAAGTTATCAAAGATGAAATTACTCACTGGGTTTACCTAGGGCCCATAAAGTGCTACCTGCTGGGCAAGAAGGCAAGCCTTTGGGACACAAAAGGATGAAAATAGGTCTTAGCCTTCTCTAGAACCCACCCTTTACAGTCATTATTTTCAAGTTAGAATTGACATTAAGAAAACATCCAATTTAACTCATCATTCCGAGCTCAAAAGAGCAGGTAAGCATGAGAGTACTGAATCAAGTGCAGTTAGAGGATATTAGACCATTTCAATAAAGTGTGAAATTAGTTTTTAAAAAGTTATAGTAGGAAACTAAAACTGGATTACATAGTTTGTAATATCAAGTTAAACTAAATCAGATTTGACAGTTATCAAGAGTCTATGAATTTATCTGAAGCAGTTAGTTGGTAACAGCAAACAATTCAATTCAATTTATGGATCTCTACTAAACTAAGCATGTAACACTGCAATCAAATGGACAGAAAAATACGCTTTAGTCCACTTTTTAATTCTTGGAAAAATAGAATTAACACATTCTAGATTAAATAAATTTTACCAAGAAAAGACTGAGATATTTAATTTGCCATGGAAAACTTGAGACTTAAAAATTCTGAGGGTTTATGTGACAATACAGACTACAGTAAACACACCTAAATAAATATAAACGAAGAGTAAATAAACTCAATAAGTAACCACAGTATGAGTCACTATGTCATCTCCAACAACCAAACGTGAAGGTTAGAATTTCAAAGTAATAATCACCTTGGGAATGGAACAAATAAGTTTTAGCCATATTTTCAATTTTAATTTAATAATTCTAGCATTATCCAAACAGTATATGATATAGAAATATTTACCATTCCTACATATCTTAGTGTCAGTTAATAGAAATTAACTCAATATTCACACAGGGATAAGCAGTTCCATCAGCAATTTATTGAATTGCAAATTAGTGAAATTAAGTGTTATGGTAATTAAAAGTAGAGAATAAATCTCCATGAAATATCTTGGCTGGTTCTGGTATGTCTAAATATATGCCAGCATTATTAGACTGTTTAAATTATGAGAAGCTAAGAAAGAAAGTACCTGTCAAGGTAAAATCTTTTCTTTTAAGAGACTATCACATCTGGTAATAAGTTAGAGTAATACAATTGATAATTTCAAAATAAATAAAACCTGAGCTTTAAATGTTTATTACCCTGCCCCACCCAGCATACATACCTGATACACATTTTCTTTTAGACCAGTGTGTCTCAAACTTTAATGGACATACAAATCCCCTGGAAATCTTGTTAAAATGGACATTCTGATCCTGGAAGTCTATTATGGGGTGTGAAAGTTTGCGTGTCAAACAAGCTACATGTGAAGTAGTTACTTCTGATCCTTGGACCACCTTTTGAGCAGCAAGGTGACCCGGTATCATAGTGAGGACAACTTCTGGCCTAATAACTGTATGGTTTTACAGATTCAAGACTAATATTTTGAAATCAAACATAAGAGATAAACAAAAATAATTACAAAAATGTAAGCCTTGGAAAAAAAGAATGTTTTAGTTAAGTGACAGCTTAAAGTATAACAAAGAAATTGGCGGTGTTTCTACTTGTCTGACAGTGACACCTTTGATATATTACAGTATAAATCAGGATACTATGTTATTGTAACTTTAAAAAATGAGTATACTATAGCTTGAGGTTCTCCTCCAGTTAATTCAAGTCCAGAAAATTCAAGCCAGTACACTGCAAAACCACTATTTAAAAATCTTTAATGGTAAACTGTCCATAGAAAATTACTTGTAAACTTGCTTTAAGCTATCCCATCTCCTCCTCCTCTTTCAACAAATAGATGCTGTTTTTTCTTCTGCCTTGTAGCTAAACAGTGTGTAACACCCAGGGCCCCTCCTTTTAAAAATCGAACAAAATTGTCTCCAACCAATGGACCCAATGCAAAAAGGTTGGCTTCTTTAATGCACTCATAGGTATATGCATCTATTTCCACAGGATTACCCTTACATGTGATTGGCTGACTTGAGTTATGGCCTAGGTAACACCCTTGCTCCTTCAGAAAAGATAGATTAGGATGAGAACCTATCAATACTACTGCTGCAGAGAGCTTAAATATTTTCTTCAATCCAGAGATACTTTGAAGAATGCATTTCATGTCCGACTTAAAGGAAAGCACATGGTGCTCAGGAAAACTGGTATAATCAGATAAAAGATTCGAGTCTACAGAATAAGACTGAGTACACATCATATGATATACTTTATGGTATTCGGGATAAAGCTTTTTGGGAAGCTGTTTGAAAATTAAGCTTGGGTCAGTTACTCGTCTGCGAAATACGTGAATCACAGGGATATTATTGTTGTAAGCACACAGTACTGCATCAGCTGCAGTAAGCCCAGAACCTATAATTAACACTGGATCCACTTTGCCACGGAACTTTCCTTTACTTATAGCAGCTCCAAATTCAGGCATTGAATGAAACACAAAAGGAAAATCTTCTCCTTCAATTTCCAAATGGGTGGGAGAATCCAATGTTCCAGTTGCCAGAGCTACATTTTCAGCAAAGAGACAGAAGGGTACGTGAGAACCATCAGCTATTCGCTGATAACCCCTGATTTCCCAATTTCTCTTGATAAATTTTGCTTTCTCTATCTGTAAATGTTTTGTTGAAACATCTCTGTCTTGATCATCATCATCATCTTGATCTCTGTAGAGTCTTGATACTGAAGTTATGTAAGTATTCTCTTTGAAATTCTTCTGAAGACCCATAAGTTTCACATAATGTTTATAGTAGCGAGCTATTTCTTCTGGCATAACTCGATCCCCTTTTAGGTTCCTTAAAAAGGAAAAGAAAATATATCCTATGATGCAGAGTATTTTTAGTTTCCACATGATTCTTACTTCATCTAGTAAGCTTATTTTTTAATTCCTCTTGTCTCTTAGCTACAAATTATCATAATACTTTACAAACTAAGGAACCTTCTTAGTTAAAAATCTTAATAGATTCATTTTATCAATAGAGGAAGTCCCATGAAGGCAGAGACCATATAACACATCTTTTTTCTCCCAGTGCCCAGCACAGTGTCTGCTCAAATTAGCTGCTTGATAAACTTTTATTAAATAAACGAAGGGATTAAGTACGTGGGATGTCTGAAAATTAGACTGCTAAATAATCTATATTACAGTTGTGAAATATTACAGATCTAATTGCAATACATATGCTTCCTATAAGATTACATATACCATCTTGACAAGATTTTTAGACAGTTGCTTTCTATCTTCCTAATGACCAAAAATAATTCAGATCATAGTCTTCTGCTGAACAATAATATCTTGTATTTAGATAAACAGAATAATATTTCTCTCTGTTTTCCTACTCAGAGATCTAAAAATCTACTCTTTATTAAAAAATAATACACTAGAACATCTTTCATTTTCAAGCTGTACTTTAAAGCAGCAGGCACAAATATCCATAAACACTGTGCCCCAACTAGAGATAAGTAGCAGTAAAAACATACCAAATCATTTGGCATAATTCAATATAGCCTGTAATTGGAATAAATTCCTAATTTTTAAAAATTTAATGATTATAAATTAAGATTTAGAATGTATTAACTCTCAATTTTTATGAAAACCCTATGTAGTAGTTACCACGTATCTCCATTTTACAGTCTAGGAAAATGACAGCTTAAGTTATTTGTCCAAGATCACAACATTAGAAGTTACAGAGTCAAGGCTCAAAACCATGCCAATCTCTAGAGACCAAAGAGTCTACTCTTAACATTATGCAAAGGCCAGAGCTAAAAGCTAATATTTATCACAAGATTCATTTTCACATACTATGTCAATATAAAGTATGCATAATTTAGAAGGACTGAACACTTCCAATACACAAATTGTAAAACTTTCCCTTTCTTATCTACATCACAGAGGAAAAATGTGTTGAGCAATTTCACTTGTTTACTTATAAAAATCAAGAACTTCTGCAATTTGCTTGATTTTGCAACCTTAGGTTTCAAACCCATATATAATTCCTTTTTAAAAAACCAAAAATGAATTTTTTGAAAGTTTTAATCTCAGTTATACCAAAGCTACTTTAATTTGCTCTCTTTAAATCTCTTCAAATTAAGGAGAATTTCTATGGATTAACATATGGTTTCTAGCAGGATGTCAAGCATTCAAAACTTTTCTAACAAAGGTTAAGTAACTTCATGCTTTAATTACTATTTCTGTAAGTAGTCAAATTAGAGTAGATTTTATCAGTAATTCCTATCTAATTTAATATTTGATATCCTTGAAAACGGTAGTGCTTTTCATACTTCTCTTTACAAATTTTGGGTTCTTTCTCCCTGCAAAATAAACTTGTATACTTCCAAGCTGATTTTTCTTCTCAGTTACTCCTACTTTCATATTTATGATTACATGTTCTCAAGTAGCCAATCACATCTCTCTATTGACCCAGATTCTAGTTTTACTTCATCATTCTAAATTGTGAATCACACACATACTTCTGAAAGTCAAATACTTTAGGTATGTACACATGAGGTATGCATACATAAGATATATATTCACTCTTAAAAATAAGTAAATAAAAGAGTGGGTAGAATGTGTGTGTGGATGAGAAAGTTAACAGAGAGAGATTTAATAGGGGAGTGGGATAAATCCATGAAACACAAAGAAGTCACAGGAACCTAATCTATGAACAATCCATTACCTCTCTGCTTAGTTTAATAACATCTCTAAATGGAAACTAGCTAATTACAATCACTGCTGCAAAGAGAGGTTTTTATTTGAAAGACATGTACATCTGTATTCATCTAAAGCATGACCATAAATAATTTGAAATTTTCCCATAGTCTTTTTTCACTGTACAGCAAAGAATATTAATGCAGCCTGATATTTACCTTCGTTTGCTAGATACCCAATCCTTAAATTTAAGTCCAGGTAGCTCCATCCAATTTCCAAAGCTAATTGTCAGCATGGAACCTTCCATATCCTATTAGAATAGAAAAGTACAGTCAAAAAAACATATTTAAGCAGTAAATATGAATTTTTCTTTACCAGACCTATCTCATTTACAATAATCAAGACTCTACACATCAGGGGTTCTTAACAAGGGGTCTGTGAGCTTGAACTGAAATTCAAAAAACATTATTCTTGTGGGGATGTGTTGGTGTATTAAATAGTACACAATATAGTGTGGACTTAGTAAGGGTCCCATGGTTTTCACCTGACTGGCAAAGGGGTCTGTGGAACAAAAAGGATTAAGAACTCCTGCTCTACATGCCTATGCAATATTGCTAGCTTTAGTCTATGATCAACATGAAAATTCAGGTGCATAATATCAATTTAGGGTAGAAATCAATATTTTCACTTTTTAAATAAAAGGAAAAAAGTTCATTAATCTCCAAGTTTACCTATCTTTCTATTTTAATATTACTGCCAGATTTTTAAAAAACTGGCAGAAAAATTCAGCTTCTCTACCTTCAATTATAATTTGTTAAGACTAGGACAAGGCTGATTTAGATACAACACATTTCAGCCTAATCATAGGGAAATAAGCAGTGGTTGTCTGAGAAAGAATACACTCACTGCTGAAGTTAACGCTGTCTTCAAGGAAAGTGAGACTTTCAAGTTCCTTTATCCTAGGTACTTTTGCTTTGCTCATTACAAAGCAAGAATGGCCAAAGAACCAAAGCATCTATCCTAATGACCACAATAATCTCTCTCTCTTTTTTTTTTTTTTTTTTTTAAAGATTTTATTTATTTATTCATTTATCCCCCCCCTTGCTGCTTGCGCTCGCTGGGTCAGCCAACCATGCCGTGCGGGCGGGCCCGCCCCCACCAGAAGGCCCTGGGAACCGAACCCAGGGCCTCCCACATGGCAAACGGGAGCCCCACTGATTGAGCCACAGCCGCCTCCCAATAATCTCTCTCTTTAAACCAATTCTTTAGGCTATGGCTTCTTTTCTCTTAAGTCTTCTTGTCCCTGTTTCTACATAGCACAGTATTAGAAACGGAGCATTTATTATTGTAATAATAATAATTATTGGCTAACATTTACAATGCACTTAGTATGTGCTAAGCCCTATGAAGCATTCATACATAGAGAGAATGCAGCAAGCTGCCACTGTTTTGAAGAAGGCTGGACCTGATACTAGGATCACAATGAAGAAAAGAGAAAACTGGCATCATCAGAAAAGAAGCTAAGAATTTACTATATATTAGAGATTATCGGGAGCCATAATAATCTCATCTGGAAAAACCTTAACACACTAATATTCCATCTTCTGACCACTATCTCTTAACTTTATTCTCATTGCACCAGTTTTCCCAATTGGTTGACAGTCCTATTCCCTTGATTCCTTCCTTTTTCCCCCAATCTGCCTTTCTTTTTTCCCTATCCTTTTATGCCATAAATGCCAACTGTCATGGAAAATCAAGTGTATTGAGGGATGCAGACATGGCAGAAGTCCTAAAGGACCATATAGAAAGGAAAGATTATTTCTTAAAGGAAACAATCTCTAAATGGGCTTTGAGGAGTGTCCCACTAGAAATGGAGACTATTCCAGGAAGAATAAACAATTCATGTGACAGTTTAATAAGGAAAAAGAACGTGTGTGTCCTTCAAGGAATTAAGAGAAATTGTACATTGTTCAGAAAAGGGTTAACTCAGCAGGGCTCAGTAACTCAAACCCTATACATGCCTAAGAAAGGTCTCTCTTCCAAACTGACCCTTAGCCAATTCCCTGGAGATAACCTCTGACCCTTTCAAATATTCTGCCTGATAAAAGTGTTTTTGTATGCCTGAGGCCTTGGACCATATTGGAGGAACGTGACCAGGAAGTTTATTCTAACAATGTAATTTATGATGAATACCTGTTTTTGTTCTGGGGGTTTGGGGTGTGAGTAGCTGAGATCAGTCACATTGGCACTACTTGCCTATGAATGATCTTCAATAAAAACCCCAGACATCAAGGCTGGGGTGATCTTCCTCGTTTGTCAACACTTTGTATATGCTGTCACACATTATTGCTAGGGGAATTAAGCACATCCCCATGTGATTCCACTGGAAGAGAACATCTGGAAGCTTGTGCTTGGTTTCTCCCACACTTTGCCTCATGAGCCTTCTCCTTTTGCTGATTCTAATCTGTATCATTCCACTGTAATAAACCAGAACCGTATGTGCAACAGCTTTTCTGAGTCCTGTGAGTACTTCTAATGAATCATCAAACCTAAGGGAGGTTTTGGGGACCCCCAACACAAGCATTCTGGAGCATGAAATATAAGAGAGAAAGAGAGAAGTTAGGCAAGAAAGCTAAGTGGGGGCTGAATCTCACAAGGTCTGGTAAAACACACCAAGGAATTTGGACATATTCATTAGACAAATGGGGAGCAACTGAAGGTTTTAGTACATGGCTGTTACATCTCAGATTTATATTTTAGAAAGAGGACTCTAGCTTTGTATGGAGATTGGAACAAAGAAGACAAGAGTGGCGTGCGAAAACTAGTTAGGAAGACTGCAGTGATTTGGGTAAAAGATGATGGTAGCCAATGATAGCAAAATGGCAATGAAGATGGAAAGAGGTAGGGTAGATGGATTAAAAATATGTTTATGGGGGAAAATGGAGAAAAATTTGTGATAAGTTTGATTTGAGAGTTGAGTAAAGAGAAATCAAGGATGACTCCTGGGTTTCTGGTTTGAGTAACTACATGAGTACAATTCAATAAGGAAATTAAAGAAGGAAGTTAATGATACAGATGTTTTTACTTTTAGGCATGTTGAGTTGAAAGACCCCTGTGGAATAATTAGGGAAACGTATCTAGTTTGATATATAAAAGAGAAAAATCTGGGCCAGAGATTTTGATTTGGGAATCATCAGCATTTGTTTACTAGTCATTGAAGTAGATGAGATAATCCAGAGAGAATGAAGAGTATGTGAAGAGAAGACCCTGGTTTGGGACAGTCTATAGAAACACAATTTTAAAGACTCAATATGAGGAACAAGAGTCCACAAAGGTCATCAAAAAGGAATGTTCCAACAGGGGGAAGAAGAAAACCAAGGAGATGGAAGGATCTGAGAATTCAAGAAGGCATAAGCCAGGAAAGATAAATTTTGTTTCTTTATCAAATTAGGCAAAAATGTTACTGACTTTCAAAAAGAGTAGTTCCAATGGAAAAACCAGTGACAGAAACTAGAATGGGGTGAACTAAGAATAGAAGGCAAAGGCATGGAGATAATATGTATAGATAACTATTTCTAGAAGGTGGTTATAAAGCAAATGATACAGATAAGCTGGCACCTAAAGAAATTTCTGAAGATAGAAATAACTTTAGGTTGTTTACATACTGATGAATAGTAGCTAGCAGACCAAGTAAAGATATAAGAAGAGAAATGAAAATCAAAAAAGCAATGTACTTAAGAAGATACAGAATACTTTGGAAGGTCAGCCTTAGATAGGAGGAATGATACCTCTTCCATTATAACAGAAGACACGAAACAATGAATTAACATGAATGCGGATAAATTTATAGATTTGAGTGCAAAAGTATGGAAGTTCAATTCTGATGGATTCCATTTTCTCTGTAAAGTAAGAACCAAGAACACTTCTAAGCATAAAGAAGGGAAAAAAAAAAAGGATAGATGTTTGAGAAGAAAAAAACTTTAAGAAAAAACAATGGATTAACAAGCAGTGTTCAAGGTCAGCTGAGGTTGGAGAATAATTTTCACAGTTGTTCAACTTTTCTGTGGTAATGTATGACAGCCAAGTATAGGAAAAGGTGGACAGTTGGATAAACTGCTTTTTTGCCAAACCCATGTGATGGAAGGACAATGGGTCAAGGGAATTAAGGGGAATGGTTCATTCAATGAACTACAGAACCTAAGCTGGATAAGGTAAAGAGGTGAAGAAAATGAGAGCCTGGAGCATTCTCTGATGATTGGGTACAGGGGGAGTAACTGGAAGAAGCAGCCAGAATAGGAAGTTGTGACCAGAAAGCATGACAGCTGAGTTTTGTCTTTCACAAGTTGAGTAGTCATGGATGATAAAATCTACACTGGCACCACAAGAGTCAATAACTGAAGAAGAATGGAAGAGAAGATCACTGGAAATGAGGACATTCAGAATAAAAGAGGTTAAGGAATTGTCTGTTTATGTATGTAGAGGGTAAAATCATTCAAGGTGGTAATATATAATGGATATAATGGAAGACCATGAATTAGGTGCCACAGATTCAGTAATTAATGGCAACAGTCTATAATGATAGAGGAGTTAGAAAATGGCATGACCTGGTCAAAGGACTGGTATCTTTAGGAAAGAGCAAACTTTCAAGGAAGGGAGTTGAAACAGCAAATGGCTGAAATGGTTAAGGATAGTAAAGTTTGCTGATCAGTAAATGGGGCTTAAGAGGGCACAAATGGAAAGTATGGGAGGAAGGAAAGCGGTGAGAAATTGGATCATAAGAGAAGCAAAGAACTATATGGAGATGCCTATGACAGAGGACAGATGACTTAAGTAGCTTTTATTTTGGCTAGTGACCAAGGTTAACTAGGAAGTATGTGGAACATGGCAGGGAAGATAGCTGCATAAATGGATAAATAGTACCACAGGTAAGCTCTGTAAGGCAAGAATAAGGTATGGAATGCAAAGGTACGAACAAATAAGTATGCATGGGAAAGTCAGGAACTTTCATAGAGGTGATGCTTGATGACAGGATTGCAGCTCAAATATCATTTATATCCCCATTCTAGTGGATATGATAAATAGCTGAAAAATATCAGGAAGTTTTAGGTGTATTTCATGTTTTACAACTCAAATGTTTTCAGTTTTAGTAATCAAATCAATAAAACCTCATGAATTTACAACACAGTCTAAAAGCCTCAAAAGTACATAAGGCTTTTTCAAGAAATTAGCATTTTATAAAAAATGCTAATAATTAATCAAGCAAATATAAACACAGATAACTGGGTACTGCTACTCATTACCATAAAGGAAATTAAGATGAAAAAAGGAAGTAATGGTGTATTCAGTATTTAATCTCGGAAAGTCTCCTGATGTCCCTGAAACAGTCACTTGATAGATTTAAACAACTATTTAGGCATATAACATTGCACTAATATAGAACATTCAACTGAAATCTGTACAAAATTATTTAATATTTATTTGTATAACAAATGAGCACTCGTTATATGCTAGACACTGTGTTATCTATTGAGGACACAGGAGAGAATAATTATTAGTTGCTGACCTCCTACTGAAATGCGATTGAATGCGTCCTTGATTTATTAGTTCTCCAGTTTAAAAAATCTTTTTCTTTTACAATATATTCTTCATTTAAGATCTTGAAAATAAAAGGAAATAATGGATACTGATTTGAAATACTATGTGAGATTTTTTGAACTCTAAATTGTACAAATGAATTTAAAATTTTTTACTATGCAGAACATTTCTGAAATGTTTTTATAGAATCCTTATTGATTCTTATAAAGTAGTATAGAGAAACGCTTATTCTAAGACTATTTAGTAATCAAGTTTAGCTTAACTGCTACTTAGTTAACCCAAATTTAACTAAATGAAGAGCACTGAAATTCTCAGATAAAAAACATTAACATAATATATAACAGTATTATCATAATGCTTAAGAATTGAGATGGTCCTTATCAAGATGACACATAATTCACACATGCTAAGAAAAAAAAATACTTACATGCCAAGCCCCACCAGGTGGACCTTTACCAAGAACTAAGTGAGGGATATAATGATGTTGTTCTAATTTCCAATGCAAAACAGATGGATAATCATACCCAAAGTCAGCATCTGGATGAAGAAGTGTGTCAAAAAGTACTGCAACTGGATTGGATGATCGGCCCTCAAGGCCCTCAGACAAGTATTCTAAGTCCTGAAGAATTAAAAAAAAAAAAAAAAAAAAAAGGCAGATAGAGTTAAATAAAGGGGGAAAAAAGCTATCATAATCATGGTGAAGGCCATTACTCTAATCCAGCATTTCCCAGATAGTGTGCTACAGAAGAACACTGATGTTCCTTGACATCTTAATTTTTTATTTTTTTGGTCAAATAGATAAGGGAAAAACTTCTGTTTCAACAAAGCTAAGCAGATCTTTTCACTGCAAAACTTGAAGATGCTTTTAATATGCTAATATCTACACTAGCACTCCAGTAGGAAAAGGCAGCACTTTCTAAACTTACATAAGCATAGAGCATCCTTTAAAATATCCATCAGGAAATAATTTGAGAAATTCTACTCTAACCAACTTAAGAAAATAAATAGAAGTAACTTAGCAGAATATATTGTGAATCTAAAATAAGACTGACAGTTATTGAGAAAAAAGAACTTGCAACTAAGAAACATGACACTTATATAAAAATAAAATTAATCTTGTTGCAGCATTTAAAAAAAAAAAAAAAAAGAACTGACAAGTAAAGAAATAATACCTGATCAACAATGGAAAGATGTCTTGCTTCTTCTAACTTGCTATGTAAGATTGTATTTGGATGTATTGCTTCTGATGATAAATATGGTCTGTAGCCTGATAACATATAAGAAAGGCATATTCCTGAAGGTCCATTTCCTATATAGAAAAAAAGTAAGGGGGGGTTACATTATATATCTTAATATTCTTGTCTCTTGGCTCCTTCTCCCTCACCAACACTTCCTTCTCTAATCTCTTAAAACGAGATGTTTCACAAGACTCTGACCTTTGCCTTCTCCTCTCCTGCTTTCTCTTGGGAGCCTCATCTACTCAAGGCTTCAACTCTAGACTCCCCAAGTTAGATTTCTAGACTGATCTCTTTCCCAAGAACATACATATCCCACATTTCCAAATGATACATCTTCACTCCACCTGATTGGCCCATTCATAAACAAAATGTGTTCAAAAGCAAACTCATGAGTCCCTTCATTTAGGTTCCCTCCCTTTAAACCCCATCTCAAAGTACGGTACTAGCAAACTCCTAAGTTAATCAAATTCTGGTTCTAAACCTATTTGCCACCTATATCCAGTCAACTGTCTTTGCTATTCTTACTGCAATACTTTCACCCAGAAACCAGAGTATCCTCCTATTTTTCTTACTTAAGATTCACCCACTCCCAAATCATTTTATACTACTACATTCAGATGGGTTTGGGTAACACAGCCCTCATTCTGCTATGTCCTCAATTCTAAAGGCCTTAATTATCTGTTTCTAACTACCCAGGGTTCTCATATTCTGGTCTCATCCATCTTTCTTGTCCCATACCCGAATTCTACCTTCCTTATATCTTATATGCTTTACCTAAAATCAAACTGGATCTCTTGCTAATCCCTGCATGTTTTCCTACTTCCATTTATATAGTTCCTTTATTCTGGACTGCCACTTTTCTGTCTCTACCTATCAAAATTTTAATCTAACTGGGATAACTGCTAGCCATCAGAAAAAAATTCTGTTCCTTACCTAATACTTTGCTCCATATAAAATCTGCTTAAAGTATGAAAAATAAAACCATAGGAGTATGGAAAAGGGAGTGATATTTCTCCTTATAATAACTCTGGAAAAAAAAATTCTGAAGTGGGAAGCTTTCAAGCATGTCACAAAATCCACTGGCTAGAAAGGAAAACGAAACATTTGACTACATTAAAAATTAAAAAATGACAAACACTAGGAGTTAGGATCCGAGGCAGAGAGCAATTTCCTTGACTCAAAAAGGAGACAAAGGAGGAGATGTGTTCAAGCAGTTGGGTGCCTGCCTTGCACATGGGAGGTCCCAGATTCAGTTCCTGGTGCCTCCTAAGACAAGCAGACAGATGAGGGAGCCATAGGGGTAGGGGAGGGGGATTAAAAAAAAAAAAAAAGACAATAGCAAAGAATATAAGCAGGCAGTTCAACAGAAGAAATATATTGTGGTAGGCAGAATAATGTTTTCCCAAAGTTGTCCTAGACTAATCCCCTGAACCTGTGAATAACTTAACTTTCGGGAAACAGTACTGAATAGATGTTATTAGGTTAAGAACCTTGAGATAATATCCTGGATTATCCAGGTGGGCTCAATCTAATCATGAGTCCTTAAAAGTCAGAGGGAGATGTGACTACAAAAGAAGGGTAAAAGAAATACAACATTGCCAGCTTTGAAAATGGAGAAGGGAACCATAAGCTAAGGAATATAAGCTGCCTCTAGAAGCTGGAAAAGGCAAGTAAACAGACTTTCCCTAGAGCCTCCAGAAAGGGATACAATCCTGCCAACACTTTACATTTAGCCCAGTGAGACCCATGTAGGACTTCTGACACACAAAACAGTAAGATAATACATTTCTGTTGTTTAAAGCCACTAGGTTTGTGGTAGCAACTGAAAACTAACATATATATTAAGGAAAATTGTATCTGTGCTCAGGATGGTGGCACCGTGGTCAGAAGTAATGGCCCTATACACATTAGGTTAAGCTACACATGGGCTAGCTGATGCAAAGCTTAGATAGATAGTTTTCGGGGGAGAGGGATGGGCAGGTGCAGATGAAGGTAGTTTATCTTTTTCTGACCCTACCATAGCCCACCTAGAACAGGAATTCAGGATTCCTTTACTTATTCTAAGACATCCATGATGGAATGCCAGAGTTGGACATAAGTAGAAAAAGGCAAAATGAGGTATGGGTCCCCGAGATCTATCCTGGATGGGAACTACTACAAAAACTGTATCTCTATCATATCCCCTAGTGGTATAACAGGTATAGAAAAACAATCTTGCTCTCCATTCCTTCCTAACATTTTCCACAGGCCAGTCAGAGGACAGGATTTTTCCTCACTTCCCATGAACTTTGAAACAGACTATCAAAGTTCTATGCCACAAGGGTACCCATGGTCTTATCATTCTCTCCTTCAACTTGGCTTCAATCTGAGTGCTTGTCTGACTCTCTTGAGTTTGATATTAGATGGACGATATCCACAACAGGTAATTAAATGCATACAATAAAATTAAATCATAAAACTGTAAAATTCTGAAGTAACTAGGTTTATTAATAGCTCAATGTTTAATAATTTATATGCCTATCTGTTTAGGTGGTACAAAGAATATATAATAAGTAATGTTATGGTTAGTGGTAATCAGAAACATATTACTGCAGAGTACTATCATGTTCACTACTAACCAAACACTAATCTAATTTGCACAAGTCACTGAACGTCTGAGCCAGTTTCCCTGTCTTTATCTGCCATACCAACATCAGAGGGTTGGGTTGTAAAATTATAATGTATAATCCAATAATGTACAGAGAATCCTCTGTACAGTGATCTAATAATATTGGTTATCATCATTACCATGGCACTGTCATATGATTATGGCATTTACCACTGAGAGACAGTATTTTAAAATACAAGAGTAATAACAATCCTTCAACAAAAAGATGTTGCTTTCTAACATTAGCTTCTAATGTCAGATAAATAAACCAATTACTATCTCCAAAGATTTGGTTATTAGTTAATTTAACATATCAAACAACCTAAGCATACTTTTCAAGCAATCCTTAGGCACTTGTACTAACTACAGATTTATACTAGTAAAGAGTCATAACTGAAATTTAAATGGATAAATGAAATAACTTACCTATTATTACCATAGGCAAAGTCAATGATGAATCTTCAAGTAAAGAAGTTTCTTCAACTAATGGCATCGCTTTAACTTTTTGCCCCAAATCATTACCAAAATATTGCACTAAGGAATTAAAAATCTCTCCTTCGGTTTCAGTGTCACTATAGTTTCTTTAAAAAACAAACACAGAACAAAACAAAACAAATGATGCATAGTCAATATAACCTTTATAAAAATCAATCTTTACTCAGATTGTATTTAGATCATAAATTATTCATTTCGAATATATAATAATGTTCAAAGGAGAAAAGAAAACTAATAATGCTTTTAGCTCCCTCTCAACCTACTTTGAAGGCCAAAATTCCTAAATAGTTGCTAATTTCTTTTTAGTACCTTATAGACAAGCATCTGTTAAATTAGAAGCTCTCTTTAAAGACACAACATTGTATTGGGGATTTTATAATTCTCTGAGTTCTCCTAGGAATGGCTAGTTTCTCCTCTACTTTTTTTCACTAGTTAAAAGGTGACTGCATTAGAGGCAATATATTTGGAGCAAGACATTTACATAATATTTTAAGGAAATTACTGTGGTATATATTCATATATTACAACTTGTGTATTTTAGTAAAAGAGATGAGTTTCATGGAAAGATCTTAATTTTGACTTCCAACCTATCTTCTTTCCGAACTGCCTCCTTAGAAATTAGTTTTTAACATTTTGACATGCTCATGAAATAAACAGAATATCCCCTGAACATGGTTAACATCTTTATTATACTATGGATTTCTTCGGAATAGAATCCCTGAATTTTTATTATTATTATTTTAGAAGGTAGCAGGGAATGAACCTAGGACCTTGCGAATGGGAAGCAGGTGCTCAACCACTGAGCCATATCCACTCCCCACCTGAATTATTTCTTATCTTCATAAAGTCAGCAACAGGCACAATGTCCAGAAATATTAAACTGTGTACCTACCAGGGGTATGTTCAATAACATTCCAAAAATGATAAATATGGGTTCAAGTCAACTTACTATTCTGGGAGGAGGGTGAAAATTGGAAGACAAGAGATTTGGGAATTTATTTCCCTGCAACCTTTAGAGTTTCCAATCTACCCTAGGAAAGGGCAGAATTCCCTAGGATACACTGAGAGTTCTTTTGAACCAAAATATGGAATTAACTTCTACGACCAAATACTTGAACTCCTCTAATGAATCATGCTCCCTTTTGGCCAGCACAGACACCTATCAGGTATGGCTGCTAAGGGGAGCCCCTCCTCACACCCCAAACCTGCTCCTTAAGCAAGTAGTTTACACTCAACCCATTGCTTTCAGAATCATTCCAACCACTGTCTCTGATCACATCAAAGTGCATCAGCAGTCTTGTGTGCTCCCATTTCTTGGCAAGTGAACTCAACATGAGTGTACTATACTCAGGCCTGGTGTTAAGGATTAACTTGTATATGTATTTGTGAAGTTAGTACTTAACTCAAATATCTGATACCGTGTACACTCTCAATCTGAATGAAGGCATTTTAGCATTTAACTCATATTTGATTTTATACCCAAAACCCTTAAGAAAATGCCTTTACCAGTTTCTTAAGTCTACAAATAAATGCTGTTAAATAAATACTTGATATTCAAATTCCTTAAGACAAAGCATGCCTAGAACAGAAGAAAACTCACTAGATTAGCATTAAGAGTATGCTGGCTTATAGAAATTCTAAATTGCTTTCATTTAAAGGTAGAATAGAACTCAACTTTCATATAACTCAAAATTATGAGGTTTTTAATATTCAAAGTCAAGAAGTCTCAAGCAGTATTTTTTTCTGGCAAGCCTCAGAATTTTATTATAGCTATTAATTATGACTATTTTTATAAGCAATTGTCTTTCATGACATTGGACTTGTCCTTTCAAACAATCCGTTTATAATTTAAAGGGAAGAAAAAAGTAACTTGGGAGGTTAAGACAATTAGAAACAAAATAACCCCCACTGGATTCTTGTTAATGAAGAAAGGCAAATAGTTTTTAAGAATTCAAAAACATTAGTAAGATAGTAAGGTATTTGATCAGGCCCTAAACCAAGGTACATAAAAAAACTTTGGAAATATTTGTTTTTAACAAGAACTTTACTGAGATATAATTCACATACCATGCAATTCACCATTTTAAAGAGCACAATTCAGTGGTTTTTAGTATACCCACAATTCCAGAAAAGTTTTATCACACAAAAAGACATTAGCAGTCACTCCCCATTCTCCTCTCCCCCCAGTCTCTGATAATCATTAATCTACTTTCTGTCTCTATGAATATGCCTATTCTGGATATTTTATATAAATGGAACATCTCATACAATATGTCACCTTTTGTGCCTGGCTTGCAAAGCACATTTTTGATGTTCATCCATGTTGTAGTGCGCATCGGTAATCCATTCCTTTCTATGGCTGAATACCATTTAATTATATGGATATACCACATTTATTTACCCATTCATCATTTAATGAACATCAGGGCTGCTTTCCATTTTTTGGCTGTTATGAATAATGCTATGAACATTCAAGTACAAGTTTGCATATGGACATGTTTTTATTTTTCTAGAGTATACCTAGAAGTGCAATGGCTGAGCCATAAGGTACTCTGTTTAACATCTTAAGGAACTACAAAAATGTTTTCCAAAGTAGCTACACCATTTTACATTCCCACCAGCAATGTATGAGGGTTTCAATCATCCCCCACATCCTCACCAATGTCGTTTTTATGTTCACATCCATTCTAGTTGTTTTGATTTGCATTTCCCTAAAGACTGATGATTTCAAGCATTTTTTTAAAAGTGTTTATTGGCCATCTATATATCTTTTTTTGGAGAAATATCCACTCAAACCCTTTGCCCATTCATTTTTTAAATATTTTTCCCCACCCCCTTGTTTTGCACTTGCTGTGTGCTGTGTCTTCAGGAGGCACTGGGAACTGAACCCAGGACCTCCGATGTGGGAGGGAAGTGCCTAATCATTTGAGCCACCTCCATTCCCTGCTTTGTTGTGTCTCTCATTATGTCTTTTCTTGTGTCTCTTGTTGCATCACCTTGTTGCAACAGCTTGACACGTCTGCCCGTTGCGTCAGCTTGTTGTCTTGCTCGTTTTTCTTTAGGAGGCATTAGGAACCTCTGCTCCCTGCTTTGTTGTGTCTCTTATTATGTTGTTCTTCTTGTGTCTCTTGTTATGTCATCTTGTTGTGTTAGCTTGCTGCGCCTGCCCGTCACGCCAACTCGCTGTCTTCTTTAGGAGGCACCGGGAACCGAACCACAGACTCCCATGTGGTAGGCGGGAGCTCAGTCGCCTGAGCTACATCCACTTCCCTGCCCATTCTTTAATTGGGTTATCTGTCTTATTGTCGAGATGTAAAAGTTCTTTATATTTTGTGGATACAAGTAGTTTTTCAGACATGATTTTTTTTTTTTTTTTCAAGATAATGATTTTAAAATATTTTCTCCCATTCTGTGGGCTGTCTTTTCACTTTCTTGATGGTGTCCTTTGAAGTACAAAAGATTTTCATTTTGACAAAGTCCAATTTATTTTTTTGGCTGTTGCTTGAGCTTTTGGTGTCATATCTAGGAAACCACTGCCTAATTCAAGGTCATTGTAGTAGTTGGGCAGTTTGATGTAATTATGAATTCCAAAAATAGATATTTGATCATGCTTGTAAACTGGTCTGCTCATCTGGGCATGATTAAGTTATGATTAGGGCGTTAACTGGGCCATATCAGTAGGGTATTGAGTCCCACCCCTTGGTGGGGTGGGAATCAAATATAAAAGGCATGGCAAAGAGCAGTTCTGGAGAAGTTTTGATGTTGGAGTCTTGAGCTGGGGCCCCAGGAAATTAAGAGACCCTGGTCGTGAGGAAAGAGAGAAGACCCCAGGATAGAGACAAGTCATTAGCCTGATAGTCTACAGCTGGCCTTGTGGAGGAAACAGAGGAACTAAGCCTGGAGAGAAATGCAGCCCTGGGAAGAGAAGAACCTGAGAAGTCTGAACTCTGGCAAATGTTGGCAGCTGTCTTGCTCCAACACGTGACAATGGACTTCGGTGAGGGAAGAAACTTATGCTTTATGGCCTGGTAACTGTGGACTTCTACCCCAAATAAACACCCTTTATAAAGACCAACTGATTTTCCGGTATTTTGCATCAGCACCCATTTGGCTGACTAATACAGTCGCAAAGATTTACGCCTATGTTTTCTTCTAAGAGTTTCATAGTTTTACCTCTTAGGTTTAGGTCTGTGATCCATTTTGAGTTAATTTCCCCCCCTAGCCAACTGTATTCAGCTTTATCAAAGAAACTTTTCATAAACAATCATGGTTATTTCAGGCAGGACATGGCCATATAGTCATTAACAGTGTACACCAATTCTCAAATTCCCTTCTTCAAGGGACTACCAAAATCAGAAAGCCACTACAAAACCCAATGAAGTCTTCATGTGATGCTCTGATGACAGGAAGTTTATAGAGAGTTGACATTTCACATTTAGTATTTTGCTTAACAACTTTTCACACGCCAACCCTGACTTCAATAAATGAAATGAAAATGGCAGAATTATCAGTTTGAAGATCCACAATCTAAAAAAGGAATTGCCACTCTTTGGAGAGATGACATCTCAATAGCATCACTGGAAAATCCAGACTGCCTGACATTCTGGTAACCAATTTTGAGCAGTCAAGTCTCTGAGTTTATGGGAGTCAAGTCTATGCTGCAGGCAGAGAGGGAGAAGAGGACATGAGGATATAAAAACAAATTTTAGTTTTTCCACACCACAAGGCATTTGTTCCAAGGTGGCTAATGTGTGTCAGCATTAGGGAATTCCTTCTCCTGGGAGTAAAGAGGAAGTCTCTCAAAACTAGAAGCGGAAGGTGTTTCCTCCCATATCAATCCATCTTCAGAGACATTCTGTTACAGACATTTGCCCCTTCCCCAAAAAATGACAATGAAGTGTTCTGTGTACTAACAAAATAACTTTGAAAAAACGTAAAACAAAATGCTGTTTGATAAAAAATAGTATTTCAAACTGTACAGTCACCTGAAGTACACAGTTATCAAAAATCCACTCTCTTCACCGATGTGCGTCCCAAGCCTTCAGCATTCTGTGCCTGGTCTGTTTTGGCATCTACATTTTTCTACAGGGTTATTCCTATTTTTTTTTTTATTATTATTCATTTATCCCCCCCTTGCTGCTTGTGCTCGCTGGGTCAGCCAACCACGCCGTGCGGGCGGGCTTGCCTTCACCAGGATGCCCCGGGAACCGAACCCGGGGCCTCCCATATGGTAAATGGGAGCCCTACTGATTGAGCCACAGCCGCTTCCCAGGGTTATTCCTATTTTTGTCAGCATCTGCTTTCCCCCTTTTTTGTTTGGGTACCTTCTCTCCTTTCTTTGCAGGGTCCTTCTTAGGCTTAGACTCTGGCTTTGGAGGAGCAGGTTTAGCACATAACCTTATTGATCTTCTCTGTGATTCGTCCTTTACCTTGATTTTATCTCCTTTAGCATCCCTTTCATCCTTTCTCTTGGGCACTGTAGCAATGGCAGTGGGATGTAGGTGCTGGAAATAAGGATGCAGCAGGGTACAGGCTTTGGTTGGTCCCGGAGTCTTTCTTGCCTCTTCTTTTTCACACTCTCCTGAGTTAATTTTTGTATATGGTATGAGGTAGGGGTCTAACTTCATTCTTTTGCATGTAGATACCCAGTTGAACCAGCACCATTTGAGTAAGACTGTTCTTTCTCCATTTTCTTGGCATCTTTGTCAAAGATCAATTAACCAAAAAATATAAGGGCTTATTTCAGGACTCTCGATTCTACTCTACTGATCTATATGTTTATCCTTATGCCAATACCACATTGTCTTGATTAGTGTTGCTTTGTAGTAAGTTTTAAAATCAGGAAGTGGGAGTCCTCCAACTTTGTTCTTTTTCAAGGTATTTTTTGACTATTCTGGGTTCCTTGCATTTCTATATGATTTTCAGGATCAGTTCATCAGTTTCTGCAAAAGAGCACCTGGGATTTAGTGATTGCATGCAATCTGTTGAGGAGTATTGCTACCTTAAGAATATTAAGTTTTCCGATCTAGAAACATAGGCTTTCTTTCCATTTATTTAGGTCTTCTTTATTTCTTTCAATAATGTTTTGCAATTTTCAGTATACAAGTTTTGCATTCTTTTGGTTAATTTATATAATTCTTTTTTATACTTTCTTTTCAGTGAATTTGGCCATCAGGGCCTGCTTTCAATCTTGGCCCTAGTAAGCCCAGCAAACAGAGGCTGAAAGAGACACCCCTGTGGAAAGATTCCCCAAACAGTGCCACCTGCTGGCAGGTCAGAAAACTAAAAGAAGAAAAAAAGCTTTTTGGAGTCTCATGTCCCAGGATCTTTGGATCTGGTCTGCGCCTCATTAGTGGATCCCTGGTCCCATTTTGTTAATTTAAGCAGGACAATTTTAAAGATTTAGAATAAGTTAAACCAAAAAGCAAAGAAAAGCCATGAAACAAAACCACTACACAAGAGTATCTGTCGAGTAAATTCACCAGCATAATCAGATGCCTAGACATCAGCGAAAAATTACAAGCCATACTAAGAAAGAAGATATGGCCCAGTGAAAGGAACAAATAAAAAATTCTGACAAGATAAACAGGCTTAACTCTCTCCATCCCACTGGCCGCTTATCTGCCCGGGCCAGTGGGCCAGAGTGAGTCCACCCGTGCCCAGAGGGCACAGCGTGGGGAATGGGGGATGGGAAAGCTCCAGGCTCGGTTGCCATCTCCTGGTCCCACTTCCTGCCAGAGTGGAGTGGGGGGCCGCAGCCTCATGAATTGCTCACCAGAGCCAAGGCAGACAGCAGCAAAGGCACCAGCTCCTAGTTGCAGCCTCCCCTCCACCACACCCTCCTCCCTCCCTGAGCTTCCCTCTCTCCTACCGAACTCCAGCGCTTCCCGTCACTCCCCGGAGACCCTGCGCCAGCCCTCTGTCCAGCCATGGGGGACCTGCTGGGCCTTGTGCACTTTTCCATCATGCTGCATATCCAACCCAACGACAGCATGGTCTCCTACAAAGTGCACGGGCAATGCTTCGGCCAGAACTGTGCCATCAAGCTGCTTACTGGCTCCTCCGACAAGTGGAAGTGAAAATCAAGCCCCCCACAGTGAAGGATGAAAACATTTCCATTGGTGGTGTACTTGTCCCGCTGGAGTTGAAGTCTAAAGAGCCTGATGGGGACAGAGTTGTTTATATGGGCACATATAATACAGAAGGCTCCAACTAAGAGTGGAGATTGGCAGCCTATCCAGGTCAGTATGCCATTCACTGACACAGGGACCTTCGAGATGGTGTGTTAAGTCAAGTTCTACAATTACCACAAGCAAGATCACTGCCAGTGGAGCAGCCCCTTCTCCACTGAGTATAAGTGCAAGCCAATGAGACACACAGTCTCATGTGGGTGAACAAGAAATCCTTCCTCTGTGCCTCTCTAATGTTGCTGGACAGTCTCTTCAGCAATCTACTTGTAGACAAACTAGCACAAGCCTCAACCAACATGCAGCACATGGTTGCTGTTTCCCATATGGTCCTGATGATCTACTGGCCCCAAGTATTTTGAAAGTGTAATACCCCTATGCTGAAACGTCCCGATATATGAGAGACTGTGATGCATTACCCCTGAAAAGATCCCTTCCTGTATTTTGTGTTGGTGTTCTCATCCGATAGTTCTCAGTCACACTAGCACATTAGCAACCACTTGTGACTAGAGCTCAGTGGAAGTGCCAGGTGTGTCCTAAACGTGATGGAATGACTGTGGTGATTTGTTTCCAAGTTGAGTGATTTCCTCTTTTTTCATTAAATGTTAAATAAAAACATAACAATGTGTATGAGTTCTCCCTTGTGTAATATGGTAATGTGTGACTTTAAGTATTTTCCAACTTTTAAACCAGGCTTTTTGAAAATGTAATACAAACAGCAGTGAATGGGACTCAAATGCTATACTTCCTAGAAACTGCTTTTTCAGGAAGGGATGATGGCAAAATAAAAGGACAAATATTTATAAACTATTGAAACTCTTTCAAGTAACTTAAGGTACTGTGCTTATAGCCTGGTAGAAACGGGGAAATTTACTGATGTGGACCCCTGTTAAAACAAGTAAGTTGACAGGAGTTGCAAGGTTTCCCCTTTGGCAAGCTACCATAGCATTTGTGGCTGTTGGGGAATTTGATGTAATTATGAATTCCAAAAATATAATTGAATCATGCTTGTAAACTGATCTGTTAATCTGGGCATGATTAGGTTAGGATTAGGGTGTTGAGCCCCAACCCTTGGTGGGTGGGGAATCGAATATAAAAGGCAAGGCAAAGGACAGTTGAAGCAGTCTTTTGAGAAGCAGTTTTGATGTTGGAAAAAGGCCCCAGGAGAAGAGAAGCAAGCTGTTCGCCTGATCGTCTATAGCTGACCTTTTGGAGGAAACAGGAACTAAGCCCGGAGAGAAATGCAGCCCCGGGAAGAGAGGAACCCCAGAAGCCTGAACCCTGGCAAACGCCGGCAGCTGTCTTGCTCTACCACGTGGCAATGGACTGTGGTGAGAGAAGAAACTTAATGCTTTATGGCCTGGTTTCTGCGGATTTCTACCCCAAGTAAATACCCTTTATAAAGACCAACCCATTTTTGGTATTTTACATTAGCACCCCTTTGGCTGACTAATACAGCATTCAAACATGCATATCGATGGCATCCTTCCATTGCCTTTCATTTGAACTTTGTAAAAAACTGTGGAGCTGTAATCAACTTTTGATATTTTTTAATAAAGTCATCGAAACATCGAAAAGCAAAAAAAAAAAAACAAAAAAAACCAAAAAAAATTCTGATGAGACACAGGATTTAAGACAACTAATCAATGATGTTCATACAAATCTCCTAAATCAATTCAAGGAGCTGAAGGAAAATATGGCTAAAGAGATAAAGGATATTAAGAAGATACTGGGTCAGCACAAAAAACAATTCGAAAGCCTGCAAAGAAAAGTAACAGATCTTATGGGAATGAAAGATACCATAGATGAGATTAAAAATATATTAGTGGGGGTTGGATGTGGCTCAACTGGTTGGGCGTCCGTCTCCCATATGGAGGGACCCGGGTTCGTTCCCCGGGACCTCCTGGTAAAAAAACAAACAAACAAACAAACAAACAAAATATATTAGTGTATGGTACGTGACTATATCTCAATAAAAGTGTTTGAAAAATTTTAAAAAATGCATCAGAGACATATAACGGCAGATTTGAATTAGATGAGGACAGAATTAGTGAATTAGAAGACAGAGCATTTGAACTTGAAAAGATGAGAACTGAGAGAGAAAAGAATGAAAAAATAAATAAATAAATAAAGGAACAGGGTCTCAGGGAATTAAATGACAACATGAAACACACAAACATACACATTACAGATATCCCAGAAGGAGAAGAGAACCAAAAAAAGGGCAAAAAGAATATGTGAGGAAATAATGACCGATAATTTCCCAACCTTTATGAAAGACATAACTATCAATATCCTATAAGGACAACATACCCCAAACAAAATAAATCCAAATAGATGTACTCCAAGACACCTACTTTTTTTTTTTTTTTTTTTAAAGATTTTATTTATTTATTCATTTATCCCCCCCTTGCTGCCTGTGCTCGCTGGGCCAGCCAACCACGCCGCGCGGGCGGGCCTGCCCTCACCAGGAGGCCCCGGGAACCGAACCCGGGGCCTCCCATATGGTAAACGGGAGCCCCACCGATTGAGCCACAGCCGCTTCCCGACACCTACTATTTAGAATGTAAAATCCCAGAGATAGAGAGAGGATTCTGAAAGTAGCAAGAGAAAAGAAATGCATCACATACAAGGGAAGCTCAGTAAGACTAAGTACTGATCTCGCATCGGAAACCATGGAGGTGAGAAGAAAGTGGTATATATTTAAGGTGTTGAAAGAAGAAAATGCTCATTAAAAATTCTTTATCTGGCAAAACTGTCCTTCAAAAATGAGGGTGAATGGGAACATTCTCTCTGACCTGATTATGTGATAACCAGGGTAGGCTAAATATTCGCTATATTAGAAACCATGCATGTGTCTCCAGACCTGTTTTTCTCCCTAGGTCTGGTTTTTGGAATGCTGGTGATAAACTTAGCCTGATTTATTATATGACCATCCTGTATGGGAAAAGACTGTAACTCTGGGTATTTTTGGTCAACCTTAAGAGATACAGCAGGGAGACACAAGTGGCTTGGGTGGTTGGGCGTCCATCTCCTATATGGAGGGACCTGGGTTCAATCCCCAGGACCTCCTGGTAAAAATAAATAAAAGAAAAATATAGAAAGTGTGTGGGCAACCAGGCCCCACGTGTGGGTGAGCCGCCAGGCCTCGTCCGCAGGTGCAGCACCAGGCCCTGTACGTAGTGTGCTGCCAGGCCCCACAAGCCACGCAGCAAGATGATGACGTAACAGTAGAGTGACACAAGGGAGAGCCAAGATGAGACGCGCCGAAAAACCAAGAACTAAGGCAGCACAGGTGGTAGGACGCCTCTCTCCCACACTGGAGATTCCGAGGATCAAATCCCGGTAAAGAATGGAGGAGAAGGATGAGAAGGAAACGATGAGAAAGATGAGAGGGTAGGAAACGGACACAGAGAGTTGCCCACTGAATGGACACCGAAACAGCAAAAACAGGGGGAGGTGTGTGTGTGTGTAAAAATGGATAAAAGTAAGTAAATAAATAAATCCTTAAACAAATGTATAGGGGAGGAAGATACGGATTATAGTTAGTAGTAATACTTTGAAGACGCTCTTTCATGATTTGTTAACAAATGTTTCAAAACAATGCAGGGTGTTTGCAGGGGGTGATGTGTGGGAGCCCTGTATGATGTTATGCATGTTTGTTTTGTAAGTTCATGATGTTTATTGAACACTTATAGTTTATGTATGTTCACGTATGAATATTTCAATAAATTGTTTTGTAAAAAAATGAAGGTGAGGGAGAAGATGTAGCTCAGTGGTTGAGTGCCTGCTTCACATGTACAAGGGCCCAGGTTCAATCCCAGTACCTCCTGAAGGAAAAAAGAAAAGAAAAAACCTCCCCAAAATGAAAAGCCCAGGACCAGATGGCTTCACAGGTAAATTCTTCCAGTTATTAAAAGAAGATCCAATACCAATCCTACTCAAACTCTTTAAAAAAACTGAACAGAAGGGAACACTACCAATCTCATTCTATGAAGCCTACTTCATCCTAATACCAAAGTCAGATAAAGACACTGCAAAAAAAAAAAAAGAGAATTACAGGCCAATTTCTCCAATGAATATAGATGAAAAAATCCTCAACAAAATACTTACTAACTAAATCCAAAGCACATTAAAAGAATTATACACCATGATCCAGGGGATTTTATCCCTGATATGCAAGGGTGGCTCAACCCAAGAAAATCAATTACTGTAATATGTAATACACCACACATTAATAAAGAAGAAAAATTACATGATCATCTCAGTTGAAGCAGAAAAGGTATTTGACAAAACACAACACCCTTTCTTGCTAAAAACACTCCAAAAGATAGTAACATGAGTATCATGTTATCTCAACATGAGAAAGCGCATATATGAAAAACCTTCAGCTAGCATTGTACTCAACAGTGAAAGACTGAAAGCTTTCCTGCTGAGATCAAGAACAAGACAAGGATGCCCACTGTCACCATTATTCAATATTGTGCTAAAAGTTCTAGCTAGAGCACATTAGGCTAGACAAAGAAATAAAAGGCACCCAAATAGGAAAGGAAGAAGCAAAACTTTCACTATTCGCTGATGACATGATCCTGTATCTAGAAAATCCTGAAATATCTACAGCAAAGCTACTAGAATAGATGAGTTCAGCAAAGTGGCATGATACAAGACTTATATGCAAAAATCAATAGAGTTTCTATACAATACTGATATGCAATCTGAGAAGTAAATCAGAAAAAAAATTCTATTTTTAATAGCGACTAAAATAATCAAAATATTTAGGAATAAACTTGTATTAGTCAGCCAAAGGAGTGCTGGTGCAAAATACCAGAAATCTGTTAGCTTTTATAAAGGGCATTTATTCAGGGTAAAAGCTTACAGTTACCAGGCCATAAAGCATAAGTTACTTCTCTCACCAAAGTCTGTTGCCATGTGTTGGAGCAAGAAGGCTGTCAATGTCTGCAAGGGTTCAGGCTTCCTGGGTTCCTCTCTTCCTGGGGTTTCTCTCTTGGCTCAGCTGCTAGGCTCTCTCCACCAGCCCAGCTGTAGACTATCAGGCGAATGGCTTGTCTCTCTTCCCAGGGCCTCTACCTCATGACCAACCTCCTCTTGTTCTTCTCCTGCATGTTTATTTCCCGGGGCTCTAGCTCAAAAACTCCAATCTCCCTTCTCCAGGGTGCGGTTTCTCTGTGAGTCCCCGCCCACCAAGGGGACCAATGTCCTACTGATGTGGCCCAAGCAAAACCTTAATCATTATTTAATCAAGTAAAAGTGAAACCTCTGAATCCAATATAATCAAATATGCCTAGGGGAAAAGACCAGTTCACAAACATAATCCAATATCTATTTTTGGAATTCATAAATAATGCCAAACTGCTACAAAACTTAACCAAAGACATAAAGGGCCTGCATTCAGAAAACTACAAAACATTGCTAAAAGAAACTGAAGAAGACTTAAATAAATGGAAAGATATTCCATGTTCATGGATTGGAAGACTCAATATCATTAAGATGTCAATTTTACCCAAACTGATTTATAGATTAAATGCAATCCCAATAAAAATCCCAAGAGCCTTTTTTGCAGAAATCGAAAAGCCTATAATCAAATTTATTTGGAAGGGTAAGGGGTCCCAAATAGCCAAAAATGTCTTTAAAAAGAAGAACAAAATTGGAGGACTCTCACTTCCTGACTTTAAAGCATATTACTTAGATACAGTGGTAAAAACAGCATGGTACTGGCATAAGGAGACAGATTGACCAATGGAACCAAATCAAGAACACAGAAATCTACCCTCATATCAACCGTCTAGTGATTTTTGACAAGGCTGTTAAGCCCACCCAGCTGGGCCAGAACAGTCTATTTAACAATTGGTGCTGGAAGAATTGGATAGCCATATCCAAAAGAAAGAAAGAAGATCCCTATCTCACACCTTTTACAAAAATTAACTCAAAATAGATCATGTATCGAAATATAAAACCTAGAACCATAAAAGTCCTAGAAGAAATAAAAGGCACCCAACTAGGAAAGGAAGAAGTAAAACTATCGCTATTCACTTATATGATACCATACCTAGAAAACCCCAGAAAATCCACAACAAAACTACTAGAATAGATAAGTCAGTAAAGTGGTGGGATACAAGGTTAATACGCAAAAATCAATAGTGTTTCTATACACTACTGATGAGCAATCTAAGGAGGAAATCAGAAAAAAATCTATTTGTAATAGCAACCAAAAGAATAAAATATTTAGGAATAAACTTAACCAAGAACATAAAGGACCTGTATTCAGAAAACTACAAAACATTGCTAAAAGAAACCAAAGAGGACCTAAATAAATGGAAAAACATTCTGTGTTCATGGACAGGAAGACTAAATATCATTAAGATGTCAATTCTAGCCAAACTGATTTACAGATTCAATACAATCCCAATAAAAATTCCAACAGCCTTATTTGCAGAAATTGAAAAGCCAATTTTCAAATTTATTTGCAAGGGTAAGGGGCCCTGAATAGACAAAGATGTCTTGAAAAAAAAAACTGGAGGACTCTCACTTCCTGACTTTAAAGCATATTACTTAGCTACAGTGGTAAAAACAGCATGATAATGGCATAAAGATAGAATACTGACCAATAGAATTAAATTGTGAATTCAGAAATCAACCCTCACATCTATGATCAAGTGATTTTTGACAAGGCTGTCAAACCCACCCAGCTGGGTCAGAACAGTCTATTCAACAAAGGGTGCAGGGAGAACTAGATAGCCATAGCTAAAAGAAAGAAAGAGACCTGTATCTCATACCTTATACAAAAATTAACTCAAAATGGATCACGTACCAAGATAAAACTTAGAACCATAAAACTCCTAGAAGAAAATGTAGGGAAACATCTTTGAAATTGTGGTAGTTGGTTGTGGTTTCTTAAACCTTATACCAAAGCATGAGCAATGAAAGAAAAAAAAAATAGATAAATGGGACCTCCTCAAAATTAGACACTTTTGTGCTTCAAATGACTTTGTTAAGAAGATTAAAAAGCAGCCTACTCAATGGGAGAAAAATTTCAGAAACCACATATCCAAAAAGAGTTTGATCTCCAAATTATATAAAGAGATCATACAACTCAATGATAAAAAGACTAACAACTCAATAAAACAATGAGGGGAGGACTGTTTGGTAGTTCCTAGTGAAGTCGAATATAGACTTGCCATGTGACCCAGCAATACCACTACTAGGTATATACCCAGAAGAGCAGTGACACAAACGAAATCTGCACACCGATGTTCAGAGCGGCATTATTCACGATTGCTAAAAAATGGAAACAACTCAGGTGTCCATCAACCAATGAATGGATAAAAAAATTGTGCTGCACATATACAATGGAATATTATGCAGCTGTAAAAAGAAATGAAGTCGTGAAGCACACAGTACAACATGGATGAACCTGGAGGACATTATGTTGAGTGAAGCAAGCCAGACACAAAAGGACAAATACTGTATGGTTGTGCTATTATGTACTAAATATATTGTGCAAACTCATGGAGTTAATAACTAGAATACAGATAACCAGGAAATACAATGAGATTAGAGAATAGAAAGCTGAAGGTTAATCTGTGCAGAATTGGTAAAAATGTTCGTAAATTTTTGGAACTGAATAGAAACGGTGAAAGCACATCATAGTGTTTGTAACTGGCGGTGCTAATATATGGGGTGTTGAAAAGAAAAGTCTAAGGTTATGTATACTGCTAGAAAGAAAGTTAGAAAATGTAACATGGGATTGTATACCATAGTGAAACCTCGTGAAATATGAATATGGGTAATACTGCATTTATAAGACGGTTTTTCTTTGAAACTGAACAAATGTTATAAGATGTTAATATCAGGCAAAAATACTATCAAAGCAAAATACAAATAGTACTGTATAGTAATAAAATAATAATCTTCCATTAAGGGTAAAAAAAAAAAAAAAAAAGGAAATATACTAAGTGAAAGAAACTAGACAAAAGGTACTACATATTGTTTCTCTCCATCTATATAAAATATAAATACAAATAAATTAAAAAGACAGAAACAGAATAATAGCAGCTATGTACGGCAGGGGAATCAAAGAGAGATTGAGAGGTGATTATTAAGGGGTAGAGCTTTTTTTGTCTGTTTTATTATTATTATTGGAATAATGAAAATGCTCTAGTATGACTGAATTGATGAATGCACAATTGTGTGGTTTTACCAAATACCACTGATTGTATACTTTGGATGGCCTGTATGCTTTATCAATATATCAATAAAATTGATTTAAAAAAAAAGAATGATCTAAAGAAATGGACAAAAGACTTGAACAGACATTTTTCTAAAGAAGAAATACGAATGGCTAAAAAGCACATGAAAAGATGCTTTAACATCACTAGCAATTAGGGAAACGCAGATTAAAACAACAATGAGATATCATTTCATGTCTTACATAATGGCCATTATAAAAAAACCCAACAACTGAAAACTACAGGTGCTGGACAGGATGTGGAGAAATAGTAACACTCTTTCCCTGATGATTGGGATGTAAAATGGTGCAGCCTCTGTGGAAGACTGTTTGGCGGTTCCTAAGGAAACTAAACATATAACTACCATATGATCTGGCACTCCTGTTACTGGGAATATATTCAGAAGAACTGAAAGCAAGGACACAGACATTTGCACACCGATGTTCATAACGTTATTATTCACAATTGCTAAAAGATGGAAACGTAAGTGTCCAACAACCAATGAATGGATAAGCAAAATGTGGTATATCCATACGATGGAATACTATTCAGCTGTAAGAAGAAATGAAGTCGGGATGAATATGACAACATGGATGAACCTTGAGGACATTCTGTCAAATGAAATAAGCCAGATGCAAAAGGACAAATATTATATGGTCTCACTAATATGAACTCATAGAGTTAAAATAGAGAGGCTGTTAGGCAATAGAGTGATAGAATATGAGTTAATAAGGGGTAGCTGATGCTGAATATATGTAGAATGTTTAATAAGGTGGATTTTAAATATATGGATATGGATGGAATTGATGGTAACATGATAGTGAGTATAACTAACACTGCTGACTTATAAATGTGAATGAAAGGGGTAGTCAAGGGAGGTTAATGTCATTTGAAATAAAGCTAGAAGATAATCTAGGGGCTGTATAACTTAGTGATTTAGGTGGTGGATGATGATTGTGGTTAATAGTACAAATACCAAAATGTTCCTCTATTACAATGTGTTAAAAATATGGAGATACATGGGAAAATATAACTAATGTAACGTATAGTCTATAGTTAACAGTACCATGATAATATTTTAACAACAATAGCAAAGAAGGTACTATATCAATGCTAAGGGTCAATAATGGGGGAGTATAAAGGGATATGGGATTTTTCCTTTTGGAGTAATGAAAATGTTCTGAAATGGACTGAGCTGATGACAGCACAACTCTGTGATGAAACTGACAGCCAATGAGTGCACACTTTGGATGGACTGAACAAGCCAGTGGAGCATATAACATAGTGAACTCTGCAGTGAATAGTGGACTATGGTACAAATACGAGAATGGTTTCTCATGAACTTAATATAGAGACTAATACTTGTTAATTTGTTAATATTTTTACTAATACATGGTTTAATAATAGGATGGTTTGTGGGAAAAATACACCAAATATAAGCTTTGGATTATAGATAGTAGTAATATTGTGACAATGTTCTTTTCATCATTTGTAACAAAAGTATCACAGCAATATAAGGTGCTAGTGGGGGGGGTGTGATGTATGGGAATCCTATACAGCATGCATGATTTTCTTAAAAATTTGAAAACAACCAAAACAAAACTCAAATGAAGTGCTTTACTACTTGAATTTCTATAGTCTTTGAAAGCATTGCCCTAAATTGTTACTAAATTAATACCTGAAATTAATACCACCTGAAAAGAAGGTTCTGAAGACACTAATGAAGTCAGACACACTCTTCATCTTCCAGAGTAGGAAGAATGAGATTTTCTCCTTTGGAAAGTTAGTGGGCAGTTCTCTCACAATGCCTATCCTTTCAAATACTAGACAAAACCCAAATTACAGATGTAGTCACAACCTATTTTAAAATGCTTGTTCCTAATAAACTTGCTCAAAGTACAGCATTAGTAAATTAGACACATATTCCTGAAAGGGCTGGCAAACAATGTTTTATTTTTTTTTAATTTTAGACACAACAGAGCTGTTTTCACAATGAAATTGTGGTTTATTAATTATAATTTTTTATATTTTGGCTAACAGCCTTTTGTATTTCTTTCTGTCCCTTACAGTGAAAATATAACAAATACTTTGTGTTCAACTTCTCCAAATATTTGTTTACAAAAGTAAGTATATCATTCACCATCTAGGGAGAAATGAATAGATATGAATCCTAAGCTGTCCCATTAGAGTTCAGTTGTACCAAAAGGCTCTTGGACAGTATTTTCTGAAAAGCATTTGAGTCCCCAGTGGTTTCAGTTTAATTTTTCAATAGGGGAACTTGCTTTCTATAATTCTCCAAAGTGAATCTGATACTTTCAAACCACTGTTTATCAAATAGTTAAGAGAAACTTGCCTAGACTTAACCTTCAAAAGTTTATTACATTAAAAAACTTTAAAAAATAATATATCCAGAACAGACTCATACAAAACCTATTGAAAAACTGGGCAAGGCTGGATTGTTGCTCTGTTACAACAGGATTTCTGAACCTTCTCTGTAACTTAGACACCTTGTGCAATTTAGTGATGCATCCAGACTCCTCTTAATGTCATTAAATACATAAATAAAAGTTTCATAAAATTTACAAGGAAACCAGTTATATATTAACACAGTTATAAACTGTGATATATTTTATGTGCTTCTCTATTCTATTAATAACTTGAGCAATGAGTAACAATTTCTTTAATTTTGAAAAAATAATGCATAAACAGTATTTCTAAATGTCTGCAACAACTATAACGTTATATGAAAATTATTTGTGATTCCTACTGATGACAAAGTAGTAAATACTACTGTGATTTGTTGCCTATATTCATACTTGAAGGGATGTTAGTTTTTGCGTAAAGTTTAGTGAAAATAACATACCTTTCTTTCCATCCGAGGTCATGGACCACCTAAGTTTTATTCATGAAACCCCATTTAAGAACTCCTGATTAGCGTTTCATATTTTACCAAAAAAGTTTTCCACATCATTATGCTGGAAATTCATATAGGTAAAGCAAAGTAACTTACTAAACTACGTCTTCAATAACATTGAAATTCCTCTTAATTATTTCTTCACCCCAGGGTTAAAACCAGTTTCAAGTGTGTTTGGTCATTGTCCCCATACCTGACAGAAGGGTCAATTACGTGCTAGATCTGGTACACAGATTTACTTTTATTTTAAAATGTATAGGTGGGTCAATGTGACTCAGCGGTTGAACGCGGGCTTCCCACGTACGAGGTCCCGGGCTCAATCCCCGGCCCAGTACCTCAAAAAATGAAATAAAAGCATATAAAATGTATTATTCTTTTCACCTCTAAAAACGTTCTCCATAATTTGAGTCTAAAATCGCCACTTTTTCCAAATTTCTACAATATACATGTTATCTTGTTAACAAGTCTAAACCTATTTTTAACTAGGTTTTAAGTAATTCCATACCTTCTTTCAATCCAGTAATTTATTAGAATTTTTTTTTTTTAATTAGTAATAAAAATCAGAAAAAAGAGGCCCTTGGTGGAGGCCCTTAGTAAAACTTTGTACTACTTTTAAGTCTCAGTTCTTCGTAACTGACTCGCTCTGGGCCTAACCGGTCTCGCAGTCCTGTTTCTCGTGAGGACCAGGGCGAAGAAAAGGGGGCACACAGGAGGACTCCCCGGTTCGAGTAGGGGCGGCAGAGACGGAAAACCTCAACTCCGCGGGGTCGGGCGGGGAGCGGCGGGAGGACTCGGCTATCCAGGCCTTCGCCCACTACCGTGGGCCCGGCCCCGGCCCCCAGCGCGGTCCTCTGGCCCCTCCCGGACTCATCCGATCCCGGCCCGGCCGCTCTCCACCCTTCTGCCCTCCTCCTCTCCACTACAGACAAGTTACCTGAAATGACTGGCCAGGGAGCAGCGGCAGCACCATACGGGCATGGAGCGATGCGCGTCGGATGCCCGAGAGCAGCGGCCGCCGCCGCCTCCCGCGGCGGGGCTGCCCCCTCTGGGCGCCCGCTCGCTCGGGGTCGAGGGGTGCACAGGGCGTCCCCGCGCTGCGCCGTTGCCGCGGCTGCTCGGAAGCTGCGGCTCAGCGACCTGCCGGGCTCCAGACCTCCGGAGTTCGTCTCAGGCGCAGCAGCTTCCGCTCCTCGCCTGCCGGGAGCCCGGCGCCGGCTCGTGAACTCGGGGGAACCACGAAGGGGGCGGAGCGGGGCGGGGACGCTGCTACGGCGACGGCGGCGGTGGCGGCGCGCGGGCTCCTCCTCGCAGGTGCGGCGGCTGCGGGCGAGGCCCGTGATTGGTGGAGCCGAGGCCCGCGCGAGAGGCCAGGCCTGACGGTGCGGCGGCTGCGCGGGCCAGAGGCCGAGGTCTGCGGGTCAGCCCGATCGCGGCGAGGCGAGTCGGGGCCCGGACCTCGGTCTGTTTCACGTGGTGAAGAGTTTCGCGAGACCCGGCTTGGCGGGTGCGCGCCGAGAGAGCCGAGTGGCGAGGGAAACAGAAGAGCCACTAACCCTAGCCGGCGGGACGGCGCGGGGGAAATCCCTGCGTACGGTGCGGCCTCCGCGACTCGAGCGCGGTGGTGTCGCCTGAGTCCGCCCATGCCCGCTTCCCGCCGAAGACTCCCGGGAGAGGCTGAGCTCCCAGCACCCGGCAACCCACCTTCGCGCTGCTGGGGCGCAGATGCTCAGAGCCTCTGGGTGCTTCTCGCTCTTGACCCCGCATTACAGTGGCTTGGGAATTTAGAAAATTGCAGGTGCCTGGGCTCCACCTCCAAAGGTTCTGATTATGTAAGTCCGGCTTCCTAAATGAAGTCAACTTCCCATTTTAAAGTAAGAATTAACCTGCCTCGCTGGCTAAAAATCCACTTGCTTAGCCCCTCCCCAGACCTTGAGGGGAGGAGGAAGGAAAATTTTAAGTCCCTCCGGCTGGTTGTGATACAATTGGGAATTAGAAAAGAATTTGATGGCGAGTTTGCCTACTCAGCATTTGTCACGAATTAAAAAAGGGGAAAAATTAGAAGAGTTTGATTAGTGGTATCTGCTGTTCTACAAGAGATTTCTTTCTATCCCTCCTCCCCGTAGCCCCCAATTATTCTTTTGCATTTAAAATGTAAGATATATGTTTATCTTTTAAAATATAATGTATTTAAATGTTATGTTACGTTTTGCTCAATGTTGTCATTGAACAGACTTGCAGTCTGCAGTTATTTGATATTCTGTGGAACTTGAAAATAGTAGGAGTATAGAATCTAAGAGCATATTTACCATCTCAGGGATTATGTTTTTCTCTTTGAACTATCAACAGTTTGACACGTTTGTTCATTTTAATGCTGTTTCTGAAAGTAAAGCATATGGTTTCCATTGATATTCATAATATTCTTTTAAAGGACCCAAAGGTATGTCAATCCAATCAAGAGGACCTAAATACTATTTAAAACTAAAAGATGTCTAATTTATAAGTACTTTGTATAAATTTTTCTTTTGTGGCTTTGTTTTCATTTTGTGCTTTCTTGCTATAATTTTAGATCAAATAATAAAGTGGATATATAAAATTTTAGGCTTAATCTGATAGTATTTAACCTTGTGAACTTTCTACATTTCTCATGGCTTACCCCTAAGAGTATTTTGTGATAAACCAGGCCACAATGATTACACAGAATATTTTTCTTATAGCAAATTGGACATATCAGAGTTTTTGTATTTTTATTTTGAAATTGTAGAAGAGCTTTTATTTAAATATAAAATTCAAGGTTGGTTCGATTGTAGGGAAACAGACATTCAGACACTGCTAATCAGGACAGTCTCATATCCCCCACCGGCATGTTAGAACCTCAGTCCTCCTTTCAGGCCCCCCATAGTATATCTTAGCGTGGGGGCTTATTAGCCTTGCCAGCCCATGGTACCTTCTGGGCTTCCATTGTTACCGGGTTGTAGAATCCTTACTGAACAACTCTTTTTCTTGGTGTATTAGTCAGCCAAAGGGGTGCTGATACAAAGTACCAGAAATCTGTTGGCTTTTATAAAGGGTATTTATTTGGGTTAAAAGCTTATAGTTAGGGAAGCGGCTGTGGCTCAATCAGTAGGGCTCCCGTTTACCATGTGGGAGGCCCCGGGTTCGGTTCCCGGGGCCTCCTGGTGAGGGCAAGCCCACCTGCATGGCGTGGTTGGCTGACCCAGCGAGCACAAGCAGCAAGGGGGGGATAAATGAATAAATAAATAAAATCTTTAAAAAAAAAAAAAAAAAAAGCTTATAGTTACAAGGCCTTAAAACAAGGCCTTAAAGAGTCCAGCTCAAGGTACCATACGAGGTACCTCACCAAAGTCTGTTGCCATGTGTTAAAGCAAGATGGTTGCTGATCTCTGCGAGGGTTCAGCCTTCCTCTTAAGGCTCTGTGGGCCCAGCTTCTTCCAATCTCAGCTGTAGGCTGGAGGGCTCCTTTCTTTCCAGGCCTTCTTAGCTGCTCAGGGCTCTGGTCTCTTCAGCTGCAAACCATCAGGCGAATGGCTCAGCTCTCTGGGGCCCCAGGATCAAAGTTCTCTCCTCTGCCATGTCTGTGGTGCCTTCTCTATTCCCATGTCTCTTCTTCTGTGTGAGTGTCCATTTATATAGCCCACTAAGGGGGCAGGGACTTAAACTGAATTATACTCTACTAATGTGGTTGAATCAAAGCCCTAATCATAATGTAATCAAAGATATCTCTGCTGAATCTAATACAATCAAAGGGTATCAAGCCCAGAGGAACAGATCGGTTTACAAACATAATCCGTATCTCTTTTTGGAATTCATAAATAATATCGAACTGCCACACCTGGTATATAATGTACTGGTGCTCTATACATTTAATTATATAGTAGCTAAGAGGGCCATCTGTGTTGGAATCTTCACTTTACTAGGCTGTGTGATCTTAGGTAAGTTACTTAGCATCTTTGAGTTTCTGATAAGATCTGCAACATGAGTAGAGTAGAACTTACTTCACTGGTTGTTGGAAGAATTAAATGAGAAAATGTTATTAACATGCACCACAGTGCCTGGCACATGTTAATAAATGTTAGTTTTCATAATTATCAACAATATGTATTTTTTTTTTTTTTTAAGATTTTATTTATTTATTCATTTATTCCCCCCTTGCTGCTTGCGCTCGCTGGGTCAGCCAACCACGCCGTGCGGGCGGGCCTGCCTTCACCAGGAGGCCCCAGGAACTGAACCCGGGGCCTCCCATATGGTAAACGGGAGCCCTACTGATTGAGCCACAGCCGCTTCCCATCAACAATATGTATTTTTTTCACATTTCTTAGAAGTAAAATTCTAGAATGTATGTTTTTGCATTTTTAGAATCAAGCAAAAATTTTTCAAAAAAGTCAGAACTGCACTCACTTCTTTGACCTTATTATACATAGGTAAAGTATAAATAGAAATTTTATGGTTTTATTTCATTGATAAATGGTCAAAAGCCTCTGCTTAGGACTTTTTGTGTCAGCTGTTTCCTCTGCCTGAACACCATTCCTACAGTATCCACATGTAGGATACTATACCTCCTTAAAATCTACTTAAATATCACCATCTGTGAGGCTGACCTTGATCACCCTATTTAAATTGCAGTCTGCCCTCCATATCCCCAAATCAGTACTTCCAATTCACATACGCTGCTCTACTTTCATTTTTTATCATAGCTCTTATTATCTTCTAACATATATACTTTGCCTACTTACTGTGTCTGTTTAATGTTTATTTTCCCCCTATAGAAAATAAGCCAGTAAGACATGGTTTTTTATTTTGTACACTAATGAAACTCAAGTGTCTGGAACAGTACCTAATACATAATTAGCACTCAATAAATATTTGTTAAACTTCAATAGCTTCTTAGATAACATTTAAGTCATTATCTCCTTAAAATATATGTGTTGAGACATGTTATGTAATATGCTTAGAATGTGATAGCATTATGCACTTACAGAAAGTCTTTGTAAATCTTCCCAGGCAAATGTTTTATCCCAGTAAAACCTGCTGGATATCTGGTCTGGGAGTCAGAAGATCTGGGCTTTAATCTTGTTTTGTTTGTTAATTTGGTATATAGTAACTGGATAAGTTACTTCACCTCTCTTGAGTCTCACTTAAATTTATAAAATAAATTTGTAAATTTATTTTGTGTAAATTAATTTCGAGTTCTTTTCTTCATCTATTATAACTATTTTATTGCCAGTTGTGAACTTGAAATACAGTAAAATGTAAATTTTGTGCTGTTTTCTATTTTCTTATCAAAGCAGTTAAAAAATTCACCTATCTCCATATTTCAAACTGAACATAGCATAATTCAGATTAAGAATAGAGTGGGTTAAGGCTACCTTTATTTTAATCCTGGCTCAACTATTTTAGTTGTGTGTCAAGTTATTAAAAGTCTCTAAGGGGAAGCAGATGTGGCTCAAGCAATTGGGCTCCCGCCTACCATATGGGAGGTCCTGGGTCGTTTCTCAGGGCCTCCAAGTGAAGGTGAGCTGGCCTGCACAGAGAGCTGGCCCATGCGGAGAGCTGGTGCAACAAAAAGAGACAGGAGAGACAATAAGAGACACAACAAACCAGGGAGCTGAGGTGGCACAAGTGATTTGAGTGCCTCTCTTCCCACTTCGGAGGTCCCAGGATTGGTTCCCAGTGCCTCCTAAAGAGAAGAAAAGAAGACACAGACACAGAGAGCATACAGCAAATGGACAACAGAGAGCAAGACAGCAAGTGCAAAAACAAGGGGAGGTGGGGAGGGGGGGAATAAATAAATAAAATAAATCTTAAAAAAAAAAAAGTCTCTAAGCCTCAATTCCCTCCTTTGTAAAGTAAGTATAAAGGTAATAGTACCAATTTCAATAGGCATTTTAGAATCTATTGTGAGATTAAATTAGACAGTACAGTGCATGGTTCATGGTATAGCTCCATGACTATGAACTACTAGCTTTTAATGAAATATCTTAGCAATACTTTCTATTGCATGGGTTTGTAAGAAAACAGTAAAATTTTAATTTCTTTCATAGAATTAATTGAGCTTTTAAAAATATCTCAGACCAAAATTACATGTGGGGACAATTGAATTAATTCATTAATTTAGCTTTAGTTTTTGTTCCACTTTGGTGCCAAAAGAGATCCTATTTGGTTGATGATAGTAGCTAAGCCTTAGCAAAGTTATCAAGAACAGCATCTGGAGAAAAAAGGATTGCTTTAGTTTTTTAATAGATCAAAGTTTATTTGATTTAAATATTGCTACATCACTTTGTTAGTACTGTGTAAACCCATCCTATTAGCATCTTGCAAAGTACACTACCCTCCCATAATCTACTTTATTAAAAAGTCTTGGAATGAATACCATTATAGATGTTTTTTCTACCTAATCATTCTCTTTAATATGTAGTTACCCATTAAATCAGGGAAAATTTTAAGATGCATGGCAAAATTATTTTTGGAAAGTGATCCATTTTCTACATTTCCCTAGAAGCTTGAGAATTTAAATTTGTGCCACCAAATAGGATAATTGCATAAGGACACAGATTTTTTTTTTTATTTTAAAATTATTTTTGTTATTGTGCTCTTAACTTTCCTTCTCTCTTAATTTTAAAAGACTATTTGGTCTTGCCAATCAATAGAAGTCTTTTATGGCATAGGAGTTCTTTTGTATGTCTATTTATTATTAGATTACTTCTGGGCATGGGTCTCAGAGTCAAAAGAGGTATGTAACAACCTAACAGTGACTTATCTAAAGACTGATTTCTGTTGCATATCCACTGCTATTGTGCATTTTTTCCCTATAGAATTTAAAGAAAGAACTGTGATGTCGAATACATCATAGATCAGATTATTTGGAAAGAAAACTTGAATTTCCACTGTTATATAACTTATTCTTGCTATGTTTCCATGGCAAAAGAATGGACTGAATTGTTAACCTGGCATTTTAAATATAAAACTGTTTTAAAATAAGACAACTTATATTTGTGATAATTGTATTATCAGATACACAGTATTAATAGAATAATTACATATTTGACTTTGTTCTCAATCAAGAAACAGATTATTATAAATACCAAGAATAATGGCCTTAATCATAAATGTGAATAGTTATCTCTTAAATTTTATTTTAAAATATTTACCAGTCATTACATAGTTAAAATAATCATTTGGTTGGATGTCAAATTGCCTCTTACACTACTATAACTAGAATGTTTGAGTGTGTTCTTTAGTGGTGGTGGTGGGGAGTTGCCAGGGAATGTGCTTAATTGTATGTACTTTTATGTCAAATAATGCACCATAATTGAAACCAATGAAAAAATCATGCTAAGTATGTTAGAAGTTTAGTGCAGCATCTGGAGCTTGGAACTAGTTTATACTGGTATTTGCAATCTAAAGATTTTTAGCCCTGATTTCTACATCATTCCCTGACAAAAAAATTGGTGAAATAAGTTTTCATAAAAGCATATAAAATGCATGCGTTTCCAGGGGGGAGAAATAATCTTCTTTTCGGTTTAATAATACTTTGTATGCAAGCGTTAATCTCCAGATTAAATTAACAAAAGACACCAGAGCTTCAGCTAAACTCATGAAAGAACAGATTTGAAATCTATCCACTAAGCTTTTTCCCCCATGACTATATATTTTATTTCCAGAATTTGTTTGGCACTTTTACAAAGATGCCTGCTCTTATTTAAAATACTGTCTTGTTCTTCCATTGTGAATTTTATTCATTCCTCCCTTAAAAACCTTTATGTCAAAGTATCTTTCAAACTTGACTATATTCTTTTTATAGTCCTTGGTGTGCAAATTCCCTCATTTGTTAAGTCTGCTAGTGCTTTCTCGTGATGATTCATTTCCTCCAGTAAGTTATTATCTTAACTGTAAATTCATCTCCAGCAGGGTTTGGTTTTGGGGGGTTTATGCTGTGTGCTCAGGACTGTAGAATCTTAACCACAGAGCAGTTTTATGTCTGCCTTTGTCTAGAGATGGGTTTCACAAGATCTGAGCCAGTTTTATTGTAAACATCTCAATTTGGGATCATAGAGTCAAGCAAACAAAATTAATTTGGACTCCACAGTTACCCACAGGTTGTTCTGACTTCCTATGGGTGGTTTCTTTTCCACCCAAGATCTTAGAGAGCCAAGTTCCTTGCAGTATTCTATGCAGGGTCAGTGGCCAAAGTTTTTCTATATCCTATTTCATGAAATGGTCAGCCCCTATTACTCCTGGTTGCACGCAGGAAGCTTAGCTAGATCTTTGAGCCAAAATACTTTTCATTCATAGTTATCAAAATCCTGGTGGTCCACTCTTAAATGTAATATCTGCTTTCAAAATGTCCATTAGCTTGGATGACCTTATAATTTATCTGAATCAGGACATTTTTGAAATTGAAAGGGGACATTATTTGTAACTATGAAAGTAAAAGTGTAAGTCATTATCTCCTTAAAATATATAATTATATAAATATAATTATAACTATGAAGGTACAGGGTGTAAGCCAGGCCTGTCCTTGGGAAACAGGTACATGTGTAGTCATCCTACAGTGTACACTATTTTGGCTTCTGCTGCTTCTGCTCACTAATCACTGTTCCATATTTTCATTTTCTTCTTAATTTCTACCATCGGGAGATTTTCCTGTCATTTTCTAGCTTGACACTATACTGAAAAGTTCCATTGTGTTTGATCCATATGGCTGGATTGGGAGGAAGGGGGCCTCCCAATATCATATAGTTCTCATATATTAACCTAAATTCATTGATTTTTTCAATATATGCAAGTCTTCCTAATCTTTCATTGTATTGCTGCTGCTTGTGAGTTTTATTGAAAAGTTCAATAAAATTGTCAAACACCTAGCAAGACTGACAAAGGAAAAAGGAGAGAAGACACAAATTACCAATATCAGGAATGAAACAGGCCGACTTAAGACTGCAGATACTGAAAGTATAATAAGAGAATACTACAGACAACACTATACATGTAACTTGACAATTTAGATGAAATAGATTAATTCCTCAAAAAACTCAAATTACCACAACTCACCCAATATGAAATAGATAATCTGAAAAGTTCTATGACATAATAGGAAATTCAATTTGTGATTTTAAAACTCCCCCCAAAAATCTAGTGAAAGATGGTTTCACTAGAGAGTTCTACCAAACATTTAAAGAATCAACATCAATCCTACATAATCTCTTCCAGAAAATAGAAGAGGAGGGAACACTCACAAATTCGTTTTACAAAGCTATTATTACCCTTTACCAAAACCAGACAAAGATAGTACCAAAAAAAAAAAAAACAAAAACAAAAACAAACAAAAAAATTGCAGACCAATATCCACTGAGACATAGAAGCAAAAATCCTTAACTAAGTATTAGCAAATAGAATTCAGCAATATATAAAAAGAATTATGCAATGCACTATCAAAAGTCAGTCAATGTAAGCAATCACATCAACAGGCTAAAGAAAAATTACATCATATCAATTTATGCAGAAAAATGATTTGACAAAATTCACCCATTTATGATAAGAATTCAAGAACAGGAATAGTAGAGAAAGTCTTCAACTTGTTAAAGGACATCTACCAAAAAACCTATACCTTACACACTTAATGTTAAAAGATTAAATGTTTTCTCCTAGTCAGGAAAAAGGCAAGGATATCTGCTCACCATTACTATTTAATATAGTCCTGGAACTTCTAGGCAGTTCAATAAGGCAAAATAAATGAAAGGCATACAGTTTGGAAAAGGAGATATACAACATAAAACTCTCCATTTGCAGATGATGTGATTCTTTCTGTAGAAAATTCCAAAGAATCTATAAAACAAACCAACAAAAAACTCAAATTGGTAAGTGAATTCAGCAAGGTCATAATAGGCTACAAGGTAATATACAAATATCTATTTTATTTCTATTTGCAGTGAACATATGAACACTGCAATTAAAAATATATCATTTATATTTGCTCAAAAAAGAGAAATACTTAGTTTAAAATTTAACAAAACCCATACAGGACTTATATGCTGTAAACTATAAAATGCTGATGAAATCAAAGATCAAAATAAATGGAGAGATATGCTATGTTCATGCATTGGAAGACTTGATATAATAAAAATGTTATTTCTCTCTAACTTGATAAAGGCTTAATGCAATTCTTATCCAAATCCCAGCAAGATATTTTTAGATATAGACAAGATTATTCTAAGGAAATAATTATATTTATTATAATTATTATTATATTCTATATATTTAATATTATTCTATAAGGAAAGGCAAAGGACATAAAACAGAATAATTCTGAAAAAGAATAATGAAGTGGGAGGAATCAATCTACTCAATTTCAAGACATTGTATAGCTACAGTAATCAAGACTGTGTATCTATAGGGCAGACACATAGATCAGTGGAACAGAATAGATAACAGATATAGACTCACAAATATGCCCAAATGATTTATGACAAAGGTGCAAAAGCAACACAGAGAAGATAACTTTTTCAAGAAATGGTGCTGGGACAATTGGACATCCATAGGCACAAAAATGCACCTTGACCTAAGTCTCACACCTCATACAAAAATTAAATCAAAATCTGATTGTTAGTGAGCTATACAATTCAAGCAATATAGTTCAAAATCCTAACATGGATTACAAAGCCTCTCATGATCTTCCCCTGCTTACTTCTACAACGTTATGCTTCAGCTACAAGGACTGCTTTCTACTCCTCAAGTACACCATATTCTTTGTCTCAGTACCTTTTCTATGCTGATTCTTCCTGGATCTCCTGCTCCCCAGCTTCACTTGAGGGGCTTTGCACAAAAGGCTTTTTCCTTTGTTAAGCTGTTCTGTAATTACTATGTAGCTTTTTTATTGATGAAAATATTGAGATTGTGAATTGAGACTCTTCAACATCTTGGTTACATTTTATCGTGGTTTTTTTTTTTTTTAGCCAAAAATGAGTTTATTTCCATCAGATAGAGACTTACTATAGACAGGAGTAAAATATTATATTCTTTTCCCCCCTTGTCTTTGTTAGTTGAACACATCTTATATTTCTGACAATGTCAAGTTCCTTGTAGAAGTAGAAATAATAGTTTGTTAACCTGAAAATTGAGACAGAAAAATTGTACATCCTATGTAAGCACAGAGAAATTTATATAGAAATGTGTTTGTGACTCAACTATCTTACATATCTAGGTTGCATCCACTAGAAAACTCTAGAGGACTGCACTGCCAGAGCTTTCCATTCTAATAATTTAAGTCATAGATAAACCTTTGGGATTTGCCCTGAGAGGGGCAGGATACATAACTCTTCTTCACAGGAGAATATAGGGAGTTCTTTAGTAGGTCTAGTAGATTTCTCTGTAGGAACCTGTCTTTGGTTCCAAGTGATTCACTCAAGCAAGTCTGTTCATTTATTACCAAATCACTATAAACTGGGGTAGTGATAGCAACGTTTATCATTGAATATATGTGCTCAGTAAATGACCAAGATATTTTTTTAGAATGAAACTAATAATGTTAACTATTTCCCCCTCAATAATACTATAAACCCCTAAATTTAGAAGTATTTTACAACAATATCTACAACTCAATCCTTTTTACACTATCTTTAATATGACTCGTGAGTATTCACTTTATTAAGTCCCTAAAGCATATCTTGATTGTAAAATTTTAACATTATTGAAAATAATATCTTTGAATTTATAGATGATATGTATTAAAAATCAGTCACATTTAGAAGAATTCTATATATTTTTGGACTAGAAATCAATGTAAAACATAATTTGTTAAAGTCCACGCTAATATACTGGGACATAGATGGGAATGACCAAATTTACTCTCTAGGTTGATCTTGTGAAGCTATAGAACATAAAACCCAGTTATTTGAATATCTACTGAGGAATTCAAATCATCTGATGATTCTTATAATAATTTTAATCCAACTAATCTAGAGGGTGTGGCACCAGCTCACAGGTAATAATGTAGTATAGCAATCTGACATACAGAGGAGACCAACATGGGTTGATGTTGTATCCTAAAAAGTATCTTGAAGCACACAGTAAAAAGGTTGTTTAAGAAGATAGTTGGGCTGGGTTTCAGAATCACGATTCTATTCCATGAGAGTCGGATTAACAAAACCCAGCAAGTTCTAAATAGACTGACATACCACGCAAACTAACAAAAAATGGAAGAAGTAGGCCTGTGTTTTAAGCCTAGTTACTAGAATTGGAGCACAAGCTGAACACGTCAGGCAGATTCCACATGTGTGATTTCAGACATATGTGGCACCACCACTGATTAAATGGGTCCAAATGGGTTGTAAGCTCTTAGAGAACATCTCTTGGAGCCAAGTTATTGTCTTATACCCTACTCTTCAGTCTCCTATTTTTTGTTCATTCCTTTAGACATACGTACAGCCTTTCCTTAGAAATGCCCTCACGGTTCTCTGATGACTCCACAGACCCAGGCAGAGAGCTCGTGATTGCCAAGGGAAAACTTGGTGAAAAGAAAGCAGTTGGCAATATGCCTCCATTAGTGCAATTTAGCTTTGTGGGAACAGCTCTGGCTACTACCTCCCCTACCTCCTCTGCTTCTTTGGTTCCAACTTTTCTGTGGTGACCATGATCCAGCTTTTCTTCCTACTTTATATATCCATCTGAGTCACTCCTTTTGCCAACCCATCTTGATGGGCTTTGTTCAACAAAGCATTTAACTTTCTTAAATTGAGGGGTAGTCTATAAACCTTGTGGGATTCATATATGTGTTAGCTTCTTGGCCTCATGAAGATATTTTAGAGCCAAAAATTGGAGTAAAATAGAGCTAAAGCTTTTAAAATCTACTAACAGAAGTAAAAATGATGTTTTAATCCTCTGTAGAGTCTTTTGATTACTTGAATACCATGTTTCTGACTGTCAAGACTGTCACTACTTCTCTGACTTTAATAATGTGTTAACTTAAACATCGGAAGAGAAACTACGTATAATGCAAGCACATAGAAATTACATAGAAACACTTGTAAATCTCATCTATCCTACACATTTAAATCACATCCTCTGGAAAATTCTCTTCCTATCCTTGATTCCCTAGTATACCTTCACAGGTTTGGATTCCTTGGCAATATGCCAATTCATGCTCTAAAATATATTTTCTTTTCTAATCATTTTATCTTAGTACCTGACTGTTTGCCTTGTCTTGTCCAAATCTAATTGTAGAACATAATTTTCTTCGCCAAGAATATAAATCTTAAGACTTACCATATCATGCAAGGTATGTAATCTATTTTAACTGCTGCTTACCACTTAAACAGCCTTCCAGCAACCCCTAAATCCTTGTAGTTTCATCAATACAACAAGCTAATTCTTGTCTCAAGCCTTTGTGCCAACTGTCCTCTTTGCCTGGAATGTTCTCCCTTTCATTGCTAGGTAGAATTCCATTATATGAATGTACCACACTTTGTTTATCTATTTATTTATCAGTTGATGGACATTTGTTTCCAGTTTGGGCCTGTCAAACATTAAAAGAAATAAAATTGCTATAAACATTTGTATATGGGTCTTTCTACAGATATATTTTATTTCATTTGGGAAAATACCTGGTAGTGGGATTGCTGAGTCACATGGTAAGAGTATGCTTACTTTTATAAGAAATTTCCTATGTGTTTCCTAAAGAGATTGTACCATTTTGTATGCTCATGAGCAAAGTATGAGAGTTCAAGTTACTCAATATCCTTACCAACACTTGGTCAGTCTATTTAATTTTAGCCATTCTGGTGCTATGTAGGGGTATCTCACTGTAGTTTTAATTTGCTTTTCATGAATGACTAATGCTGCTAAGCATCTTTTTATGTGCTTATTTGCAATTCATAATCTTTTTTGGTGAGCTGCCTGTTCAGATCTTTTGCCCATTGTTTTATTGATTATGTGTTTTCCTATTGTTTTTTTTCCTTCCCTTTATTAGAGAAGTTGTGAGTTTACAGAACAATCATGTATAAAATAGAGGATTTGCACATACCACCCTATTATTAACACCTTGCAATGATGTGGAACATTTATTACAATTGATGATAACACAGTTTTATAATTGTACTATTAAGTATAGCCCATGACTTAGCATAGGGTTCACCCTTTGTGAACCCTTAGTTCCATGGATTTAATTTTTTTTTTCTGTTACCATATATACAAAATAACATATCCCCCTTTTACTCACATTCAGATATATATATCATGTTGTTAATTGTGTTCACAATGTTGTGCTAATCACCATCTTATTGTGTTTCAAATTCTTTTGGATTCTAGATACAAATTCTTTATCAGATACATGTTCCCTATATATGGGTTAGTCAATTAACTCCTTCTAGTATTCAGTGGTGCAATAAAGACAGTGCAATAGTTTGTGAAGGCATGCTGCCAACCCTTGATCACTTTTCTCATTTCTTTTCATGTGAGAGGAGTAAGTTAAGATACTGATATTTTGGGTTTCTGTTGTTAGTAGTCAAACAGAAAACAAACATATATCTTGCTGGTTTCTTTTTAACTTCCTAAGGAATTTGTTTAATTAAGTTCCTTCTAAAAATCTACATCAAAGACAAAGGAGATGGATCTGAAACAAGCTAATGAAATTCTTAGTTGGGAAGAGAGTGATTTGCATTAATGACATTTCCAAGGAAGCAAATTTTGGTTCAGCACAGGAAATTTGTGAAAGGTCTATGTAAATTTAATGGAATTAGTAATAATAGCAGTAGTAATAGAAGCAATAATAATAGAAATAATAACTAGGAGTAGTAATTAGCATTAGCCAGCATTCAAATGTGTTTCCTGCTTCTTGAGGTAGTATTAAGCAGAGGCTGTATTACTAGCCATTAGCATACTGTGGAAACGAATCTCTGTTGGGTGGAACTTCCGGCCAGATGGTCTCTAATGTTGCTTCCAACTCTAAATATAGAGAAGTATCTTAATTTTCATCAACACACGTTAAGCTTTCTCTGGGCTCTTGGTATTGTGCAATGTCAAATGCCATAGGAAGCTGGACACAATATAAACTAAAAGGTAGTGATGATATTTTAAGTATTTTAATTGTGGAAGATGTTTATTTAATTTCTACCACGTTCTTCAAAACATAGTATTAATGAACAGCAAGTGATGTTCAGCATTAATCACTTTCAGGAACATGGAACTGAAGTTAATCTTTGCTGAAGTTAAGGCATCGATTTAAATTGTGGACAGAGCTCACATTCTAGAATTCTTGGGAGTAAAAATTTACAAGGTCACTGATATTCTCGTTAATGTTCTTATGCTGATTGACTGCTATATATGGGTAAATCAGGAATCAAGCAGCAAATAAAAGCATAAGCTAAAATGAATAAATTTTTAAAAGTATATGTTTCTTATTATACTCAAGGACATGGGCAAGAACTAAGGGGTGGGGAGGGAAGTAGGATATTACAGATACCCGCAGCTTAGTTACTTAAAAAAAAATTAACATTATTAGGAATAGGCATTTTGAATTTATCAAATATATGGAATGTTTTGAAACCATTTATATGGTTTTACATTTCTGTAAAAAGAAGAAAATACGAGTTAAAAGTATCTTACCACTAAATGTACCCACATAATATTTTTGTGTATTCTATAATATATAGGCACACATATAAATATGTAATAAATATATATATATACATACATAGGGAGAGACACTTATAAAATCCTGCTTTCATTAAATATTCTTAAAATATTTTAATAGTTTCTTAGTATTGTTCCCTATACTTTATATCTGAACTTATTTAACCAAATTTGCTTGTGGGTTGACATTTAGATGTAAAATATGGGACTTAATAACTTAAACTTCTAAAGAAGGTAAATACCATTCTGAACTCTTTGTGGGTGTGTGTGTGTTTTATCTTTCAGTGTAATATAAATTTAGGTTGGCCCGAAGAGTTGAGATCTTTTTGCATCAAATTCCTTGGTCTGTGCAGAAGGCTCGATCGTCATGGCCCTATCTCAATCACAGTCCTCTCTCTTCTTCTGCTCCAAATAGGACCATGGTCTGACAGATTTCTTCACAAGAGGGGAAAGCAAACCATCCTGTGTTCTAATGGATATCACAAATTTCAGATTATATTAGAAATCAGGCCAGCCACTGCTTTACGAGGAGAGTTCATTTCCGGTAAGTGATTCCCTACCAGAAAAACAAGTTCTTTATCTGGACTCAAACAATCTTGAAATAAATTAGAGAGCTTGAGGATTTGATGTTGTCTTACTTTTGGCAAAGAGTGTCTTAAGAAAAACTGTCCAGATCTTGGAATGTAGACATAAGATCACCAGCTGGAAAAACTCTAAGCGAAAATGTTAAGAACCAGATTATCTTTTTATTTTGGGGGGGAAAAAATCAACCTCATAATTATGTAACTAAGACAGAGCTTGATTAGAAACTTTAAAAATTAAATGAAAACTTAGAAATGTGGTTGGTAATGGGAGCACAAAGGCAAGGGATGGGAAGGGGAATGAGGAAGGAGGATCACAACCGACCTTCCCCAAAGCCCTCAGCAAGTCTACTTCATTCCCTAGAGAAATTGAAGGAGGCCTCTACCACAAGGACCAGGGCTGGGTTTACACTAAGCACTTGTAACCACTTCCAAATATCCCTAATTCCTCATGCACTGGGCAAGAGATTGCAGAGCCAAGAGTCTCTCCAAGCCTTCTCCCTCATATCTACCTTTAATGAGAACTGAGATTATTTGGGAGTGAGCCCAACAGAACTGCATCTTTAAAGACTGCCTCCTAGATATTATGTTAATTTTGTGAAAACAGTTGTAAGTAAGTATGCAGGGTGTGTAGCTGGCATGAATCCAAGGGCTTCGTGGGTGAGAGGAAGAGGACACATAATGATAACTAACATTTATATAATACTTTCCAAGCACTTCTAAGAGTTTTATTCATATTAATACATTTAAACCTTAACACCAAGGAAATTTTTCTCATACCAGAATGTATTTGATTTCTATATTATAACAAATCATTTTCTGCCTATCAGTCATTGTACATAAATGAAGCAAAGGACCAATGTATGACATAATTTAAGTAGATTACTACTTAAAGAGAATGGGAGGGTGTATTAATCAGGGTCTCTCAGGAAACAGAATCAACAGGAGATATCTGTCAATAATATGAGATTTTACAAGAGTCTCACACGTGACCGTGGGGATGCACAAGTCCAGGTTCTGCAGGCAGGCTGCAAACCAGGGGCTCCGATGAAAGTCCAGTGAAAGGTCCTTGATGAGTTTCTGGGAGAAGCTGGCTGTCCAACGACGAGCTGGGAAATTCTCTCTGAATGTTGAAATCACTTCCCCTTTTAAGGCATTCAACTGATTGGATAAAAGCATCACCCATTGCTGATGCAGTCTCCCTGATTGATGCAGATGTAATCAGCCATCCACGCAGTAAACTCACTGGTGATCGACGTCCATAAATGCTCTTGTGTTACAATTAGCCCAGTGCTTGCTGGACCAAACCCCTGGACACAATTACCTAGCAGAGTTGACACATTAGCCTAACCATCACAGAGGGTAAGGCCAGAACAGGTCAAAGAGCTACCAGTCTGCTCGCTTACATTCCAAGAGCAGGTGGCTCTTTGACGTCTGATAGGTTATCACTGGTGAGTGATTACGTTTTACCTCTAGATTTAGGACCTTCCTGGGACAGCTGTGCCTGCCACATTATTCCCCTCTTTTATAATGTTAATGTCTTATTATTTAAAGATTAAATAAACAGTATCACCTCGAAGCAAAAACGTCGATTTTTCCCCCCTTAAAATCAGGAGATTAGAAACTGCTATTAAAAATAGGGAGTGAATAAGAGCAAATATTCAACTACATGCCAGCACTATTCCAGAGTGGTTTTTTTTTTTATATATATTAACTTTATTTCAAATTCACAAAAATAAAAGAACAGAAAAAGGCAGTTCAACAAGTTATAAAAACATTACTCCTAAAAAGTTCTTTTTCAGTTATTTTCATCTCGTCTAATTCCAATTGCTAACTCAGTTGTTCCTCTAGTGTTCAGAAAGATACACAAATAAACACAGATTAGTTAAATGACATAGTCAAGGTCTCCTTAATGGAAAAAAATGAAGAAGAGAAAAAAATGCTTAATTGTATTCATATCTCACATAACCAAACCCCATATTCTTTTTTTTCCCATTGGAATTAATATAGTAATGACTTTGTTTTTGCTACAAAAACATTACAATATTGTTATTAGCTATAATCCATAAATTACATTAGTTATATTTTTCACATGTATCACCACATTCTTCCAGAATGCTTTTAATATATTAACACATTTAATCCCCCAAACAGCCCAATGAAAATTCCCATTTACAGCACAGGTAGGTTAAATCACTTACCCAAGATCACACAGCTAGGAAGTGGTGGAGTCAAGATTCCACCCTTCACAGTCTGGATGCACAGTCCACACTTGCAACCACTGTACTCTGAGAAGATGGTTCCATTCCCATCCAGATGTACCACTTACAAGATGTACACACTTGGACAAGTCACCTCACCTTTCAGTTTAAAGAAAAAAAAATCCTTGATTTGCCTACCTCAGAAAGTTGTTGGGAGCTGAAAATGATACAACGTATATGAATGTTATTTGTTTATTCTTTTAAGCATAAAGGTTGTGAGGTCTCCCTGTAGAGATGACATCATGTCAGTATTTCCTGACTGTCTCTACAGCGTTCTTCAGAGCAAGTATTTTAGGACATGACTGAGGAGTTGAGCACTGGACATCCCTTGCTGCTTAGTTCCTACTAAAGGTGGATGTAAAAGAAAGGTGCCGCAACAGTCAAGGGGAGCTTGGTTATGCCTCTGGTGGTTGACCTATTATTGTTCTGCTCTCTGTTTGTCCAAGTTTTTAAAAAATCAGTGGCTGTTACTGCCATTGCGCAGGCCATCTGACTGCTGTAGTCTCTGCCTTTGCACTGCTTTGCTTTGTCACATGTTAAAACCAAATCATGGGCAGAGGTTGCTAAGTTGTAAGGATGAGGGAGGTAAGGAGTGGCCACTGTGAAGTAAGATTTGAGGCAGTATAGACATGACTTTTCCTGGTCTTGATTATGGCTTACTCACCCAGTAAAAATCCCTATGAAGTTTAAATTAAATAAAAGGAGAACCTCTTGAACATATGAGTTGCAATGACAGTAATTCAGAAAGTGTTTCCTATTAATTACGTTCCTTAGTTTGGATAGAAATTATTCAAGGCCAGGGAAAGAACAATGGAAAAGAGTAGGTGGAACAAACCCCAAAGCTCAAAGTAGTTCACATTTTAACCAGCAAAGGTGGAAAGACTTCCTTCTAATACATGAGGCAGGAAGTAAAGTCTTCATAAGGGGAAGCCCTCAGTAGAGAACCAAATTAGTCTTAGATTAAAGGCTATTCGAAATCCACCTTTACAAAGCTTAAAAGAAAACATTGAAAGGATTGAACTGATTGCAAATAAATTTACTGTGCTTCAAAGCAAAGCCCAACAATATTTAAGAATACAACGGTGGAGCAGGTGGAGCTCAGTGGTTGAGCGCCTGCTTTGCATATATGAGGTCCCAGGTTCAATCCCCGGCTCCTCCTTAAAAAAAAAAAAAAAAGAATACAACAAAATACAGCATCTCCAACATAAAATTTACGATGTTCAGCATCCAATAGAAAATTTCCAAGTATTCAAAGGGAAAAAAATGCAACCCATAAATGGTAGAAAAATCAATTAATAGGACACTCAGAAATGACACAGATGATAAACTTAGCAGCTAAGGAAGTTTTTGATAAGATTAGCAGCTAAGGATGTTTATTTTTTTTTATTATTATTATTTTTTAAAGATTTTATTTATTTATTCATTTATCCGCCCCCTTGCTGCTTGTGCTCGCTGGGTCAGCTAACCGCGCCGCGCGGGCAGGCTTGCCTTCACCAGGAGGCCCTGGGAACCGAACCTGGGGCCTCCCATATGGTAAACGGGAGCCCTACTGATTGAGCCACAGCCGCTTCCCGCTAAGGATGTTTAAAAAAAAAGCTATTATAAATATACTCCTTATGTTTAAGACAGGGGTTCTTAACCATTTTTTGTTCCATGGACCCCTTTGCCAATCAGGTGAAAACCATGGACCCCTTACCAATTCCACACTGTACTGTGTATTATTTAATAAATATATCACAACCACACCAACATATCCCCACAAGATTAACGTGTTTTTGAATTTTAATTCAAGCTCATGGACTCCTGATTAAGAACCTCTGGTTTAAGAAGATAGAGGAAAATATGTCATGGTAAGAAAAGAAATAGAATGTGTAAAAAAGATTCCAAACCAGAGTTCTAGAAAAGAAAATTATAGTATCAGAAATGGAAAGTATTTGATCGGATTAACAACATAGACTCTTAGAAGAAATGATTAGAGAACTTGAAGATATAGCAAGAAAAACTAAACGAAATGCTATACAGAGAAAAAGATTGATTGGAATCCTAGAAGGAAGGAGGAAGAAAAATATTTGAAGAAATAATGGCCCCAGATTCTCTAAATTTGGTAAAAAGTATAAGCCCAGAGATCCAAGAAGATCACTGAATCACAAAGAAAAAACATAAAGGGAACCGTAACAAGACATATCAAAATCAAAATTGCAGAAAATCAGCAATTAAGAGAAAAATCTTAAAAGCAACCAGAGAAAAGAGACACATTATGAAAGAACAAAGAAAATGGTGAAAGGAGACTTCCTGTCAGAAGCTATGCAACCAGAAGACCATGGAGCCACATCTTTAAAATACTAAAAAAAAAAGTTATCCTAGAATTCAACACCAGTAAAAAAAAAAATCATTGAAAAATACAGGTAGAGCAGAATTTTTTTCAGACAAAGAAAAAGTGAAATGTTTCATCACAACCCTGCAGTATCAGAAATATTAAAGAAACTTTTTTGGATGGAAGGAATACGATACCAGATGGAAATCTGGATCTACAAAAAAGAATGAAGAACCCCAGAAATGGTAAATATGTGGGTGAATAAAAAACATTTTCTCATTTACAAGTTTTCCTTAAAAGATAATTGCCTGCTTAAAGAAAAAAAATGTATTATGAGGTTTAAATATACAGAAATAAAATGTTGGCCAAAAATATTAAAAAGGAGAGTGGGGGAAGTGAAAGTATACTAGTATATTCTTACATTATACATGAAATGGCATATTATTTTAATGCAGGCTGAAATAAATTAAAAATATATATTGTAAACCCTATGGCAAAACATACACACAAGTACCCTTAATATTAAAACAATGGAAAAAATTTGAATTTAAAAAATCTCAGATTTATCCAAAAGGAGTCAGAGACAACAGGAAAAAGGAACAAAGAAGAGATGGCAGGATGATAGATTTAAACCTAATCATATTAATAATCATATTAAATGTAAGTAGTTTAAATACTCCAATGAAAATATAGAAATTATCAGATTGGATATAAAAGCAAAACCCAAATATGTGCTGTTTATAAGAAACCCACTTTAATGTAAAGACAAAAATAGGTTAAAAGTAAATGGAGAGGGAAGTGGATGTGGCTCAATTGATTGGGCTTCCATCTACCATATGGGAGGACCTGGGTTCAATCCCCGGGGCCTCCTGATAAAAAGGTGAGCAGGCATGCTGAGCCCCTAGAGTATAGTTGCATATTGAAGGATAGAACAGATGGATAGTGATATTACTGGGTTTGGTGGTGCAGGGTTGACAGGTGGGTAGGTTAGGAAGGGCAGTTTGGAATACCCAGGGCATGTAGCTATGAATCTTGTCATTCCATGAGTCAAGACAGGGGAGTGTCATATGCCTCAGGGGGATGGGGAGGAAAGAACAGTTAAGATCAAATGGGGTATTTAGTGGACATGGGTACCCTACAGTAATGGACACAGGGCATGGTAAATATCATCAAAACTTATTAAACTGTACCGTCTTTAATTGTAAACTAAAAAAAAAAAAAAAAAAAGTAAATGGGGAGCGGATGTGGCTCAAGCTGTTGAGCACCCAACTCCCACATGGGAGGTCCCAAGTTCGGTTCCCAGTGACTCCTGAAAAAACAAAAAGCAAAGCAACAAGCAAAACAAATGAAAAAACCAGCTCAGGGAAGCCAATGTGGCTCAGTGGTTGAGCGCTTGACTCCCACATTCAAAGTTCTAGTCTCAATCCCTGGTCCCCGGTACCTCAAAAAATAAATAAATAAATAAACGGGAGTGGATGTGGCTCAGTGGTTGATTGCCTCCCACATATGAGGTCCTGGGTTCAATTCCCAGTACCTCCATAAAAAAATTTTTTTTAAATGATTGTGGACTTCCAGGAAGACGGCAGACTAGAAAGACACGGGACTCTCTTCTCTCCCTGAAAAATAGCTACAGGACAGGAAGAAACAGCCTGGGAAGAAATCTTCTAGGGTTTAGGACACCAGGGGAAGGCTGGAAGAAGAGAGAGGGACAAAGGAAAAGATATGTGACAACAAAACTGAGTTAAAAGCCACATATGCTACAGTCAAAGGGGGTCCCAGGGATCTGCCTTCCCAGGAAAGGGGAAAGAGGGGGACTCAGGTGGACTCAGCTTTTGACCTACAAATTTGGTCTACTGTGTCCCATGAGTTCTTCCAGGCTGGGGGTGGGGGACCACACCATTGTTTGCCTTGGGAGCCGGCTCTAGGCTAAAGAGATCTGGAATTAATGAGATCCTACCCTCTCCAATCTCCCTCTCTACTGACGGGGACTGGTTGTTGAGGATGTTGAGAGGAATGGAATTATTTCTTACCCAAGATAAGGGAGGGGGCTGCCAGCAAAGGTTGGAGAACTGCCTCTGAGAAAATTTGAATTACGAAACTCTTAGCAGGAAACTCACATTGATCCAGTTTGTGTTGGGGCAAACACACTCTGACCAGGCATTGAACTAAAGGGCTGCCAAAGCGTGCCATCTGCTGGCAGAATACGGAAGTGCATGAGAGGATATTAAAAGTAAATAAGAGGCTTTTTTTTTTTTAGAAATGCAAGAACTTTATTGAGTAAAATGCCTGCAATGGATAGAGGGGAGATAGAGAGCAGGAGTAAGTAGGCAGAACCTCATTTTAATGATGTGGATTTGACACCTATAGAGAGGAAAGGGGAAGGGAGGAAGAGGATCATAGGAAGTGAGTCAGGCTGTGCTGCCACTCCGAGACTGTCCTGACCGGGTGGAGGGAGAGACCTAGAACAAAGACTACCCACTGGAGGAGTCCTGAATGGGGCAGGAAAGGCCTAGCTATAGTTTCCTCCCATTTTCAGTCACTGGCTGGAGCAGCCCAGGAACAGGGTGGCCTTGGCATGAACATTGTGGCAGATCCCAAATGTGCAGCAGCAGGCTGATGGCGACAACTGCACTCCTTGCAGCAGGTTCTCTTGAAGGGAGATCTGAGTGGCACACTCCCATGGCTACCAGACCCACAGACTTAGGACTGCAGGTAGCAGACTTTCATTGAGGTTCTTTGCGGGAGTCCCTGCAGCGTTAGCTTCCCTCAGCATCTCTTTCTCATCCTCTCTTCCCTTCTAGCTGCCACCTGTCAAGTTCTGACACTTTTCTTATGCAAAGCAATTAATCCTTGTGATTTCATCTTTCATATCCAAAGTCTTTACTACACAAGGTTAGTCTTATCTCTAAAAAATTCTATTTCTTTAAAATTATTGTTTTTAGGACTTCTGGGAAGATGGAAGATTAGAGAGGTGAAAGAATCACTTCTCTTCCATGAAAAATAGCTAGAGGAATAGGCAGAGACAGTCTGGAGGGCTGCTCTGGAGCTCAGGACACCAAGGGAAGGCAAGACACCACCCAGAAGAGAGAGGGGTGAAGGAAAGGAGTCTCAGATGGCTGAAAAATACTGTGAGTAGAGCTACAAAAGCAGCAGCAGTCACCACCCCCCCCCCCGGGAGCAAAGAGCAGTCTGTGGACTGCAGCGGCTATGGACTGCAGTGGCTGTGGACTGCGGGAGCTGCAGGAGTCCTCTTCCCCAAGTAAAGGGGAGAGGGAGGGGCAAGAGGCTTTTTCTGACCTTTACAACCTCCCTTCCCAAGGCCCTAGGAAGTGGGTCTGCAACCTATTACTAGGTCCAGAGCCCAGTTTTGAGCAACTAGCAGAGACAATGCTAAAGGCCCAGAACAGGTTGAACCAAGAACAAAGAAGAGCAGTAACACACACCTCTCACCATTAAATCCCTATGAAAGAGAGAGAAATTGAGCATCTGATTAAACTCACCATTCTAATCAGATGCTTAGACATCAGCAAAAAATTACAAATCATACTAAGAAAATGGAAGAAATGGCCCAAGAAAAGGAATATATAAAGCCCCAGAAGAGATGCAGGATTTGAGACAACTAATTAATGAGATGCACGCAAATTTCCAAAGTCAAATTAATGAGTTGAAAGACATGGCTAAAGAGATAAACAACATCAGGAAGAATTGAGTGAGCACAAAAAAGAATTAGAAAACCTGAATAGAAAAGTAACAGAGCTCATGGGAATGAAAGACATGATACCTGAGATCAAAAACACATTAGAGGCACACAACAGCAGACTCAAAGTGATAGAATAAAGAATAAGGGATAAGGAAGACAGAACAACTGAAATTGAAGAGAAAAAAGAACATGGAGAGAAAAGAATGGAAAAAAATTTAAGCAGGGGCTTGGGGAGTTGAATGACAACATGAAACACAACAACATAGGTATATGGGAGTTCCAAAAGGAGATGCAAAGGGAAGAGGGGCTGAAAGAGTATTTGAGGAAATAATAGCTGAAAATTTCCCAACTCTTATGAAAGAAATGAACTTACATGTCCAAGAAGCACAGATACCTCAATCAGAATAAATCCAAATAGACCTACTCCATGACACATGCTATTCAGAATGTCAAACATCAAAGATAAAGAGAAAATTCTGAAAGCATCAAGGGAGAAGTAAACCATCACATACAAGGGATGCCCAGTAACACTTAATACAGATTTCTCATCAGAAATCATGGAGGCAAGACAACAGTGGTATGATACAATTAAGATACAGAAATAAAGAACTGTGAGCCTAGAATTCTTTATTCAGCAAAATTGTCCTTCAAATATGAAGGTGAGTACGAAATATTCACAAACAGAAACTAAGTCTAACTCTGTTAAATTGGTGAACATATATTCCAAGGTAAGGCCCACCGACAGAGTGCCAAATTCCCGAGATTGTCTGCCCTGCCTATACTGTCTAGATGTCTCTAGAGTCCTCAGGAGCATCCCTGCTTGAGGCAGTGTTTACTGTGGCAGGCAATGAGATACTCCTAAGACATGCATAAGCATAACCTCTGGAATGGCCTCCTGACTCACTTGAAATCTCATAGGCATAAACACTCATTTGTATTTAATATTTCCCCCTTTTGGTCAAGGTCTTTTTCCAAATGCATTGCTAGTTGGCACTTGGTAATAATTCCTTGGTACTAGGGAGACTTATCCCTGGGAGTCATGTCCCATGCTGGGGGGGAGGTAGTGAGTTTATATGCTGAATTTCGCTTAGAGGCCACATTTGAGCAACAAGGAGGCTTTCAGGAGGTAACTCTAAGTAATATATAATGCTAAACTAAGTTTCAATTTCACAAGAACAAGATTCAGAAATACAACCATCAACATTAAGGACCTGGCATATCTGTCCTTCACTAGGCACTGCTCATGTACTCTAGGGATTCTTGCCACTGTATTAGAGAATGTAGCAGGACTTCCCAGGATGGGAATTCAATATTCTTTTAGTTATTGTGTGGGTCTCCACTCACCAAGACAACACCCCATGACCACTTGAACATACTCATATTCCATAAAGGCATGGTCCAGGTGCACCCCTCCCCACACATCCCCCACCACTGACACCCCACACTAGTGATCCTCCGCTGCCACAGGTGTGACCATTCTGCAATCCAAAACCTCCCCAAAAATGAAGTCAAAAAAAATAAATGAATAAATATAGTAAAAAAATACAAAAATAAAGAAATAAAACCTTTTTCATTGTGTCTTTCTTTACCATAAGATATGTTATCTTTTATGTACAATGACATTTCTTCTGTATGTTCCATGAGTGTCTTATTTTGGGGGCTTTATTTTCAAAGAAGCTTTAGGTTACAGAAAAGTCACATAGAAAATATAGGTGATTCCCCTACATCCTACCGCCTCCCCTTCTCAAATTCTCCCCTATTGATAATATCTTAAATGAGTATAGCACACCTGCCATAACTGATGAACAAATATTGAAGCATTGCTACCAACCATGGTCAATGGTTTACATTATGGATTACACTTGCACTGTACCATTTTATAGGTTTTGACAAAATTTAAAATGACCTGTATCCATCATTGCAATATCATGCAAAACAATTTCAATGCCCCCAAAATGAGATAAGGATGTCACAACTGATTCCACAGAAGTATTATAAGAGGATACTTTGAAAAATTGTATGCTAACAAGATTGATAACTTAGATGTAATGGACAAATTTCTAGAAACACACAAGCAGCCTACATTGACAAAAGAAGAAATTGATGAACTCACCAGAACAATCACAAGAAACTAGATAGAACTGGTTATTAAAAACCTACCAATTAAGAAAAGCTCAGGACCAGATGGTTTCACAGGTGAATTCTGCCAGTCATTCCAGAAAGAATTAACACCAATCCTGCTTAAATTCTTCCAAAAAATAGAAGTAGAGGAAACATTGCCTAACTCATTCTATGATGCCAACATCACCGTGATACAAAAGCCACATAAAGACGCCAGGAGAAAAGTAAACTACAGACCAATCTCTCTAATGAATCTGGATGCTAAAATTCTCAACAAAATACTTGCTAATCATATCTAACAACATATCAAATGAATTATACACCATGATCATGTGGGTTTCGTCCCTGGTATGCAAGGATGATTCAACATAAGAAAATCAATATAATACACCACATTGACAGGTCAACAGGAAAAAATCAAATGATTATCTCTATTGATGCACAAAAAGCACTTGACAAAATACACCATCCTTCCTTGATAAAAACCCTTAGAAAGATAGGAACAGAAGGAAACTTTCTCAACATGATGAAGGGTATATATGAAAAAACTACAGCTAACCTCATATTCAATGGTGAAGTGCTAAAGGCTTTCCCTCTAAGATCTGGAATAAGACAAGGATGCCCACTGTCAGTGCTTTTATTTAACATTGTGTTAGAAGTACTTGCCCGAGCACTTAGACAAGAAAAAGAAATAAAAGCCATCCAAATTGGAAAGGAAGAAATAAAATCTCACTGTTTGCAGGTCACATGATCCTATACATAGAAAGCCCTGAGAAATCTATAGCAAAGCTTCTCAAGTTGATAAATGAGTTCAGTAAAGTGGCAAGATATAAGATCAACACACAAAAATCAGTAGAATTTCTGTACACCAATTAATGAGCAGTCTGAAGAGGAAATTTTAAAAATGCCATTTACAATAGCAATTAAAAGAATCAAATATCTAGGAATAAACTTAACTAAAGACGTAAAGGATTTGTACACAAGAAATTACACAACATTGTTCAAATAAATCAGAGAAGACCTAAATAAATGGAAGAATATTCCATGTTCATGAATCAGAAGAATAAGCATCATTAAGAGGTCTATGCTACCCAAACTGGTTTACAGATTTAGTGCAATCCCAATAAAAATTACAACACCACTTTTTACAGAATTGGAAAAGCTAATTATGAAATTTGTTTGGAAGGGCAGGTGCCCCGAATAGCCAAAAACCTATTGAAAAAGAAAAATGAAATTGGAGGAATCATGCTACCCAACTTAAAAGCATACTACAAAGCTACAGTGGTCAAAACTGCCTGGTATTGGCACAAGGAAAGACATCCTGACTAATGGAACTGAATTCAGAGTTCTGATACAGATCCTCACATACACAGCCAACTGATATTCAACAAAGCCACCAAGCCCACCCAACTGGGGCAGAATGGCCTCTTCAACAAATGGTGACTGGAGAACTGGATATCTATACCCAAATGAATAAGAGAGGATCACCATCTCACTCCTTATACAAAAATTAACTCAAGATGGATCAAAGAGCTAAATATAAGAGTGAAGACTATAAAGCTTCTGGAACAGAGATTCTTAACAAGGGGTCCATAAGCTTGAATTTAAATAAAAAAAAAATTATTTTTGTGGGGACATGTTGGTGTGGTTGTGATATATTTATTAAATAATACACAGTATAGTGTGGATTTAGTAAGTGGTCCATGGTTTTCACCTGACTGGCAAAGGGGCCGATGAGACAAAAAAGGTTAAAAAACCCTATTCTTGAAGATAATGTAGGAAAGCATCTACAAGATCTTTTTTTTTTTTTTTTTTTTTTTTTTTTACCAGGAGGTCCCGGGGATCGAACCCGGGTCTCTCCATATGGGAGACAGATGCCCAACCAGTTGAGCCACATCCGATCCTGACAAGATCTTGTAGTAGGTGATGGTTTCATAAATTTTACACCCAAAGTATGAGCAACAAAATTAAAAAACAGATAAATGGGACCTCCTCAAAATTAAAAACTTTTGTGCTTCAAGGAGTTTGTCAAGAAAGTGAAAAGGCAGCCTACTCAATGGGAGAAAATATCTGGTAACCATTTATCCAATAAGGGCCTAATATCCAGCATATATAAAGAAATCCTGTAGCTCAAAAATAAAAAGACAAACAACCCATTTAAAAAATGGGCAAGAGATTTGAATTGACACTTCAAAGGAAGGAACAGGTGAAGTACAAATGGCTAAAAAGCTCATGAAAAGATGCTCAACATCACTAGCTATTAGGGAAATGCAAATCAAAACTATAATGAGATATCATCTTATGCCTATTATACAGGCTGCTATTTAAAAAAAAAAAAAGAGAGAGAAAACTACAAGTGTAGGAGAGAACGTTTAGGAAAAGGAACATTCAGCCACTGCTGGTGGGAATGTAGAATGGTGCAGCCATTATGGAGAACAGTTTGGTGGTTCCTCAGGAAGCTAACTATAAAACTGCCATATGATCCAGCAAAGCAACTGTTGGGTATATACCCAGAAGAATTGAAAGCAGGGACATGAATAGATACATGCACACAAATGTTCATAGCAGCATTATTCACTATTGCCAAAAGCTGGAAGCAACCCAAGTGTCCATCAATAGATGAGTGGCTAAACAAATTGTGGTATATACATACAATGGAATATTACTCAGCTGTAGGAAGGAATGTAGTATTAACACACAGGACAACATAGATGAATCTTGAAGACATTACATTGAGTGAAGTAAGCCAGTCGCTGAAGGACAAATATTACATGACCTCATTGATATGATGCAAGCAAATTGAGCAGACCAAAGAGCTAGGGTCTAAAAGATAGGTTATCAGGAGACAGAAAGGGAGTAGAGTGTGGTGAGCTGATTCTCAGTATGGGCAAGGCATACTATAAGGTGGGTGGAGGTGGTTGAGCAGTAGATGAGGATGATGTTGATGCAGGGATGTGAGGGGTAGTAGGGTGGGGGTATTGGGTTGGACTATCCATGGAACTGGGGGCAGGGAGGCTGGAGGAAGGAACAGGTGAACTCTGGGTATTTGTAGGTCTGTGGTCAAAACTATAAGGTGTGAATGTTCTTTTGGCAAATATGGCAAGGGAGGGTTACTGGTTCAGGGAGTGGAGGGATATGTGGGATAGGGTGCACTTAGGGTATACTTCTATGGAATCCTTGTCATAGTATGTTGTCTCAGTGGGTGGAGACCCACACAATAAACAGAAAAATATTAAATTTCCATCCATGGAGTCCTGCTGTATTCTTAATTAGAGGGGCAAGAGTCTCTCGAGAACATAGGCAGTGCCTAATAAAATAAAACAGACCAATATGTCAAACCCTCAATATTAATGCATGTAACTGAACCTTATTCTTCAAAAACTGAAACTTAGTGGTTACCATAGGTCCCAAGGGGAGGGGAAGGGAAGAATAGAATAGATGGAACATAAGGCATTTTTAGGGCATTGGAATTGTTCTGCATGATCTTGCAAGATACAGGCCTTTAAAGATGTTAATATCAGACAAAACAAAAATAAAAACATTATGCTAAGTGAAAGAAACCAGACACAAAGTACTATATATTGTATAGTTCTATTTACATAAAATGTAAATATAAATCAACTTATAAAGATGAAGTTACATTAGTGGTTATGTAGAGCTGGGGAAGGATGCTAAGAGGTGTGGAGTTTTTCTTTTTGGAGTAATGAAATTGTTCTAAATTTTTTGGGGTGATGAATGCACAACATTGTGATTATGCTAAAAGCCATTGATGACACACTTTGGATAGTTTATAGAGTATATTCTATATCTCAATAAAACTGCTTAATAAATAAATAATTGTGCAATAATAGCCAGAAATAGTAGCTATGTACAGCAGGGAAAGTATAGAGAGATCAAGGGGTGAAGAATTTTCTTGTTTGTTTGTTGTTTATTATTGTTATTATTGAAATAATGAGAATGCTCTAATGACAATTGAGGTGATGATTGTACAACTATGTGATTATACCAAATACCATTGATTGTACACTTTGAATGAATTGTATACTTTATTAATATGTATCAATAAAATTGATTTGTTAAAAAAAAAGTAAATGATTGGAAAGATGTATCGTGAAAAAGTTAAAGAAAAGAAAGCTGGAGTGGTTACTTTAATATCAAAGTAGAGCACGTCTCAGCAGGATCTCATTGACTGCCACAGTAAACAGTGTCTTAAACAGCGGGGATCCTGAGGGCTCTAGAGACATCTAGGCACTATGAGCAGGGCAGACAAGCTCAGGAATTCGACACCCTGTCAGTGGGCTTTACTTTGGAATTTATGGTTCCATGTGTAAAAGAGTTAGACTCATTTATAGTATCCCTACACATAGCTCTTCTGCCCCATTTATTTGAACCTATAATTAGCACTACACTTGTTAAATGTATGTACCAGAAACTTAAATCTTCAGTCTGTTCATGTGCTGGTTGAGCCCTGAATCTCAGCAGAGTTGCAACACCTACTCTCCAGTTCACTAGACTCACTCAGGACAACTAACAAGGAGATAATGATGGACAGCACCCATTCCAAGGAACAGAAAATTTTCTGCAACTGGAAGCAAGATAGTTCCATCCATCTGCCCCATGGGATCTAAGCACCCCTCTCAGTTAGAAACAGAGCGGGCATCACCATCCTATCTAAAATCCTCAAGATTGGGTAATGAACAATGGTCTAAAGCGGACTTATTATTATTCTGTTATAGACATTATTATTCTAGCAATGGAAGAACTTTTGTCATTAATATAAAGTCAGTGGCCACCAGAGATTCTGAGAGGAGGGAGAGGGAAGAATATGTGTAATATGGGGGCATTTTTGGAACATTGGAATTGTCCTGCATGGCATTGTAATGATGGATACAGGCCATTATACATTTTGTCATAAACTACAAAATTGTGCAGGACAGAGAGTAAAATATAATGCAAACTATAGACCACGGTTAGTAGCAATGCTTCAATATATGTTCATTATTTGTAACAAATGTATCACACTGATGAAAGATGTTGTTAATGTAGGAAAGTGTGGGAGAGGGAGGGGGTGGGGCATATGGGAATCCCCTATATTTTTTATGTAACATTTATGTAATCTAAAGCTTCTTTAAAAATAAAAATTAAAAAACCTAATGAAAAAATATCAAAGTAGAAATCAGAGAAAGGAAAACTGACATGGATTAGAGGGACTTTTCATAATGATAAAGTGTTCAATCCATCAAGCAGCCATAATAATCCTAAATGTATAAGTACCTAAGAAAAGAGCTTTGAAATTAAAAAAGCAACAAGTGAAAAGAGAAATAGATAAATCTATATTTCTAGTTGGAGATTTCAAAACATTGCTGTATATATTTGGATTTTTTTGCTATTAATCAATTTATGTTTGTTGATTTTTTTTTCATTATTTCACCTTTGTTCATTACTTTCTTAGTCAAGTAACATAGAATAACATAATTACTTTGCTATCAAATTGGTTAAATTAAGTTGATTGATGATATCCACTGTGAGTGAGTATGTTACGCATGAGGATGTTGGGTGTGCTCAAATGCTTTTGGTGGATGAATAAAACTGGTCAACTTTTTAAATTGTAAAAATGTATCAAAATATAAAATTCTTATACCCTTTAACCTTGCAATTTCAATAAGAATCTTTCCCAAGAAGTACTCAGTCTTTTACACAAAGATATATAGCCCCAAACTGGAGACACTATAAATATCTACCATAGGTATGTAGTTGAATTGTTTATGGTTTGTAATGGTATATTTAACAAAGAATGAGTTAATATCATTGAAAGATCTTCAAGGTGTATTAAGTGAAAAAGCTCTTTGCAAAACTGTATATACTCTATAATTTATTTCATATTTTTCTAAAATTTATATGTATATGTGAATATATCTGTGTAAACACATTGAAAAAAGACTAGGCCTGAAGTATACATCAAATGATTAATAGTGGTTATATTTGGAGTGTGCTTGTGCATGAGTGTGTGTGTGAACAGTATGTCTGTGTTTTATTAAACACATTTATATTGTTTGAATCCTTTAAAAGAAGGATATATTTTTGCATTTTTTGAATAATTTAACAAGTCTAAAGTTCAGAAAAGTAAAATCTAGTGATATGTGCTTTTCTTAGATGTAAAGAAATCAATTTTCAGCCTTAATAAGAATTACATAAATTATGGGGGTGTCTTCATCAAGACTGGGTAGTCACCAGATAGTCTCATTGTCAGAATGTTAATCAAATGTTTTAGATTTTGAGATGAATGAAAATGTAAATCTATAAGCTTTATCTTTTTCTTTGGCTGACAGGTGGTTTAGTTATTATTTTATTACAATTAATTTCCTCTCTTGTAACTGTTGCAATAACTGAATAAGCAGAGGATTAAGAAGAAGGGAAGATAATTTTATCTCTCTTTTTATTCTAGCTCAATATTCTGGTTTAAACATTTATTCAATTTTTGTGTACTTTTATTGTTATAGTGTTTTCATTTCCTAGGCTGCTCAAGCAATGGGGTTAAACAATGGGAATTAAAATTTGCTCATGGTTTGAGGATGGGAAAAAGCCCCAAATCAAGGTGTCATCAAGGCAATACTTCTTCCCAAAGACTGTGGCATTCTGGGGCTGGCTCCTGGTGATCTTTGGTCCTTAGCTTGTCACATGGCAAGGCATGTGGTAGCCTCTCCTGGTCTCTCCATTCTGTTCCAGTTTCCAGGTTCCATTGAATTTCAGCTTCTTGTTTCTGTGGCTTTCTCTTTCTCTGAATTTCATTCCACTTATAAAGGACCCAGTAATAGGATTAAGACCCCACCTAATTTGGCTAGGCCATACCTTAACTGAAGTAACCTCATCAAAAGATTCTATTTACAGTGGGTTCACACCCACAGGAATGGATTAAATTTAAGAATGTCTTTTTCTGGGGTACATACAGTTTAACAATTTAACATATTTAATTTTATAATTAAATATGTTAAATTTAACAATTTAACAATTACCACATATAGTAATTGTTAAACAAATTTTAAATGATTCTTCTATTCTTCACATGCTTACTGCTGTGATTTTATTTTTGACATTAATCATGGTTTTGGTTCTTGTGTTTCTAAGAGATTCTATTGGACAATTGAGACAATTTTAAGATTGTACAAATAGAACATGTGCAACTTCAAAATATGAGGAAGACATACCGTTTCTATTTTAGAAAGTTCCTGTAGAATTGGCCCATTTTTCCCTGAAAGACAAACTATGCTTCATTGTCTACTTTAGCTGCAAAGATTCCATTTATACTATTTGGAGCAGGGACATGCGGGTTGAGGAGTATAAAGATAGGAAGTTTAGGGAGAGTTTGGGGAATAACCCAAATTATTAAACTTTCCAGTGTAGAGTTTGTTTAGTTATTTTATCAAACAATTATTATTTCCAGACTTAAATGGCTCCAATAATAAATGTGGGCTTTTAGCATTTGATTCTATTTTGGACAAAACAAGTTTAAATCCAAAGGAAAAAAATTGTCATGTGTTAACTGAGTTCTATTTAAAGAGCCTTGTATTTTTAATTGTAAACATAGTTCTTTCTGCTTCTGTTGTCCTCAGTCATATGAATATGTTATACTTATTTGCTGTATTACATATTCCATTTCATTAACTCAACAGATAGCAGACCACCAACTGCAAAGTAATAATGCAATAAATGTATTAAAATACAGATTGTGAATTTTCTGCAGCTAAATAAAATAATATGTGAATATAGTTCATAACCCCTTATCTGAAACCCTTGGGACCGTATATGTTTCAGACTTTTAATATATGCTGCTTTTTATCCTGCATTACGTAATATCCCCATTAAGGTTTGAGACAGCAACCTATAATTAAACACATAAATATTTTTGCAACAAAATGTATAAATATTCATATTAAATGAATAAATAAATTCCATGAATAATCTCACATCATTTCAGGTAGATTTTACTGCCCAATGATTTTACAGCAAAATTATGAAAAAGCATTAGTGTTCACAATTTTTGCATTTCAGAATTGCAGAGAAGGGATGGTAGAGCTATAATGATGCCACAAGGCAGCATTAGTTGCAAAATAATATTTTTTCTTGTTATAATTTATGCTTTACTTATGTCCAAAATAAAGTATATATTTTTAGATAGGATTTTGTAGAGCAAAACCATTGAAAAAGGAAAAGAAATAAATGCCATATTTTTCTCAAGTTCAGATATGCTGTCCTTCTTAGAATTAATAAAATACAGCAATTTCTGATACACTGGGAATAGTGACTTTTTAAAATGCAACTGTCATATCACTCTTTGAAAATGTCTCTAATGACTTCTAAGTACTACATTAAATTGATACCTACCATCATCCATTTTATAAATATATGATTGACTATTAAATGATATGATGTCTAAGATTTGCTTTAAAAACTCAGGCCAAAAAAAGCGAGGGGGGGATATAAGTGATATACTGGCAAAATTGAAAATGAGTTTGAAGTTGGTAAGAGGGTTTATTTTATTTTTGCATAATTTTGAAAATTTCTATAACAAAACATTTTTTTTAAACATCAGTGAACAAGCTCCCTTTAACTGTCTTAATTATTACATAATTCCTTTTTCTCTTTGAATTCATGTTTCTACTCCACTCCTCCACATACTTTTATCTTAATGTATTTTTATGCTTGAAAATCTTTTATAGATCAATCTATCATACTTCTCTGCAACAATTCATGCAAATTTAATTTTAAAAATATCTTCTGTGATCCTAAGACTTTGAGAATCATAACTTTTTCTCAATTGAGTTCTCAATATAATCATAATTGGTACATAAAAATATATTACATAAGAGTTACATAATTATGAAACATAAAAACTAAAATGTTATTGGAATTGTACCTCTTGAGATGGATGAAACTGGGGTTTTTCTTCAAATTGGTGTATCATAACATTGATGAATATGTAATATATAATTTCATCTCAGTGAGATCATACAATTTTTATCCTTTTGTGAATGGCTTATTTCAGTCAACATGATCTCTTTACAATAAGGTTCATCCATATTGTAGCATGGATCAGAATGCCATTACCTTTTACAGTTGAATAATAGTCCATTGTGTATATATACCACATTTTGTTTATCCATTCACTGATTGATGGACACTTGGATTGTTTCCATCTTTTGGCATTTGTGAATAATGCCACTGTGAAAACTGGTGTGCAAATGTCTGTTCAAGTCCCTTCCTTAAATTCTTTTGGGCATACACCTAGAAGTGGGATTGTTGAGTCATATGGTAATTCTATACTTAACTTTCTTTTGTTGTTATTGTTGTTGTTTTCATTGTTTGTTTTTCTTTTTCTGCACTTAACTTTCTGAGGAACCAGCAAACTGTCTTCCACAATGATTGTGCCATTTTACATTCTCACCAGCAATGAATGAGTGTTCCTATTTCTCCAAATCCTTTCTAACATTTGCAATTTTTGTTTTTTTAATAGTAGCCAATTTAGTGGGTTTAAAATGGTATCTCACTGTGGTTTTGATTTGTATTTCTCTGATGGCTAATGATGTTGAACATCTTTTTATGTGCTTTTTGGCCATTTGTATGTCTTCTTTGGACAGATGTTTATTCAAGTCTTTTACCCATTTATCCATTTTTAAATTGGGTTGTTTATCTTTTTGTTGTTGAGTTGTAGGATTTATTTATATATTCTGAATTATTCTGAATATTAAATCCTTATCAATAAATTATTAATTTACACTTCTACTATCAGCATATAAGAACACATTTTCCTCCAAGCCTTTAGCAAACAAACATGTTGTGATGTTTTAAATTTATGCCTATCTGATTGAAAAAAAAACTTGCTTATGATTAAATAATTAAATGTTATTTTAATTTGCATTTCTGCATTCATTAGTGTGACCATTTGAAATTATTTTATGGATCCCCAAAAGAGAAAGATTATGTTTTTGAACTAGTTTAATTCCTGTGGGTGTGGTACCTTTTGATTGCATTAAATTTGGTTGAGATTCCTTTGATTAGATTACTTGATAAGATTGATTTAGGGCTTTTGATTGGACCACATCAGTGAGGTGTGACTCAGGTTGAATTTCCACCCCCTTGCTGGTTCTGATAATAACAGAAACACACAGAGAGACACACAGACACAGGAAAAGGAAGCCACCATGTTTGATCCTGCCATGTAAGGGAGAAGACTAGAGGATTGCTTAAGCATGAGGTGCCAAGAGGCTGAGCCCTTGGAGCAGCTCAAGAGGAAATGAGCCCTGCTATATGTCTGATAGGTTACAGCTGAATTCAAGAAGAAAACAGAACAGCCAAGACTGATAGAGGAGGCCTGTAAAGAGACAAGCTCTATGCCTGGTTGTCCTTAGCTGAGCTCAAACCTTGGCAGAGCTTGGTGGCCATCTTGCTTCAACAGGTGACAGCTGACTTTGGTAAGAAAGCACCTCTGATGGTGCCTTAATTTGGATATTTTACAGCCTCAGAACTGTAAGCTTCTATCCCGAATAAATACCCTTTATAAAAGTCAACCCAGGGAAGTGGCTGTGGTTCAATCAGTAGGGCTCCCGTTTACCATATGGGAGGCCCTGGGTTCGGTTCCCGGGGCCTCCTGGTGAAGGCAAGCCCGCCCGCGTGGCGTGGTTAGCTGACCCAGCGAGCACAAGCAGCAAGGGGGGGATAAATGAATAAATAAATAAAATCTTAAAAAAAAAAAAAAAAAAGTCAACCCATTTCTGGTACTTTGCATTGGCAACCCTTTAGCAAACTAAAACAATTAATAAGGTTAAGTTTTTTAAAATTATGTTTATTGGCCATTTATATTTATTGTCCTAAACTTGCTTGGTCATACCTATGACTTTTTTTCAGTTGCATCATCTATAGGAACAATTTGTTTATAAAAGCAATAAATCCTTTGTCTTATATATTGCAAATATTTTCTTTAGGTTTTATATTTATAAGTTAGAGATTATAATTTTGTATGGGTATAGAGGCGATTTAATATTTTATTACAGCTAGAGCATGTAATGGGTAAAATCATGGGCTTCAAAGTGCTTTGAAGTCAGAGAGATCTAAGTTTGAATCTTCATTCTGCAATTGACCACTAGTATGATCACACTAAATATCTAGCTTGAGGTTCAGTTAGATATAGAGATTTAGACATAGAAAGGGTTGTATAGATCTGTTAAACCTGTTAGCTGGGTATAAAAACTTTTGTTTGAGATCATATGTGTATTTGGCTTGGTTCTGTAGATTCTTAATAAATGAAAGCTCATATTATTTTGTTCTATATTGTTATCATAATTTGTCCAGAACCTCCAGATCCTGTTTCATCTTGATTTGAACTCAACTGTTATTTAGCTGTAAAAGGGGTAAGGGTAAATCTGTCATGTTTTCTTTTACTATAAATATCTTTTAGTATTACCTTAATAAATCTTTTAATACTAAAACATTTTATATTTTAAAATCGCCTCACATATTTACCTGGCAGGAGAGATACCATGATTACGAAGGTGGTTTTCCCAGGGCAAGTCTTGTTCATTGCACTCTGGGTGTGCTGACCCCTGTAATTTTCCCAAATATGGGAAACTTGACTGCATAATTTGTGGTAGTGAGGGGCTGTGTTCATTCTTTCCCATGGTGAAAAAATTGCCTCCCTAATATTATATTTTTTATTGCTGCCACAAAATAAGAAATACATCATCATCAACAAATATTTATTGTGAACCTATTTTGCATAAGGTGAAAACTGGGTGGATATTTATCTTTAAGCAATAATTCATAAATATTAATACTTTCCTATTCAGTATTATTTTATAAAGATTAATGCTTTTATATTTGGGTGGAATTTAATAATTTTAACTATTTGGCCACCGTCATACATTCCTGGTTTATAAACTGACATAACACCTTTGGAAAGCAAGTTGGCAACACAATGGGTTATATTGAATCTAAGATGCCATTGATCTTAAGATTCAGCTATCTACCACTAAGAGAGAAAGAAAACCTCCATGATTTCTTATTATTTATTACATGTTTTTATACTTAGTGAGTTTTTTAGACACTTTAAACATTATTACACATTATTATTTATAATTCTTGTGCACATATAAAAAAGAAAATATAAGCAAACTTCATATTCAGAACTCAACTCTTCTGTCATTCTTCTACTCAGAATTGTTGCTATTCATACCTAATTGTGTCCTCAGTGCCATCAAGAGTAAAATATTATGGCCTTTCTTCAAAGAGAACTCTAAGTGACTAACACCCATTTTATAAATTTTGAGATGTGATTTCTTGATCTTATTGGGGGTATCTATGAATGGAAAGTTTTCAGAGAATAATCAGGATTTTTATTTACCAAAATGGTCCCTAAAAGACTTGACTAAAATGTGGAAGATTATAGTGCTCCACTTGTTGCCACTGGAGCTATAACCAGCTATAACCACCCATGTTTGATGCTATAAATTTTATGTTGCCTCCTGATTGCAGAATGTTGTTTTTTTTTAAATTAGGTCACATTCACAGATACAAGAGATTAGGACTTCTTTTTTATTTATTTATTTATTTTATTTATTTATCTCCCCCTCATTGTTTGCGCTTGCTGTTTGCTCTCTGTGTCTATTTGTTGTGTGCTCTCTGTGTCAGCCTGTCTTCTCTTTAGGAGGCATGGGGAACAGGACCCCAGATCTCCCACGTGGGAGAGAGGCGCTCAATTGCCTGAGCCACCTCAGTTGCCTGCTTTGTTGTGTCTTTCATTGTCTTTCCTCTTTGTGTCTCCTTGTTGCGTCAGCTCACTGTCTTGCTCTTCTTCTCTAGGAAGCACCGGGAACCAAACTCAGGACTTCCCATGTGGTAGGCGGGAGCCCAATAGCTGAGCCATATGATCTTCCTGCAGAGATTTTAAAATGTTAAAAAAAAAACAAAAAAGTTTTTTTTAACATGTTAATGTTAAATTTTAAATGACTGTATTCTTTGATCCTCTTGCTATAAATAATTATTTTGCTGGGACTCAATCCTGAGTAAATAATAATAAGTGCAGAAAAGTCTGTGCACAAGGACATTGTTCACAACAATGTTATTTAAGTTCATAAAAAATTAAAATATTCTGTATTTCTGATTGTTGGGGGAACAGTTAAGTAAAATATGGTGAATTCACACAGGATATAAAATAGAGTATACAATAGTTAGTATTTCAACTATACTTTAAAAAATCTCTAAGTTTTACGTTTGGAGAAAAGATAGGAGGAAAACACATCAAAATGTTATTTTTTGTGTTTGGGTGGTTTGGGATTTGTTTTTGCTATTTACCTTTCAGTATGTTGAAATTTAGTTGTTTTTAAAATAAGTATATACTACTTTTATTGTTGATTTAATATATATGTTTTGTTATTAGTTAATGAAAACTACAACCCCCTATTGTAAAACAATGATTTAATATTATTTGCACATGCTGCAAACATTTCAGTGATTTAAAAGCCCCTTAGCTAAGAAAATATTTGTCAGAATGTTTAGTATGTGTTTTCCTTTCCAAGATTTTTAGCTAACCACAAAATGTAATTATTTCAGAAACCTGGAATATAACGTTTCAGTCTGAAAGCACCATTGCAAATTAATTAATTCAGCTGCCTTTTCAGTTCCAAGCATTTTTCAGTCTCCATGGTGATTTAGAAATAGCAAAGCATGTTGTCTCCAAAGTGTCACCTGCCTACTCTTGTGAATGCATGAACAATACAGACTTACCCCAAATAAAGCTTGCCTTTAGCTTGCCCATGATGCTTTCATCTGCTCAGTTTGAATAACTTCTGGGTTAACATTTGTTACCACACCTTTTCTGTTTATACCCCTAAATTACATTTTGCAAAAACAGCAATCACGTATTTGGGAAAATCTTGATTTCAAATCTATTCTTTAATCCTTTTAAGTACATTCATCTCATTTTGTGATTTGGAAATTCCAAATCCAAAAGTCATTGAAAGTAAAATAATTAGGTTTGCTTTGAAATCAAGGTAGCTAATCACTTTGGGAAACAAGGTAGTTTTATGAATATTCAGAATATTAGCAACACTCATGTCCAAACATAGATACAGAAACACATTCCAAAGGTAAAGAAAATGTATGCTTTATTCATAGTCTGTATTATTCACATAAATGTTGCTTCCCTGAGCATCTGTATTAACTAACGAAGGGTATTTTTTCACTTACATTCAGTTCAGGAAAATATATTGGAGTCAGTGTGGTATTAAGATTTGGAGTCACATGACTGACTGAGTTTGTCTTTTTACCTCTGATATTACTGGCTATATTATATTGAAGAAGTTACTTAATTTCTTCAAAGCTTAGTTTCCTCAGTTGGAAAGTGGATAAAAATTATAATTTTTTTCCAGAGGAAATGGCAGGCCTATGATTTGCCTCAACTTCAACTGATGAAACATCTTTATCTTCATAGTCTTATCAGTTGATGTTCCTTTGGTATTGCACCTCTGATCTAGAAATACCAGAGAGGGTACAATCATTCCTGGCCTTGGAATCTTCACAGGGCACTGCATTACAAAAGAGATGTAAGTAAGATGAAATTTCTAAGCTGGTTTTCCTAAGAAAATGTTTGGGGACATTTTCTTTTTTTGGTTTTTGGAAATGAACCTGGGACTTCATATATGTGAAGCAGGTGCTCAACCACTGAGCTACACCTACTCCCACTTATGGGACATTTTGTATATGCTATGTCTAGTTGCAGATATTGCAAAGTCAAAAAGCACTTGTTAGTAGGGTAGTCACGGCATTGTGCTAACTCTGGGAGCAGGTGAGGGAGGCACTTCTTATTTTAACTCAAGTATTGTTATCCCTAAATGTGTGAGAAGGGATTATAACCCCTTGGTTATTAAAATTTTACACACTGAGCTTCAGGTGTGGAATTTGTGAGAGCTTGTCAAGTCAGGTCAGTAGAAATAAAATTACATTGTGCTTTTTTTTTTTTTTTTGCTATAAGAACTTTCATTATACAAACTTCCAGACACAATTTCTTTCCATTTTAAACTTGGATAGGAATACTGCTGTTGAATGAACTGTTTTGGCTCATATGGAATGTCAAAAATCACTCTGTTGCTTCTCAGCTTATTAGATATGCCACCTCAAGCATACCTTAGCCTTGTGAAACCATTCCCAGTAGAAAATATTTTATAAGGGAGAAAATAAAACCTTTGATTTTGGAATATGATTTAGTTTTTAAATTTTATTTTGGGTGTCCATTGACACTGGTTTCAGAGTTTACATGAACTCTCTTTTATTTCAAAGGTTTTCAAGACTCCCTCCAAAAAGATTAAGAAACATTGGTCCTATCTGAATAGGGGCCCTGTCTGACTATGGGAATTGAATTTCCAAGTCAGCAGAACTGAGGTTATTTATCTGGAAGCAATGCTGCCAGTGTTGGCAGCCTGAACAGAAAGGCCTGGACAAACTTCAGATTCTGATTATACCAAAGACAAAGGATTGTTGGCATCATCAGTTCTCTGAACAAGCAACAAGTGGGCATTCCATTCCAGGGCGGAACTGAGTGACCCCTAATCCTTCCTAACTGTGAGAAAGTTACTTTTGGCTCAGCTATTAGGAAACAAAGGAAGGGTATATTTTGTGAAAATTGTGGCTAGTTGGAGGTGGGGATTTTTGTGGGGTTTTTTTGTTTTGTTTTTTGTTTTTTTTTGCAGGATTTTTGTTGATCAAAGAAAACTAAAGTGTTAAAATATTAGATATTTCTATGTTTAAGAATTTCAAAAATAAATTCATTTATTAAGCATATGTTAGGAGCTTTGGTAGGTATTGGGAGCTATGAAAATGAATAAGATCTGCTGCCTTCAAGAATTATGCATTTTAATAGAAAAGCACTTAATAGTATATATAATTCAGTCTCTCTGATCATTAGGTTATGGCTATTAACATAGGAAGACCTAGCAATACAGAGGAAATAACAGGTTGGAGAGTCATAACGACTAGGTTTTAAATGATGACTCTGTATTAGCTGGCTGTGTGAACTTAAGTTTTTCATCTTTCTAACTCCTCAGTTCCTTATCTGTAAAATAGAGAGCGTACATCTGATTGTACTCCTGAAAGGGTCGGACATAATATTTGTAATGGATTTAGCACACTACCTGGCACAGAGTGAAAGATCAATAAAGCATATCTTTTTATTAACCTATGATTAGCAGTAGTAATAATGATGGTAATATTGATTAATGATGTCTCCTGGTATACACAGAGTAGATGTCTAGAAACAAAATTCCCTAACCCTTGATTGAATACTTTATTTTTTAAGAATACATTACTTGTCTTGATCTCCTAAGGGCAGAGTGTTAAATTAAAAAGACTGTAAAATCAAACAGGTGTTATATTTCCAAAGGCAAACCAAGTGCCAATGTGAGGCAGTAATTGGAGAGAGAACAGGACTAGAAGTCCTACCTCTGGGTCTAGCTCTGCCACACAGTGACTGAGAGATGTTAGGCAAGCCTCATAATCGGGCAGGGCCAAGGGAGCAGGCAGGTGTAGGGGTATTGGGAGAGGCCTTTAGCACCCCGTAGTTACCCCCAAGCAAGCATTCAAAGTTCAGTGTAACTTCTGTGCAGTCACGTCTACAAAACCAGTCCTCTGGCACCCCATTCTAACCAGAGAGTCGTTCTAAGGCTCTACCTGCAAAGAAATTCTGGGGATGCCACTGTCATCTAAATGTCTAAAGTCTCAATTTCTTCATCTATAAGATAAGGATAATACTAGTCCTACTAACTCTAAAAAATTACTGAGGGATTGAAATTATATATCTGCAAGTCTTTATAAAAAAAAACACCTTTTACTCATGTTTGCTAAATTGTGGTCTACCTGAATCTGTGTCACCTATGAGATGCTTGTTAAAAGAGCACATCCCTAGGCCCCTAGGAGGATGAAGCCTGGGAATCTGCATTTAATCATGGTCCTCAAAAGTGATTCTTAGGCACAATGAGTTTGAGAAACTCTGCCCTATTCAAATGTGTTAAATAGTTATTACTATAATATCGAATTTCACATGAGTAGAGGTTATCTTCAGAAATAAAGCTTAGAAGTAGTAAATGACCCGCCCAAATTTACTTAGAATGTGGTGGAGACAGGCCCCCAACCTAATGACCTACAAATCAAGTTCTCTTTCTACAACATCAAGTTGTTTCTTATATTAAGGGATTATATGAATGAAAGTCATATTAATTTTCTTAGTGAGAGACACTAACTGTATTTTTAACATAGCCACTTCAGTGACAGAGAGTGTTACCACTAAGAAGCTGATGCTTCTATATGGAGAAGTTGGCAGGGAAGATTCTGGGAAGCCTGAATTCCCTGAGTGGGAGGGCCAAGAGAACAGGCAGATCTTAGCACCTGTTTGCTACTGCCTCTTTTTTCCCCCCTCCACAACAGGTATCCCACAGGACAACTGAGCAAATATTCAGAAATTGGGGGAGTTCCACTCCAACTTTAGTCTTCTGAGAATTCAACTGTGCCTAGCTTAACCTTAGGGCCATCACAGTTCCCAAACTGTGTGCCTTAGAGCCCTGGTGAATACACAGGAGTTCAGTGAGCTATTTCAATTTTTGCAAGGGGAACACATGATATTGGTACAAATTCCTCACTTAAGGTAGTTCACAATTCCAACATTGGATCATACTACACTCCTTTCTGTTACGCCTTTGTGAAGTTGGGTTTTCAGCAGTTGTAATAAAAAGCAATTACCCTGAGAAAATCAATGTGTAACCAGGAAATGAGGGTGGTGGTGTCCAATCTGCTCCAAGGTTTGAGAATCTGTGTAGAACTCAACTGGCACATACATCCTTTTAGTGAGTAATTGTGGTCCTTTTTAGGAGCAAAATGAAAATGCTTTTTCTTTCAATTTATGTGTATTGCTTTGTCAAAGTTTACAGGACATAAATATTTATTGAATTGCTTGGACCTAACTACTTAATAAACCTAACTGAAAAAGATACTATGTGTGGCATAAAGCAATAAAGTTTGGGGACTTCTGCTTTAGAGGAAAATTATTTGATTGAAACTTTAAATATAATTCAACAAATCATGTAGACAGTACTCATTTTTCCAAGTAGTTGAAGGCAGCAGTCAGTAAACTGGATGGCTCAGACAAATCTGGGGCCTGTTTGTCATGATAGAACTATGTGAAGTCAAGGGATACCCCCAGTGCACAGCTGTTTCTTATTGGATATTGGAAGAATCATTCCTGCCGAATCCTTTTCGGTCTACCCTAAACCTGTCCTGACTTTGTGGGCTTCACCCCTTCCTAGGACTAATTACCACAGGCAAAGCATTGAGTTTTTAAGCTGTATGGGAATGGAAGAGGTAAACAAAACATGAAAGACTATCTTCTTCTCCCCAGGGTTTCTAGCTTCTCACAGATAGATGTAGAAGGATCTGGTTTCATGGATTTGAGATCACTCTGCAATGGAACTCAACATAGAAATTATTTAGTGTTTATTACATTTCTGCTTCTTTTGGGTCCTTTAGTTAGTTCACTGAAATCTTTCACAATATTTTTCAAGAAACAAAAACAGAAACCAGAAAAGAATTTGTTTCATTTTGCCAGGATCCACCATTGAATGATGAGAGGCTTCTACAGGTAGGAAATCTGTGGGGCTCAGGGCAGCTATACAGGGAATGGGTACTAAATCCTTGGCTGTCTTTCTGGCTTCTCATTTGTGAGATGAGGACAATAATGTCACTCAGGGGATTATGAAAAGGACTTAATAGAAGTAAAGCATATACATGATAGCACAGGGCTTGTATCATTTTAAACAATAATCATAGCACTTTCTATAGTTATCTTTCGAAGATCAGGTATCAAACTTTCCTGGGCCTTAGCTTTCTTGCTCATCCTCATTGCAGGTACAGTTGATCCACATTTTTTGTGGATTCCATATTTGTGAATTTGCCTACTCACTAAAATTTATTTGTAACCCACAAATAAATACGTGTGGAATTTTCCCAGCATTCATGGACATGTGCAGAGCAGTGAAAAATTTGAGTGGCCAATATGTTTATTCCCAGCTGAGGCAGAACATGGCAGTGCACTGCCTTGTTTCAGCTCTTGTACTGTAAACTCATGTCCTTTTTACAGTATTTTTAGTGGCACATTTTTCACATTTTTATGCCCCATTTTTGGTGATTTCACTGTTTAAAATGACCCCCAAGAGTAGTGCTGAAGTACTGTCTAGTCTTCTTAAGTGCAAGAAGGCTGTGATGTACCTTAATGGAGAAAATACATGTGTTAGATAAGCTTTGTTTAGGCATGAGTTATATTGCTATTGGCTGTGAGGTAAATGTCAGCTAATCAACAATATATATTAAATAATTTGTCTTTGAACAAAAGCACACATATAATAATATAATAACTGCATTTATCAGTTGATGAAAATGTTGTGATCAGAGGCTCCAGGAATGTATCCCTGTATTTCCCCTAGGAGTAATGGTTCAGTATTTGCTAATACAGTGTTCACGGAGACTTCATATAACATAACTACCATGAATAACAAGAACCAACTGTATCTACATTTGTACTGTCAGGAACTCACATGGTGTCTCAGGCTTCAAGGCGGACAATTCTGTTGAGACATGTGGACTTGACCCTGCTCTGTGTGCCATACATACACACACACACACACACACATATGCACACAGTTACAGGACTTCCACCAGCAGTTGCCCACTTGTATGCTATAGGCAAGTCATTTGCTCTCTTTCTGTGTTCTCCAATACAAATTTTCAGTGCAAACTTTGCCCACCCAGCACATGCCTGGGATATTTTGTACTGTGTCTTTTCTCACACTCAAGTCACCTTCTCCTTCCTCTCTCTTTTTCCATAACTTATACCTTCCTTTAACTATGCCTCTTCTGATCAACCCTTCTTACTGAGATTCTCCCCAGTCTAAAGTCATTTAGCATTTAAAGTCTGTACTACTCATTTACCATATATAATATCATATAGCACCATGTATTTTCCTTTTTATTCCTGTTTATAATTCATTTCCCCAACCACCTTCTAAGCACCTTCTGTCTGTGTGACATTCTGAAAATTGGTCTTCCAGAAGTTCATTTATCTCAGCTGTAAAAATCCAGGGTTACCTGAAGAAAGTGTCTCCACCTTTTTGTATCCCTGTTTCACAGGCCCTTACCTATAGTAAATTCTCAATAAATTCTCAATAAATACTTTAGGTTAATTACTACGTATGTTATATACCTATCGATGCACTGATGAAAAAGACTATGTAAAATGACTACTATCATCCTAAATTAGTTCTATTTATCTGTTAAATGTGTTATATTTTCCCCAGATTGATTTTGTTAGAATGTACTTTGCCAAAATTAAATAAAGCCTCTCTACTGCATCCTTAGCATATGCTAGATTTAAAAGAAGAGATAACTGTTATCAACCAGAGGGTCAGTAAAATAATAATAATAACAACAATTAACATATATCAAGCTATAAGCATAATGTGTAAGGCTGTCTTCATGCTATCTAAATATTTTAATTTATGTAATCCTAACAATAACCATACAAAACCAGTAGCATTCTTATCTCTGTTTTATAGAAGGGGAAACTGAGACAGAGAGAATTTAGGGGACTTGCCTCAAATTAAAAAGATAATGTAGGTATATGTGATAGGTTAAATAATGGCCCCCAAAGATGTTCCCCTCCTAATCCCAGGAACCTGTGAATACCTTATATGGTTACATGATTATGATAAGGACCTTGAGATGGGAAAGTTATCTTGGATTATCTAGGTGGACCCAATGTAATCCTTTATAAGAGGGAGGCAGGATGATCAAACTCAGAAGCAGATAGCACAGCAGAAACAAAGATTAGACTGATGCCCTTCAAAGATGGAGGAAGGGGCCCAAGCACGAGGATAAGGGGGCAGCCTCCAGTATCTGGAAATCACAAGGAAATGGATTCTTCCTTAGAGCCTCCAGAAGGAAAGCAGCCCTGCCAACATCTTGATTTTAGCCCAGTAAGACCCATTTCAGACTTCTGACCTCTAAAACCACAAGGAAATAAATTTGTTGTTTCAAGCCACTAAGTTTGTTGTAATTTGTTAAAGCGTCAATAGATAACTAATATAATCCACATATAGGTAGTCTTGAAACAAGTTGAAATGGAAGGGAAAAAATGTACTTCTCAGAAATTCTATGAGACTTTCTCTGAGTTTAGTTTTCTTATCTTTAAAAGAAAGGAATTTTACAAGTATGGCTGGATTATATGCATATTAGTAAAGAGTTGTCTTAATAGATAATGTATACATGCTATGGTCCAGAATTGAAAAGGGGTAGAGTGAAAAGTAAGTCTTCTTCCCACTTCTTGTTCTTTAGGCACCCAAATCCCCTTTCCAGGGGCAACCATTGTTACTCATTTTGTGCATACTTCTAGAGATATTCCGTGTATCTCTTCACATGCACACATATTCTTTAATTTAAATAATACAACTGGTAGTATATTTTACACACTGCCCTGTACCATGTCGTTTTTAGTTAACAAGTAACTTGGGGATTATTCCATATTATTCCAGGAGGCCTCCTTGACAAAATGGTATTGGAGGGAGTGGCTTTGCACAAACTGTTTAGATAGAGCAAAGAGCACAAACAAATGTCTTAGGCTTTTCAAGTTGGGCAAGATAGTGATGAATTTGGACAATGTTTCATAATAAGGTGATGAAGAAATAAAGGATGCATTTTGCTTCTAAATAGTACTTTTTAAAATATTAAAATGGTTTAATTTATAAAAAATAAGAACCTAAAGATGTAAGAAAATAATACGTATCATGTAAAACTGCTTCTGCAAGAATTATTTAGCTATTGTTCTAATAGCAAAGATGCAAAACCATCTAAATGTCCAACAATACTGTATCATTTAAATTAATTACAGTATAAGCAACACAATGGAATACTATATAACTTTAAAAATATTGTTGAAGATGATTATTAATTCATTACATGAAAACGAGTTTATGAAACAAAATGTATAATAAATTATTTTCTGTGCAAAAAGAATCAAGAAAGAGGTATATAGATAACATAGAAAAAGATAACCAAGGGTATTTTTGTATGGTAAGTTTATTTTCTTAATCTGGTATATCTAATTTTTAAATAAATTTTATATCAAGGGAAAATGATAAAAGTAGATTTTAATGTAAAATGTTTTAAATAATTTGTAATATTTTGTCTGGATATAAGGTGTCTTGAGACATCTTGAGAGGGTCTGGGGCTGGGAAGAAGGGAGAAGCTGTGGAGGCCAGGTTGGTGATGTTTAGCCCCAACAGATTCCTCTGTATGAAGAGGACAAGAAAGGAGACCTTTTGCCTTCTTCCAGAGGGAAAAATGAAAAGTATGATGTTATAAAGCAGAAGACTCCAGTTTCAAAGACAGAGAATTTCTTACTGCAGAATTAGAGGCTGCCTTAAAACATGGTGGGATTCCCCACACATAGTTGCCCAAGCAAGGCAGAGGGACTGGAAGAGGCAAAGGGTATTCTGCATAAACTAAACTGCTCCTGATTTCCTTCCATCTCTTAAGAGGAGGTGATTTTATGAATGTCAGCATTTCCCCCAGGACGTGCAAATATCCATATCCTGAGTGACTTCAGACACACATTTATTGGCTCTTGCCTGGGGAAGTAGAAAGAAGTTCCTGGACCTCTCTTACTTTTATTATGTTTTACTACCTTGCTAGAGACCAAGCTGTTGAATATATATATATATATAATGGAAATATCCTTTTTGTTAATATTTTCAAGGCTTGTTCAATTCAATTATTCCTATGAGACCTAGAATTGTCTTTTATTTTTGTTCAAAAGCCTGCTTCAGCAAAGGTTTGCTGTCTTCTAAAAGTCTCATCTAATCTTCTTTTAAAATAGCTTGAGTCAAAAGTTCAGAAGCTTTTGTCCATAAGTGGTGATGACAAAATAGAGCTCCCCCTTATTTTTAAGAAATGCATCTATAAAAAGAGGACTACTTATAAGCAGGTCACATCTAATAATAGTAGCGATTTAAAGGTGGTGTGTCGCCTGAGGTTCCAGATCTTGTTCCTGAGGTTTTTGTGCTGTCCACCCCATAGGGACTTTCTTGTTGAGATCACTCTGCAGAAGCATATTTCCTGCATACTTTTCTCATCTTTATTCATGTATTCCACTTTGAACCATTGCAAAGAGAATGAACCACTTTGGAGCCTTGGTCAAAGAATTTTGACAGTGGCGCCACAGAGAAAAAGGCATTTATACTTGCCCCAAATACCGTGAAAAGCATGAGAGCTAATGATTTCAGCCACTTTCATTTTGTAGGAAAAACAATGGTGTCTATTTATTTGGAAGCTCCTTCACACATAGCGCAATGGGATGCCGTTTTTATGGCCAGTATATTGGGCTCTTTTTGAATACAAATTAAGTGCTGAGCTCCCTCTGGTGACAATATAGACACATTTAAGAACTGTGATACTTGTACATATTTTGCAGTTCAATTCAATTATAATGAATTAATATTTCACTAAATTCAATTACTTTCAATCACTTATTTTTATACAACGACAAATATTTATCGGGTCAGAAATTTTGCTAAGGAAACATTTAGTAAAACTAATTTTTAGAAAATCACTAAAAATGGAAATTAAAATAAATGAAAATGTATTTTATTTGTATTCAAATTTGGTTACTTTTATATAAACCACCCACCCACTCACCCACCCATATGTACTCTAACCCCAACACCTTCTCCTTTTGTTGGGTAAGTTTGTTCTTCATTTGCATGCTGAGGATAACAGGGAGTCACTCCATGGATATGGAGAGAAAAACCTGTTACCGCTAATGAAAAGTAAAGTGGAGAGCATGAGAACATATCCTATGGATGAATCATTAGGGCTATATTTATGACTTTTAAAAGTGCTTTAAAATATCCAAAGAACTTCACACCCACTAGAATGGCTATTATTTAAAAAACAGAAAATGACAAGTGTTGCTGTTATTAATTATTAATTTGCCAGGCTGCTATGACAAGTACCACACAAACAGGCTGGCTTAACCACAGGAATTTATTGACTCACAATTTGGAAGTCTAGAAGTTCAAAATCAAGGTGTCAGCAAGACTACGCTTACTCCCCAGGGTCTGTAGCCTTCTGGCACCAGCTTGCGTAATCCTTGGGGTCTGTTGTCTTGTATTTCTGCCCCCTTTCACATGGGGATCTTTCCTTGTGTCTGTTCATCTAGTTTCTGATGACTTCTGGCCTCTGGCTCCTCCTTGTAGCTTTCTCTAACATCCAGCTTCCAGTTTCTTTTTATAAGGCCTCCAGTAATATGGATTAATACCTTCCCTGATTCAGTTGGGCTACATTTTAACTAAAAACATCTACAAAAGGCCCTATTTACAATGGGTTCACATAGATTAAGAATGAACATGTCTTTTTAGGGTAGGTAATTCAATCTACCACAGTGAGGATGTGGAAAAATTGGAACCTTTGTGTGTTGCTTGTGGGAATGTGGTGAAGCTGTTGTGGAGAACAATTTGGTGGCTCCTCAAAAAATTTAAACAGAATTATTATATGACCTGGCAACTCTGCGCCTACATAAACAGGCATATCTTGTATTATTGCACTTTTCTTTCTTGCACTTTACAGATATTACAATTTTTACATTGAAGGTTTGTGGAAACCCTGCATTGAAAAGTCTATTGGTGCCATTTTTCCAACAGCATGTGCTCGCTTCATGTCTCTGTGTCATATTTTGGTAATTCTTGTAATATTTCAATTTTTAAATTATCATTATATCTGTTATGTGATCTGTGATAGATGATCTTTGATGTCACTATTTAATTGTTTGGGGGCATTAGGAACTGGGCCCATTTGGATGGCGAAGTTAACCAATAAATGTTGTGTGTGTTCTGACACTCCACCTACCAGCTGTCCCCCCATCTTTCTCTCTTTCCTAGGGCCTGCATATTCCCTGAGATACAACAATATTGAAATTAGGCCCACTAATAACCCTACAATGGTCTCTAGGTGTTCAAGTGAAAGGAAGAGTGGCACATCACTCACTTGAAATCAAAAGCTAGGAATGATTATGTTTAGCAAGGAAGGCATGTCAAAAGCCAAGATAGGTGGGAAACTAGGCCTCTTGCACCAGATGGTTATCCAAGTTGTGAAAGCAAAGGAAAAATTCTTGAGGGAAATTAAAAGTTCTACTCCAGTGAACACATGGATAAAAAAGTGAAACAGCCTTATTGCTGATATGGAGAAAGTTTTAGTGGTCTGGATAGAAGATGTCTTATTTTAAAACATTGCCACAGCCAGCACCACCCTAATCAATCATCAGCCATTAACATCAAGGAAAGACTCTCCACCAGCAAAACGACTATGACTCACTGAAGTCTCACATGATGATTAGAAATTTTTAGCAATAAAGTATTTTTAATTGCTTTTTAAGACAATGCTATTGCATGTTTAATAGACCACTGTATAGACTATATATAAAACATAACGTTTATATGCACTGGGAAACCAAAAAATTTGTGTGACTTGCTTTACTGCAATGAGAATCAAACCTGAAATATCTCCTAGGTATGTGTGTATAACCAAAAGAATTGAAAGCAGAGACTCAAACATATACTTGTACACCAATGTTTATAGCAGCATTGCACACAATAGCTAAAAAGTAGAAGCAACCCAAGTGCCCATTGACAGATGAATGGATAAACAAAATGTGGTATATACATACTATAGAATACCTTTCAGCCATAAATAGATTGAAGTTCTGATACATCTGAAAACATGGATGAACCTTGAAAACATTATGCTAAGTGAAATCAATCAAACACGAAAGAACAAATATTGTATGATTCCACATATATGTATTATCTAGAATAAGCAAATTCAAAAGTGAGAGAGGAGATTAGAGATTACCAGGGACTGAGGATAGGGGAATAGGGAGTTACTGCTTAATGGGTATAGAGTTTCAGTTTGGGGTGATGAAAAAGTCTTGGTAATGAAGTGTGTGCTATGGACCATAGTTAGTGGTAATAACCATAGTTAGTCTGATCATGTTCAAATCTGTAACAAATGTTCCACAGCAATGTAATATGCTGGTGGAGGAGTGATGTGTGGGAATTCTGCACATTATGTATGATAGTTTTGTAAGCTCACAACTTCTCTAATAAAAAAAACTTTTTAATAAAATTTATTATATGAAAAAAATTCTTGGTAATGGATGGTGGTAAAGGTAGTACAACATTTTAAAATGTATACTTAAAAATGATTACAATGGCAAGTTTTTAAAAATTTAAATATCCAAGGAGATCAAGATACAACTGGTTGCCAGGTTTTTTCCCCTAGGCCAGAATAACTCATCTTACATATCAATAATTCTTTTGCTTTGTATTAATAATTAAATGTAAGATCATTGTAAGCCCAAACAGTCACTAGAACAGAAACATCTAGTTTTTCTGCCTTGCTGTCTTCCTCCTATCCAGTTCAGTCTCCACATTAGCACCAGAATGAAATTTCAAGAGCCCAGATCTGATCTTGTTACTATCCTGTTTAAAGTTCTTTAGGATAAAGACGCATCTGTTAGCCTAGGCAGAAGGAGGAGATAGTTCAGTAACAGCAACCTGGGCTCTGGAGAAAGGTTAAGGTTCAAACCCTGGCCCTGATACTTGCTGGTTGGATAATCTTTGGCAAGGAGAAGTTGGTCAACTTCTCCTTTGTCTGCATAATGAAGATAAATTTTAAAAAGTACCTATTTCAAAGGACTAAATAAGTCCCTGGCAAATAACCAAACTCAACAAATATGTTATACTGTGTGGTGAAGGAAGCATGGGCCAATTCCTAGGCTTGTTATTTTACTTATGCCATCTCTTCAGCAAGCTTTCCTAAATAGTACTTTTCAATTGGAAGAATGAGCTTTATAGAGTCACATCAATAAAGAGAGACCATGGCTCAACGAAGTCCAAATTCTTTTGCACATAAAATTTCACACCCACTTTTACAAAATTAATACCCAGCACTTTTAAATATAACTTCTCTACTGCTGCCAAACTGGTTTATTCACTGTCTTCTTAGACACACCCTAATCTATTCTCTTCTGTCTCCCTGTCTTCCCACTCCCTTCCCTCCTTTCTTCTTTCCTTTTTCTCTTCTCAGACCAGCATGCCCCCAACTCTCCCTATCACTATCCTTAAGGCTTAGCCCAAACCCTACTCCCTTGATAAAACAGACATTTGGCTCAGGAAAATTATTGGAAAATAAAGTGTATTGTATAAATCTCTCAGTAAGTAAATTTTAAAATGTTGTGATGCACAAGGTTTGGGGCATCTTAGACAGAACACACGTATGGGCTTGTTACTGATTGGAGAACTAAAATGGTCCATCTTTCTCACCCTCCTGGCCACTCCTGCGGTGGGGAAAGAATCCCAGGACTTGCTGTGCCCCAGAGGTTGCCTGTTGCAGTCAAAATATTTCCTGAGTTTCTGATTTTGCCAACATTAACAGGCTCTGATACCTCTAAGAATATGTCAAAAAGAAACCTATTTTTAACCTTTCTAATTTTTAATTTAAGAAAAGTTAGCATTTATAATTAAAAGATTGGTAAAAATTGCCACTTATTTTTATTGATGAAGACACAAAAGGGTGAATTTATCCTTAAAGTTTAACATTGAAATTTATGCCTTTTAACTTTTTTAAAGCTCTTCCACATTTGTCATCTTATTTCATCTTCCCTAAAAATTCATAAGAATTATTTTTCAAATGGGCTTAGAGTTGTCAGAAATGAGAGTTAGAGAAGCATACTTAGCTTTCTGTTTCCTGTGGGTACCAGTAAGGAAATGAATAAAGAGGTTCCCCCGTCAGGACTGTGCATGGATCATCATCCATCTTTAATAGTCTAAGGAAGGTCGTTTAGAGAAACATGGGGCTGGGTTCCAGATGCGCCCCCACACTTCCTGTATGACCCCCAACAAGTGTTATCAAATACAGGCTGTGGAGAATGAGCAGAGGAGGAAAGACGTAGGAAAGAAGGGAGACAAGTCCAGATTCTGGAAAATATAACACAAACCAGAGAACGTGGAAACAAAGGGCACTCCTAAGGGAAAGTAAAGGAAGTGCTATTCTCAGAGTTGCGTGTGGTTAGTTAACTGGGTTTCTATAACCGCTGGTAAAAATGCAGTTCCTCCAACAGGGCACAATGTCTCTACTGCTGCTCCTATTGGAGGACGATTCCAGGGAGAAAATAATAATAATCATGAATTATTCAAGAAAGGGAAAATATTCTTCAGAAAATTCAAGGATATGGCAAATGTTATAAATTATTCAGCAAATGCCAATTAAACAACAGACATATGCCAGATTCTGAGAATACAGTGATGAAGGACTTGGTTTCTGCTCTTGAAGAGCTTATGGGCCAATGAGGAACAGAAAATAATAACAATGGCCATTTATTAAATGCCTGCCCTGTGCAGAACTTGCTTACACTTTATATTACTTGATCTTCATAACAATGCTATGAAATGGTTATTTTTATTTTCATTTATTGATGCAGTAACCAAGGTACACAGAAGATAAATAACTTTTCTAGGATTCCACAGATGGCCAGTGCCAGAACTTGGAATTTGAATCTAGATAGTGGAATGTCAAAACGTTTGCCCTTGACTTCTCTTGTCTCACCAAACACTTCAATGACTTCCTTGGAAAATGTTTTTTTTTTAACAACTTTATTTACATAACAAATTTCACCCATATAGAGCTAGTCAATGATTTTTTAGTAAATTACAGAGTTGAGCAACCATCAACATAATTCAGTTTTAGAACATTTCCATCACCCCAGAAAGATCTCTCAGTGATATTTATGGCTAATCACCATTCCCATCCTGAACCGCAGACAACCACTAGTCTACTTTTTGTCTCTATAGATTTGTCTTTTTTGGACATTTTATATAAATGGAAACTTGTATGTGTGATCTTTTGCTATGGTTCTTATACTGCATTTTTCCTGTTTGTTTGTTTTTTTAATTGTAAAATATAGAGAACATAACATTTGCCATTTTACACATTCTTAAGTGTACAATTCAGTGGCATCAATTACATTCACAAGGTTGTGCAAACTTCACCATTATTTCCAGAAATTTTTCATCATCCCTAACTGAAACTGTAATGCATTAAGCAATAACTCCCTTCCCTTCAACCCTAGGTAACCTCTAATTTACTTTCTTTCTCTATGAACTGCTTATTCTAGATATTCCATTTAAATGTAGTCATACAGTGTTTGTCCTTTTGTGCCTGGCTTCTTTCATTTAGCATAATGTTTTCAAGGTTGTGGCAGTTTGATGTAATTATGAATTCCAAAAATATAACTGAATCATGCTTGTAAACTGATCTGTTAATCTGGGCATGATTAGGTTAGGATTAGGGTGTTGAGCCCCACCCCTTGGTGGGTGGGGAATCGAATATAAAAGGCAAGGCAAAGGACAGTTGAAGCCGTCTTTTGAGAAGCAGTTTTGATGTTGGAAAGAAGGCGCCAGGAGAAGAGAAGCAAGCTGTTCGCCTGATCGTCTACAGCTGACCTTGTGGAGGAAACAGGAGCTAAGCCCGGAGAGAAACACAGCCCCGGGAAGAGAGGAACCCCAGAAGCATGAACCCTGGCAAACGCCGGCAGCTGTTTTGCTCTAACACGTGGCAATGGACTGTGGTGAGAGAAGAAACTTAACGCTTTATGGCGTGGTATCTGTGGACTTCTACCTCAAATAAATACCCTTTATAAAGACCAACCCATTTTTGGTATTTCACATTAGCACCCCTTTGGCTGACTAATACAAAGGTTCATCCATATTGTACCATGTTTCAGAACTTCATTCTGTTTTTTTTTAAAAATAATTAACATTTGGGAAACTGATGTGGCTCAAGTGATTGGGCTCCATCTACCATATAGGAGATCCAGGGTTCGATTCCTGGGGCCTCCTGGTGAAAGGCAAGCTGGCCCTCACAGCGAGTTGGCCTAAGCAGAGAGCTGGTCTGAGTGGAGTACTGGCCCACATGGAGTGCTGGCCCATGGAGAGAGCTGGCGCAGCAAGATGACTCAACAAAAAGAGACACAGGGAAGAGACGATAAGAGACATAGCAGACCAGGGAGCTGAGGTGGCACAAGAGATTGAATGCCTCTCTCCCACTCCAGAAGGCCCCAGGATTGGTTCCTGGTGCTGCCTAAAAGACAAGCAGACACAGAAAAACACACAGAGCAGATAGCAAGTGCAAAACAATGGGGGGGGGGGGGGGGAAGAAATCAATTAATTAAATCTTTTTAAAAAAATAAAATAACATATATTTTTAGTTGTGGTAAAATATACATAATATAAAAATCATTTCAACCATTTTAAGTGGACAATTATTTGAGTTAAGGTACATTGACAATACTACATAACTTTCACCACTATTTCCAGACTGTTTTTATCATCCTAAACTAGAACTCATACTCATTTAGCAATAACTCCCTGCTCCCGCAACTCCTAGAAATTACTATTTTGCTTTCTGTCTCTAGGCATTTGCTTATTCTAAGTATTTCATATAAGAGAAATCATGCAATATTTGTCCTTTTTCGTCTTGACTTATTTCACTCAACATGATGTCTTAAAGGTTCATTCATGGTATAGCATGTACTGGCACTTTTTTTCTTTTCCATCATATGATGTGGTGATTACAAGTTGTATATGCCCCAGAAAAGACATGTTCTTAAATCTAATCCATTCCTGTGAATGTGAACACACTGTAAGTAGAAGCTTTTGATGAGGTTACTTCAGTTAACAAGGTGTGGTTACCTTAATCAGGATGGGTCTTAATCTTATTACTGGAGTTATTTACACGAGGAATGAAATTCAAACAGATGGAGAGAAAGCCACAGAAGGCAAGAAGCTAAATTCAGACAAGAAGGGAGAGAACAAGAAACATCGCCATATGCCTTGTTATGTGACAAGCTAAGGACCCCAGGAACATTAGCAGCCAACCCCAGAACGCCACAGTCTTTGGGAAGAAAGCATCACCTTGCTGATGCCTTGATTTGTACTTTCTTTTATTCTCAAAACCATAAGCAAATAAATTCCCTTGGCTTATACAAAACCATTACCTTTGTATTTTCTTGAGCAGCCTAGAAAACTAAAATGTGGATATATCACATTTTGTTAATCCATTCTTTTGTTGATGGACAGTTGGGTTGCTTCCATCTTTTGGTTATTGTGAATAATGCTGCAATGAATAATGATGTTACAAATATCTGTCTGAGTCCCTGCTTTCAATTCTTTTGGGTATATACCTAGAAATGGAATTGCTGGGTCATATGGTAATTCTATGTTTAATTTTCTGAGGACCTGACAAACTGTTTTCCATAGTGGCTGAATTAGTTTACATTGCCATCAACAATGTACAAGAATTCCTATTTCTCAATATCCTTTCCAATACTTGTCATTTTCAGTTTTTTTTAATTATAGCCATCCTAGTGGATGTGAAGTGGTATCTCACTGTAGTTTTAATTTGCATTTCTCTGATGGTGAATGATGAGCATCTTTTCTATATTAATCAGTCATTTGAATATATATTTGGAGAAATGTCTGTTCAAATCCTTGGCCCATTTCTTAAATGGGTTATCTTTTTGTTGTTGAGTTGTAGGGTTTCTTTATATATTCTGGATATTAAACCCTTATCAGATATAGTTTCCAAATATTTTCTGCCATTCTGTAGGTTGTCTTTTCACTTTTTGGATAATGTCTTGTGATGCACAAAAGTTTTTAATTTTGATGAAGTCCATTTTATCTATTTTTCCTTAAGCTGCTTGTGCTTTTGGTGTAAAGTCTAAAAATCCATTGCTTACTTAGAGGTCCTGAAGATATTTTCCCTATGTTTTCTTGTAAGAATTTTATAATATTAGCTCTTATATTTAGGTTGTTGATCCATTTTGAATTAGTTTTTGTATATGGTTAGAGGTAGGGGTCAACATTTATTTTTTTTGCCTCAGGATTGCCAGTTGTCTCACACAATTTGTTGAAGAGACTATTCTTTCCCTATTGAATGGAGTTCGTACCTTTGTTGAAAATCCATTGGCCATAGATGTGTGGCTTTAACTCTGGACTCTCACTTCTATTCCTTGGTCTATATATCTATCCTTATGTCAGTACCACAGGGTTTTAATTACTGTAGTTTTATAGTAAGTTTTGAAATCAGGAAGTGTGAGTCCTCCAATTTTGTTCTTCTGCAAGATTGTTTTGGCTGTTCAGGGCCCCTTGCAATTCCATATGAATTTGAGGATCAGCTTTTCCATTTCTGCAAAAAAGGCTCCTGGAATTTTGATAGAGATTGCATGGATTTTGTTGGTCACTTTAGGTACCATAACAATATTAAGTCTTCCATTCCATGAACATGGGATGCCTTTCAATTTATTTAGGCCTTCTTTAATTTATTTCAGCTGTGTTTTGTAGTCTTTTTTTTTTTTTTTTTAATTGTGGGTAAAAATCACAATTTTCACAATACAAACCAATATTTGTAAAATGATATATAAATATATATGCATATATGTGCATTTGCTTCATTCTGTTTTTTTTTTTTTTTAAATAATTAACATTTGGGAAACTGATGTGGCTCAAGTGATTGGGCTCCATCTACCATATAGGAGATCCAGGGTTCGATTCCAGGCACAGCTGGCACATAGATAGGCCAATGGCTCCAGTCTCTGGAAGTATACCTAAAAACTCCAGCATCATATACAGGTTTGAATAGAAGGGACTGATGGACCATGTGCAGGGAGGACTTTTTTGAGTCCAACTCTGTCACTCTCAGGAGCACAGATTCCAAAGTAGAGCCCACTGATAAGGTGTCAATCTCTGGGGCTATCCCCCCTTATATAGGACCTGGGTGTCTCCAGAGCCCTCAGGAGCCCCTCTGTGTGGAGTGATATCCACTTTGGTGTTCTATGAGATCCTACTGAGGTGTGCGTAAGCGTTACCTCTGGGATGACCTCCCGACTCTCTTTGAAGTCTCTTAGCCACATGAACTCATTTCTCTTTACCTTTTCCCCCTTTTATTCAAGGTCTTTTTCCAGTCGTGTTGCCAGTTGTCACTTGGTATTAATCCCTCTTTGCCAGGGAGGCTCATCCTCGGGAGTCATGTCCCATGCTGGGGGGAAGGTAATGCATTCATATGCAGAATTTGGCTTAGAGAGAGGCCACATTTGAGCAACAAGGAGGCTCTCAGGTGGCAACCCTTAGGCACCCCATAATAGTAGGCTAAGCTTCAATTACAAGAGCAAAGACTTATAAGGCTAGTCATCAATAACAAGAACCCATCAGTGGGTCATCCTCTTTTGTCAGACACTGCCCCAGCACTCAGGGGACTGTTACTGCTCCCTTGGAGAATGTGGCAGAGCTCTCCAGGCTGGGAATTCAGTATTACCTCATTTATTGAGTGATTATCTACCCACCGTGACCATGGCCCATCCCTTGATCATTTGAACAATTTTATATATCTTTCATGTATATTCAGATGAACTTACTCCCATGAACCCCCCATCCTAGACACTCTCCACCAATGATCCTCTGCAGCCCCCATTGTAACTCCTTTTGTGATCTAAACCTTCCTTGAACATGAAGCCCATATAATAACCAAATACAATTAATAGGAAATGAAATAATAATGATAAGCTTAAATGCAAGAGATAAAATACAAGAAAACTCAGAAGAATAAACAAAACAAAACTAAAAATAAAATATAATTTTTGGGACATTCAAAAAAATGGGAAAAAAACAAAAAAATTCCTTTTTAAAAAAATTATTCTTTTGTAGTCTTCAGTGAACAAGTCTTTCACCTCTTTGGTTAAGTTTATTCCTAGATATTATATTCTTTTAGATGCTATTGTAAAGGAATTGTTTTCTTGGTTTCCTTTTCATATTGTTCATTACTAGTTTATAGGGACCCTACTGACTTCTACATGTTTAACTCATATCCTGCAACTTTGCTGAATTCATTTATTATTTCTAGTAGCTTTATTATGGATTCTTTGTGATTTTTTATTTAGAGGACCATGCCATCTGTAAATAGGGACAATTCTAACTTCTTCCACATTTTATTGAATGCTTTCAGTATGCCTACCTCCAGTGGGCTCTGTGGATACCATGGTTTGTAGGATTCCCTACAAAGGTGGAAGCCAACAGATAGCTCCTTCCTTCCTTCCTTCCTTCCTTCCTTCCTTCCTTCCTTCCTTCC
>JAKSZT010054487.1:37242910-37280037 GCA_026826555.1 Tolypeutes matacus | reverse complement strand
GGGACCTCGTATGTGGGAAGCTGGCACTCAATCACTTCAATCACTGAGCCACATTGGCTCCCCTGAGTTGGTTTATTCACCGGAACCCAGGAACTCCCATGTGGGAAACAGGTGCTCAAACGCTTAAGCCACATTCGCTCCCCCGTCTATTTTTATTTTGTTTTGTTTTATTTTATTTTCTATATGGTTGCAGCATCGTCTTTTTGGTGCATTGCTTTGCCATGCGGGGGCCTGCACCTCTCCCCGTGCTGCACGAGGGCCTGTGCCTCTCCGCACCACGCAGGGCTGGGACAACTTTTTTCTTTCTTTTTTTTTTTACCAGGAGGTCCTGGGGATAGAACCTGGGTCCTCCATATGGTAAACAAGGAGCTCAATTTCTTGAGCCACAGCTGCTTCCCCAACCCCATCTATTTTTAATGTTTTATTGTTTCTTTAAAAATGAGACACATTAATTTTTTAAAAAGGATATCGATATAAACAAGTACATAAAAGTACAAAGGAGAAAGTAAAACTCACCTTGAAATCTTCACACTTTGAGATTACAACTGTTGACTTTTTATTGAACATGTAGTATCTTTATAAGCATATATAAACATATGGATATATGTATATACATTTACATAAATGGGATCAAACCATGCATGTTGATCTTTAATTTCCCTTCATTATATGACAAGGATAAGAATCCTGAACTTAGTTCTGAAGAATATAAGTGAAGGATTTTAAGCAGATAAGTAACATTCATATTTGTACATTACTTAAAAAATTGTATAGTATAAATTTGAGGAAATATGGTGGCAGGAAGACCAATCAGGAAGCTGTTTTAGGAACCCAGGGGAAAAATAGTGACATGAGCTAGTGGTGGTGGCAGTGGGATGGAAAAAAAGGAATGGATTAGATGATATGAAGATAGGATCAAAGGCCATTATGACTGCATGGAGGCATGATTTTCAAGTGAGGAGAAATGAGGGGAAAGAGAGAAATCTCTAATGCCTCCCAATTTGCTGGTCTAAGACAATTGGTAGGTGTTAGTGCCATTAACTAGTAGTTTGGGGTGCCTATGGGATATCCAATTCAAGAGAGTAGGTCTGGAGTCCAGGATAAAGGTCAGAGCTGAAGACAGAGTTCTGGACACCATCAATGGTTAAAACTAAGGACTGAACAATGGGTGACATCAAAATGTACAGATCAGACAGAGGACTTTCAGTAGGGACTTTGTTTTGCATCACTATCACCTAGAAAAGCTCCTAGCAAATATTAGGCCAATCATAATAAACATTCTATTTTTATTTTAGTATGCACACTTCTTATTGTGGTAGCATAATATTTCATTGAGTAAATGTGCCATAATTTGCATATCTATATCTCTATTGTTCCAGTTATCAACAGTTCTGCAACAAACCATCCCAAGTTTGGGAGCATAAAATAACTATTCTATTAAGTCCATGAATTCTATGGGTCAGTGTGACAGTTTGAAGTTATTTTATGAAACCCAAAAAGAAAAAGATTTTGTTTCTCAACTAATCCATTCCAGTCCAATCCATTTGATTGGACTACATCTGTGAGGTGTGACTCAGGCTGAGTCTCTGCCCTCTTGTTCGGTCTGATATAAATGAAGACACAGAGAGAGACACACACCAAGGGGAAAAGGAAGCTGCCATATTTGTTCCACCCATGTGAGTAAAGGACACCAAGTTCACCCCAGCTGAGCTCAAGGAAGAGGCTCAAGGAGCCGAGGCCCAGGGAGAGAAGAATGATTGGCCACAGCTAAGTTCAAGGAGAAAAGCAGAGGGAGGCTGACAGACCCACTGTCTTGCCTGATTGCCATGTGGCAGGATGCTAGGATAAACAGTAGCTGACTTTGGTGGGAAAGCATCTATGATGGTGCCTTGATTTGGACATTTCACAGCCTTGAGACTGTAAGCTTTTACCCTACTAAATTTCCCACTCAGGAGAATTTTGTCTATTTTCCACAATGCCTGGAACCTCAGTTGGGGAAATTTGGAGGTTAGGAGTAACTTGATCACTAAGGCTGGGTTCATCTGAAGGAAATAGTCATCATTGTTCACTTACATGCTTGGCAGTTAATGATGGCTGTCAATTGAGTCCTGAGGTAGAGCTGTCAATGTGGCATCTTGGGCTTTTTCACATCATGGTGGCTGAGTTTCAAGAGCAATTATCCCACATACAGGTGGAAACTGTATAGCCTTTTATCACCTAGCCTCGGAAGTCACATGGTGGCACATCCACCATAGTAACAAACCCACTCAAATTCAAGGGGAGGAAGCATAAACCCTACCACTCTAGCAGAGGAGTGTCAAGAGTCAAAGTCTTAGGTAACTTACACATCCTGGAGCCTTGCCACCAACCATAGACCACAGTTCACACTGTAGATCACACTCTCTCCCACTCAGTTCTGAGTGGTGTGTGCTGATTTAAAATGGCCTACATCCATTGCCACAACAGTGCTCAGGACAACCTCCAACTCAAGCACCTCTTAAAATATATGTATATATATATATATATATAAAAATAACATTTTTGTAAGCAAATACACATATATGCACATATATTTATATATCATTTTGCAAAAAAAAATAAATAAATAAAAAATTCAATTAAAAAAAAAAAAGTGTTAGGTAAAAGGAGCATGTGGAATAAACTGGAAAAAAAAAGCATGGGAGATATTATTGTGGTCATCTTCAGTAAATACAATCTGCCACAACTCTTCTCTCTGGGCTTTTGCACACTATTTGTCCATTACAATAACCTTTTATCTTTAGCTCTTTTGTCAACCATGTCACAATGTTGACTATATTTAGCAGGTGTATTAGTCAGCCTAAGGGGTCCTGATGCAAAGTACCAGAACTCTGTCAGCTTTTATAAAGAGTATTCATTTGGGGTAGAAGCTTACAGTCACAAGGCCCTACAGAGTACAACTTAAGATTCCATAAGAGGTACTTCCTCACCCAAAGTCTTTTGCCATGTATTGACACAAGGTGGTAGGTGACGTCTGAGAGGGTTCAGCCTTCCTTCTTCCTCTTAAAGCTCAGTGGTCCCAGCTTCTACCTATCTCAGCTGGCATAAGGTTCATCTCTCTCCCTGGGACTCGTTTCTTTCTGGGCTCAGCTGCTCTGTTTTCTTCACAAGGTCAGCTGTAGATTACCAGGCTCGTCTCTCTTCCTGGGTCCTCTGCCATGTCTAATGAGCTGTCTCTTCCTCTGTGTTCTTCTTCTCTGTGCATCTACTTTCATGTGTGAGAGTCTGTTTTATCAGCCCACCAAGGGGGGTAGGGACTCAACCCTGCATGCCCTAATCTTAACATAACCTAATCAAATACATCTCACCTGAATCTAATACAATCAAAGGGTATCATGCCCAGAGAAACAGACCAGTTTACAAACATAATCAAATATCTTTTTTTGGGATTCATAAATAATATCAAACTGCCACAGCAGGCAATCAGCTTAAACCCTTACATCTTTCCCAACTAAACTGAGAAGCTAGCTACTTCTTTCATATCAAACATACTTTTAAACACAGATTTTGTGTTTTTCACTATCAAATTTAATTATCATTCAATAAATGCTTATTGAGAACCTATAATTTGCCAAGTACTGTGCTAGGGAATGGGGATAGGATAAATTCAATACAAAAAATGGTCTCATCTCAAGAAATTTATAATCTAGAAGGGAAAGACACTTAAATTAGAAATTTCTATGAGGTGATGCAAGTTTCTTTTAGTTTGTTATTCTATTAATCACTGGTAAGAGGTAGGATATCATTTCTTTGTTTTTAGAATATCATGAAACAATTTAAGGCTTGCTTGAATCCAGACACATTATGTTGCTGGCATTCCCCCATCTGCCAGTCTAATGACCTCTCAAGGAAATGAGTTTATAGGGGCATGATGTAAACTTCCTAATTTCATGCTGACTTGGAGTGATAATCACTTCTCTATCTCTCCTCTTTTTTCTTATTTTAAATATTTGAATAATCTTAAACCTCTTCCTAAATGTTTATTGGCAATCTCTATTTTATTTTTTATAGGTTCAGAACTCCCTGGAATCTCACTGAAGATATTAAATATGCTTATTTTAGAGTTATTTTGAGCCCTATATTGTGTTTTTTCAGGGACTGGTTCTGATTATCAAGTTTGGTGCTTCTCTTTCCATCTTCTTGGTGGTTTGATGGCTCTTGGTTGTTCGTTCATACTCATAGGCAAGAGCCTAATTTGAAAAGGACTGTTGACTGGAGAAAGAATTCTTGTTTACCTGGCTAGAAGCTCAAATTTGGTTTAAGTCATCTCTGGCTCAAGGGGTTGTGTGTGACAGAGGGAGGGTGGGCTTTCCTTCAAATGTGAGTATGGTTTGTTTTAAGGATGCACACCTCTCCTTGGCTTATGACAATGCTCACATTCTTTGGACCCAATGTATATTTTGAGAGTCTCTTACATAAAATCTCTCATTACAGACAAGCCCGGGGTATACATTGGCATGGGCCCATAGGTAACGTGAGGACCAGTTTGCTGCTCCACACCCTTTATTAGTTAGCTGATCCCAACTCAGGGCTCACTTCTCCCAGTCAGTCCCTGCTTATTTTGATTGTGGGGCTTTTGTAGAACTCTGCTATGACAACTTTTATTTTGGAAATTCTCTTTCACTGGTCTGAACTTGTATGTATCTGTTTTAGTTTGCCACAGGGCTGCCAATGCAAAGTACCAGAAATGGGTTGGCTTTTATAATGGGAAATTTAGTAGGGTAAAAGCTTACAGTCTCAAGGCTGTGAAGTGTCCAAATCAAGGCACCCTCAGAGATGCTTTCCCACCAAAGTCAGCTACTGTTGATCCTGGGGTGTTGCCATGTGGTGAAGCAAGATGGCCACCGATCTCTGCCAAGGTTTCAACCTTCCCCTCTGGTTCACTATCTCCTCTTGAGCTGTTCTGTGGGCCCAGACTCTTGGGGCTTCACACTTAAGTGATCCTCTCATCATCTTTCTTACTTGGCAGGATCAAACAGGGTGGCTTTCTTTTCCTGTGTCTGTCTGTGTGCCCATTTATATCAGATCCAGAAAGGGGGATGGAGACCCAACCTGAGTCATGCCTCACTGATGAAGTCCAATCAAAAGCCCTAAATTGATCTTATCAAGTAATCTAATCAAAGGCCCCTCAACTGAATTAAATGCAATCAAAGGGTATCATACCCAGAGGAATAGATGAGTTTACAAACATAATATTTCTCTTTTTGAGATTCATAAAATGATTTCAAACTGCAGTATCAATATATTCCAGAAATTTCTCACAGTTCTGATTGACTATTAGTAAATCACCTTCTGAATTTTCCAAAAAGTATTTATGATATTAGCCTTCTGATATTTGTATGGGATTTGGGAAGAGAGTTAAATGCATGTGACCAGTCAGCCAGCTTTAGAGGGAAGCCTTCCATCCCTTTCTATGGTAATGAACCTATTAGAGAGTTCTATGGGGGATCCACAGCAACCTCCCCCAGTGTGTGGTTTCTTGAAGAATATTTTTTTCTGTTCTTAAATTAGGGCATGCCTATATTCATTTCTCTTACATATCTCCCATTCTCTGCAGTTTTTCAAAGATTACTGACAGTAGTCCTATGCCCACATCTGCAACTTTTTAATGCTCTGAAAAGTATTTCACTTTAGCATTGAAAATAGCTAAATGGTCTTATCATTCCTCAGCTATCAAATAGATTTCAATTCCTTCTTAAATGTACTTGTTTCATCTTTTCAGTTGTTGGAGTTTTTCATTGCAGACCGCTTTAAAAAAAAAATAGAAAAGAAAGTCAAACAGAAGTCATGTCGTTCTACTTTTTTTCACCTTAAAAATACTATACCACCATCAGTTTATCTTCATTATCTCTGACCTTTAATATTTTTCTCAAATCTGAGCTCATTTAAATCTTCAGAATTTCCAACATTATTCATAGAGGTCAGACCATGATTCTAAATTTGCTTCTTATTTTATACCTCTACTGTTATTTTTTGTTCCTCTCCTTTTTTAAATTCTGTGCTTTAGAGATGACTCCCTAAACAATGTTGGTAATCAGGAACATTAAGATAGAGGGAGAAACTAAAGGTCAGAGAATAAGGAATGAATCATTGCTGATGAAGCAGAGAAAGCAGGAATAGCAAATTCTGAAGATATCTTACATGTAATAGCTCCCCCTGATGAGGCAGGTGAATTCCATTGGTCAACTTTGACCCATATTGCAATAATTTGCCTTCTCAGTCACCTTTGACCCATGTTGTAATAACTTATCTCCATTGAGAAGGCATGTCTGACTCATATATAGACTGGTGGATGTTTTATCTGACTTTCATCATGTACACATCGTGTCTTACAGATTCCAAAGCACTTTAATATGTACTATTATACTTTAATTTCCTTTTGATTGTCATAACAATTTTTTTAAAGGAAGGAGGGAGTTTATAGCCAGGGGAGAACTGGCTATGTTTTGAAGCACAGAGGAAGGAGCCAGTAGAGGAGAAGTGAGGTCTTCAGATACATAACCATTCTTTCTCCTTTTGAAACTCTCCTTGGCTTCACCAGGACTACACATTATTTATTTTCCTCTTACCCTTCTTGCTCATCTCAGTCTCCTTTGCTGGCTCCTTTTCTTAGCATCCTTTAAAAGTGGTAATCCTCAAAACTCTGCTCTTTATAACCTTGACAATAATGGAAAGAGCTTCAAGTCCTAAACACATCCTGGGACAGGCCAGTGATCTGTTCACATAGTCACATGCTTTTGTAAAATTTGCAAAAGTAAGGTATTTTTATATTCTTTTTCTTAAAGAGAATACTCCCAAATTTTATAAGCTTCAGATTTTGCAAAAGTCAGATCTGCCCCTGATCCTGGACCCTTTCCTTTCCCACTTCCTTTCATTCAACAAATGTTCTTGAATATTTATTATGAGCCAGGGACTGTTATAGGCACTTGGGATACATCAGTGAACAAAACTGAAAGAGAATCCTGCCCTCTTGGAACTTATACTGTAATGAGGGGAGATAGACAAAATAAAAGGAAGTAAGTTAAATTTCTAATAGTGATTGATTAAATTGTCATCTGCCTGCAATGGAATGCCAGTGGGGTGTTAAAATTGAAGTGGATATATTTTTACTTACAGAAAGATGTTTACATATTGGGAAACGGACGTGGCTCAAAGGTTCGGCGTCTGTCTACCGTATGGAGAGACCAGGGTTCGATCCCCGGTACCTCCCGGTAAAAAAAAAAAAAAAAAAAAAAAAAAAAATGTTTATATATGTTACATGACAAATGTAGGAGACAAAATAGTATGTAAGTTGGTGGGTCTGAGTGTCTGAGTGGGGAAGTATGTTGGAATTCTCTGAGTGGGTATGTATTTTTTTTGCAACTGTCCTGTAAGCTTGAAAGTATTTAAAAAGTAAAAGTTTTAAAAAATTAAATGTGAAAAAAATGTATATAGAACATAAACCTTTTTTACCCCAAGAACATTTATACATCCTTTTAATTAGATTAGATTTACAAACAACTTCGGAGCTCTTCATACTGAAATGCTGCTTTTCAAGTAACTTAACAGATAGTTGACTTTATCAGCTATCTGCATATGAATCCTGAAATTCTTTGCTTGTTATAGATAAAGGTCTGTGTTTTACAGCTGGTTAATGTGGTAAATAAAAATGACATTATGAGGCTTTATCACTAGAATTAACTACATATAGGCCACAAATAGTTTTATTTTTTTTTAAGATTTATTTTATTTATTTATGATTCCCCCCCCCACCATTGTTTTGCACTTGCTGTCTGCTCTCTGTGTCCATTCACTGTGTGCTCTCTGTGTCTGCTCCTCTTTTCTTTAGAAGACACTAGGAACTGAACTTGGGACCTCTCATGTGGAAGAGAGGCACCCAATCACTTGAGCCACCTCAGCTCGCTGCTTTGTTGTATCTCTCATTGTCATTTCTCTTTGTGTCTCCTTGTTGTGTCATTTTATTGCGCCAGCTTGCTGCACCTGCCTGTTGTGCCAGCTTCCTCTTTTGCTCGTCTTCTCCAGGAGACACCAGGAACCAAACCTGGGACCTCCCATGTGGTAGGTGGGAGCTCAATCACTTGAGCCACATCCGTTTCCCCACAAATAGTTTTAAATATTGTCTGGCTTGGTGACAAGTTATCAGTCCCACTAACATGAAATGAAGAGATTTTAAGTGGATGTTAAAGAAAACACTATCCTGATTTCTTGACCCTTTCAAAATGCTCTATAAGAAATTATATAAAAGCTAACAACAACAAAAGAACACAACTTAAAACCTGTCTGGCAAGCACAACCCACAACTGCAGAAGTGCACATGTGAATGACATGGGGACTCCCAAATTAAAAGGCCAGTGCTGTACACCTTAAAAAGCAAACAAACCTCCCATCAACATAATACAATTTCTACTAAACCTAAAAAATGATAGCATTTTAGCATAAGCCTAGTTTTTTTAAAAGTATAGTTCTATGTATAGATTTATGTATAAAAAGCCTGAAATGATATGCAGTATGTATCTTTGTGCTTATTTGGAGTGAGCTTATTTTGTGCTTATCTGTACTTTTTAACTTTCAGTGATGATCTTGTATGACTTGAGTAAAGATAGAGCTGCTTTGTTTCCCAGGTTTCCATATTTAACCTTCTCTTCTTCCTATGCACTCTCAGATATAATGTTCATTTTAGTGAAAGAAATCAGGGCCATGGCTTGCTCCCAGCTTCCCACTGACACATTCAGGCAATTGTCCTTCATCTATCACTCAATAACCTCTCCTCAAGCCATGTCATTCGCAGGCCTCTCAGCCAACTGTGGCGCAGGAGGGTGTCTGTGGAAAGGGGGCAGCATAAGGACACCAGGATAACCATACTACATTTCTCCTTTCATTAATATGGTCATTCTCAATCAACTTTATCTGCTCTATGTTCCCACACCTCACAGTGAAGCTTTCTTTATCTTCCCAATCCAATGAGACAATACAAACTGATGTTTTCATGAGGGGCCCAGAAGGGATATGTTTATTATTTTCCTCTAGATGACACATTTGGGCTTCTAAATTCTTATTAATTTTAGTATTCCCTAATCTCTAATAGAAAATTTTAGACAATATTAGAGAACAAGGCTTTGTTAATTAAAGAAAGTTACCCAAGGCAACATCACCAAACAAAGTCAGGTTTAGAATCCAGACTCCAATTCTAGTGCTTATTCCTCTAAACCATAATGCTGTGGATGTGAAGCCTATTTAAATATGATCTCCATGGAAGCCTCTTGGTTTAGCCAGAGAAATAAGAAAATATGGCAATGCATTCGTCATTTAGTACTATTTAAATGTTCAAGTTCCTCATCTTACATGATTTATGGATGACAGCTAATGGTCAGGTGGGATGATTCACAAAGGCTATTTACAGTGTTTTAAAAAACACGTATTGGGGTTTTCATAGAAATTTCTGGTTTCCTGGAAGCCTTTTGTTTCTTCAGTTTTTTCTTTCTGTCCATATACACACATGCAATTTCCTTTCTCAACACTGTCTACACAGAAACAGGATGTGTTGAAAGTTCAAAGATATTTAAATGGAAAGGATTGCAGTTGTTGTGTAAGAGCTAATCAGTGAAGTGGAAGCCAGTGGAACAATTTCATTATTGTTAGCTTTCAAAAAACCTTGGCAAATGAAACTGTTTGTTCAAGATGAGCCACTAAAGCATTAAGTACTTGAACATAGAGCCATAGTTTCATTTACCTATTTGCTCTTACTATGGTAAGACTACTTGTTAACTTTCTTTAATGAATTTAAGATACTAATTGTGTACCCTTAATATTAGCTATGCATCTCCTGGCCCAAATTATTGATACTGATTGAACTTTCATATATTAAAATAAAGCAAAACAGATATTGATCTAAAATATTTAATAACATATTCAAATATTCCAGTAGTAAAGTAAACTGAGACCAGCAGAGAAAGGGTTATTGTAATATAAAAAGAGAAACTGATAAAGAAACAAAAAAAAGCTAAGCTATAGACAAGTCCATATCATTTTTTAAAATAGCACATGAATAGAAATATCCATTTAATTCTACTCTGGTTTTTCTTCTGTTTTGTTTTATTTTGTTTTGTTCTCATCATCCAAATCCATTAGGCAAGAGTAGTAGAACACCTGAATGCCATGTATTTTGTAGGTGAAGCTACAACATAAACAGAAAGATAAGTAGGAAATCACATTAGCGAAATACAATTTTGAGAAATATTAATTCTAAGTATTGTGAATTAGGGCTTCATGAGATATTCCAATGGACATTCCCCCTCATCCTTTAGGATATGGAAGGCCTTTTATTAAAAGTCCCAAGGAAAAAATTCCATTATTTTCCTTCAGAAAAATAAAGTCCATTATCAAATCAGCCTTATTGTACAAAAGTTCTTTTATCCTTCATTTTTTTGTGAGATTTCCTCTCTTCTCTTTGGAGGTAGAAAGAACTTGATTATTACCTTTTGTAAATATTTAGGATTATCTTTAGAGAAAGGGAGAATAATAAATAGAATCATATTCTTAAACCATGGTTCAAGACTACTATTTGCCCTTAAAAAAAAAAGTTAAACTATATCCTCGTTTTAAGTAAAATTATCTGATTTATTATCTATAATGCTCAGATGGTAAGTTGTTACATTTTGACTTTGAAGATAAGAATTAGCCCACACTTTCCTGTACTGAATTAATACTGATGGCCATTAACTAGCCTATGGTAGGTCTCAAAATAATGTGACTAAGCCTGTAAATAAAAGGTAGAAATTATTTTCTGGTTTTCCCTCTTGTGGCCATTAGTTATGCTTGCTTATGTGTAAAAATCACAAGTAAAATGTGTATTGTGCTTCATGGGATTAAAAATAACTTTTCAAACACATTATCTTGGGTTAATTCTCATAACACCTGGTTAGAAAAATATGATTATTGCATTTTTACTGATGAATAAAGTCATTCTCAGTGAGGATAGGCAAGGTGTGAAATGAGGATTTACACTTATCTTGACTCCAAACTATGTTTTTTCAACAATGCCTTCTTTCTTCTTTCCCTTTCAAAATTCTGTTTCCTTCCTCTTAACTCTTTTTATTTCCAATTTTGAGATAAAGCATTTACACAAATACATTCACAGACATTTGCATATACATGCTGGGTTATTTCTAACTCTGTTGAGTCTCTCATAAGGTGAGGGAGAAAAGATATTTTTGCCCAGCCCTTTCTATCAGTTACACAGCCATTCCTCTCCCCTGAACCCGAGGGGGGTTCCAGTAAATAGTATTCTCTCTACTTTATAGGTGAGAAAACTGAGAATCAGAGTTTACATAATTTTTCTAAGGACACAAAGCTGCTAAATAGCGAAGCTGGAATTCAACACAAGGTCTGACAACAAAGTTCATATTTCTAATGACTGAGCTGTTCTCTCCCTGCCTTTTGTTTAGCCCATTAATTCCCAAAGGCAATGTTTGGTGGTGGCTAACACACTGTCCTAATGCTCCTAAACAACGGAAAGAAAGGAAATTTGTGCCTGTTAGAAGGTAGGCCCGTTGCTAACTGCTTTTATATATGTATGTGTATATGTGTTTAGAGGGAAGTGCAAGAGGGAAGCCCTTGTGTTTTTCACATACAAGCGTTTATTCCATATGCATGGTTAATGGTTTAAGTCAAACAGTGCAATAGAAAGAAAATTGAGTTTGCATTTCTTACCATAGAGTCTTTGGAAAGTTGAAGACTGTTTATTTACTGGTAAATATACTCCCAAGAGATATGCAGGAATTTCAGGAAGAAAAATTTCAATTCCAATCAGTGTACAGAGAAATTGTTACCAGGAAGAGGGTATACAAACAAAAAACCACGTGAAAGTGTGAAAGCAGAGGCTTAGCTAGAGATGAAACAACAAATGAAAACATAAATATAAGAGCTACCAGTTGGCCTATTCTCTCCAATACTGCTCTTTATTTCACTAGCTTTATTTTTTTTTCTGTGAAAAACACAACTGCTTCCATTATAGTCACACTGTGTTACTCACTGCACGGCTGCACCTGGCTATGTCAATGATAAAAGCAATGGGTCAATAATTATCAATTTAATTTTACCTACATAGTGACAAATTCAGAGCTAATTGATGATCCTAAGCCCCAGGAAAACTGGGACATGTGAAGACATGACTCTTGACTGTCTATTCGAACCCCCTTTATACTGAAATCTTTAGTTTGTGCCTAATCTTCAGTTAGTTGTGAAAAGCATCAAGTGAATGGGAAATTAAAATTATCTTATCTGTGCCTTTACAACTAAGAAACACACCAACTCTCATCCTCAATTATCTGGACAGAAATAGATTGGGATCTGTTACTGCAATCTTTCAAATTTATAGCACCAATTATGAATAAATACACCTCTAGGTAAAGAGTATATATCTCCCAATAAATTTATAAAAAAGGCAATAAAAATGACTGCTGGTATTGATAATATTCATCCAGTGCTGCCAATGATACAAGAACAAATAAACTAGTTAGCCAAATGTGATATCCTTCACAGCCATCCATCATAAAAGCATGGTGGCAGTGTGATAAGCTTAGCAATTTTTTTTTAAATCATAGCTTTTTCAGAGACAGATCTGTGAATCAGAAACAGCAAGTCATATTATCTCAGGGCCAAATAGTGTTTCTTAATTTTACAGATTTAGAATTCCTGAACTGAAATGAGACTTCTGAGTATATTAAATGTTGTTCATAGATCTCACATCACATTATCTGCAATCACAGCCATCTGTGAAAATTATACTAAGATTTATTATTCCATTTCATCACCCCATTTCATTTGACCTCTTTACATTCTTTCACTGATTTAGCTTTTTTTCCCTCTTTTGTGTGATTTATCATTATTGCCTTTCATATTCTATTAATAGTTCAATCTCTTTTAATTATCTTTAAAATCCTAATGAAGATTCACTTAAACTCTCTTAAGAAAAATGACTTATGATGGTGAACTAAGAATGCAATGCAGGAAAATACAATGAGAATGACAACTTCCTTAAATGAAGAGCACAATCTCAATTGCTTAGTCTTAAATTTTAATTTTTAAGCCTTATCCAACAGGAAAATTGTATAGTTATCAAGTCCTGCAAAAATACTTTACCAAACAGCTGTGGCTTCTGCTAGTTTTTCCAGGGATGACACATAAAAGTTAAATCTGAAATGCAAAGTATGTTGGAAAGAAGGTGACAATTTTTGAGAGTAAACTTTCATGTAAAAATTTTAATAGGACATTCCAATAAAAGTTTTATAATAAATGAATTCCAATTACCAAAGAATTGCTCACAGGAGATAGCACTACTGGTATTCCTATTTTTACAAATGAGAAGACAGAGGCTTAGTAAGGCTAAGGACTGAACACAAGCTCATAACAGTTTCTAAGCAACTAAATGTGATTTGATTCGGAGTGTCATATTTAAAAATCTGTTTTTGACCCAATATACTATCTATTGATGCTATTTTGAATGATGTTATTTTCATATAAATGTTTTATATGGATATTATTTTTAATGGCTACATAATTCTCCATCAAATTGATGCATATTTTCTTTGGTTTTAGTTCGTTTTTGTTCCTAAAAAGGTGTAATTAACATTGTTACAGGGAAGCGGCTGTGGCTCAATCAGTGGGGCTCCGGTTTGCCATATGGGAGGCCCTGGGTTCGGTCCCCGGGGCCTCCTGGTGAGGGCAGGCCTGCCCGCGCGGCGTGGTTGGCTGACCCAGCAAGCACAGGCAGCAGGGGGCGGATGGATGAATGAATAAATAAAATCTTTAAAAAAAAAAAAAAAAAAGTTATGTCTCTTCCTCTGTACTGTTGTTAGTAAAGTGCTTAGCACAAAGTCTGACATTTAGGAGATGTTCAAAAAAGGTAAACTCTCATCCTTTCTCTCACCTTTGAAGACAAGTCTTTCTTATTCTCACTTATTCTTCTGTGACTATGTTAAATGAACTGTTTGTATTCTGATCTACCTAAACATCCCCTAACTGTCAGTATATTTCATTTGTTTTACCCAACTCTGAGGCCAACTCTAAAGAGGGCAGCCAACTGTATACCCCATTCACACTATTGTAATTTTACTCTAGCTAATTCTTATTTTGCATTAATACTTGGTTTCCAGTGACCTCTAAATTGAGTATAAGCCTGTTTTTATTACTGCATGTGAGCTCTTTGAGGGCAGAATTGCATCTTACTCATCTCTGAAATTTTAACCCCTAGCACCAGGTCTGGCACATAGCAAATACTCAACAAAACCTGATTATTATGAATCTGAAATTCTCAAAGCAATGATCCACTTATGTTTTCCATAAAGACAAGCTATATCCACTGAAAGGATATTAAAATCCTTCATTTATAGTATTTCCAAAGAAGAAATATTTTTCTATCATAAAATGTGTTTGTATCTATAAACAAATAATTTATAGAAATAAATTTTCATATGTGAAAAAGTTAACAGGACAGAAACTTTAGTCCTGAACATCAGGAAAAAAAAAAAAAAAAAATCAATAACCTCCTTTCAATAGTTGCTAAGAGCAATCTACCTGTCTTTAACTTAGTTAGTAAGAATGTTGGTAATGATTTTCAAATATAAATGCATACAGATGAGTTTTCCTAGCAGTGTATAACCTGTCCCACAGACTTAGAAGTATAAGCAAGCACAAATAAACTGAAATGAAGATTAGTATTTTCACACAGGAATAATAAGTCTTTGTTTTTGCTTTATTTTTCTTTTCTAAGGCATGGACAGCTGTAACCGGAAATTAGAAATTCAGTCAAATGAATGCCTGTACTGTCCCCTTTTGTGCTTAAAAAAGACACAGTTGGGAAGCGGCTGTGGCTCAATCAGTGGGGCTCCCGTTTGCCATATGGGAGGCCCCGGGTTCGGTTCCCGGGGCCTCCTGGTGAGGGCAGGCCCGCCCGCACGGCGTGGTTGGCTGACCCAGCGAGCACAAGCAGCAAGGGGGGGATAAATGAATAAATAAATAAAATCTTTAAAAAAAAAAAAAAAAAAAAAAAAAGAGACAGTTGAAGGAGAAATCAGCTCCCCTATACCTCTTCCCTTTCCCCCACACTCAAATTCCTGAAGCAATAAAGAGCAAGTTGAACCAGAAAGGATAGTGCTGCCATAATTGGTGCACAGGCAGGGGAAGAAGTGATTTTCAATCACAGTTACTTAAAGGAGGAAAACTAGTGCTGGCATGGTCACACTATAAAGTAACCAACCCAAAACTATTGAAAGCCTAACAGAAACTCAGGAAGAACAGAGGTGACCTTGCTTCCCGACTTTTCCATCAAAGAGATAGTGCAGAGGACCAAGGGAGGCATGTGTGGGTCCAGACTCCACATCCTGCTGTCTCTGGTCAGTCTCTGGCCAGAGCTCATGGGCCCCTCACAGATTTAGACACTTTAAGATGCTGTCCTCCCTTAGAATTCAGCAAAACATGGGCCCCTGCCACTCTCTTGTTTTAAAGCTGAGAATAGTCTCAGATAAAAAATACTAACAACCTCCCACCCCCCCACCCCAACACACACACACAAAGTGCACGGCCTCTCCATATCTGTTGGTACATGACTGTGGGAAACAAGAAGCTGCTGCTGGCAAGGTTGAAGCCAAGGCCAGATCTCCCAGACTGGGTCCACAGCTTCCAACCATAGCTTTTGGAGGACAGGATTTCCTCTACACACCCTAAGCCAGACATCCATTCCTTGACTGCTGTTCCTGAACTGCATTTCTGCAGCCACCACCATTTCCATAGCTGCAGGGGTTGGGCTGAGGAATGTGGCTGGTCACTGATGCACACTCCTCTACATTTACAAAAACTGAAATCTTCACAGTCTCTCCCTTAGTCCAGCTTTCCTGTGGTTCCAAACGTACAATTTAATTAACTGCAATGTCTTTACCCAGCTTATTCACTCTTCTGGTGGAGGAAGTGACCTGTAAAATTTCCTACTCCTCATTTTGTGACTGTGCACCTCTGTGGTCTTTATTTTTAAAGATTTATTTTATTTATTTATTCTCCCCCCCCCCGCCTTCATTGTTTTGTGCTTGCTGTCTGCTTTCCGTGTCCATTCGTTGTGTGCTCTCTGTGTCTGCTTGTCTTCTCTTTAGGAGGTACTGGGAACTGAACCTGGGACCTCCCATGTTGGAGAGAGGCACTCAATTGCTTGAGTCATCTCTGCTCCCTGCTTTGTTGTATCATTTTGTTGTGTCTCTTGCCACACCTGCCTGTCGTGCCAGCTCGCTGTCTTGCTCGTATTCTCTAGGAGGCACTGGGAACCTAACTGGGAACTCCCATGTGGGTAGGTGGGAGCTCAATTGCTTGAGCCACATCTGCTTCCCCTCTTCTGTGGTCTTTAAATGTCAGTTATGTTTATGATTTCTCTGCAAGTTTCAGAAGAGCTAGTAAGTCATTAAGCCTCGCATCACAGAAAACATTCCCTTATGAAGAAAGAAAAGTTTTTGAGGCACTGGTTTTAGCCCCATGATGTTCACCCCACTGTTATGCCAGTGAATGTGTTATAGTCACATGGCAAAAGGGAATTAAGTTTGCAGATTGAATTTAGATTGTTAATCATCTGTCTTTAAAATTAATGGATTACACTGGATTATCTGTGGTGGGAGAAGAGGCAGGAGAGATTTCAAGTGTTAGAGTGACTTGACCCACCCTGTTGGCTTTGAAGAGGGGGAAGATGTTGTCTTATTCCTGTAAGCAAAATTGAGAACATCTGGTTAATATCTTTCAGGGAACTAAGTGCAAAGAGTAAATTTCTAAATTAGATTAATAGAAAACCAGCTTAATTAGTTTTAGAATTTACTTTTACTAAGCACATTTTCTAGCTATCAGTTTGTTACAGCAACTATAGGAAACTAATACAAACTGCAAAAGCCAGGCTTCAGCTGTCTGCTCTAGGCTTTCTCAACAAGCTCCTCCTGGCAAAGGCATCAGTTCTCATTGAGATCTTCAGGATTTCTAGTTGTTAGCTAGCATCTGACCCTCACTGAATTCATTCAGAAAATATTTATTGAGTCCAACTGTGTGCCAGCATTGCTTTGGGTTCTGGGGTATAACCATAAGCAAGGGAGACTTGGATTTACAGGGTAGATAAAAATTAAGACAAGTAAATGAACACCTTCAATACAGAGTGATAGAAGAAATACAGTTATGTGGGAGACAGAAGAGGGGGCATGGATGGTTCCCAAATGTAGGCTCAGGAAATGTGTGCTGGAATTGAAGGCTAAGTAGAAACCTGAAGGATAAGTAGGAGAGTGTACCACATGAAGTGGGGTGGACATGGGTGGTGTAGACAGAGCTAACCACATGTGCATAATCTAGAGATGCCTTCGGCAGATGCCATAGATGTGAGATGGTGTTACCTGAGTCTGCTAGCTTCTTTGCTGCACACCAATTTAAAAGCACTTAACTTATTCTGTAGTTAGGAATATTTTCAAATTTGAGAAAACCAGTTCATTCCTATTTGAGTCAATAATTAGACTACCCCTTAGACTTGTAGAAGGTTAGTTCACTGAATTCTTTCCTTCAGGAATCTGCCCAGGTATTTTTCAATAAGCCTTTTCAAAATACTAGCATTCTAAAAATCTTTTATAAGATCAGTAATTTGAAGAAATTCTGCCAAAGACAATTTTAATCTTTTACTTATAATTAATGTAGGCTACTCATGTTTCTGCAAGCCTTGCAGTACCCACTAAGGAACTTCTTGAGCCAGAGAGTACTTAAGTCTGAAGCCTCAATGTATGGTACCTCTAGTGGGGAGATGGCCAGACAGGCCCTGTAAGTGCGTTCTCTTGTTTATCTTCTTGGTTTCAGCACAGAAATCTTGAGGCCCAGTGACAGTTATATTTCATGTCCTTAATGAATAAAATGACACTGTATGCTGATTTCATTTATCCATCTTGGAATCTGCATGTACCCCTCTGAAGGATGGATCTACTCTCTGCTTAATGATAAAATTCATGTTTGAGCTTACAAATCTAAGGGCTAGAACCTGAAAGAATGCCCTGTCAGTTTCCTCTCAGGAAACACACAATAGGCTGTCTGCTGGCTATTCTCAGTTCAACTTGTGCCATTTTCTTTCTAATTTCCATATCATGTTTATGGAGATATTCCATCCCATTTCTAAGACCTGATTGTTCTTAGTAGACATGTGTATTATGATTAGTTATATATGCTTTGGTTTTCTCCTTTTCTCCCTAATCAGATCTCCTTGAGGGCAAGAATCTTTCTTTTTCACTTTTTTTCTCCTCTAAGAGTTTGTTGCAGTTGGGCAGTTTGATGTAATTATGAATTCCAAAAATATAATTGGATCATGTTTGTAAACTGATCTGTTAATCTGGGCATGATTAGGTTATGATTGGGGGTTGAGCCCTGCCCCTTGGTGGGTGGGGAATCGAATATAAAAGGCAAGGCAAAGAACAGAGTTGAATCGGTTTTTGAGAAGCAGTTTTGATGTTGGAAAGAAGGCCCCAGGAGAAGAGAAGTGAGCCGTTCACCTGATTGTCTACAACTGACTTTGTGGAGGAAACAGGAGCTAAGCCCGGAGAGAACCGCAGCCCCAGGAAGAGAGGAACCCAAGAAGCTTGAACCCTGGTAAACGTCGGCAGCTGTCTTGCTCTAACACATGGCAATGAACTGTGGTGAGAGAAGAAACTTAACGCTTTATGGCCTGGTATCTGTGGACTTCTACCCCAAATAAATACCCTTTATGAAGACCAACCCATTTTTGGTATTTCACATTAGCACCCCTTTGGCTGACTAATACAGAGTTCAATACATATTTGTTGAAAAAAATAATTTTGTGAAGGTTTTGTTTTAATTTATGGTATCTGAGACTTCGGTGGTACTAACTTGTATGGCTTGAAATGATATTGATATTAAATAATAATAAATAAAACAACTGCTATTATCAAAACAGTTTTTTAAAAAAAATGTGTATCTTGGGGAGTGGATGTGGCTCAGTGGTTGAGTGCCTGCTTCCCATGTACAAGGTCCTGGATCCAATCCCCAGTACCTCCTTAAAAAAAAAAAGTCACCTTCCAGTTTGCAAAGACACATGGATCATTTCCTTGTAACGTCTCATCTGAAGTAACTTTAACATCCATATTTCTACCAATTGCCTCTTCAAGGCAATCTAGGCCTTTTCTATCAAGCACCTCACAATTCTTCCAGGCTCTACTCATTACCCAATTACAAAACCTCTTTAATGTTTTTTGTATCTGCAATAGCAGCAAACCAGTCTTCTGATAACAAAATCTGTTAGTGTGCTAAGCTGCTTACAACAAATGCCATAAAATGGGTTGGCTTTTAACAATGGGAATTTATTTGCTTACAAGCTTACTGTTTTGAGGCTGATAAAAATGTCCAAATCAAGGCATCATCAGACAATGCTTTCTTCCTGAAGACTGGCTGCCTGTCATCCTGGACTCCTCTGTCACATGGCAAGGCTCATGCAGTGTCTGCTGGTCTCTCCCTCCTCTTCTGTGTTTTGCTACTTTCAGCTTCTTGCTTCTGTGGCATGCTCTTGCACATGCACGTTCTTTATTTCTCTCTCTCCATATTCATCCCACTTGTAAAGGACTCCAGTAAGAATATTAAAGACCCACCCTGGGCCATGCCTTAACTGAAGTAACCTAATCAAAAGGCCATACTTGGGGAGTGGATGTAACTCTGGTTGAACTCCTGCTTCCCATATATGAGGTCCTGGGTTCAATCCCTGGTATCTCCTAAAAAAAGGGGGAGAGGGTTTTAAAATGTGGATCTTACAAAAGTAAGAAATGGTATATTCATCACACATTGGCATAAATCTTGACTTTTGACCTGTATGTATCAATTCTTAATGCTTTACATTTCATTTAATTTTTGGTACTGGAAGATCCTTAGGAATTCCACATCAGAGCTGCTCTTATTTAATGACTGAGACACTGAAACTCAGCATGGTTTCAGCTCTCAACTACTAGAGTTGAATTAGAACCTAGATCTACTGATTTGATATTAAAATGCTTTTTCCCAATCTGTTGCTACGATGGTTTTAGTCATATCATAAGAAAGATTTTGAAGACTTGCATTCAAGATTGCTGACATGATGCCCCAAGGTCAGGGATTACATCCTATTCCTATTTGTAGACCCGGTGCTTAGCATTGTGCTAGACACAGAATTGGCATTACTTAAATCAAAGGAATACCAACTCCTTTGATGAGTGGCTTTCCTGGGTAACCTGGGGCAAGTCACTTTACCTTCCCAATTCTCACTTTTCCGATCAGTAAAGTGAGAACAATAGCTACTTTGCTTATTTCACAGTAAATTGATTAAATGAGATAATTGTGCTGAAAAAGCATTGAAAACTGAAAAGCTACATAGAAGCACTTTTTCAAGATCAGAATCTTTAATAATAACATCTGAAACAATCTTTTCTAAACTGTGATATTAGCTGTGGCAGTTTTAGATGATTTTATGAATCCCCAAAAGAGAAAGATTATGTTTGTAAACTAATCTGTTCCTCTAGGTGTGATACCCTTTGATTGTATTAAATTCAGTTGAGGGGACTTTGATTAGATTACCTGTTAAGATTGCTTTTAGGGCTTTTTGATTTGACTATGTCAGTATGGCATGACTCAGGTTGCTGGGTCTGATATAAATGGACACTCACACAGACATACAAACACAAGAGAGCTCTGTCATTTTTGATCCTGCCATGTGACAGAAAAGAGAAGGCACAAACAGCTGAGGCCCCGGGGAGAGATGAGCCATTTGCCTGATACCTTATGACAAGCCCTATGACAGCTTGCAGCTGAAATTGGGAAAAAAGCAGAGCAGCTGAGCCTGAGAGAGGAAGCCCACAGGGGAAGGCTGAAACCTCGCAGAGATCAGTGGCCTTCTTGCTTCACCATGTGGCAACACACCAGGATCAACAGTAGCTGGCTTTGCTGAGAAAGCATCTCTGTTGATGCCTTGATTTGGCCTTGGAACTATAAGCTTTTACCTCCAAATAAACCCCATTATAAAAGCCAACAAATGTCTGGTACTTTGCATTAGCACCCCTTTGCAGACTAATATATTAGCTATATTAGAGCCTATTAAACTGTCTAGCTTAATGCCTAAGAACTATAATAGAAGGTTAATATTTATTAATATAGTAGCTAATATTCACTTAACTACTCCATAGGTATTTTTAAATTTTATTTACTTAGATATGCCTAGCTTTTTGGTCTTACTTTTAAAAATGAAATAGCCACCCAGATATAGTTAAGATGAGGGCCAAGACCTTTGCATTTGTGACAATATACTGCACTCTTGTTCCCCACTTCTTACTCATGGAGTTTAAATATTAAGGTGCCTATAGAGAAAATGAAACGATAAATGAAATTCAGCATTATGTTACTTATACTAATTATGTTGCAGGAACAGTTTCTTGGAAGAATCAGTGTCCAGAGATAACTTTCAATAGGACAAGACTCCATTTTTTAAAAAACATTTAAGAAAATTTTCTATTTGCTAAAGACACAGATTTTGCATAGTAGTTTTAATATTTATCTACTTTTATTTTTCCTACCTTTCCACACCCTATGATTAGAATGACTTGAGTTCTCAGAGTGATTCTCATGTAAATCATAGAGTTAGGTCTAAATGACTGAACTGGACCCCACCTGGCTTCTACTTCTGTGGAGAAAACTTAGGCTGCTCTGTCACACAACTTCAGAGGCTCCATTCATCTCTGATTTCCCTGCCCCCTTACCTTTGCATGTGTTGTTTTTTACATGTGTAATGAGCTTTTGTATATGCCCTTTTATTTCTGTCTGTCAAAATCGAATCTTTCAAAGGCTAACTTGACAGTCACCTTCTTTAAGAACATTTTTCTGATCCCCAATTCAAATGTGAGAGAGCTCACATTTGAAATATTATAGCACTTGTTTATACATTTCTGATGCAATATCATTTTCTGCTTGTGCTGTTATTTATATGTCTTATACTCTCACTAAAATATAAGCTAATTGAGCAAGGCTTTAAGTCTCCACATTTTCCAACGTAACTAAATGGAAAAGAACAAAATTAAACTGTCAAGATTTAGATTATTATAGGTTCATCACTAAATATAATCTCTTAGTGTGGATATACCTGAAGTTACCAATTATTTTTCACAAAATCAATCTGAAATAAATTAATGCAACTTTCAAGGAGATAAAAGACCCCAAATTTAAAAATTACCAGGATTAGAAATTGCTACTTTCCACAAATAGATTGACCACAGCTAGATTTGAAATATCAGGTTGACAGGACTTTAAAAAACAGCCTATAAAGACTCCTTTACTAGAATAAGATTCTAAGAGTCTAAAGGGCAGAATACTCTACTCACACATGCAGGCAGCCAAGATCAACTTCCCCATTTCATGCATGGGCTCACAGTTTGGTCAAAGAGGTACTATAACGTATTTTGTAAATGTGATTGCCTTTACGGCCTGCCTTGTTGGCCCAATGAGGAGTAAAGATGACCAAAGTTGAATGAAGGCAGTAAATTCACCAAAAGCTTCCAGAGCGTACATGTAGCTTGCCCCTGACACCTGGATGAAAGTTCCCAGCTCTGCATAACACAAAGCCCCAAGCAGGAAAAAAAAAAAAAGCCCAGCAAGAGCCTAAATGATCAGGGAAAACCCATAGGAAGCACCATACAAAAGAATTCTCTCAGGGGATACAAATGTGCCTGACCCACTCATGTTTCCCACCATGAGACAGATGCTATTCAGTAAGGTGATGTTCTGCTACATGTGGACTTTTTCTTCTTGGGCCTTGTCTTATCTGTCTTCTGCTGGTTCTCCATTATTGGGTGTGTCATGTATGTAGCTGCCAATTTTAAAGGAGATTGGCCTCTATCCTGTGGATATTTAGGGACCTTTGAAGATTAAACAGATGTGGTATGATAAGTTCAATTTTAGAAAAATGAAGCCTACACTTAATGACTGGGACATTCATTTCTTTATAGTAAATTAAGAGATTTATCGAGTCCTATCGGTTCTTTTTTTTTTTTTTTTTTTTTTACTTTTAACAGTCATGCATTTGAAAAAAAGAAATAAGAGGGGAAAATATAGTGGTTTTTTTTTTTTGTATTTCATATATTTCCCTTCAGCCTGATAAACTTCACTTAGCATTTCTTGCAGCACAGGTCTGGTGGCCACAAATTCTCTTAGTTTACCTTTGACTGAATAAATATTTATTTTGCCTTCATTCTTGAAGGGTATTTTTGCACCATATAGAATTCTTGCTTGATAACTTTTTTCTTTCCTCACTTTAAAGCTGTTGTTCCACTGAATTAGTTCCTGATGAGAATTTCATGTAATTCAGATTGCTGTTGCCCTATATGTAATATGTAAGTTTTCTCTGGCTCATTTCAAGATTTTTCTCTTCATTTTTAGTTTTCAGCAGTTTGATTCCGGTATGTGCCTTGGCACAGTTTTATTTGTATTTACCCTGTTTGGGTTTCATTAACTTTCTATCAGTTCTACTTTTTAAATCTGACCATTGCTACCACCAGGGTAGTCAGAGCCATCATCTACGATCTGCCTACTATATTGCTCTCTATGTCCTTGCCTTTCCCCAGTCATCCTCTATACATCAGCCTTAGTAATCTTCAAACACATAAATCATACAAGATCATTTTCCTGTTTAAATTTATCCAATGGCTTCCATTACACTTAACATGAAATCCAAACTCTTTACCATGGTCTAAAGACCCTATGTGATTATGGTCCCTGCCTCCTCCGCTGGCTTCACGTGATAGCTCCCTTGTCCTCCTTCATGGTTTGGGAAGCTCATCTCCCCTCAGAGCCTAGGTCTTTGTTCTACTTTAATAGGTCTTTCCTCAAATCTTCTCCTGGCTTGCTCCTCCCCTTCATTGGGGGAATCTCTCAGAACTTGGTTTTCGTCAAGTAGCCTAACCGCAGGTCCTTCCTCCCCTCATCCCTCTAAAACCCATTGTCCTACTTTGTTTTCTTCATGCACTAATCACTATTTGATAGGTTATGATTCACTTAGTACTAGAATATAAGCTCCTTGAGAACAGGAATCTTTTTGGTCTTGTTCATTCCATCCCCAGTCCCTAGAACAGAGCCTAGGTGTTCACTGGTGATTTCTCGAATGAATGAAGAGTAAATGTCATTATTATATTCCTTGTAGGGGATGGCGTACATCAGCAAGATGTCAAGAAATCTAACAATGTGTATATGCTAACTGAGACAATTATGTTTTTTCTTAGAATGTACCAAGGACATCAGGTAAGCCAATATTTTAAAGCTTTTTTCTTCTGGCATTCTATTGTGGGTTTCTACAATATTTTCCAGTGAAAAACTTTTATAATCTCGAAGGATAGGTTGGTGTTTTGTAGAGATTGTGGGACATCCCATGGCTATTGAAAGGAAGTTTTGTCTTAAGAGGAACTATATTCATTACAATCCATTCATTGATATTGCATTTTTTTCTACTTTAACATACTATTTCATTATTTTTGAAGTTCAAAGAATATTTGAATATTCAAAGAATATTGAATATTTGATGGTGATTGAAGTATAATTATGCCAAAATGTGAGTTGACCTAGAAGCAAACACACAAAGGTTCTCTGAGTCCCTGAAAACAGTCTGTATTAATAGGCCCTAAAATGCCTTTTTATCTAGTCCAGACATGTCATATGAATCACTGCAAACTCACTGAATATAAAGTTAATGGGAAGCAAATCACAGCATTATAAAGAACTTTCAAAATGGTATAGAAACCGAGAGTTCTTATTTCATTTTTTCTTTTGTTGTGGGTAAAAATCAAAATTTTCACAATACAAACCAATATTTGTAAAATGATATATAAATATATATGCATATATGTGCATTTGCTTACATAAAAGTTATATATATATTTTACATATTTTAAAAGATGCTTAGATTACATAAATGTTACACAAAAATTACAGGGATTCCCATGTTCCCCACCTCCCACACTTCCTATAACATCCCACATAAACATCTTTCATTAGTGTGGCACATCACCTCTCATTTCATTTTAGTCAGACAAAAATTAGAGCTTGTAATGAGGTAGGGGAAGATGTAGGAAAAGGGAGATAACTTGGCAATGGAGGAGAACCTGGGAAAAATTACCATCAGAGAATACCTAACTGTAGTGGAAAATCACCCACCCAAGGTCTAGTGCTGGAAGATATCAGATGACAAAACGCCCACCCATCACCTGACCACCATACGCTCTACCGATCCCTCCCTGGACAGTTCTCACTATGGTTGGCAGGAATAGGAGCCAGTAAAAAGTAGGAGTATTCAATTCCTCTTTTACATAAGGCAGACCAATGAATGAGATTGTTGGGACTTACAAGTCCTCATTTACGTGGCTGGGGAAGAAGGGGGGAAGCCCAGCCTTAATAAAGCAGCCTGGTTTTGTACTAGCCCCAGCAGGCGTGACTTGTACCACTTGGAGGAACACATCCGCGCTTGAATATGTACTTTTGCTTTACATTAAATCCTCTTGCTACTATATGACTAGTCCTTGAATTCCTTCTTAAAACTGTGTCAAGAACCCCCTACCGTAGGTTGAAGTCTTTCATCAAACCCCCCAGGGCCTCACCAACATTAGTAAGACAAATATTAAAGTTTGACCCGCTTATGCACAGCATAGGTCCTCCCTGTGGTATGACAGGAAATCCAGAGCATGAGGTTATTCAGGTGTATCTTTAAAAATTATATAAAAACACAAACTCCACAGGTTGGGACTTTCTTTCTGATTAGTAAAGTGCAGTAGAATAAATCCATGGTCCATCCAATCTATTTTTGTCCACTGAACAAGCAGAACATCTGATCATTTGAGCCTCACCCTCAACTCTCTAACCATGTGATAAAACAATAATGATCTACATATTTTAAAATACAAATGAAAGCTTCACAGGACAAATACGTTAGATATGCCACTTGATTTTTAAGGAAAGCTATTAGGAATTCCAGAAAGAAAAGGTATAACTCCTTGTACTTTTCCCTCTGTTCAAATAACAGAAGAGTTACTTTGCTTTGATTGGTAACTGATAAAATAATAACCAAATTTCCTTCTTCCTAGGAAAATCCAGTCCTGCCTCGTCTGCCCCTTCTAGTGTGAGAATACCACCATCCAGGTCAGACAGCAGTCTTGTGTCAACAGGAGAATTCTGTGGTTAGCTGGCATTGAGTTATCTTCTCAGGCTTGATCTGACTAGTCGAAGCACAGGCTGTCCCTATGCCAGCTTTGAAAGTCCAGAGCATCGTGTCTAGTGGCTGAGTTTTGTCTTAATAAAACAAGTCATATGGAATCTTGCATCTGTACTAAGGAAGAAAGAATGAGTGAGGTTAGTTGTAGTTCAGAACAGGAAATTTTTAAAAAAAGGAAATATGATTGTTCCCTGTGGAAAACTGTTAGGTTAGTGAAGAATAGTACCAGTGTGGAGAAAAAGCAATTGTTAAGTTATTTCCTTCGGAATCTAGAGACTTTCCCCCTTACCTGGCAGACGATGCACTGGCCTCCTTGTTTTCTTTCTGCAGTGTCAGCACATTCTCAATCCTACTGCTTTGACTTCTAAAAGTAAATCTCTAAAGTGGCTACTAAAGGGGCTATTATTGCTTAAGGGCAACAATAGTTCCATTCCCTAATTACTATTTATGTTACATGTGCACAAGATGAAAGGGATATTAGTAAGGAGGGAGGCTCTTTAAATAATTCCATTTGAATATATATATATATATATATATATATATTTAATTTTTTTGCTGGTAGAAGAACTACTAATTCATAATAGAATTCTGAAAGTATTAGAAACAATAGGCATTGATTATATATTATCATGAAGAGGCTAAGTTGTCTACATGAACTTTCTTTGGCAGATTTGTTAAATTATCTTAGTAAGGGTGTGTTCAGCCTTTACCCTTCGTCCATGACCATGCAAAGTATTCAAAAGAGAACTGAAAAAGAAACTTGAGCTCCTCAGAATTAATCTCTTTTTTCCCTTGCTGGAATTCAATGTCTCCTCCTTATCTTAATAGAAGATTTTCTTTTTTCTTGTAAAGAGTACATTGTTGCAAATAATATTGTTCTTCATTTTAATTTTCCTGACATATTTCCAGAATTGAGTAACTTAAAAAAATTAAATAATAAAAATATATAAAAAGTATACATTGTACTGAGAGAAGGTATTCTTCAGGTTCTTCCACTTATTATATATTGATGACTCCCAAATTTACTTATCCAGGTCATATTCTCTGGTCACAGATTTGCACTTGATATTTTGGATTTTTCATTGCAATCTCAAACTTAATGTGAACCAAACTAAACTCTTGGTATCCTTTCTCAGAAAATGATAGTATTGTTCAACTACATTTTAGAAATAAAATCTTGGGGCCTGGGTCCCTCTTTCTTTCCTGATCCCCATATTTCCACAGCCAACATATGGGTAAATCTTATGTGTTCTGTCTCCAAAATATATCTTGCATCTGCTAGTCTCTCCATCTCTACTGCCAAAACCCTCATCCAAGCCACCGTTGTCTTCCACCTGGACAACTGTAATAGCCTCCCAATTGGGTTCTCCTCTTTTATTCTTGAGTTCCTAAAATCCGTATTTGCTCATGGCTTCCTGTGGGACTTTTTAAAAATTCAAGTCATGGCACCACTACTCTTCAAAAACCCTCCGTCAATTTCCCTTTGCACTTGGAATTATATACAAATTCCTTCCTGTGGCCTGTAAGCCCAGCATGATCTTAACTCCCCCCTATCTCTCCTTCAGCTACACTGTCCTCCTTTCCAGTTCTCAGTAAAAGCCAGGCTTTTCCCATCTCAGAGATTTTTGCCTTTCCTGTTCTCTCAGACTTAATGATCATACCCCAGCAAGGCTTGTTCCTGCTTCTCATTTATGATTTAATTAAATGGCAGCTCTTTAGGGAGGACCTCCTTAATTACTTAATCTAATCTAACTCTTCCCTGTTATTCACTCTTACTACTCCCTCTTGGTCTTGAAAGCTTTGAGAACCATTTGTAATTATTTAATATATTTATTTTGTTTTGTTTATTGTCTATTCACTTCAGTATAAGTAAGCTCCCTGTAATAATCGAAATCAGAAGGCCTAGTAATAATAGATGCTCAATAAATATTTGTTCATAAATACCAGCATTCTCACCACACACCAAAATATTTTTGGATCATTTGTTTTGATTTTTTGGCACAGTTATTTTGGTCTGAGTTTTCCAATACCTGTACATTTTTACCATGATATGTTTGTGCAGGCAATGCATATTCATCTCTTAATTATGAAGCTAAGGAATTTGTAAAATTGTCTGGAAAAGATTTGATGAACACATGAACATTTTAATTAGCACTATTGTCTGATGAGTCTGATGAGTAATAACTATTTCGGGTTGGAACACTCAGTATGCTCCTAATTTCATATCCTATGGAAGAGTTTACCTTTTTTTTTCTTTTTTTTTTTTTTTACCGGGAGGTACCGGGGATCGAACCCAGGTCCCTCCATATGGGAGACGGATGCCCAACCAGTTGAGCCACATCCGACCCAAGAGTTTACCTTTTAATAGTGATACTAAGTTAATGATTTATAGTCAGCTTAATTATTGTTAGACAGCATTCTTTTTAAAATATCATGTTTTTTTTTCTATTTCAAAACATATCTGTCTATTGTAGAAACATATTTAAATACAGTTATTTTAAAAGATTAAAATAAAAATGATCATAATCCCAACACCTAGATATCATTATTATTTTATTATACATATGTAAATAATTTATAGTAGTGAATCATAATGTATATATTTTTTTGGAAACTCACAATTTTTCACAAAATATATTCTATCTATTTTTCAATGATAATAAATATTTTTCTATAATTCCATGTTGATGATGTACATGTATTATATTATGCAGATATGCCATAATAGGCTTATTGAAAGTAACTGTGAATAAGATAGAATCCATGTCCTTGGAGTTTAAAGCCTAGTGGGGACACAGATGAATAGCCAGACAATTTCAAGACAAATCTAAAATTGTAATAGGAGTGGGTGTATTAGTTTCCCACTGCTGTCATAATAAATTACAACCTTAGTGGCTTAAGATAACACCGATTTTTTTCTCTTACTGTTCCAGAGGCCAAAAGTCCGAAATCAGTTTCACTGGGCTAAAGTCAAGGTGTCAGTGGGCTGGTTCTTCTGGAGGCTCTAAGGGGAGAATGGTTTCCTTGCTTTTTCTAGCTTCTAGAACTGCATTCCTTGCAATCTTTGGTTCATGGACCCTCTCCTCTATCTTTAAATCCAGTAGATTAGCGTCTTCAACTCTCTCTGCTTCTTTGTTCAGATCTTCTCTCTTCCATAGTAAAATTTCTCTCTGCCTCTCTCTAATAAGGACTCTTGTGATTACACTTAGGACTTACCCAGATAATCTTGAAAAATCTCCCCATTTCAAGGCCCTTAATCACATTTGCAAAATCCCTTTTGCCATAAAATGTAACATTCACAGGTTCCAGGGATTAGGACCTGGGTACCTTGGGGTGCTGTGGTGTATTGAATTATGTCCCCAGTTGGGGCATGTTCTTGGTCTTGGTCTACACACTGGTGGGTGTGGATCCATTGTAAATAAAATCTCTTCAAGAGGTTACTTCAAATAAAGTGTGGTCCAACTGAATCAGGTTGGGCTTTAATCTAGATTGCTGGAGTCCTTTAGAAACAGAATGAAAGTCAGATGGAGAGAGAAACCACAGGGAGCAGCCTGAAGCTGGAAGTCAACTGAAACTAGAAGAGAAAGGAGAAGATGCCTCTATGTGCACCGCCATGTGACAGAAAAGCCAGGGATCCCAAAGATGCCAGCTAGCCAGCAGATACTAGCCTGGAGGGGAACCAAGTCTTCTAGCCTTTGAAGCTGTGAGCAAATAAATTCCTGTTTTAAACCCAACCTATTGTTTGGTTATTTGTTTTAGGTGATGGGAAACTGAAACAGGGACCATTATTTAGCCTACCACAATAGGTAAAAAGAGTTAAGTGAGCCCCAGCCTGTGGGAGGAGAAGGCACCTGGGGTCAAAGAAAGTATAGGGGTAGATGTCTAAATTGAGACTTTTCAGAAAAGTCTAGAATAGCCAGTAAAGAAAGGAAAGAATAGTCTTTTGAATGTAAAAGGAACCAGAAGAAGCTGAGGCCCAGAGGCCAGCTGGAATTTGTGGGAACTGCTGATAGCCTGGGTGGATCAAGAAGAACAGGGCAGGATTTGGGGTGAGGAGTAGCAGGAAAGGAAAGAAGAGGCCAGAATTTGAAGATACAGGGACAATGGAAAAACACCAAAGTATTATAAAAAGTGGAGGACACATTTGTCTTTACCATTTCCCCCTTTTATTCAAGGTCTTTTTCCAGTTGTGTTGCCAGTTGGCACTTGGGAAAAGTTTTCAATTAGGAGACTTCAAAGAGAGTCGGGAGGTCATCCCAGAGGTAACTCTTACGCACACCTCAGTAGGAGCTCATAGAACATCTAAGTGCCTATCACCCCACTCAGTGGGGTTCCTGAGAGCTCCGGAGACACCCTGGTCCTATATAAGGGGGGATAGCCCCAGAGACTGATGCCTTATCAGTGGGTTCTATTTTGGAATCTGTGCTCCTGAGAGTGACAGAATTAGACTCAAATAAGTCCTCCCTGCACATGGTTCACCAGTCCCTTCTATTCAAACCTACATGTGATGCTGGAGTTTCTTAGGTATACTTCCAGAGACTGGAGCCTCCCGCCTACCCATGTGCCAGGTGTGCATGAAATCTAGGTGGAGCTGCAACTCCTACCCTACAGCTCAATGGACTCATCCAAGTCACCTGGTGAGGAGACAACGATGGGAAATGGCCATCCCAGGGAATGGAGAGGGCCTGCATCAGCAGGCAGGATCATACCACCCACCATATCCATGGGATATAAGCCCTCTCTCACTTGGAGTTGGAGTGGACATCACCATCCCAGTCGCCTCTGGATTGGGGGAAGAACTATGGACTAGAGTGGACTTGATGGTATTCTCTTGCTCACATATGGTGATTCTTGCAATGCAAGAAATTATAACAATGAGGTGGAGCCAGTGGCCACTTGACAGTTTTTGGGTAGGGAGGGGATGAGCAGTTGAAATACAGGGGCTTCTTTGGGAGTTGGAGGTTGTCCTGAGTATTGTTGTGACAACGGATGTAGGCCATTTTAAATCAGCACACACCACTCAGAACTGAGTGGGAGAGAGTGTGGTCTACAGTGTGAACTGTGGTCTATGGTTGGTGGCAAGGCTCCAGGATGTGTAAGTTCATTGAGGGTGGTGGGCCACACTGTGGGAGATGTTTGTGTGGGATGTGGTGGGAGGTGTGGGAGGTGGGCAACATGGGAATCCCAGTGGGTTCCGTGTAATATTTTAGGTAATCTAAGCACCTCTTAAAATATATGTATATATATATATATATAAATAACATTTTTGTAAGCAAATACACATATATGCATATATATTTATATATCATTTTGCAAATGTTTGTATGTATTGTGAGAATTTTGATTTTTACCCATAATAAAAAAAAAAAAAGAAAAAAGAAAAAAAAAAAAAAAAAGTGGAGGACAGATCCAGCATATGTTCTAGAAAGATAACCTTGGCCCCAACATGGAAAATGGATTGGGGGAGAGAATAATCATTCATTCAATATTCAATCAATATATTTTTGAACTACTAGGAAATGTCAGAATCTAAAAGTACTGAGAGTAACTCAGATATGATTCCCACATACCCTCACAGAATTTATTTTAGTGGGAGAAAAGCAGACAGAAAATAAACAAACCAAATATGAGAATCCAGCTATCTTTTATTGATATCTTAACCATTAGAGATTTCCAAAAATGTAAAACAATGCCTCTCTTATTTCTAGATTTTTTTCAAAATATAGTTACTCTTCATAAAAATGTGCTAGCATGTAATAAATAGGCTATTGTTATTTTTAAATGGATAATAATTTTTTAACTCCTCAGATTTTTTTTTCTGTGGTAAATATCAATAGTTATAACCCACATAAACAAAATCCGTTTGGTTCCTCAATAATTTTCAGGCATGCCTCAGTGAACATGATTGTTACTTAAATCCTTAACACATCTAGGATTATCTTCTTAGAGTAAATTATTGGTTCTGAATTGCTGGATCAATATGTATGCAAAAGCCTAAGGAGACATTAGTATCCTGGGTGGGATTCTTGAGCAGAAAAGAAAACGACATTGTTTTAGTTTGCCAAAGGGGTGCTGATGCAAAGTACCAGAAATGGGCTGGCTTTTACAATGGGAATTTTACTTAGGGCAAAAGCTTACAGTTCTGCGGCATGAAATGTCCAAATCAAGGCACCATCAGAGATGCTTTCTCACCAAAGTTAGCTGCCATGTGGTAAAGCAAAATGGTGGGTGATCTCTGCTGAGGTCTCTGCCTTCCCCTCCAGAATCTACCATCTCCCAGAGCTCACCTGCGGGCAACCAGGCATAGGGAATGTTTATTTCCAGGTCTCCTCTAGCAGTCTCAGCTGCTCTGCTTTCTTCTCTAGTTCAGCTGTGGCCTATCAGGCATATGGCTTGTCTCTTCCTGGGCCTCAGTTCTTTGAGCCTCTTGGGATTTCTCTCCCTAAGCTTAGCTGCAGGCAAACATGGAGTCCTTTCTCTAACATTGCAGAATCAATAAATGGCTGCTTCCTTTTCCTGTGTGTCTCTCTCTCTGTGTCTCTGTTTATATCAGACCCAGCAAGAGGGTGGAGATCCAAGCTGACTTATGCCTTACTGATATAGTCCAATCAAAAGCATCTCCCACCCACAGGAATGTCTTAGTTCAAAAACATATTTTTTTTTTTCCTTTTGGGATTCATAAAAAAACTTCAAACTGTCACAGACATTTAGGTAAAAACTAAAGGACATTAGGAAATCTGAATAAACTATGGGCTTTAGCTGATAACGATGTATCAATATTACTTCATTAATTGGAGCAAATGTACCATACTAATATAAAATGTTAATAATAGGGAAATCAGGTGCCAGGTATGTGGCAACTCTGTACTATCTTCTCCATTGTTCTGGAAATCGTAAACTGTTCTGAAAAATAAAGTCTATTTTTAGAAATGGAGTAATTAGTTTCAAGATTGCCACAAATTTATTGGCTTAGAACAGCAGAAATTTATTCTCTCACTGTTCTGGATGCCAAAGGTCCAAAATCAAGTACTGGCAGGGCCACAGTCCCTCCAAAGGTGTTGGGGAGAATCTTTCCTTGTCCCTTCCAGTTTCTGGTGGCTCCAGGCTTTTCCTTGGTTTGTGGCTACATAACTCCAATCTCTGTCTCCCTATTTAGAAGTGATATCTCATCATATGTGCAACCGAATTTGAAATAATACAGCAAAACCAAACAAATACACAGAAAATATAGATGAAGCAAAAATTGCAAAATTTAGTTGTTATGTCTACATCAGCCTTGTACAAGGGAAATGTAATGGAAGCCATATATGTATTTTTCATACCCATATCTTAAAGTGTAAAAAGAAACAGGTAAAATTAAGTTTAATATATTGTATTTAACCTAATATATCTCAAATTTTATCATCTCAACCTGTAACATTTAAAAAATAATTCATGAGATATTATACATTCTTTTTTTATACTATTTTGGAATCTCAATTTGGACTGGCCACATTTTAGGTGCTCAATAGCCATATGTGGCAAGTGGCTACTGTATTGGACAGTACGAGTCCAGGTCATGGATATATGGGTATTGATTGTATCATGCTTTCTAAATTTTCTGCAGGTTTAAAAAAACTTCATAATAAACTACAGTATGATTTTTTAAAAGTATGCAAACATTTAAGATATTTGATGCTCTGTACTTTGGCAAAGTTGTGTCAATTTACCAGCAGTGTATAGTAATATCATAGTAGCAGTATCACTGCACATCATTGCATACCAGTTACACTGGCTATATCAAGGAATAAAACAAAAACAAAAACCTGACAACATGACCAGCAAAAGAATAGTTTCTTGTTTAATTTGATAACTTGTTGAATTTGACACTTTAAATTATTAAGTATTTGCATTTTTCTCTTTGTGAATTAATTGTTCACATAATCAGAAAAATTTTATGCAGTTATGCTTATATTACTCTTTTTGATTTGAAAGACCTTTCTATATTTAGAGATTATAAATATTAAAAATTATCTAATTCTCACTGTCTTCTAAAATGCTGTAACATTAATTACGTGTTTTCCCCAAAATAGGTTTGACAAAGGCAGGGTTTCTGTTGTTGTTTGTTTGTTTGTTTTTTGTCTGTCTTTTTCACTGATATACTTATATAACAAATGCCTGGCACCTCATGCAGGATACTCAGTAAATATTGTTGAATGTATCAATGACTTGTCTCTGCTGCTCTTTGGTATATTACAGCACTTTCTCTCTCTCTCTCTCTCTATATATATATACACACACACACAAATACAACTATCACTTCGAGCTGTATGGTATGTACATATGTTCCTTTACAACTAGAATATAAGTAACTTGAACAGTAGTCCACATCTTCATTCTTCTTTCTAGGTGTTTCTAGGTGCCTTCTACTCTAGGCCACATTGCCTTCAGCTTCTGACTTCTCTGTGGCTTTCTTTCTTAGCTTCTGAGCTTCTCTGCAGCTTTTTTTCTGTTTCTGTGACTTTTTTTCCTTATTTGTTATTTTTATTTGTTTCTATGACTTTTTATTCCTCAGTTTATAAAGGACTCCAGTAAGAGGGTTAAGAACCACCCCGGGGCCTGCAATCTAATCAAAGGCCCTTAAATGACATAATTTAGTTTAGTTTTTAATTTAGTTTAGGGTTTGTATTAGTCAGCCAAAAGGGTGCTGATGCAACATACCAGAAATCTGTTGGCTTTTATGAAAGGTTTTTATTTGGAGTAGAAGCTTACAGTTACCAGGCCATAAAGCATAAGTTACTTCCCTCACCAAAGTCTGTTGCCACGTATTGGAGCAAGATGGCTGCCAAATGCCTGCAAGGGTTCAGGCTTCCTCTTCCTCTTAAAGCTCCATGGTCCCAGCTTCTTCCAATATCAACTGTGGGCTGGGATAAGTCTTGTCTCTCTCCCCGGACTCATTTCTCTCCAGGCTCAGCTGTTCTGCTCTCTCCATAAGGCCAACTGTAAACTATCAGACAAATGGCTCATCTCTCTTTCCTGGGCCTCTGCCATGTCTCATGGAGCCTTATCTCTTTCCTCATGTATCTGCTTTTCTGTGTTCTCCTGTGTGTTTATTTACTGGGGCTCCAGCATTAAAACTCTAACATCAAAACTCAAAAATGCCACTCTCTGCTCTGCCATGTCGTTTTCTCAATGTCCTACTGACGTGGCCCAATCAAAGCCCTAATCATAATTAATCACAACCAGAGGAACAGACCAGTTTACAAACATAATATATATATTTTTTGGAAACCATCAATAATATCAAACTGCTACAGGGTTGAACCCTGAAATACAGCAAATATGCAGTCAACTCCTACTCTCCAGTCCTTCTGGTCTGCCCTGGACACTAACAAAATGATGATGATGGACCAGCCCCAGGCCAAAAGGAAGGAGTATCTTCAACTGCAAGCAAAATAATTCCATTCCTCTACCCCATAATATCTATGTCCCTTCTCATCCTGTAACAGACAGAACAGACCTCATCTCAAATCCCTCAAGATTGAGAAAGGAACAAAAATGGGGAGGGGGGAGGAGTGTAACCACTGACCAAAGTAGATTTATTGTTATTGTAGGTATTATCTTGTGTTTATTGAGTAACTTGTAACAGTGACATAAATAATTTTTTAAAAATGTCCCACCTACAATAGGTTTACATGCATAGGAATGGATTAAGAACAGGATTTTCTGGGGTCCACCCAGCTTCAAACGGTCACACTAGACAATGTAGTCCCAAGCATAGAAACTTCCTCACAAGAGGCCTAATAAATACTGATTAATTCTAATATGATTCATGACTGATTTATCTGTGAGTCCTGATCATAGTCAGTTTTCCTCCATTTGAAATGATGGGATGACACTGTTTCTTTAAGTTTAAAAGAGCACAGTGCTGGGGTTGATTATAGCAGCTTCTCAAAATGTGTCATCAGGGATTCAGCAAATGAAGGAGGAAGTATCTGTTAGTAATAAAAGGGGAAACTTTACAAGAGCTGATTAAGCAAGTCAGAGTGGCTAATGACATGGCCATTATACTCAGCTGAGTTCTTAAATTCTGTGAATTACTAGCTGGGTGACTAGGGCAAGTCACTTAAACCTCAATAACCTCCCTGAACCTCAATTTCCTTATTTGTATGGTGGATGTAGTAATAGTACCACCCTCATAGTGTTTTTTTGTTTTGTTTCGTTTTGTTTTTCAGTATGTGTTTAATTCTCCCTTCTGTTTTTATATATATTTTTTATTTATTTTTAAAAAAGACTAAGATTATATAAAATGTTACATAAAAAAATATAAGGGATTCACATATGCCTCACTCCCCACACCTCCCACTTTTCCCCACATTAACAACTTCTTTCATTAGTGTGGTACATTCATTGCAATTGATGAACACATTTTGGAGCATTGCCACTAAGGATGGATTATAGTTTACATTGTAGTTTACACTCTCTCCCACCCAATTCTGTAGGTTATGGCAGGATATATAATGGCCTGTATCTGTCATTGCAATGTCATTCAGGTCAATTCCAAGTCCTGAAAATGCCCCCATATTACACCTCTTTTTCCCTCTCCCTGACTTCAGCACCTCCAGTGGCCACTGTCTCTGGATCAATGATGTTTTGATAATTAGATGATGTATTAGTCATGGTTCTCTCGGGAAACAGAATCAGCAGGAGATATCTATCAATAATATGAAATTTTAAAAGAGTCTCTCACGCGACCGTGGGGATGCACAAGTCCAGGTTCCGCAGGCAGCCTGCAAACCAGTGGCTCCGATGAAAGCCCGATGAAAGGTCGTTGATG
>JAKSZT010054487.1:37190044-37242900 GCA_026826555.1 Tolypeutes matacus | reverse complement strand
AGTGGCTCCGATGAAAGCCCGATGAAAGGTCGTTGATGAGTCTCTGGGAGAAGTTGCCTGTCCAACGACGAGCTGGGAAATTCTCTCTGAATGTTGAAATCACTTCCACTTTTAAGTCATTCAACTGATTGGGTAAAAGCACCACCCATTGATAATGTAATCTCCCTGATTGATGCAGATGTAATCAGCCATCCACGCAGTAAACTCACTGGTGATTGAAGTCCATAAATGCTCTTGTATTACAATTAGCCCAGTGCTTGCTGGAACAAACACCTGGACACAACTACTTGGCCGAGTTGACTCATTAACCTAACCATCACAGATGATATTTGCAAAACTTTGGCTAAGACTTGAAAAGAATAAGCATTCAAAAAAATGTTAGCTACTTTATGATTAACCAATTCCAAAGTTTAAAAAAATCTCTCTGTACACCAATGTTTATAGCAGCATTATTCACGATAGCCAAAAGGTGGAAGTAACCCAGTGTCCATCAACAGATGAATGGATAAACAAAATGTGGTATATCCATATAATGGAATACCACTCAGATAAACAATGTAATGACGTTCTGATACACATGCTACAACATGGATGAACCTTGAAAACATTATGCTAAGTGAAGTAAGCCAGACACAAAAAGACAAATATTGTATGATTCCATTTACATGAAATACTTTAACAATTAAAAGAAAAAATCTCCCTACTAATGGCTCTCCAGACAAGTGCCTGCTTGATATCTCCAATTGTATATCTAAAACAGATCTCTGCATTCTACCATTAAAACAAGCAGTAACCCAAACCAAACCAAATCAAAATCAAAACTTCTTCTTTTTTTCCTCATTCACTAAATTACTCAGATCCAAAACCTAGGAGTAATCATTAGTCCTTTCCTTCCCTCATATCTAATCCATTAACAAATTGTGTTGGCTCTAATTCTAAAGCATATTGAATCTCTTTTCTGTTTAAATACCCCTATTATAGTCCCAGCTTTCTAAACGAGCCTCATGGTCTACTCTTTTATTTCTCTTTTTATCTTTTTAGTAATTCTTACACTCTTCTCCAATTTTCATTCTCCTGTGTTTTCCTTTCAACCTGCAGATCTCCCTTTAGTATTTCTTGAAGGGCAGTTTTCTTATTGACAAACTCTTAATTTCTGTTCATCTGTGAATATTTTGAACTCTCCCTCATTTCTGAATGCCAGCTTTGCTGGATAGAGAATTCTTGGCTGACAGTTTTTTTCTTTTAACGCCTTAACTATGTCATACCACTGCCTTCTTGCCTCCATGGTTTCAGATGAGAAATCAGCACTTAATTTTATCAAGATTCCCTTGTATGTGATGGATCTCTGTTCTCTTGCTGCTTTCCCTATTCTCTCTTTGTCTTGACCATTGGACAATTTGACAAGGATATATCTTGGAGTAGACCTGTTAGGATTTATACCATTTGGAGTGTGCTGTGCTGCATGTACATCCATGTCCCTCAACAGAGTTGGGAAATTTTCAGCCATTATTACCTCCAACACTCCTTCTGCCCTCTTTCACTTCTCTTTTCCTTCTGGGATGCCTATAATGCATATGTTTGTGTGTTTCATGTTATCATTCAAGTCCCTAAGTCCCTCCTGGATTTTTTCTATCTTTTTATCTATCTGTTCTACTATCTATTTAATTTCAGATGTACTGTCTTCCACATCGCTAATTCCTTCCTCTGCCTGTTCAAATCTGCTGTTATATGCTTCCAGTGTATTTCTGATTTCTTGCATTGTGCCATTCATCACCATCATATCCATTATCTTCTCATGTATGCTTACAGTTCCTTTGGTATGTTCTCCCAGTGTCTTCTTAATATCCTTAATCTCTTCCTTCACTTCATTAAGTTGATTCATGATATTTGTTTGGATATCTCTGATTAGTTGTTCCATGTTCTGCATCTCCTCCTGTTTTTTAGTTTGTTAGACTGGGCCATGTCTTCCTGTTTCTTAGTATGGCTTGTAATTTTTTGTTGGTGTCTAGGCATCTGTTTGTCTTGATGGGTTTATTCAGTTGGTTAGCTTCTCTTTCTACTCTAGGGTTTTATTTTGTTGTTGTTTTTGTGTGTGTGGTATGGTTTCATTTGACACTTCATTCCTCTTATTCTATTTCCTTGCTGTTGTCTATGTTCCCTTAAAATAAGAATTAGTACTGTATTAGTCAGCCAAAAGGGTGCTGATGCAAAATACCAGAAACTGGTTGGTCTGTATAAAGGGTATTTATTTGGGGTAGAAGTCCACAGTTACCAGGCCATAAAGTGTAAGTTTCTCCCCTCACCAAAGTCCATTGCCACGTGTTGGAGCAAGACAACTGCTGACGTTTGCTAGGGTTCAGGCTTCTTGGGTTCCTCTCTTCCCAGGGCTGCATTTCTCTCCGGGCCCAGCTCCTCTGTTTCCTCCACAAGGTCAGCTGTAGACTATGAGACTCTTGTTTCTCTCCACAAGACCAGCTGTGAACTCTCAGATGAATGGCTCGTCTCTATCCTAGGCCCTTCTCTCCTTCCTCACCAGAACTCCAACATCAAAACTGCTTCAACTCTGTTCTTTGCCATGCCTTTTATATTTGATTCCCACCCCACCAAGGGGTGGGGCTCAACACCCTACTGACATGGCCCAGTTAATGCCCTAATCATAACTTAATCATGCCCAGATTAGCAGACCAGTTTACAAGCATGATCCAATATCTATTTTTGGAATTCATAATTACATCAAACTGCCAAACTGCTACAAGGACCAGAGAAAAGATAGAGATAAGAAGAGGAAAAAGAATAATAGTAATAATAATTTTAAAAAATGTAGAAGAAGAACTATACAAGATCTAGGAAAATAAATAATTAACATGTAAAAATCATAAGAAGTACAGAAGAATAAGAAAAAAAAGTGGAATAGAAAAAAATGAAAGAGAAATTAAATAGAGAAAAATATATAGAATGAATTAAAAGACCAGAATGATGAGAAAAGAGAAAAAGAAAAAAGAAAAGAAACTTTAAAAAAGTAAAAAAAGAAAGAAAACAGAAAAGAGAGAGAAATAAAAACAAAAAAAATTGAAGATCTAACAAAAAGAGATGGAATGAAAGAAAAATAACAGAAAAAAAAAAGACAGAAAAATGAAGGAAAGAAAAGAAACAACATAGGTAGAAAAATTGGCAAAAGAAAAAAAACGGGAGGGGGGGACAAAGAAAAGGGAAACACAACAAACAAGAAACAAAACGGCAGCAACTAAAAATAAAAAATAAAAAACAGAAAAGGGAAAACAACCTTCTCTCTTAGGCTCCTAAGGAGCATCTCAGGCCACCAGTGTTCACTGATCGCCCTGCAGCCTGCCCTCTGCAGGTAAGGTACCGGGTTTTAGTAAGTAAAATAAGGGAAGGAAGAAAAAAAAAAACAAAACAAAAAAACAAAACAGATCCAAGAAAACCTAAAATAAAAAGAATGTCTATGTGTTCCCTGTCATAAGGTATCAGCCAGATGCCTGATAACCCAGTGGATCGCTCCTCCACTTCTCTAAGAAGACCAGGGAATTGAACCCAGTGGCCTCAAACAGGCAAGGTAGGAATTCCTCCACTGAGCTAATCCTTAGGCTGATTAGGCTCCAGAAAGTTATCTGCTCTCTTTCCCCCAGGCATTTTAGACCACAGTTTGCTAGAGTCCTGCTGATTAGGCACCTGTCCCACCCCTTTCTAATCTAGTTGTTCTCTCTCCCAAGGTGGCTGAGTGTGACAGCTTGCCTGAGCAGATACCCTCCCTTCTCCCTGTCAGGTCGGGGTCCTTTCTGAGATACAAAGGGGGCTCAGCTGGCCAAACACACTGCAAAGAAACCACTGCCTACTCTCTGTCAGACCCCTCTTCCTCCCAGGGAATGCCCTCTCCCAGTCCCTTGGCATCAGTGAACCAGGGAATCCATCAAGGCTACTTGCCCTGAGGGCAGGATATATGTGCAGTTTCCAGCCACAGGGGCAAGCAACTCACAGTTTTCGTTTGGCTTCTATATCTTTCCAGTACCCTCCTAGATAACTCAGAGCACCTTCCTGTTCTCTATATATCCAAAACAGCTCCTTTAGATAGGTCTCTGCCTTCTCTCTGCTTTTTTTGTAAGAGGATCAGACTCTGCCTACCTACTTTGGCTCATGGTCCACTCTTGCTATTCCTCTCCCCACAACCCATTCTTTCAGGAGGAATCAGTGGGCATAAACTACTTCTTAAACCCCATAATTTCCCTCTGCTTAGAATAAAATTAAACTCCTTACTAGAGCCTAAATGCACTCCCGGATCTGGGCCCGTTTATCTGTCCTCCCATCTTACCCACTCTCCACCATTGTCCCCCAGCACCATCACACCCTGACTGGTCCCTTTGTCTGGAAATTCCTCCCTGACCCCTTGACATGGCTGGTTTATTCTCTTCTATAATATCTCGCTGTAAATACCAGCTCCTAAGAGAGGTGTTCCCTACCTCCCATGCAAATTAATCCTCATTGCACACGCAACTTTTGCCTCACAAAACTCTGTTCATTTCTTTGTTAGCTCTTTCCATAATCTGAAATTATTTTATTTATTTTTTGCTCATTTGTTTTCTAGATCATTATTTTTCTTAACTATGGAAAGGTAATTTCCTTGAGGGTAGGTTCCTCCTTGAGACGATATTATATGAAATCAAAATTGTGTGTACCTTGTGAAACCACCAGCCTAATTTCCAGGCTTTCAAAAATGCCTAATTTTGTTGAATCATGAGTAAATATAGTTCAGGTTTTAAAAAATATATTAGCACTTAGTATAATGATGCCATTTTTTGCAAATACAATATCCAGTTATTTGATTTTTTAAATAAGTTTTAGTTGTCTTTAGTGGTCACACATACCTTCAGGGCATTTTTCAATGTCCCGGTCAATTTTCTTTTTTCTTTGCATTCTTCTTACTGCAGCATAGTATTCCATCCTATGTATATACCACATTTTGTTTATCCATTCATTAGTTGATGGACACTTGGGTTGTTTCCATCTTTTGGCAATTGTGAATAATACCGCTATGAACATTGGTGTGTAGATATCTGTTTGTTTCACAGTTTTCCATTTTTCTGGATATATTCCTAGTAGAGGAATTGCTGGGTCATATGGCAGTTCTATATTTAGCTTCCTGAGGAACCGCCAAACTGTCTCCACAGAGGTTGCATCATTTTACAATCCCACCAATTCTCCACATCCTCTCCAGCACTTATTGTTTTCTGTTTTTTTTTTTCAATAATGGCCATTCTATGCAATGTGAGATGATATCTCATTGTAGTTTTGATTTGCATTTCCCTAATAGCTAGTTATATGGAACATTTTTTCATGGGCTTTTTGGCCATTTGTATTTCCTCTTTGGAAAAATGTCTATTTAAGTCTTTTGCCATTTTTAAAATGAATTGCTTGATCTTTTATTTTTGAGTTGTGTGGCAGTTTGGTACTGTTTATGAATTCCAAAAATAAATATTGGATTGTGTTTGTAAACTGGGTCTGTTCCTCTGGGCATATTAGATTGTATTAAATCCAGAGGTTTCACTTTTACTTGATTAAATTATGATTAGGGCTTTGATTTGGCCACATCAGTAGGATGTTGAGTCCCCGCCCCCTTGGAAATGACAGAGAAAATGACAGGGCAGAGGAGAGAGTTTTAGTTTTTTGATGCTGGAGCCCCGGGAAGTAAATGCATGGAGAAGGAGAACACAGAAGAAGAAAGACAGCTCATTAGACAGGATCCTGCAGTCCCAGGAAGAGAGATGAGCCTGATAGTCTATATCTGACTTTGTGAAGAGAACAGAGCAGCTAAACCTGGAAAGAGACGAACCCCAGGAAGAGAGACAAGACTTATGCTAGCCTACAGCTGAGAACAGGAGTTGGGACCATGGAGCCTTAAGAGGAAGAGGAAGGCTGAACCCTCACTGAGACTGGCAGTCATCTTGTGTTACCCTGTGGTAACAGACTTTGGTGAGGGAAGTAACTTATACTTTATGGCTTTGTGACTGTAAGTTTTTACCCCAAATAAATAGCCATTATAAATGCCAACAGAGTTCTGGTACTTTGCCTCAGCACCCCCTTGACTGACTAATACAAGTTGTATGATCTCTTCATATAGAATGGAAATCAAACCCTTATTGGATATGTGGTTTCCAAATATTTTCTGCCATTGAATGGGCTGCCTTTTCACCTTCTTGACAAATTCCTTTGAATCACAAAAGTGTTTAAGTTTCAGGAAGTCCCATTTATCCATGTTTTCTTTCATTGCTTGTGCTTTTGGTGTAAGGTTTAACAATGTACTACCTACCACCAGGTCTTGAAGATGTTTTCCTACATTTTCTTCTATGAACTTTAAGGTTCTTGCTTTTATATTTAGGTCTTTGATCCATTTTGAGTTAATTTTGTATAAGGGGCAAGACAGGGGTCTTCTTTCTTTCTTTGACTATGGATATCCAGTTCTCCCAACAACCTTTGTTGAATATACTGTGCTGTCCCAGTTGGATGGGTTTGACAGGCTTGTCAAAAATCACTTGATCATAGATGGGAAGGTCTATTTCTAAACCATCAATTCAGTTCCTTTGGCCTATGTGTCTATCTTTATGCCAGTACTATGCTATTTTTACCACTGTAGCTAGTAATATGATTTAAAGTCCAGAAGTGAGAGTTCTCCAACTTCACTTTTCCTTTTTAAGATGTCTCTGGCAATTTTGGGCCCCTTACCGTTCCAAATAAATTATCAATTATCAATTGATAATTGATTCCACCAAAATGCTGGTGGAATTTTTATTGGGATTGCATTGATTCTGTGTATCAATTTGGGTAGAATTGACATCTTAACAATATTTAGTCTTCCAATCCATGATCACGGAATGTTCTTCCAAATATTTAGATCTTTTTTGATTTCTTCCAACAATGTATTGTAGTTTTCTGAATACACAAGTGCTTTACATAGTTGGTTCAGTTTATTCCTAAATATTTGATTCATTTGATTCTTTTAGTCACTATTGTAAATGAATTTTCTTCCTGACTTATCCTCAGATTGTGCATTACTAGTGAATAGAAACACCACTGATTTTGTATCCTGACACTATACTGAAATCTTTTATTAGCTCTGGCAGATTTGTTGTAGATTTTTTGGAACTTTCTAGGTATAGGATCAAATCATCTGCAAATAGTGAAAGTTTTACTTTTTCCTTTCCAATTTGGATGACTTTTAATTTCTTTCTTACCTGATTGCTCTAGCTAGAAACTCTAGCTCTGTATTGAACAACAGTGGTGACAGTGGACATCTTTCTATTGTTCCTGACCTCAATGGGAAAAGCTTTCAGTCTTTCACCATTGAGTACAGTGTTAACTGTGGGTTTTTCATAAATGACCTTTATCATGTTAAGAAACTTTCCTTCAATTCCTATCTTTTGTAGTATTTCTATCAAGAAAGGATGCTGTATTTGTCAAATGCCTTTTCTGCATCAATTGATAGGATCATGTGGTTTTTCTTCTTTGATTTATTAATGTGGTGTATTATGCTGATTGATTTTCTTATGTTGAACCACCCTTCCATGCCTGGCATAATACCTACTTGATCATGATGAATAATTCTTTTAAGGTGTTGCTGGATTTGATTAACAAGTATTTTATTGAGGAATTTTCCATCCATATTCATTACAGAAATTGGTCTGTAATTTCCTTTTTTCAAAATGTGTTTATCTGGCTTTGGTATTAAGGGGATATTGGCTTCATAGAATGAATTTGGTGACGTTCCTTCTTGTTCAATTTTTTAAAAGAGCTTGAGTACGATTGGTATTATGTCTTCTTTGAATGCTTGGTACAACTCATCTGTGAAACCATCTGGCCCTGGGCTTTTCATTTTGGGCTGTTCTTTAATGACTGTTTTAATCTCTTTACTTGTGATTGGTTAGTCGAGGTCTTCTATTTCTTCTGGGTCAATGTAGGTTGTTTTTACATTCCTAGGAATTTTTCTGTTTCATCTACATTGTCTAGTTTTTTGGCATACAGTTGTTCATAGTATCCTCTTATGATCTCTTTTATTTCTGTGGGGTCAATAGTAATGTCCCTATTTTCTTTTTCTTTTTTTTCCCATTTATTTGCATCTTCTCTCTTTTTTTTCTTTGTCAGTCTAGCTAAGGGTTTGTTGATTTTATTAATCTTCTCAAAGAATTAAATTTTAGTTTTGTTAATTCTATTTTTTTGTTGTTGTTGTTCTCAATTTCATTTATTTCTGCTCTGATCTTTGTTATTTCATTCCTTCTACTTTCTTTGGGAGTACTTTGCTGTTCTTTTTCTAGTTCCTCCTGCTGTGTAGTTAGGTCATGTATTTTAGCTCTTTCTTCTTTTTCAATGATATATTTCAATGATAGGTATAATTTCCCTCTCAGCACTGCCTTTGCTGAGTTCCATAGGTTCTGATATGTTGTGTTCTCGTTTTCATTTGTCTTGAGATATTTATTGATTTCACTCACAATTTCTTCTTTTGCCCACTGATTATTTAAGAGTGTGTTGTTTAATCTCCATATATTTGTGAATTTTCCCTTTTTCTGCCTATTGTTGATTTCCAGCTTTATTCCATTATGATCAGAGAAAGTGCTTTGTATATTTTCTATCTTGTTGAATTTATTGAGATCTGTTTTGTGACCCAACAAATGGTCTCTCCTGGAGAAATATCCATAAGCACTTATAAAGAATATATATCCTGCTGTTTGGGAGTGCAATGTTCTGTATTTGTTTATTAGGTTTAGTCCATTTATCATATTATTTAAGCTCTGTTTCTTTATTGATCCTCTGCCTAGATGTTCTATCGAATGCTGAGAGGGGTATATTGAAGTCTCCAAATATTATTGTAGAGATATCTATTTCTTGCTTCAGTTTTGCCATTGTTTTGCCTCATGTATCTTGGGGCATCATGGTTAGGTGCATATACATTTATGATTGTTATTTCTTCCGGGTGAATCACTCTTTTTATGGCTATGTAATGTCTTTCCTTGTCTCTAATAACAGTTATGCTTTTAAAGTATATCTTATCCAATATAAGCATAGCTACTCCAGCTTTTTTTTTTTTTTGGTTACTGCATGTGTGAAAAATCTTTTTACTGTCTTTCACTTTCAATCTATTAACATCCTTGGGCCTAAGGTGAGTCTCTTGTAGACAACACAGAGATGGATCACATTTTCTTAACTGTTCTGCCAGTCTGTGTCTTTTTATTGAAGAGTTTAATCCATTAATATTCAATGTTATTACTGTAAAGGCAGTTCTTTTTGTTGATTTTTTTTTTCTTATTTTGTTTCTTTTTAAAAGGCAGTTATTATTTCACCCATTTTGATCTTTAGGTTTTATCTGTCACATTTTATTTTCACCTCTCTTTTGATACTTTTAATCACTTTTACTGATATAGGCTTCATTTCTAGACTCTCTTCCAAGCCTCTCTCTCCTGTCTTTTCTTTTCAAGCTGTAGCACTCCCTTTAATATTTCCTAGAAGGCCAGTCTTTTTGTTATAAACTCTCTGTTTCTGTTTGTGAATGTTCTAAACTTACCCTCATTTTTGAAAGACAATCTTTCAGGATGTAAGATTCTTGGCTGGAAGGTTTTCTCTGGCAGTATCTTAAATATATCATACCACTGCCTTCTCGTCTCCATGGTTTCTGATGAGAAATTGGCACTTAATATTACTGGATATGTTATGCATTGCTTTTTTCTTGCTGCCCTTAGAATTCTCTCTTTGTCTTTGGCATGTGGCATTCTGATTAGTATATGTCTTGGAGTGAGTCTGTTCGCTTTATTCAGATGGGAGTATGTTTTACTTCTTGGACACAGATATCTATGTCCTTCAATAGGGTGGGAAGTTTTCTACCATTATTTCTTCAAATAGTCCTCTGCCTGTTTTCCCTTCTTTTCTCCCTCTGGGACTCCCATGTCATGTATGTTTGCACATCTCTTGCTGCCATTTAGTTTCCTGAGATCCTGTTCAATATTTTCCATTTTTTTCTTCATCTATTCTTTTATATGTTCACTTTTGGAGGCCAAGTCTTCAAACTCACTGATCCTTCCTTCTGCCTCCCCAAACCTGCCTCCAGTGTATTTTTTTATTTCATTTATTGTGCCTTTCATTCCCAGAAGATTTTTTATTTTTCTATGAATGCTTTTGAATTCTTCTTTGTGCTCACCCAGTGTCTTCTTAATATCCTTAATCTCTTTAGCCATCTTATTGAATTTACTAAGGAGATTTGTTTGAACATCTATGCTTAGTTGTCTCAACTCCTTCATGTCATCTGGAGGCTTATCTTGTTCCTTTAACTGGGCTGTATTTTCCTGTTTCTTGGTATGGGTTGTAATTTTTGTTGGTGTCTTGGCATCTGGCTTACTAGATGTATTTATTCTGGGTGCAGTCTCTCTCTTTATTTTAAGGCTCTCTTGACCTTTCTCCTTTGCTGGTTGTTTAGCAGGAGCCAAGGATGTAGTTGGTGCTGTAAGCTGTGGAGGCTCCAGCTGCCTGCATTACCCCAGGAACCGAGGAAGCTTCTCCCACCTTTCTCTTCTGCCAGGAGTAGGGACAGAACTGCTGCTGTGTGTATTAATCCAAGTTGTACAGGCCAAGACCCTCTGTAGTTGCTCAGTGAGACTGATGAAGCTTCACACCCCTTCCTCCCCTGCCTGGTGTGGGGATAGAGCTGAAGGTGTGGACCACAATCTATGCTGTACAGGTCCAAAATGACTGCAGTTGCCCAGGTAGAATGACATAGCACCAGCAACCCCCTCCCTGCCAGGAGTGGGTATGGACCCTCTGGAGTGCCCAACAATCTAATCCATGTGGGCTTAATATGCCTTCAGTTGCCCTGAGAGGCTGAGTGAGTACCATCCCTTCTGCCCTTTAGGGGGTGAGAATGGAACCACTGATGCCCAACAGTTCAGTCCATGCAGGCCGAAAGTGCCTGCTATTGCCTGGAAAGGCTGAGGAAATACCAACCCCTTCCTATCCTATTGGGGGCTGGAAGTGGAACCAAAGGCGCCCAAGACAGCAAGATTTTTAATGGCTGGGAGTAGGGGGGCGAGAACATGGGGGCAGGAGAGGGTGGGTTGATCAATGGAATCATGATTTACCGAGATCACAATTAGGGCCACTTTGTTGGGAATGTTTTTCTTTGTGGTAATTAGGCCACCTGGAGTCTGTAAGGACAAGAAGGGATAAAAAGGGAGTTAAGGAACTACCTAGTTAGGAGCCTCTCAGGCAACCTGGATAATGTAAGGACGGGGATGAGAGGGAGGTCAGGGGCCTGGAATCAGGGAGAAGCTTGTCTAAAGTTTAGTCAAGCTAATGAGAAGTTAAGGCCATTTGGGTCATAGTTTATTTACTCCAAAAACTGTATCTTCTAGATAAAAATAAGACATTTCCATTTGAAAAAGGCTTTTCTCCCATATCTTGTATTGGGCCTGCCTATTACACTCAGGAGCAAGGCATGTTTATTTATGAGCCTGATGGGCTGGTGGGAAGTCTCAATCTGTCATTTTTCAGAGTCCTCTGGCTTCTGGAAGGTTGTATCCAATCTGGTGGGTGGACTTGGGAGAACTTTGATGCTCCAAGGCCTGCACTTTTCATCTGCATACTCATTACCATTATAGTTGCTCTTTCTGCTACTCCTGCCACTGTTAGGTGCTGGCTCTTCCTGAAGTCCACAAGCCCAATTCGTGGCCACCCACCCCTTCTGCCTCTGCCCCCCTCCTGGCACCTCTGGAGAGCACTGTTTGACTGGGTCCAGTCTCTAACCCAATGAAACTTCCCAAATCACTATCCACTCCCAGTGCCTCAGGGAAGACACTCCCAATCCGGTGGCATTATGGCATTAGATTTTCTTGGGCACTAGTCACTTTTGCCTTCATGGGCCCCTTCCTACCTAAAAATAAATATATAAATTATCTTATGACTAATTGGTAAAAAGACAAAGATAATCCACACTGATTTTTTGTTATTATGTTGATTTTTTTCTTCTGATTTTATTATATTTTATTATTATTTTTTAAAGATTTATTTGTATTTATTTGTTCCCACCCCTCATTGTTTGCAGTTGCTGTCTGCTCTCTGTGTCCATTTGCTGTGTGCTCTCTGTGTCTGCTCGTCTTCTCTTTAGGAGGCATTGGGAACCGAACCTGGGATGTCCCATGTAGAAAAGAGGTGCTCAATCTCCTGAGCCACCTCAGCTCCCTGCTTTGTTGTGTCTCTCATTGCGTTTCCTCTTTGTGTCTCTTTGTTGTGTCATCTTGTTGTGTCACCTTGCTGTGCCTGCCTGTCACACCAGCTTGCCTTCTCCAGGAGGCACCTGGAACCAAACCCAGGACCTCCCATGTGGTAGGTGGGAGCTCAGTTGCTCGAGCTGCATCTGCTTCCTTCTTCTGATTTTAAAATAAATTAAAGATAAAAAACATTTTCCTGGGCCCTGGTCTCTGTGCCAATTGTACTTAATGGATAAGTCAACCTGGCTTCCAATACTACTTTCCTTCTTCCTCACTTAGGGAAGATTCAGCTTGATTGCCCACAATGGGCTAAATATTCTAAAAATTTCTCCTGGGGGTAAAAGGAATTCAGAATTTCAGTCCTTCTAACTTTCTTGGGAGGCTTGTGTGATGAGGCTATCACAAAAAAACTAGAGACAGTTAATTTTTCAACCTCTTTTTCATTTCTGTCCTTTTAAACTTTGTACCAATTCTACTAAGGGGCAGAGATGGAACCAATGGTGGTGGCCATCCTGCCAGCCCAGAACCTTTCTTAGGGATCCCCTTATTCTTTTCAACACTTTTCACTGAGTGATCAAAACTACTCTGAAGAGTGCCTCAAAAGCCCAGGCCTGTGCACTGTGAGGGAGAGAGGGAGAAGGAGAGAGCACAGCAATAAACCTTATAAAATAAAACCTTCGTGAGGGAAAGTCTTCAAATTATTAACGTCTCTAAATAATTCTCAAAAAGGAATAAAATAAATAAATAAATAAAAATAAAAAATAGGAAAAAAAAAGCAAATAAAAAAGGAATCAACAAAAGATTATGGCAAGTGTAGCTCTGGACTTGGTATCTACCATAAATAGTCTCCCTAGGTTAGTCCTGATGAGAAGTGAAACAGATTTCAGGAATGACCAGGGTCTGGATTATTATTTCAAGGATCATTGTTCAAATTTTTCTACATCTCTAGTTGTTTCTATTTCATAACAACTTCCTCTAATTTTAGAGATATGACCTCTCAAATCCCTCTACAGAGATTATTTGTACTTATTTTAAGGTTGTTTTCAGCTTAGTCTTTATTTCCTTAGAGTTTTTTTTTTTTTTTTCCAGATGTTGAATTGGGGGCTCCTTTTTGAGATTGGTGCCCTTAAATCTTGGGATTTTTGGTTTGCACCTAGCAAGCACTAATAAATGTTAAATTACTATTTTTATTATAACATTGCAGAGCCCAAGCAATACCATATTTTTTCTACATACAGAGAGGAGGCTTGCCCCATTTTAATACTTTAATATACTCAAAGCAAGAAAAAAGTATGCTTATATTGAAACACATCATAGATGAAAAAGAGCCAATATTTTAAAAACTGACTTGGGGCGGGGGAGGGAGGAAGCGATAAATCCCCATTAATCCCCATTGTTTAAGCCAACCCATTTCAAGGTATTTGCTTGGAGCAGCCTAGGAAACTAAAATAGGCATTATCTCAATAGGTCCTGATAAGTTTAGTCCTATTGTTAAATAGGAATTAGAGATTATTTTGAAGCAGAAAAATATAGTCGTCAGGAACAGAAGCAATGCCTGGAAATATATGAAGGGCTGTCATATAGAGTAAGGATTAGATTTATTCTACATACTATCCTAAGGTTTGGAACTAGGACCAATGGACGAATGCCACAGGGAGAGAGATTTTTAACTCAATGTAGGAAACAACTAGCTGAGAACCACCTGGAGGTGAAATAAATTGTCTGAAGAGGTAATACGTTTCTATCAATGGAAATGTATGATCACAGGATTAGGTGTCTACAACTGTTACTGTAGAGGAATTTGAGGAATCAGATGCATAATACAGTAGCTCCTTTCAACCCAGAGATTCACTGAATCTATGAATTTTAATTTTTATTAAGAAAAATTGGTAACAAGAGTAGAAGCAGTATAAAAGAATTTTGTAGGACAAGGAAGGATTAGATGGAAATTTTGTCTTAAAAAGAAATCTGGATGTTTGAGATTGAGAGTAAATGATCCAGTGGCGAGACAGAGAAAAAGCAGGAGGTAGTTTGGGAACTAGGCTCCATGGGAGATGAGCAGTGTGACTTTAGGGAGAAGAAACAAATTTCTGAAACTAATGAGACACTTGTGAGGATGGCTAAAAGTGAGAATTCACTGATTTCCCTTTTCTCCTAATCAAATTTCCTGCTTAAACTAGGAAATTGGGGATTTGTTGAGGGGAGTGAGGGTGGTCAGAGGATTAACGATGGAGGAGGGAAATAAAAACCAGCTCCATTACTGCTTGATACAGCTGCAGCAGCACTTTACTCTTACGCCCATTTCTTTAGTGTAACTTTCAGCACAGTTCGTTCTTGTGTTTTGTTTTGTTGTTTCTACATCAGCTAGATTCTTTTTGTCATAATCCAGGTGTTTGCCTTTTCTGAAGTTCTTTATAAAGTAACTGAATCTTAGATACTAATGTACTGAACCATATATCATGTTTAAATGAAGCAATATTTCCAAAACACAAAATGTGTGGCTAAAATTGTGAATTGTTTTGGGAATTCCAGTTGCTTGCCAAAAAAAAAAGTAAAATTTCCTAAATAAACTTTTGTTCAGTGGCAGTACATTCTGAAAAGTAGTGTGGCAATCAGACAGAAAGAAAACAGATCTGTAAACCTAAAAGAGAAATGATCTTGCCCATTATTTTGGTGTTTCTTAGAACTGAGTGTGGGGTATTGAACCATGTGCCCCACAAAAGGCATGTTCAGGTCCCAACCCCTGGTCCTGTGGGTGTGAATCCACTTGTGAAAAGGACCTTTAAAGATGTTTTTAGCTAAGGTGTTCCCCAACTGAATGAGGGTGGGCCTTAATGCAAAATGACTGAAGCCCCTATAAGCAAAGGAAATTGGACATAGAAGCCATGGGGAGCAGCCATAAGCTGGAAGTCAACAGAACCCAAAAGAGAAAGAAGACATGGCTATGTGCGCTGCCATGTGAGAGAAAAGCCAAGGACCAAGGATTTCCAGCAGGCAGCCCCAGAATGCCACAGTCTTTGGGGGAGAAAGCATTGCCTTACTGATGTCTCGATTTTGGACTTCTTCTAATCTCAAAACTGTGAGTCAATAAATCCCTGTTGTTTAAGCCAATCCATTCCATGGTTTTTGTTGAAGGAGACAGGAAACCGAAACAAGGGGGTACAGAGTTTCTGTTTGAGGTGATGGAAATTGGGGTAATGGATGTTGGTGACGGTAGCATACATAATATTGTGAATGTAATTAATACCACTGAATTGTGCACTTGAAAAAGGTTAAAATGGGAAATTGAGCTGCTAATATATTACTCCAATAAAAGGTTTTAAAAAATAAAGAATACCATTATTAGCATTATCTAAGGGGTTATTTAAAAAATAGATTACTAGGGCCATTGCTAGACTGATTAAATCTGAATCTGGCATTTATCTACTGCTTCTATGATTATCACACTCATGTTCTACCTAGAGTATAATTTACTTAATATTATCTTCAAATTGTATGTAAATTTTTTCTTTGAATATTATGACATTTTATATATTTATCACAAATAGAAAACCAGTACTACTTGTTATATGTGTTTCAAATTAAACACAATTGAAAAAAAATTATAAAATTCTTTCTATTGTTCCTAAAGTTCTGAGCTGAGGTCTATTATTTTTTTTGTTAACAAGGGGGATTAAAAGATGATAGAATAAAAAAGACAGAATTAATATATTCTCCTTTACTTAATCACTAGGGCCGGAAAAAAAAAAAATAAAATAAAAACCCACAAACAACTGTCATATAGTGTTAGGTCCATGTGCTACCTGAAATAACTAGGAATACGTGCCCTATGTTTAGGGAAACATTGATTTAAGGGAAACACCTCCTTCTCTCCAGCTTTCATTTTTATTTTATATTTATATTTAGAGCATGTCTACCAAATGCCAGTTCCTGTTCTATACTTACTATTCATACTCAGCATACTGTTACACCTTCCTCTATACATCACTGGTATTAAATATAGTTTATAATTAAAACTGGTGTGCTGAGATTGTAACAGTTCCATGAAAGGATGAGAGCTTATCACAGATTCATCTTTATCCTTGACATCATCTTCTCACTCAATGTTATCACTATGCAGAAAAATTTGCAGAGCTGTAAAGAGGGTTGAGTGTATTTGTCTCCCTTAAATTATGGGAGAAAGTGGCTGATATGCATGTAGCTATAAGCATACAGTCTGGTTGTAAAACTATGAATTTTTAGATCTAGGCAGAAAATGGACAAAGTAGGGCAAAGGCCACTTTATCAATCCAGATATTACACATCAAATGTATAAAAAAGTCAATTTGATGCCATCAATATTGAAAGAATTAGTTTCTTTTTAGAATATGTACAGAGAAAGGGAAGCTCCTAAAATAAAAGATTTTTTCCATTTATTATTTCCTAAATTAAATCTTCATCTTCTCTAACACTTAAAAATTTAATAGATAATGTGCTTAGTTTTCATTTCTATTTTGTTCTCTATAAATTTCCACATTTTTCAGAGGCACAGAAATAAGGTACTATAGGTTAATGTTGAGCTCCAAAATGAAGATTAAAATAAATATACTTTTTAACAAAGATTTATTTATTTATTCCCCCCCTCGTTGTTTGCACTCGCTGTCTGCTCATCTTTTTTTTTTTTTTAGGAGGCACCAGGAACCGAACCCAGGACCTTCCATGTAAGGAGGGAGGAGCCCTATTGCTTGAGCCACCTCTGTTCCCTGCTTGTTATCTCTCATTGTGTTTCCTCGTGTGTCTCCTTGTTGAGTCAACTCATTGCGTTAGCTCACCGCGCCAGGCTGTCATGCCAGCTTGCAGTCTTGCTTGTCTTCATTAGGAGGCACCTGGAACTGAACCTGGGCCCTCCTGTGTGGTAGGCGGGTGCCCAACTGCTTGAGCCATATCTGCTTCCCAAAATACATACACTTTTAATAAAATATTTAATTGCTTCAATACCATCTAAGCTTTTATTCTTATTCAATTTTTTTTCAGGTCATCGGTCTGGTGATTCTTGAAAGTTTGTTCTTTCAAATTTTAACCTGTATCTCACTTTTTATTGACTTTGCTAACATTTTCAGAAAAGGGCTATTATTCTTTGTTGGTTTTAAAAATATAACCCATTAATCAAAAATAGAGTGCACACAATAATTTTGTTGTTTGAGGTAAATTTGGTGTGAACAAGTTATGAAAACAAAAAAGCCCTGAGGATATTATGCAGCAAAAAAAAGAATGAATTAGATCTATAGCTGACCTGGAAGGCTGGGCATGATGCACTACTAGGTGAGAACAGCAGGTTGCAGTGTCATGTGCTAGAATGAGAGTAATAATATTAAGAGAAAGCCAGTGTTAAAAGATTAATTTTTTTCTTCATATATTTTTTGTTGTTTTACCTTTGAAGCAAATTTTTAAAGGGGAATTTAGCAAAATTTTAAAATGTAATCTTGAAGAAAGGAGTTTTAAAATTAAGAACCCTTTGGAGAGGATTTGAACCAGGGTCTGTAGGGTGGAATGCTATACTATATTTAAGTATAAAGGATACACTTCATAAAGCCAAACTGAATTTTAGACAATTAATAAATAATCCACAAAGAAAGTGAATGTAAACATGGCTTTCATCATACCTTAAGATACTTTTATAGACAAGAATATAATTACTACACTTTAAAAAAATAGTTTCAATTAATGAAAGTGACACACAAAAACTCAACACGATATAGCACAATGAAAACTTTCTACTTATGCTGATTAAAAATACTGTAATGTTATAGAAGGAGACTAATATTTACCTGAAGAAGAAACTTCAGTAAAACTTTTAATTCTCCTATGGATTTTATAAAAACAATATAATCAAGGCAACAAAAAATATAAAAATATAAGTCCACTTTTCTTCTTGAAAAAGGTTCACTTATAAGCTTTTATTCTGAAATAAACTTAAAGGTGGGAATTTAGAAAACGGAAGTATTTCTGGGTAAGGTTGGAGACCCATTTGCTTGTTATCTTTCAATTTTTGTATTATAATTTTGGCAAATTCTTCTCCTTTGATGTCAGTGGTGTCCAGTAGTTGTCTGACTTTTGAGGTCCTTGTAGGTTTGGTACTAATTAGTTCATAATCTTCCTTCATGATCAAATCCCTGGAGAGAAGGGCATCTAGAGACTGGTTAAGGCATGCTTCAGTCATCTGGTTTACAATGTCTTCCCTTTTACTCTGGACCCACAGAAGCGCTATGCCAGTTTGCAGATATTCTGTAGAAGAGTAAGGGATGAACAATTACAAATGGGAGGGCCAAAATATAGAAACAAGTGAAAAATACTCGAAAAGGAAATAATAAGGCATAAAATCTAATTTTCCTATGATTCTGCTGATATGGAATACCAGTACTTTTGGGGATGCTATTAATTTTCAAGAAACATTCAGAGATTTGAGTTATCTTCCCCCCTTCTCTAGTCTTCCTATATGATATAAATAATGGAATTTAAAAAAAGAAACACTTTCTTTAGCTTTTTTTTTTTAATATAAAACATACCTACATATTTGTTCATTAAAAACAAAAACAAAAACAAAAACAAAAAAACTTCAGCTTTAGAAACAGATTAAGCAACACCTCCCCTTAGCACTCCCTTCCTAGCCAGATGTCTTTTCTGGGATTAGAAGTGCTTTCCTACTTAAGAATATGTGTGAAGTATATGAAAGAAAGAAAAAAAACAACAACAAAAAAACAAATAAAAGATTAAAAAATAATAAAAAAGAAAAAAACTAAATAAAAAAACAGAAAAAAAAAAAAAGAAGAATGTATGTGTGAAGAAAAACAAGAAACAAAAATACAACTAAAAGAATATATGTATGTACCATAATAAGAAATATGGACAAATAAAATTTATTGTATGGAAAATATATTAAACATATGTTTGGGAAGTAAATGGTTCATTTATAGTGTCTCATGGTAAAATTTTACCTGAATTTCCCTCAGCTGAGAGTGGATTTATTACTGCTGAAGAACAAGGGAGGGTCTTCTGATCACATAGTGTAGCCCTTTGAGCTGCAGAAATGTTACTATCCCAGCTGTGATTTCCTGGACAGTGAAGGAGCACTGAAGATATATCTTGAGTTTTTCCTATAAAACACAACATTTTCATAGGGCGTATACTAGTCCTTAGCTATTCCTATTGGCTAAAATATCAACATCTGGGTCATATGGAGCGTAGGCTCCAATGTCTTTAGTTTTCATTGCTAGCAAAACTTGTGCAGAAACCTAATCCCACAAGTAAGTATTTTTAGAATAAAAAAGGGTTTATAACTGAGTATTTTTAACTATACTTCTGTCTGTGCTTGTCTGTCCTGTGCAAACTATAAATCATGGAATTTTATTTCTTCACATATTCCTATATTTCTTCTTCTTTGTCTTCTTTCTCCTTCTGCACTTAAAATGTTCCCTAAATCTATATATGACATGTTTATTTTTATACCCTCCTTTGGCAATCCTATTTGGCTGTAGGGCCTCAATCATAATCTTTATTCCCCAAAACAAGTAATTAAAATTTCCATCATCACTGAACCTCAATTTTATATTTCCAATAACCCACTGGACATCACTACCATATACCCTGCTAGCACCTCAAATTAAAAAATATTAAAAACATAATTATTCATCTTAACTTAATTCTTTTAATAGAGCCAATGTTCTCCTAGTCACCTAGGTTTAACTATTCAGCTTTATCTTGTTTTTTTTCTCTTCTCTTCTGAAAATGAAAAATTATAAAGTCTATCAATGTATCCTGCACAACATCTCTCACTCCACCCTTCCCTTCTTTTACTCTGGATCAGTTCTCATAATCTCTCATCTGTACTATAGCAATAGTCTTTTAAATGGTCTCCTCATCTGGAATGTCCTAAAGTGGATATTTTTATCATATCACACCCTTGCTCAAAAATTTGCAATATTTCTTCCCAACTCGTGTTAAAAAAAACAGCCCAAATAGCTTAGCTAAGTCTTAGAATACATGATGGTATGGCTCCAACCTACCTTTCTAATCTTATTTTCCTCTTTATCTTCTTTCATTAATCCTTTCACCAGCTAATCCAAACCCCTCACATTTCTCTGTAGCTCTATGTTGTTCCCATTATTGCCTGGAATGCCCATTCTTTGTAACTATATGGCCAATATTCAGACAGAAATAATGTCTTCATGATGACAACATGGTATGGTGGGGTGATATGACACTCTCTATTAGAAGACCCGACTTTAAGTCTTGGACCTGCCAGCTACTAGTTATGTGATTCAGAAAGTTCTTGATCTGTAAAACGAGGAGTCTTTCCCTAACAAGGTGGCTGTGAAAGTATTTTGTAAAGAGTGTCACTCTTCCTCTGTACTATATCCACATCTCTCTTACACCACATCACTTTCTATCTTCATACTACAGTTACTTAGAAATATTTCTCCTCTTTCTTACAGGAGATGTTTTTGATAACATTCCACAGTATCTAACACAATGCCTTTAATACTTAAAATGTATTTGATGAACATCCCATCATGATCACCACATTTTTAGATCCTGTCACCTTTTGAAAATCTGTTCTGACTGCAAATGAAAGACAATTTCCACACAGGTCATGACTGCTTGCCAACAATATGATCTACAAAGGAAGAAAATGGAAAACTTGCAAGTCAATACTGCTTGGAAAATATACGTACTAGATAAAAGATCATTGTCTTGAGGAGCTGACAAGAACCTTGAGGTTTCAGAAGAACTACTAGTTTTATGAAGCTGAGAGGATCCACATGATTCCTAAAGTGAGTAGAAAGTAAAGGATTTAAGGTTAATTAAAAAAATCATTTAAATAGTTAGACAGGTTTAACTTCTAAGAGCTGTTGCTTTCGGTTTACTACAAACCAAGAACCATAACTACTACCAAATATAGCTTATAAAATTAAATAAACACATATATAAAATAATCAACAAAGGTAATCATTTTATTTATCAACTCAAATCGGGGAGATGAAGAAATAATTAGATATATTAGAAATAATTATTTTTTCAATATTTTCTACATTGTTCTAAGAGGCACTGTCTAGCTGCTAGAACAGTGGATAAAAAATATGAAATGTGCCACACTGATTACTTATTGGTTTAGAGCAGGAGTTCTTAACAAGGAGTCTGTGAGCTTGAATTGAAATGAAAAAAAAAACCACATTATTCTGTGGGGATGTGTTGGTAAGGGTGTGATATGTTTATTAAATAATACACAATATAGTGTGGACTTAGTAAGGGGTCCGTGGTTTTCACCTGACTGTAAAGGGGTCATGAAACAAAAAAACATTAAGAATCCCTGGTTTAGAGCAAATGCCTGAGGTTCCCGCAACATGGGGGAGGGGAGGGGAGGAAGGGGAACTATGGAAAAAACAGTGGAGAATTTGGCTTCACCCCAGGCTCTGCCATGGAATTACTGGATAACCTTGGAAAAGGCAATTAAACTTGGTTCTCAGGTTTTTTTTTGTATCTAACATTTATCTAAAAATATACCTACATAGGCTTAAGGATCACATAAGATAAGGAATGTAAAAGGGATTAAAAAATACATATTGTGTTTGATGTTGATTTTGAATTTGAAGGTATTGTTACTTTTTAAAAATGTTAACTTTTCTGAATCTTAAGGTGAACGTATCTTATGTAATCTGAAAACAACCAATATGAACTAAGTCTGAATGAATGCTACTACAGAAAATTTTCCTGCTGGATAGCCACAAAAGTGGCCTTTGCCTTTTTTTTCTAATTATTGTAAGAGGTTAGAACATAGATATGATGGCATATTTGTATTTGAATAACGAGGCATAAATATAGTGGTAGAACTATAATCAAGGATTTACTTTTGTACTATCATGGAATGCCTTTCATAGTTAAAAAATAATAACAGGGACAGAATTCATTGCCAAACAAAGAGCTGCATCTGTGATTTGATGGTATGATGGGATGAGCAATGAACAAAATTAGGAGAGCTGGGTTTTCAAGCTGGAGATTGCCACTGGCTATCCTACAAATTCTAAAACCTCTCTTGGCTTTAGTTTCAATCTATAAAAGAAGGGGCTAATGAAATAATTTTTCATAGTCTTCCTGCAGTTTTAGTTTATAATTTTTATTTTTTTTTAATTTTTTTACCTCCTGTGGTCCATGATTTACAGGTATGTTTGGTGAGAACTCCATCTTCTTCTTGTCCGATAAATGAATATTACTTGACTTACTATGTAGCTGGAATAAATACATATGCATTTTGTAACTGGAGGTGATTAGGAAGTTATAGAAGTAAAATACATTCTACTTAATCATATTTTATAGGTGTATTCAAAAACAATGGAAAGGAAATCTAAATCTAAATCAGTTGAGGATATAATATATTAAAGTTAGAGGCAGTGTGGAATAGGGGAAAGAACTTTATAGAGACACAGACTTTGAATTCTGCCTCATATTGGTTACCTTGAGCAAATTATTGATCTCTCACAGTCTAAGGACTTCTATCTGTAAAAATGAAAAAAATACCTACATGCAGGAATGTTCTAGGGTTTAAAAAGATAATGTAAAGAATCTGTTACAAACTACGTACTTAATAAATTTCAGTTTGTGTGTCTATCATCAATAATTATTGAGCATTTACTATCTATCTATCCAGGAACTGTGCTTATAAGTACTTTCATTATTTGCATTTTATGGATAAGATACTGAGGCTTAGTCTGAATAAAGGAGGCAGTGTGCCATAATGGAATGATGTGGGCCATGTACCCCATCAGATCTGGTTTAGAATTGACCTTGGGCTAGAGACTTAATTTCAGTTTACTTGTCTATAAATTGGGGATAATAATATCTGTTTTGCAGGACTGTTGTAAGGATTAGAGGCCCTAAGATTACACAGTAAACATTCAATAACTGGTAGCTATTATAAAAATAACTTACTTAAATACTATACTTTTGTATTAAATCCAGTAAGGGATTTCTTCCTGTCCTAAAGCCAGGCTGGGAAACCCATCAGTCTGCTTTTCTACCCCAGACCATCATATCAGCCACTCTAGAATTTTATAAACTGGTATATTTCACAACCAGCCCCCTTTTATTCATATTTATGACTGGCTGCCCTATGACATGGGTAAGTAACTGTAGGAGAGAAAAACAATCTTCTACTAATCTCAGCATATAATGTACCTAGTGTAGGATTTTGCATACAGCAGTTCAATAAATGTTTATTAAATACATTTTTATAGGAACCTTTAAAATTAGTTTTTAGATCTGTTTCTGTTACACAAAGTTTTTCTGTGCTTATAAAATTGACGAAAATATTTCTGATAATGCAATGTCCTTGGATTAGTAACATAGTTTATCCTAACTGATCAGCTACAAAAATTGAAATTGTTCATAAACCAATGAATCAGTCCCTAGGAAGAAATGCAATGAAATAGTAAGGTAAAATCTTTTTTTGATAATGTTTTTACTATTCAAGATATAGGAAACATCACCTGTAGAAATTATGAAACATAAAAGCTGGGTCAAAGAATTGAAAAAAATGTAAGAAACTCAAAACCATTCATGTTAAATGGTGATCTTTGTTTTCAGAAATTTCTTTATGGAAAGTATTATGAAACTTGTATTTCTTGGCCCTGCAATTAGCTAGCTGTGTGAGGGTGTATGTAAGTGACTAACTTCCCTATACCTCAGTTATCTCATCTATAAAATGGAGATGACTTCTTGCCCTGTCAGTTTCACAGAATTCAAAAAAGGATTAAAAAAGAAGAAAAATCCCAACAATTCTGAGTGAAAACAATATGGTAACTTAAAAACACTAAAGGAAGTAATGTTATTTTTATTTTTTTTATTTTTTTAAAGATTTTATTTATTTATTCATTTATCCCCCCCTTGCTGCTCGCGCTCGCTGGGTCAGCTAACCACGCCGTGCGGGCGGGCTTACCTTCACCAGGAGGCCCCGGGAACTGAACCCGGGGCCTCCCATATGGTAAACGGGAGCCCTACTGATTGAGCCACAGCCGCTTCCAGTAATGTTATTTTTAAATGGCACTAAAGTATTTGCCAATATTCACTTTAAATTATTTTGTTTAAAAAGCCATAATTTCTTCTAAAAATTAGCAGTTGTAAATATAGACGATAATGCTTAAGTTGTTTGGGGACAAAAAGGAAATGGAACGGTTCTCTTTTACTTTATAACTAAGAAAGGCAGACCCTTCTATCCACCTTTGCTTGGATGAAGAGATAGTTTTGAGGAAAAAAAAAAGGGAAGTGAAGAGAGAAAAGTAAAATGAAATTGTTATCAGAGTCTGTATCCACTCAGAAGTAGAGAAATTGAAATGTTCTGGAAAAGACTATATCTACTCAGAAGTGAGGAAGACAGTGAAAAGTAATAAAAGAACAAAAACACGGCTCCCAATTGGTTCCTTCTCAAACTCAGGTACTAATATTGCCACCATCCATTTCTAGTTTGGTTAAGTGCAGTTGTTTCCTTTATGCACTTCTCTTTTTAGCCAAAGGTTATGTCAATAGATTGAGCAAACAGTAAGGCATAAGAAATATCATTTAGTGATAAGTGAACAGGAGATTGTGCTTGGGCTATCCTCTGTTCACAACCCAACAGTTGGCTAACTTATGGTTTTCATTATCATATATTAAATGCAATTTAATGAAACCTGGCAATTGATAAATTATGCTTACTGTGTCCCTCAAGGACTGTTGTTTTTAGTCAACTTTTATAAAACCCTCCAATAATTGGTCCCTTCAATTGTTCTGATCTATAAGACTGGATTGAGCAAATAAGAAAACTGTCCTTGGTTAATCTGTATCAAATGCTTCTTAGGTCTCTACAACACGGAGAGTTTAAGTGGGAAAACAAACAAACAATCAAAATATATACATTTTAGCCTCAATTATTAATAAAAAAATTCTATAGCTTAACTTCGCAATAAATCTCAGAAAAGTCCAAGTGCACTGAATAAAAAAAAGTACAAGAATCCAGACATCTATTACTCTGTAGGTACTGGTATTAAAACTGTAGGGAAATAAATGTAAAGTAAAATAAAAAAATCTCTGAAGATTTAGGGTACTCACTGTATAGTACCAGCCTTCATTACATATTTAAAATTTTTATTTGATTTAAGAGAGTTCTGAAAAGTCTTTGAAATCTTAAGGTGGCCATTTGAATGAGAAGGAAAATCTTGGGTGTCAAAAGAAAGATCATATTTGTAATCTCTGGTAAATACTCCTGTCCCAAACCTGTAGCCTATCTCTATGAAAATTATGAACATTAAAAAAAAAAAAAAAAAAAAAACTAAACCAAACAAAAAATCTCCATGGGTAATAGGCAATTCTTTAAAGTTCTAAATTCCAGCATTTCATTCAGAAATTTACCTTTGTTTTCTTTAATTGAATAACAGCTTCAAGAAAAGTTAGCTCTTCAAATGTTCTCAGAACTGGTTCAAGTTCTATTAAACATTCTAAATAAGGGAAAAAATTGAGTTCAGATTGCTTCTAAGCATTAAATTGAAAAATATAAAAAGCTAACATTTAACTGATAAGGCATCAAGTCAATTTTCCAAGCTGATCACATTCCAACTGTGTTATGAACCTTTATTACTGGCATAAGGCCAGACATATAGATCAATGGGACAGAATTGAGAGTCTAAAAAGAAACCCTTACAATTATGGTCAACTGATTTTGACAAAAGTGTCAAGGCAATAGAGGAGAGTATGGTCTTTAAAAAAAAATGCTTAGGACAATTGGATAGCTACATGCAAACAGATGAATTTAGACCCTTCACACCATACATTAAAATTAACTCAAAATGGATAATAGAGCTAAAACCATAAAAATTTTAGAAGTAAACATAGGAGAAAATCTTTGTGACCTTGGATTAGGCAAAGAATTCTTAAATGTGACATCAAAAAATTTAAAAGCTTTCGCTTCAAAGACACTATTAAGAAAAATGAAAAGACAAGCCACAAACTAGGAGAATATATTTGTAAATCATATATCTGCTAAGAGAGTGTCTAGAATATATAAAGAACTCTGACAACTCAATAATAACACAAATAACATAATTAAAAAATGGGTAAAAGATTGGGATGGACATTTCACCAAAGAAGATACACAACTGGCTAATATGCAAATGAAAAGGTACGCAACAGCATTAGTTATTAAAGAAATGCAAATTGAAACTGTGGGATTCCACTTTATACCCAGTAAAATGACTATAATACAAGAGACAGATGATAAGTGCTGATAAGGATATGGAGAAACTGAAACCCTTATGCATTGCTGATGTGAATATAAAATGATGAAGCCACTCTGCAAAACAGTTTGGGAGTTTTTTTAAAAAAATTAAATATAAATTTACTATACAACCTAGCAATTCCACTCATAAGTATTTACTTAAGAGAAATAAAAACATATGTTCGTACAAACACTCGTATGTGAATATCCATGGCAGCATTATTTATGCTAGCCATAAATGAGAAGCAATCCAAATTTTCATAATTGGTGAATGGATTAAGACAATGTACTTTCTACATAATGGAATAAAATTCAGCAATAAAAAAGAAAAAACTACTAATCCTTGTTACAACATGGATGAACCTCAAAAACATTATGCTAAAAGAAAGAAGCCAGATGCAAAGGACCGCATATTGTTATGATTCTGTTTATTTAGAATATCCTGAAAAGGCAACTCTAAAGACAGAAAATAGATTACTGGTTGCCTGGAACTGGGGGGTGAGAAGAAATAGTGCCAGCAACTGGACATGACAGATCTTTTGGGGGTGATGGAAATGTTCTAAAATTGGATGTGGTGATGGTTGCACAACTCTGTAAAATTACAAAAAAAAGTATCCAATTGTACACTGAAAATAGATTAATTTTATGGTATATAAATTATACATCAATAAAGTTGTTAGGAAAAAAAGAACCTTTATTTCACCATTATTCTCTCTATTGTTGTGCTACTTTGCCATTTAATAAGTACATTACTTTAATAGCTGAACTTATTTTTAGAATTTTACTAGTCATTAATTTATTTCACAAATGTTTATTGAGCCTCTTCTTTACCTTAACTTAATTAACCTATATTTATGAAACAAAAAGCAAAGGAAAGAAAAATATTGCTTTTAGTTTAAAAGCTCATCTCAGCATTTGCAGGTGCTATAGTTTCTTTTTGTTTTGAACATTTCATTCTTTTCAATAGAATTATTCAAAAGGAAGCACCTTATGCTGTTACTTTGATATCTAGGGGTCTCCTTGCTGCATTTAAAAGATTACTTCAGATATATCAGATAGAATTACATGGTTTCCCATTTAGTGTTACTGATAGTCTTCCTTCAATACACTTAAATGTTTCCCTCTTATTGATCTTACTTGGCCCTTACTTTCACTTTCACATTCTCAGCGCCTGCTTTCTAACCATTCCTATATTCAATAAAACTGAGAGGCTGTTTAGACAGTAGTGTGTTTATAAATGAATGACAATGCTCTACCACTGAAAATGGGCAGCTGTCTTCTTAGGGAAAAAAATTGTTCCTCAATTAAAAACAAGCAAAACACCCTGCCGACCACCACCAAGCAATCTCTCAAAGGCTATCAATGGAAAATGTCCAAGCTAGCCAACAGTGCCTTTTAAGAACTGTCATAAAACTAAACATATATACTGCAGCAGCAGTAATTCTGATAAAATACTATTAGAATTCCCTTTCTTATAAGTACAGAAACAGGTAAGTTAAGTCACTTGCCCAAATTTGAAACCAGGTCACAGGACTCCAGTGTGCATGTGGATTCATTCAATCAGACCTCACCACTTGGATATCAATAGGCACCTCATATTTATTTTTTCAAAAATGAAGCTCCTGATTCCACTCTTCCTCAAACATGTTTCTCTTTGTTTTCCCTAGCTCAGTAAATGGTATCAACATCTGCTCAGCTGCCCAAGCTCCAGACTTGTTATCCTGTTTCCTCCCTCTTCCTTATGCCCATGTTTCTACATCCTACCTCTGAAATATATCTTAACACTGCCTACTTTTTTCTATCTCCAGAACTACCATGAAGAGTCTCCTAGTTAGTCTTTTTCCCTCCACTCTTGCCTCCTCCCCTCAATTTTCCATAAAGCACTGCAAGTGATCCTCTTAAACCTATTAAAACACCTTAATGTTTTGTCACAGCAAAACATGGTAATGGCTTTCCATTGCACTTGGAATAAAATCTAAACTTCCTATGATGATGATCAAAAGCCTATTTCTTATCTCTCCGATCTCTTCTCATATTATTCCTTTCCTTGCTCACTCTATACTAGTCATTTAGGCCTTCTCTTTGTTCTTTAAACAATATAAAATTCTTCCTAGCCTCAGGGCCTATGCAAGTGCTGTTTTCTCTGCCTGAAACACTCTTCCTCCAGCTTTTTTATGGCCGGCTCCTCTTCCAAACTTCAATTCTTTGCTCCTAAGAATAAGGCCTTTTTTCACTTATTATCAATAAACTACTCTATTGCCTTGCTTATGTCCTTATAGCACTTCCACAGTCTGTATCTTGTTTTCTGTCTGCCTTCCCTACTAGAATGTGAGCTCCAGGAAGTCAGTGTCTTAGATGGTCTTGTTCACTCTTCTGTTCCCAGTGCTCTGCCCAGTGATAGGTGTGCAATAAAAATTTGTCATGAATGGAATTATGGCTCTTATCAGAGGATTTTTCAAGTCTTTTAGGAATCCTCAATCCTGCTCTAGAAGTACTTACACATTTATAAATGTGAAGAATAATGACAGTGAAAAAAGTGAAAGAAAAACTTGGGGCTAGTCACTTAACATGTACAGTTCAAGAAATAACTTATTCACAGTATATTAACTATTTCTGTAATTCAAAAGGTCCAGATTAAAACAGTACACTCACTTAAGAAAGATGGTCTTTCATCTGGATTTTGTGCCCATCCACTTTCTATTAGAGAGATCATAAGTGCTCGATGAGGTATATCAAATGGCAAACTTTCTTCATTAGTGTCAGGTCGATGTCCCTGTGACACACTATACATAATCTGTAAAGGATTGGTGACGTCTGTCAAAACAGATATTTTAAATTCATTAGAAATATAGTGTGATCCAGTATATTAAAAGAATTCCAAACCAACCAAGTGAATATGAGTAATACTTAAAATTTTAGTAATAATTCATTAACTCTCACTTCCCATAAGAGGAATATATATCCCAGCTTATGACTTGACTGCTTCCTATGGGAAGAGTTTATATCTTCACCTTATTAATTTTGGGCTTGGACATGTGATTTGCTTTGGCCAATGGAATGTGAGTAGAGCAGAGTGAAGCAGAACTGAGTAGAACCTAGAAAAGCCAAGAAGGGCCACAGCAACTAATATCGAATGTGAGTGAGAAATAAATGTTTATTTGGTAAGCTGCTGAGATTTTGGGGTTGTTTGTTACACGACAGCAGGTCTCTACAATCCTAAAATAAGGAAAAATACAATATTCTCAAGGGATTAAAAAGAGTTTTTTGTTTTTGTTTTTTTTTCCGCCAATGTTTACTGTCTTTAAAATAGTACCAGTTAAATTTTCATACGAATGAGTTTTATGGCTGGACCATATCTTGGAAATAGATAAAACAAAACTCATTTTGCAGATGAAAAAAACAGGACTGAAGAGATTTAGTGGCTTGATCATAGAGCTAATTACTGTCAGAACAAGAATTAGAATTCAGGTTTTTCTGATCCTTAATACAGTGCATTTTCTAATATACTGTGGATTCTCAAATGATAAACTGATATCTTAATGGTACATTTTCCACAAGATTAATGATAGGCAGATTTATTTATTTATTTATTTTTAAAGGTTTTATTTATTTATTCATTTATCCCCCCCTTGCTGCTTGTGCTCACTGGGTCAGCTAACCACGCCCTGAGGGTGGGCTTGCCTTCACCAGGAGGCCCCAGGAACGAACCTGGGGCCTCCCATATGGTAAACGGGAGCCCTACTGATTGAGCCATTAACTTTAGATGGTTGAAGTGTGGCCAATTAACATGATGTTATCTAGGATAATGAAGTTAAAGAATACTTACCTTCAAAAGGCTGTTTTCTAGATAAGACTTCCCAAGTGATAACTGCATAGCTGTATGAGATAAAAACATTTGTATTCTATATTATAAACTAACTTATCATAATAAACTAAAATAGCACTATTTTTCAAAGCTGACTGTAGAGATGTTACTTTTGAAATTGATAAGGTAATGAAATACTGTATAAAGAACTGTCATATCTAACTAAGATGATGAATATTCATATATGATTTCCTTTTGAAAGGGAATTAATCCTTATGTGATAAATCAAAGAATTACTGTAATAAGAGCTTGAAGTTATATGCAAGGATAACTTGTTGGGGATGAGTTAAAAGTCATTCTTGAACACCTAGATAAGCTATGCCCTCCAATTCCACGATTCTATTTTTTTTTTTTTTTAAAGGTTTTATTTATTTATTCATTTATCCCCCCCTTGCTGCCTGTGCTCGCTGGGTCAGCTAACCACACCGTGTGGGCGGGCTTGCCTTCACCAGTAGGCCCCCGGGAACCGAACCCGGGGCCTCCCACATGGTAAACGGGAGCCCTACTGATTGAGCCACAGCCGCTTCCCGACGATTCTATTTTTTAGACAAAATAAGAAGCAATAAAAAGACTGTCTCTTTTTTTCATGGTCAAAGTACTGTCTTCTGTGGTAGTAAAAATATTCTGCCTATAATTTAAATTTAGTTGCAGTTCTAGTTAACCTACATAGAATTTATTTTTGGGATAAATGATTAAATAGGACACAGAGATTTTGCTGCACCCCCCAAATTAACTGCATTCAAAATGGGACACATGGAACCAATTAGGTGCCAACACCTTGTTTTGGAGGGAGAGTGAGGATTACAAAGGAAATTCCCACCCAAATCAATGAAATAATAGTTCCTCATTTTCCCTGACAGGGATACACAACCTAATTAAATATATAATTTTCTGGTAGAAATATCTCATTCATTCCAAAGCATCTTCATTTTTACCAAATTTTCTGGTAGAGATATCTCATTCATTCCAAAGCATCCTCATTTTTATCAAGTTAATTATGTAGTAAAGACAGCGAAAAGCTATTTTAAAGGTCCATAAAATGCGTCCAGAGTAAATGTAGTTATGTACGATTTCAGATTCCCTATCACATTTAAAGAGACAAATGAAAATTATACATGAAGTAAATGACCCCATTCCCTAATCCTATGCATTACAAATTACCATCTTCCTTTTCCCAGGTATCAAGAAAAATGTTTTATAATGCATTATGACAGTATAAGTGGTCTGCATCTGAAATGTGAAAACATGAGCTTAAAGATAGTGAAGTGTCGTAGAAAAGATTCACACATATAAAATATGTATAAGAATTTGTTTATTTCTCTAAAGATTTGTAGATATCAGAGACTGAAAGGGTGAATAGGATGAGAAATGGAAAGCTAAAATAGTAGGATTCACTTCCCCCTCCCAGCAAAGTCACATATGAGAAAAAAAAAAACCCTCTAGTATTATAAATTGACAGAACAATAAGATATGCTCTAACATTTTTCAAGGATGTAAAAGTTGCTTAAAGTGAAGCATCTATCATAAAAAAATATTAACCACTGCAGCCTCTAATTTATTTTTACCATGCTTCTCTTAGAAGAATAAAAATTACACTTTAAAATATTGTTTTAAAATTCTGGTTGATTAAGCTTGGTTTTCAGATAAGTTTAACTTTGAGTGAAAGCAACTTACTGTACCTATATATATCATGCTTGACACTGGCCCTTGATTTTTGTCCAGGTTCGTAGTTTTCAGGTGGCATATAAATAATTGTCCCTCCTTCTGGTGCAGATTTGCTACTTCGTGACTGTGATAGGGACATCATGCGCCATTTTGATAAACCAAAATCTGCAATCTATAAGGGAAAAGAATGAAAAATTTTCCTCTTTTAAAAAAATCTAAGAACTGTCTGACTTTGTATACATTCACTATATTTAGATATCATACCAGAGGAAATATTATATATTAATATTTTATTTCTATACATCCTATCCATAGCACTAAGCCCAATAACCCTAGAAGCATTAATACTGACTTGAAGTTTAGTGTAATATTACAGATTTTTAAAGGGAGGCTAAGTTTTGAAGAATTAAAGAGAAGTAGTTTTTGCCTTATATTCTGAATGAGCATATACAGAACATTTTACTTTTTTTGACAAGTAGTTTTATAGTGTTTACTTTTTAAATTCACCTATACCTCACAGACTGCTAAATCTACTCACATTTCATGTGAGTATCACTGGGCATTGTATACAATTCAGGTGTATATGTTCTTATTTATAATGCCCTAAAAATAGATCCTTAAATTCCTTAAGCAGAATTCCAATATAGTTCATTACAATATGATTTATGCCTAACACTAACAGAATCTTATGTGTTGGCAACGAGATATTTAGCATACAGAGCATATGTATGTTAATGAATGCCTAAGGAATTATCAGAGATAAACATTCTGCACTTTTCATGTATCTCTTAGTTTTACTTCAGTTGTAAATCTTGTGCAGATATAATGCAGTATTTTATAACTATCTAAATAGCTAAAAGATTCCTTATCTTTTAAAAATGGAAGATAATGTAAGGACAGAAACATTATTTAATGGGCAAAGGGGTAAGCTTTAAAGAGACTTAATTTAAATTACTTGGCCCTTAACACTGCATTATTTAGAAACCAATGGAGTGGAATGCGCTCCATTTCAGTGCACTGCTTCTGGTTCAATTATTTAACTATTACATTTGTACTAATTTTAATAAAGGAAATAAATATGTTTAGTGTTTATATTAAGGTAAAAGAAATGATGGCCTCCCACTCCAAAAAAGGAAGGGTAGAGGACAGGACTCTTTCATACATCATTATAATAAAAAGGGGTATGTCTAAGAAAAAAAAATTAAAAGCACTGAGGGAAAACAAAGGTCAATACATTAAGATCCAAGCTGGAATGATTTTGAAATGCAATATATTACAGTGGTTAAGAATATGGGCTTTGGATTTATTAGGGTTTATATTACAATTCTACCTTTTAAATAGCTGCGTGATCGTGAGCAAGTTGTTTAATTTCTCTGTGTCTCAATTACCCTTCTGTAAAGTGGGGATAATGATAGTATCTACATCACAGATCACACTGAAGGAACTAAATGAGTTATTCTAAGTAAGGCACTCAGAAAAATATTCGGCACATAATAAGTGATCCATAAATGTCAGTTACTAGTATTAATTGTATTCAGGAATTAAGGTTGCTCTTATTCATACAGTAGCAACAAGAGCAGTGCAAGTTTCATGTCTTTACATCATTTTTGGGTGATAGTAAGACTCTGAAGATGGCATATCCCCCTTACTTCTACTTGCCACTGCAAACTGTTCTTCCAACCTATCTTCTAAAAGCAACAACAGTATTCCAGTGGCACATTTCCCAGGAAAATAAGCATTAGTATAGGTGCTGCAGTAAAATATGTTTAAAAAATTGGGTATGGTCTCACCTTTATCACCTAAGATCCTCATCTTTTGTTTTCAAACCTGCCCTAGAAACAATCCTAATCAGGATTCCCTCAACTGGTTGGTTTAGTTTGGATTTTACAATGAGCCATCCCTCTCAAGAATGTTCTCTATTTCAAACTGTATCCTGTAAGACATTATTCATTAAGTCTGGATATTTAACAGAAGAAAGGAAGAAAGGGTTTGGGAGTGAAGAATGGGATGGGAGGAATAGGAGTATGATTTATTCTGGGTCTTGATAAAATTATTATTCCGCAATGAAGACAGAGAATAGGAACTTTCCCATTCTACATGTGAACTTAACATGTATTTCTAAGGCAAAGGTTTTGTTTTAAATTAAAAAGATGATAAAAACAATTAAAGAAAAGGAAAACACACTACTCATAAGAATCATACATAATCCCATCACCCTAATGAAAATGCAATTTTCATTTACATACATTATCCATGTCTATATAACTATTTTAAAAGTTATTGCCACTCAGAAGTTGTGAAAAGTCACCTCTAAGCATTCTGGTTTCCCCACAAGACTGATGGAATTGCCGAGAATAGCAGATACGGGGTACGTGCTTTCATGTATTTTCCTTTCAAAGAAGTCTATCACTGGTTCATCTGTATCTAAGGTGCACTAACAGACACTTGATCCACAAAAAAATAACCAATTTGAATGAATTCTTAAAGTAGAATAATGTTGCCTCAGGGCTCAGTCCATGGGCAGTTTCTTTTCTCGGTCTATACTCACTCCCTTGGAGATCTCAAGTACTCTCCTGGCCTGAGTACCATCTTTATGATGACAACATCCAAATTTATATATCCAGTCCATATCTCTCCTCTGTATTCTGAGTCCTTTATCTAACTGCCTATTTGATATCTCTACCTAGATATCTAATATACCATTTCAAACTTAATATTTCAAAATTTGAATCCCTGATATTCCCTTTCAAATCTGCATTATCCACAGCTTTCTTCATCTTAATTATAATTCCATCTTTCAGAATTCTCAGCCCCAAAAGGTTGGAGTCATCCTCTTTCTTACATCCAAATCCAATCTTCCAAGAAACCCTGTTGATTCTAACTTCAAAACATCTGGACTCTGATCATTTCTCACCACCTCCGCTGCTATCTCTATCTAAGCCACCACCATTTCTCACCAGGAGATTACTCCTGCAGACTCCTATCTAGCTCTATCTCTATTCTTGCTCCCTAAAGGCAATTCTCAACAGCAGCCAGAGTGATTCTTTAAAAATCTGAATCAGATCATATTCTTCTCTTTTCCCATCAAAATCAATTTCTTTTCAATGGCATTACATATTCTTCTCTGACCTTAACTTCTATTACTCCTTTCCTCACTCACTCTGTTCCAGCACTTTTGCTGTTTCTTGGGTTTTTATGTTGGATATTCTCTGTGCTAGGAAAACTCTTCTTATAGGCATCTGTATACCTAAATTCCTGGCCTCCAAGTTTTTGTTCAAATATCACCTTTCCAATGGTGCCTATTCTGATTAACTTTTTAGGAGGTACTGGGAATTGAACCTAGGACATGGTACATGCAAAGCAGGTGCTTAACCACTGCATTACACCCACTCTCCTGATTACCTTTTGAACATTACATCCTTTCCCCAACAAGACTTATTGAGCCCCCTCATTATCCTGCTCTAGTTTTTGTTTCATTGCCGTTATTTACTTCTAACACACTGTATGTGTTTATTTGTTATTTTTCTGTTGTTTATTGTCTGTACAAGATACCACAAGGGCAGGGATCTTAGCTTGTTTTGTTCACTGATTTCCAAATGCCTGGGACAATGCCTAGTACACAGTAGATGCTCCACAAATTTTAATGAATAAAGGAATGACCATCTTCATTTCCTTTAAAAAAACATTTTTTTTTCCATTTCCTTTTTTGAAAATATTACTAAGGTCAAAGAGTAAGACTAAAACAGTTCATATATTATAAAACATTTAATGTATTTTAATAACAACACACATGATTATGAAGTTATCAGGCCTAAATATTCAGAGAAGATCTGGAATTCATTCATTTGTTCATTCAACAGATTTATTCCTGCTTCTCTATGGCCATATGCTAAGGATGCAGCAGTTAATGAAAGACTAAATTACTGTCTTCATGGAGATTATATTTTAATTGGGAGACATGGTCAATAAACACATTAATAAATACATGTTATGTCCAATGGTAAAAAATACTATGGAGAAGCATAAATCAAGGTCTGAGGACAAAGAAGAATGGGGGGTGGTGGTCAGGAAAAGTTACTCTAAGAGGCTGAAGAAGGTGAGGGAGCATACCATAAAGATATCTGGGGAAGCATTCAAGCAAGGACTTCCAAGGTATTCTTATGCACAAATGGAGAAATGCAGGCTCTATGATAGCACTTTCAGGAGTATTCCAAACATACTGGATGACTATTTCCCAAAAGCGATGATTAACAAAAAGACTGATACTGACCGGGAGGGAGGTCTTAGTGAATGTTCTGCACTTCTGATCTCAGTTCTGCACTGGTTAATATTTAATCATGACTTGAAGATACAAAAAAACTAGCTAATTAAAATTGAGGATGACACAAAACAGTGAAAGTAAAAACCCTTGGACCACTGAAATAACATTTCAAAAGGTCTTGAGAGACTGAAGTGATCACTTAAATCTAGCAAGATATCAGATGATGACCAGAAAATATTCTGTAAAGTACATGATAAGAAAATGGTGCTTAAGCAACAAAGCATCAAAAAAAAAAAAAAAAAAAAAAAAAAAAAAAAAAAAAAAAAAAAAAAAGAACTTCTCAGGACATACTGAATAGTTTGATATGATTCCTCCCAAAGAGCTGATGAATTATTAAAGGGCCATTAAATAACATATTCAGGGACTATCATTCATCAGACTACACCAAGAGAATTTTTGCTCAGTTAAGCAAACAGAGGCATCTAAATAGCACCGGGATTAGAATCATTTAATAAAGAAATTGGTTGAAGAAACTAAGGATGTTTATCAGGGCAAATCCCAGGTGTATGTGAGGGAGGGGCAGGGTCACAGCTATATTCAAATGTTGGAAGTGCTATAAAATAAGTGAGATTAGACATAGATATTCACAAAGAGTTGAACTAGGACCAGTGGGTGGAAGCAACAGGGAACAAATTTTGATTGATCAAATAAGAAAATGTCACAGCTACTCAAAGATTGATGTTAAGACTTCCCTGTCACTGGATAACTGCCTTGGGAGGTGAGGGATTGTTGCAGTGAGGATTCAGTGGCTTAGATGACTGTTAAGGTACTTCTAACTGTATGGTTATATAACTGATGTATTAGAGTCAGTCCTTTTTTTAGCAATAGTGAGGCAGCAGTCTGATGCCTTCCCCCACTCCCATCTTATTCTAGGGAGAGGAAATGTCTTCATCAACTTTTTCTCACTTGTTTTAATATTAATGTTTCTAATGTTTTAATTTCCCTGTATTAATTCTTTGAACATTTTTGAAGTTTATAATAATCTGTTTATGTATATTATTCCAGGAAGTATAGCAAAAATATATATTTATATAAATAAGGTACATTACATATAGTATTAGCTAATCAGAAATTACTTTTTGTTTGTGGTCATCAATTCAATAGAGAATAACTGTGAAATCATTTTTACATCTGGTGCTACATTTAGGCACCCAAGTCTCACATCTTATATGAAAATTCAACTCAAAATTGATCATAGACTTAAATGTAACATGTAAAATTATAAAACTTTAGAATATAACATAGAAGATAATCTTTGGGACCCAGAGATTGAAGAAGGATTCTTTGACAGAACACCAAAAGCATGATCCATGAAAGAAAATATTGATAAATTGGGCTTCACTGAAATTAAAAACTTTTGCTCTGTAATAGACTCTATTAAAAAAGGACAAAAAGGCAATCTATACACTGGGGGAAAATATTTATAAACTACGTATCTGATGCAGGACTCACATCTAGAATATATAAGGAAGTCTCAAAACTCAACTCTAAAAAACCAAATAATCCAATTAGAAAATGGACTTAAGCTGTGATTTCACTTAAAAAAATACACGAATGACAAACATATGAAAAGATGTCTAACATCATTAACCATGAGGGTAATGCAAATAAAACCATGATAATATATCAATATATACTTATTAACATAGCTAAAATGAAAAACAGTGACAATACCAAATGCTGGTGAGCATGCAGAAAGGCTGGATCTCTCATAAATTGCAGGTGTTATAAAATGGTACAACTCTGGAAAATAGTTTGGCTATTTCAAAAAACTAAACTTAATCTTACCATATGACCTAGCAATTTAACTCCTTGACATTTATCCCAGAGGAATGAAGACCTATGTTCACACAAAAACCTCTACATGATTGTTCATAGCAGTTTGATTTGTAATAGCCAAAAACTGAAAACAACTAAAATGTCCCTCAATAGGTCCAACAAACTGTGGTACAACCACACCATGGAATACTACTCAGCAAACTACTGATACACACAACTTGGATGGATCTCAAGAGCATACAGAACAAAGCCAATCTCAAAATATCACCTACTACACGATTCCATTTATGTAACACTCTTAACATGACAAAATCATAGAGCTCGAAAACAGATTAATGGTTGCCAGGGGTTAGGGATGGTGGTGGGTGTCACCAAAAGGAGTAGCACATGGGAGATCTTTGTAGTGACAGAACAACTCTGTATCTTGATTGCTGTGGTGGTTACACAAATCTACACACATGGGAAAATAACATAGAACGATAAGCATGTATTGTACCAATGTCACATTACTGGTATTGAAATTGTACTATAATTATATAAGATATATCCTTTGGGGAAACTGGACGAAGGGTAAATAGGACGTCTGTACAATTTCTACACTTCCTGTGAATTCATAATAATTTCAAAATAAAAATTTAAAAAAGTATTCTTTAATTTAATTAAGAAACATAATGACTTTGTATTTTGTACCATAATTCTAACTCTTTAGTATAGGAATAACTAAGCCACTGTAGCAGGAAAAGGGGGTTCTGAAGACTAGAATGAAGGGATACAGAAAAGAGAGAGAGATTAAATTGGCTAGATTGAAGAAGTAACCAAAATTATTTTTAAAACTATTAAACACAAGGATTTGGATTAATTTTTTTAAAAAAGTAGCTACCTTAACATGAAATTCATTATCCAATAAGATGTTTTGAGTCTTCAAGTCATGATGAAGTAGAGGAGGATTCATATTGTGCAGGTAATTTACGCCCAGCGCAATTTCATGGAGAATGCGAAACCTCAATGGCCAAGCAACATCAGGATATTCAGTTTTCTTTATATTTATGAAAAGAAACAAAAATCAAAATTAGTGGCCAGATTTCATTACATTTTACACTAAGAAAATGAAATATTCCATGAGGAAAAAGAGTACAAACTGGGATGAAAACATACGCTTATTTTTATTATACAGTATTTTTATTACTTAACATTCCTGTATTATACTTTTCTCATGTTTTTACTGAAAATAATATTATTTTACAATACTTATATTTCCTTTTGATTTATACTGGTAATGCAGCAACATAGTATTGGGTCTTGCTTCTTCAACGGATACAGTTTTCAATTATTCTTGTATCTGCAAAATACCCAGACACATATACCTACACTCACACCCACCCTCTCTGTTCTATAGCTTATATCAAGTAACTTGTATATACATACACATTTTTTCTAGTACATACCAAACCACTCTTTCAAAATTTGTATTTCTATTAATATAAAACCATATTTTGATTTATTATAAAAATTATTGCATCATTCAAACTTATGACCACATTAAACTTATTCCCTAAGCATTATCTCAGACTTTTAATCATACAAGTAATTTATCTGCATTCCACCTTGAAAAATTAGACATTTAAAATGCTGTTTTGTTAAGGAGACACATTTTAAACTTAATGTTTTATATTTTCTGGTACTTCCAAGTAATATTCACCTGAGCTTCCTTAAAATAAATGTTTTCTGAACATAAAAAGTTAATGCAGCTTCTCAGAAGAATGAACATATTCAGAAAAATCTGACAATGTGGGAAGACTGACAATGAATAACTAGGCACCATGCCACTGGGTATGTTTTTCAAAATGCTATGAAAACATCTGCTTTTATTGAAAGCTCAAGACTGTTCTTGAGAACTCTTTTTTGCAAATGGGTCAACTTCTAGTTCTATGATGGCAGAGGAAGTGGTTCAGAATCCCTTAGATGGTTTACACTATAGTTTGATTTTTTTTCCAACAATTTTCTATGGGGTGTGTGTGGGGCTTCCCACCCTAAATAATACAATTATAGGAAATCAAAAGGAACATGAAACACTACTGTTGAACATTATTCCCCTGGCATACACAAAGCTCCATCCCCTTGAGAAACTGAATCTTTTAACCTGTTAAAAGGTAACCTTTTCTAAAAACTATGCAGTTTAAAGGAGTAACCAGTTGTCTCAGCTATACTACACTGTGTTACACAGAGGCTTTTGATCATAGAGAGAAGCATAGAGAGCTCATGCTGTACTCTAGGAGTCCTATTAGGAGTTAGCAATCCACCTGGAGGAGGCTCTACAATTTCCAGTGGACTCCAAAATGGTGTGCCAGAGCACCAGTGGGGTATGGGAAAGACATTAGAATTTTCACTGGTATTCATTTTTCAAAAAAGTAGAAATAGTGCTTTATTAATATACAGACTGACACTAGTTTTTACTCTGTCCTTGTTTCAGTTGGTCACATGTGATAAACAGAATGCAAGGTATCCTGAAACAAAAAGGCGGCTACTCCATGAGTGGCTGACAAAAGCACCCATTTTCCCTGATTCACTTGCATAGCACTGTGATGTATTATAATTTAGGAGTATCCACTAACTGGAGTTTACAGATTATATTACCCAATTTTAGTTGAGCCAACCATCACAAAATGGACCAAGTGGCTTAAAGGATTTCTTGAGAGAAAGAGGAGATCGGAAATAATAATAACAATGTAAGGTCAAGCAAACAGCAATACATTAATACACTTATCTTGTGGATAAGGAGCTCCAAATTGATTTATGGATGGGATAGACAATCAAAGCCAGAGTAACTAGTACCTTAAGAAAAAAGGTAAATGGCAATAATGGCTATTAGAAAAGCTAATGTATCTGGTACTCCACAGATGGATTTATTTGGCCTGTTAATTCAGAACTATCTGAACTGGTATTAGAAATATTTAATTTAATCCTAAATAGTCTTTAATATAAAATAAATCTGGCTTAACTAATAGTGGATTGTATAGTATACCAATTTTATTTTCTCTCTCTCTCCTACTCCTGTGTGTATATACCTGTGGATGTTGGAATTCAGTGTAAACCTTAGGAACCTAAGCAAAATAATCTAGGCTCCTTAAAACACAGGGCCTGACTCCACAATATTTTTAACAACACAAAAGCCTTAAAGGTGAAACTTTATACCGCAATTGTTTTTCATTATTCTTGTTTCAATTCATCTATATATCCCCACATAATCAGATCCAGTGTAAAACCAAAGTATTAAAGAGCTTGAATAACAGAAAAGGTAATTAAAGTCACTGAAAATGTAGAATACTTACCCTATGTAGGAGTTCATTTAATGATCCATTTGGCATGTATTCAGTAACTATTCCCAAAAATTCAGGCTCAATGCAAATTCCCAAAATTGGAAGAATGTAACTAAATCTAGCTTTGTGTAAAATTTCAGCTTCTCTCAAGACATCATTTTTTTCACTAAGACAAGAAAATCATAATTATTTTAATTAGTGAAAATTACACAATTATCAGGCTTATAAGGTTATAAGCCTTTTTTTATTAATCACCCATGTGACCTCATATAAATTATGTAAATTCTCCATTTCTTAGTTTCATCATATTTAAAATTGGACTAATACCTACCCCCTATATTAATAAAGGCTATCTTTGGGAAATGGTGTATAGTTTAATATAGATCAGGATATATAATAGAGTATGCAAAAGAACCTGAAGGCAAATATGGTAGGTGAGGCTGTATCTTAGAGCCTTAAAATCAAGCTAGGGTGTTTACAGTTTGTTAGTTACTGAGTTGTCACTGAAAGTGTTTGAGCAGGGGAGTGACATCAGTAGAACAAACTTTTAGGATACTTAACTTTGCAGCAGGATATAGCATCAGCAGAAAGAGGTAGAATTTGAAAGTAAGATGTTATGAGATTTTAATACTGGTAAAGATGTGAAGCAATGAAAGCCTAAAATTATAAAGATAGCAGTGGAAACACTAACTGAATAGAATGCCCAAGTCATGGTAATGGAAGGGAAATAGGGATGTCATCAGTTTTTACCCTGAATGACTGGATGGTGGTGGAAGCAGTAACAGAAACAGAATGTTTCAAGGAAAAGCCTATTAGGTAAGTGGTGATGATTAGTTGGCTCTTAAACCACCCAACCTCTGGATTAGTGAAGAGCTGTTGAAATAAGAATAGCAACAGACATTCCAGAACAGGCAACAAAGCCTGCTTTTAAAAAACAACCAAATGCAAAATGAAACAAAACAAAAAAAATCTGAGTCATTTAGTTTTTGAATAGATTTGTGTATATATAGGGACGTGTGTGTTTCAAAAATGAAGATTTATTTATAACAGAGCTTACAGAGAAAAGCTTATCTTCTTTTTTCTGTCCTTCAGCCACTGAATACCCTAACTGAGGCAACCAATTATGTCAGTTTGTGAGACCTGTTTTAATGAAACCTATATTCCCTAAATTGAAACAGTTCTTTACTTGTATCATGAGATGTGAGCAAACAAGCCTTTTTTTTTGTGTGTAACCCCTTTCCGGGAAGATACACAGGATGAACTAGAGGATTACTGGATACTGAGAAAGACCCATACATTGGGCATGCTGCTGAAGTCTCGGTAAGACTTAACAATTTTTCCTCCTCTCATTGAGAGCATGATGTACTCTAACATCTTCTATGACTCTGTTATGTGTCAGACACTTGTACTGGGTTTAAAGCAACCCTTTAAAATTGGTTTTATTATACCCCTTTATATATGAGGGTACTGAGGCCAAGATAAATTAATAATTCTCAAATGGCTATGCAAATTTTAAGTGGCAGGGTTAGAATCAGATTTGAATTTCGATCATGGGACTCCAAAGCCTGTGCTCTTTATATGTTTCTACTGTTTCCTCCCTCCCCCCACTCCTGCCATGCTACTGCTTGATTACAGAAGAACGTTCTTGAAGTCAGATTTCAGGAAGACTGAGAAAACAGAGAAAGCCAAGAGATATAAAAAATAGGTTTAACCTACTTTTGATGTTAGAAATGGTTAAAAATTTAAAATACAGTTTCTACAGACTTATCACCAAAATTAATCAACTCATATTTCAGTCAAAATAGAATTGTGTTGTTTACAGGGTATTTGAACAACCAATCAGACTCATCTACTCATAGAGGGTGGGGAGATTGTTGGGGAAGGTCTTCTCACTTATGAAGAATGACTCCCCAGTCACTAAAGTAAGAACATGTAACATGAACATAAATCTTTTTATTTTGTGCTGATCTCAAAGAACAATAGAAACATTATCCATGCCAGAGCCCAAGTACAAGCATTTATTAGTCCCACTTTTTAAGACAGGAAATGGACACCTTGTGAGTCAACTGGGTAGCTCAGTCCTAAATTCAGATTACATAAACACTGCCAATGTTAAGATCTTAGGTAACAAATTGGAGAAAAGAAGGTGTGGTAATGCCAGAGTGGGCTAAAAGTATATTACACTTGCCTTTATAGATACTTTGAATTAATTTCCTACCCAATTTAGTGAAGACTTTCTAACTATGAGAATTGTATAATGAGTATGAAAGGAGAACAGTCCTCCTTCTCTCTTCACTCTTTTGCCTCCAAATGGCACAAAGCTTAGATAAATTAAAATCTTGAGAAACAGTATTCAAAAAGGGAGAAGGACCAACGTGTTTAAAATATCTAATGGGCCCATGAGTGCTAAATTTCCATATAGCACTTGTATAACTGGTTCTAAAATATATCTGACCAACTACTACCCTTCAAAGTTGACTACATGCACACACTTGCCCAGCATTTGCTCCACAGAATTCAAGGCCCAGGGTAGACACCACAACCTGTATATCACTGGACCGGGATTATTTGCATACAAAAAGTGGCAACAATCTCCAGACATATCCCAAATCTACTATGAGATCTAGCCCACCCAAGCCTGATAGTGAGAGACAATAGAGAAAAGTCACAGGCAGATCAAAGTCCAGGAACACAGGCAGGAGTGGGAGCTGAGGAATGTATCTGATATTGGATACTAACCACTTCTATCCAATCAGGCATCTGGTATGAGGTATTTTTTTTTTTTTTTTTTTTTTTTTTGCGACATAAATGGCATTTTATTTGAATAGAATAAAATAGAACAGAATAGAGAACAATATGCATGATACATAGATTTAAACATTGTTTCATGAATTTTTGCTTCAGTTTTAAATATAATTATATATATATTGGGTTTTGACATTATATATATATTTTAAGGAGGTACCTGGGATTGAACCCAGGATCTTGTACATGGGAAACAGGTGCTCAACCACTGAGCTACATCTGATCCCCTAAAATATATTTCTTACAGTAGCTCAAGGTCAGAAGTCAAAAATATTTGAAAAGCTTTACCACAGTTTAGGTATGAGGTATTCTGACATTAGATACAGGGCAGAAGAGACTATTGCTCTCATGAATGTTAACTCAAAGAGAAGTGGATACAGGGCCAAGTTAAATCCCTATTGGAAGGACAGAATACAAACCTGGTGACCCGACCCACTGACTAATACATCCAGTCACAGATTTACAGTATGATCGTAGTTTCTCTGAAAAGCCTTCCGTTGAAACCAATACTTTGCATTAAAATTTTTTCTGGGATGGCAGAGACATTGTCTTTGGCCACTTAACAGTCTTCTGCTTCAGTTTATTGTTAGTGCAAAATAATATTTCCTCTGGCTACAGTCTTCCACGTGAGAGTGAGAGAAGAAATGAAACTGTTCAGTTTGATATTTAAACTTTCACAACCACAAACAAAACAAAAACAACAAAAAGCCCAGACCTCTGAACACTCCAGACTCTAAAGCAGTGCTGTCCAATAGAAATATAATGCGAGCCACATGTAATTTAAAATGTTCCAGCGGCAGCACCATAAAAAGCAAAACGAAGCAGGTGAAATGAATTTTGATAATACCTTTTATTTAACCAAATATATAAAAATTATCATTCAACATGTAACCCATATAAAATACTAATGAGATATTTTAAATTCCTTTTTTCCTAGTAAGTCTTCAAACTCCGGTGTGTATTCTACACTTAGAACACACTTCAATTAGGGCCGCAGCATTTCAAGTCCTCAAAACTTGCCTGTAGCTAAAACCTACCTCTTGGAAGACAGTGCAGCTCAAGAGCTCACTTAAAAACAACAACAAAGCAAACAAAACACACACACACACACACTCTAAAAACACACATCAATTTCAATAAATAGGGCATTTAGAGTTGGGCTCTGACTGCTGGATTTTGGTAAATGAGAGAGGAATCATCTTAAAGACTTTAAATGGTTAAAATAGCAAATTTTACGTGAAATATACATATACATATATAACTACAATAAAAATAAACTTTAAAAAGAGGAGGAAGGGAGGGCAGAGGAGAAAGGGAAGTGACTACACGACATGAGCAGAGGAGTCCAATTTGCTGCGTCCCCAGAGAAGCGAGTTCCCGCCACCACGCCAGCCCCAAACCTTGAAGAACCCCCTAGAGTTGACGCGGGGCTAGCAGACGCCCAGGGGTCACTGCCGTTTGAGCTCAGAGTCCGCTCGTCCCGGCCAGGCGTCTTGCGGAGAAGGGGTGCAGCGGCCTTCGGGGGTTCCCGGGAACCGCGGTGGCGCCTTACCTGTCAAGCAGCGGTGTGTGGATGTGCAGGTGCTTCACGGCCACCTGAACGCGCCAGTCGGAGTGGCGGGCCGAGGACACGGTGCCCGACGCGCCGCGGCTCAGGTAGCGCAGGTCGGCGAGCTTCTGGTAGGGAACGGTGGGCAGGGCGCTGCAGATGGCCTCCCCGTTCATGGTCGCGGGCGGCGTGGGCGCTCGGGCAGGCCCGCCGCGGCTCGGCCCCGCGGTTCCTGCGGCTCTGCGGCCAGCGCTCGCTCCTTCCTGCTCGGGACACTAGGTCTCAAGGCCGCGCATCGTCCCGGCGGCCCGCGCCAGCCGCCGCCCGGCTCTGCGCCGCCGGCTGCTTTTGCAGAGCCGAGCGGACTCGTCTCTTCTGGAGACTGGGTCGGCTCGGCGGCGCCGCACCTTGCGGAGGGCAGGCTTCCTCTCCCCGACCGCTCCTCCCACGCGCGCCTCGCCACCCAGGCTCGGCCGCCGGGCTCCTCCCCCCAAAACTTCTTAGGCGACGTCAGCGGCGGAGAACGGGGCGGGGAGAGGGGCAGCCTTCCCGGGCAAAATCCCGCCGCGGCCGGAGGCCCGGGCGCTCCGGCTTCTCCACCCGCGTCGCGCGGCCCCCGGGATCTGTCAGACCCCCGCGAGTGGGGCTGGGCCAGAGTGGCGGGGAACGGGGAGGGGAACAGGGGCGCGCCCCAGCACCCCCATCCCCCACCCCTGCCCCGGGCTGGGAAAAGTTTTCCTTTTGGGGAAATCCCGCTCAGCGGCCGGCCAGCTAGTGTCCGATTGGTTAGCGGGCCCTCCCACCAGGCGGATTCTCTTCTGGGTCAGACCCGGGAGTTGGAAGTGGCGGTAGGATCTGGGGCGAGCCCGGCTCGCGACTCTGCGCCTGCGCTGGAAGCACTTTGGCACGCTGGGTGGGTTCCAAGGACTCCAGGCAAAATGAGCCCAGCGGGTCAGAAAGGGCAAAATCATCAGACGAGCAGGGGTTCAGTCTTCCCGCACTTCTAGCCACTTGAAGTGAGGGGTGGTAAATGATAAACCCTACCACAATGCAGTAAGCTCAGTTTAGCTCTAGTTACATGCTCTTCTGCTAGGAATCTGTTTTTCTTCTTCCTTATTGCCTTAATTATACATTGAGAGATTGAAAATTACCTTGAAAGGGTCCATCCCTCTGACTCCAGGTAAGATGGCAAAGATTTATTTGTTATAGATCTGGGAGAAATGCAAGCAGTCTTTAATGACAACCACAAAACAAAACAAAAAGACTGCAAACGTCTTTTCCTCTGTTCGCCCTTCTTAACAAACATCTTTCTACCTAGGTGGCTATTTTGTAGAGTATTAAATATTATATATCATAACAAGTCCATACCAAGTGTTTAGTTAATTTTAAGGAAACAATATTAAGCAATGCCTGACATGAATAGAGAATTTCTGCCTACAAAGAATCACTGCTTCTGTATTTTTTAAAACACATTTTTTGAGTTATAATTCACATATCATGCAATTCATCCATTTAGTGTAAAATTCATTGGTTTTATTAGATTCACAGATATTTGCAACCATCACTGCAGTCAATTTTAGAACATTTTCATCACCTCAAAAGAAAGCCACGCCCTGTAGCTAAGCAACGGCTAATAGCCTTTCTATCTATATAGATTTCCCCATTCTGTACTTTTATATGAAAGGAATCATATAATATGTGGGCTTTTGTGATTGGCTTCTTAGAATAGTGTTTTCAAGATTCATACAAGTTGTATTGTAACTTAGTACTTCATTCCTTTTTGTGGCCAAATAATATTCTATTGTAGGGATATACTAGATTTTGTTTATCCATTTGTCTGTCAGTGACCATTTGGGTTGTTTCCATCTTTTGACTATTATGAATAATGCTGCTCTAAACATTTGTGAACAAGGTTTTGTATGGACTTATATTTTCATTTCTGTTGGGTGTGTACTTAGGAATGGAATTGCTGGTCATATAATTCTATGTTTAATCATATTAAGAAATACCAGACTGCTTTCCAAAGTAGCTGCACCATTGTATATTCCCACCAGCAGTGTACGAGGGTTCCAATTTCTCCACATCCTTGCTAACACTTGTTATTATCTGACTTTTTGATTCTAGCCATCCTAGTGGATGTGTAATGGTGTCTTGTGGTTGTGGCTTGTATTACCCTGATGTTGAGCATCTTTTCATGTGATTATTGGCCATTTCTATATCTTCGTTGAAGAAAGGTCTACTGAGCTCCGTTGCCCATTTTAAAATTGGGTTGTCTTTTAATTATTCAATTGTAAAAGTTCTTTATATATTCTAGGTACCAAGTACCTTATCAGATATATGATTTGCCAATATTTTCTCCTATAATGTGGGTTGTCTTTTCACTTTCCTGGTGGTGTTCTTTGAAGCCCAAAATTTATTTTGACGAAGTCCAATTTAACTATTTTTTCTTTTGTTGTTTGTGGTTTTGGTGTCACATCTAAGAATTTTAGCCAAATCTAAGGTCATGAAGATTTACCTCAGTGTTTTCTTGTAAAAGTTTAATAAAGTTTTAGCTCTTCCATTTAGTTCTTGATCCATTTTGAGTAGATTTTTGTATATGGTATGAGGAAAGGGTCCAATTTCATTCTTTTGCATGTGACTATCCAGTCTGCCCAGCATTATTTGTTGAAAGGACTATTCTTTCCCCATTGAATGCTCTTGGCACCGTTATTGAAAAATCAGTTGACCATAGATGTATGGGTATATTTCTAGGCTCTCAATTATATTCCATTGATGTTGTAGCAGTTTGGCAGTTTGATATAGTTATGAATTCCAAAAATAGATATTGGATTATGCTTGTAAACTGGTCTGTTAATCTGGGCATGATTAAGTTATGATTAGGGCGTTGACTGGGCTACGTCAGTAGGGCATTGAGCCCCAAAACTTGGTGGGTGGGGTCTCAAAGATAAAAGACATGACAAAGAACAGTGTTGGAGCAGTTTTGAGTCAGAGTTGTGATGCGGAGTCTTGAGCTGGAGCCCCGGGAAGTAGCGTAGAGAGGAGCTTAGTCGTGAGGAAAGAGAGAAGGCCCTGGGAAGAGAAGCAAGCCATCTGCCTGATAGTCTATAGCTGGCCTTGTGGCACAAAGCAAGCCTGAGCCAGAGAAAGGCAAGCCCCGGGGAAAAGAGGAACCCAAGAAGCCTGAACGTTGGCAACTGTCATGCTCCAACACATGGCAACAGATTTTGGTGAAGGAAAAAAAATTATGCTTTATGGTCTGGTAACTGTAAACTTCTACCCCAAATAAATGCCCTTTATAAAGACCAACTGATTTCTGGTATTTTGCATCAGCACCCCTTTGGCTGACTAATACAGATATATATGCCTAACTTATGCTAGTACCACACTGTCTTGATTATAGTTTTGAAATTGGGAAGTGTGAGTCCTCCTACTTTGTTCTTCTTTTTCAAGATTGTTTTGGCTACTCTGGGTCCTTTGAAATTCCACCTGAATTTTAGAATTAGCTTTCCATTTTCTATAAAGAAATCAGTTGGGATTCTGGTAGGGATTGAATCTGTAGATCAATTTGGGGAGTATTGCCATCTTAGCAATGTTAACTTTTCTAAATTCATCAACATGTTATGATTTTCATTTATTTTTATCTTATTTAATTTCAGTCAGCAATGTTTTATAGTTTTTAGAGTATACATATTGCAATTTTTAAATTAAAATCAGTAAAAATAATTAAATTTATACTTATTCAGTTTTTAAGTATTTGGGAAATTATATTGTTAGGTGTTTGATAGAACTAATGAAATACATGGAAAAATTGGAGATAGAACGTGAAAATCTAAGTAAATGAAAAAATGAGACAATTTTTTTATTAATTCCATGAAAAATAAAAATTATATAAAAAGGAAGCAGCATTTCTTCAAACTGTTCTCTGGTGGTTAATGGGTGAAGAGTGTAGGATTTTCACTCTTTTGATTTACTAATACTTATTGAAAATTCCTAGAAGGACAGAAAAGTTGATCCAGATAGCAAATAAAGGTGATAAGGTGTTAAACATCATTAGTCATCAGGCAAATACAAATTAAAAATCACAATGTAACACCACTACCAACATACTAGAATAACAAATTAAAGAGACACAATATACCAAGTGTGGGCAAGATTATGGAGCAACTAGAATGCTCATATCCTGGTGGCAAGAGTGTCAATTGATACAATGTTCTGCATGGGAAAAACTAATATCTGGGATATATTTGGAATCTATTCCCCCAAAGAAACAGTATCTCAAAGACTATTTCATATATCTTTTGACGTAGAGTCTATTATGAAAGACAGAAAAGTATACACTGTTTTTGCAGTTAATGAGTACACTAATGTCTCTCATTTAGTCATTTTAATTGCATTCAATCTTAAAACTGAATATAATATTTTTAAATTGCTTGATAAAATGGCACTTTTAAAAAGCATCATTAAACTAGATTAAACAAAAATTCTTCACATATTAATTGGGAAAAAGTAAGCATTTTTCATATTAGAATCATTACTAAAGCTTACATTAAAATTAACCTTTTAATATGGTATTAAGTAAAAACATTTTTCTCAAACATTTTTCATTCTAAAGTCACATCTTTATCATCTACAATTCAGAAAAAGGTGAAATTATTGAAAAAATTCTTAGGTTAATTTAACATTTTTCTGTGAAAGGAGCTTAAAGTCAAAAAAGGGTGGAAGACACTGATCTAGTAAAATCATTCACCTAATGCTAGAGTCCCTTATGAACCATTGCCCAGATTCTTTTGAACATCCCCTGGGAATAGAAAATTCACTATATTTTGAAGAGGCCCTTTCCATTGGCTAGAGATTTCTATTGTTATAATTCCCTAACATTTTAAGTTTCAGGAAGGTCTTCTGGTCTTATTACCTGCTTGTGCTATATGGTAAATAAGTCTAATTCTTCTACCTAGACAGTTTAAACTGTGTCATTCATTTAATAAGGACAAAGTGGAAACCACTTTTAAAGGTGGTATAGGGAATTGAAAGATAAATACTATGATGACAGATATCATGTCATCTTTAGTGTTTGGCATATTACTTTATTTACTTTAACTTGTTTTCAGACTCACAGTGGCTTGGTTGTTCTTCTTTGAATCCATTTTACTTCACCAGTATCTCCTTATGTCTAAACATTAGAAAATTCCATCTGCTAGATGAGAGCGAGAATGGCTGGGTTTGTCCTTGATGTGAACCTATTAATACAATGGAATACAGCTTTCTTTCTTTCTTTCTGAGAATGTTATGTAAATGGAGTCATATAGTATGTGTCCTTTTTTTTTTTTTTAATGTGTCCTTTTGAGATTGGCTTTGTTTTCTCAGTATAATGCCCTTGACATCCATCCAAGTTGTTGTGTGTATCATAGTTGGTTCTTCTTTATAGCCAAATAGCATTTCATGATATAGTTGTACCACAGTTGCTTAATCATTTGCCTATTGAGGAACATTTTCGTTGTTTCCAGTGTTTGTCTACTACAAATAAAGATGCTATGAGCAAATGTGTAAAGGTTTTTGTGTGGATATAAGTTTTCATTACTTTGGGATAAATGCCCAGAAGTACAATTGCTGAGTTGCATGGTAAGGTTATGTTTAGTTTTCAAAAAAACTGCCAAAATATTTTCCAGAGTGACTGTATCATTTTTACATTCCCACCAGCAACATCTGAGAGATTCTGTTTCTCTGTATCCTCACCAGTATTTGGTATTGTCATTATTTTTTATTTTATTGTCTAAATAAGTGTATAGCCATATTTCATTGTGTATACAATTTTAAAATTTAATCATTAGCTTTGATCTTATCTATGTAGGTCCATGTAGTTCCATTTTTTGAGCTTTTCATGATTCTTTTAAGCCAGGATTTTGCTATATTAGCTGTATTATCCAGGCTGCATGGGGTTTACAATTACATATACCTGACTTCAATTCAGTGCTCCCACATTTATGACCTGTATGACTTTGGGCAGCCTGCTTAACTTCCTTGAGCCTCATTTTCTCCCTCTGTGAAATTACTGTTCTAACTATTTTACACGAGATAATCCATGTAAAGTGTTTAGTATATAGCACACCTTCAGTAGATACTACGTTCTTTCCCTACTGTTTTTAAAGCTCAATAAAAATGTGAACTAGGAAAAAGACAAATTAAAAATCCAGTGGTAACTATTAGAGACCTCTCTTCATTAGTTAACCAGATAAATTGGTATCTAGAAAATATTTTTCACTTCAATTGTAAAACTTTTGGAATTTTTCCTCTGCCTTTTGGATTATAGCCTGAGAAAACTGCTCATTTAAACAGATCATAGTTTTGAGCCTTTAAAATTGGAAATACAGAGCATAATCTGGTAGAAAACATTCTGTTGGTATATAAATTCAGACTCAAATCTTCCCACATCAGTATAATCTAAGTTATTTGGCTAAAGAAACAGAAGTTCTTTAGCAAGACCAAAGAATTTATTGTGGTTCAGGGTAAGATGACCAGTAACTAAAATCTTTGGAAGTATGTGATGCAGGAAACCTTGCTTGCTGAAAGTTCAAATTGGTAGTGGTTTGGGGGTATGGATTTTGGTGTCATTTAAAAGTGTTAGGCTAAGGGACTCAGAATTAGCTACATCCTGCTTCAAACCCAGCTACCCTGTTCTATGAGGTGCTTTGATAGAGCTTTACATACAAAGAATAATGGCAAAAGAGAGAAAAGTAATATATTTTTAAAGCTCTGATTAGCTGGCTAGAATGCTAGGCTAAGGGCCCAAGGAACCTTTTCTCTCCCTGCTTTTCTTCCTTCTACCCTCAAACTGCAATATTCTGGATTTAAGATGGTGCTGCCTGGACCACTCTCCATTCACTTTTTCATAATAAAAGAAAAATTCCAACCAAATGAAGTTATGCTTTATTCTACAAAAATACATTTGATTTACTGTGCAGAAAATAGAACAATTTGTCTTAAAATCACCCACACTGATCTCATGCTTAAAGAAGAAAGGAA
>JAKSZT010054487.1:36863914-37190034 GCA_026826555.1 Tolypeutes matacus | reverse complement strand
TTCCTTTCTTCTTTTCATATAAAAGTGTTTTTTAATTAAGAAGAAACACATGTACAGCATGTGCATGTAAAGCATTCAAATAGTATAAAAAGGTATGTAAATGAAAAGCAAGCCTTCCAGGTATGCTGGATCCCCAGGTTACCACCCCTATGCAACAAATAAATTTAACAACTATTTTATGTGCCATTATGATTGAAAGGTGCTGAAAATACATATGGTCCCTGCTTTTAAAATGCTTCTAATGTTCTAGGGAGGATAGACACATGAATATTAAATTTCAGTAGTGTGTACTCAATGTTTTTATAGGGAAGTATAGGGCATTCTCAGATAACAGGGGAGAGAGGCATGCATGGTAATTTAATGAAAATGATGCCCAGAGAGGTTAAGTAACTTGTTCAAGGTCACAGAGTTTGTAAATTATAGAGATGGGATTCTTGAACAAATCTCTTTGAATGAAAGTCCATATTCTTTTGGGAACCAGCTGCTGTTTGATACATCTGTGGAGTATTTCACTTTCAGTTTAATTTTCTATGATTTCTTTCTTTTCAATTTCAGAGTTGACAGAAATTCAGTAGCAAGAGGGAATTTCCCAGTTACAAAAAGACAATGTTGGACAAAGATTATTACTAGTAGACATTTAGTGGGAAATTCCATTCCTCTTTGATATTTTACTTCATGGTTTCCTAGGATGTGGTAAGATATATAACTAGTAGTTCAGTCTGCCTTTAAAACTTTTGGCCACTGAATTTGCCAGAATATTTTCTTTAAACATTTTTTTTTTAAGAATTCAAAATTATTTTCTCCATCAATTACTCCAAAATTGTAAGCAAAACATAGTAAGGGGGAAGCAGATATGTGGCTCAACCAGTTGGGCGCCTGCCTACCACATGGGAAGTCCTGGATTTGGGTCCCAGTGCCTCCTAAAAGAAGACGAGCAGACACTACCTCCCGCCACAACGAGCTAGATGCCATCCCCGCTGCAACAAACAAGGCCATAAAGCCAGCAGATGCCAGAGCCCACGGGGAGCAGATATGACTCAGGCCGTTGGGCACTCACCTCTCATGTGGGAGGTCCCAGGTTCGGTCCCCGGTGCCTCCTGAAGAAGGCAAGCAAACAATGAGCAGACAGACGAGCGAACCATCTGGGGGAAGGGGGCGATAAAGAAAAATAAAAAGTAAATGAAAATAAATCTTAAAAAAAAAAACCTAGTAAGGCACATTAACTATTTTAGGTAATATACATACACACGTTTTTTTTCCTTTTCTTAGTAAATGTGTGAGAGGGGTCATAAATTTAATGCCCTTTTTGGCATCCTGCTTTGGGCAGACCTAGTTGAGGAAGAAGGTGGAGATATTCTTGTTTAGTAGCTGCTAGAGTCTGCGTCATGACAGGGCAGTATGGCGCAATTGTCTGGAGCAAGGAAACTATGACTAAATCAGTGATCCAAGGACAGCCACTGAACAAGTTGCCAGAGAGAACTCTAGTGGGACATGAGGAACTCTTAGGAAGCTTCTTTGATTGTAATTTCATAATTGTAAAAAGGAATAGAAATATTGGCCCTGCTAGGGCAGCTGTGTTACACAATTCCAGGGGGCACTCTTCACATTGAGGAGGTGCCATTCATGCAAAATTATGAATGGGGCCTCTGGAGACCTGCACTGTGCACCTGTGACCTGCTTATCTCCCAGAATTAATCTGAGAGACTCAAGTTAGACAATGAAGATAAAAGGCCTTTATAAACTAAAAATCTTTGTTAACATATGTAAATAATAGCAATAATAGTTATTTTCCTGGCCAGCTCTGGCCTTTGAGCAAAAATTTCTTATCTAGTTTGAGAAGGGAAAAAGTAGCCCCTGTCAGCTGGGAGCTGGCCTGGCACTCTCAGCAAGGTTGTGTAGTTCCTTTGTTGAACATAGACACTTTCAGAGTACACTGACACCAACTTGTAATGGAGCAAGACCAAAATAAGACCTTTCTATGGTTGTCGGACCAGACAAAAGAAAGGATATTGTCCAATCCACAAAATGACCAAACATCCTCCTTTACTGGCTGTCTGCCGGTTCTTTACTAATTATATCTTTAGCCTGACTTCATTCCTCCCAATGTCTAGATAAGAATTATGAAGATGCCTAGTTAGAGAAGTGTCACTGCTTCCAATCCAGGGCACAGCCCTCTTGCTTGAATGCTACCCAAATCACCCAACACAAGTACAAATCCTATAGTAAGTTCTTTTTAACATCTTCTTATTGAGAAATCCCATTGATCCTCATGGTGTATGTTCTCTCTCATTGCAATGAGTTAATAAACCCACCTTTGTTGGACAGCAGATCTGTTCCTGGTGCTCTTTGGCTGGAGGACTTTGAGAAGTTCATAGGATAGTTATTATCCAGCCAGGAGCCCTCACTGTCTGTATCTCAGGCAGATATCTGGCTCCGCTCACTTCTCTCGGGACTTGTCTGTGGTGTTGGTGCTCTTTTAGAGCCTAGAACTTTTGAGGAAAAGATTCAGCTGCCCATAATCTTATCCTTCAAGTCCTATATGGATTATGGGAGCATGAACCCAAGACATTGAGTTTCTTAAAAACAACAATAACAATAACTGAACATATAATGCATGCTGTGTGTCAGACAGTCTTCTAAGCACTTTACATGTAAGTCATTTAATACAAGAACACTATGTAGTAGGTGCTATTATCATTCCCATATTACAGAAGAAGAAATAGAGGCAAAGAGAGGTGAATAACTTATGTAAGGTCCCACGGCTATTAAGTGGCAGAATCAGGATTCAAATCAAAGGAATCATATTGAAGCATCCTGAATCTGGTCATTTGTTCTCACAAAATGGTATGAGACTTGTTTTGGTTTATAAAAGGCTGCCAAGGCAATGTAATCAGAAATGGGTTGGCTTTTACCATGGGGACTTACTAATTTATAAGCTTACATTCTGAGGCCTCGGATATGTCCAGATCAAGGCCTCAGGCTCCTCTGAGTCTCGTACCCTTCAGCTTCCTGGTTTCTGTGGCTTCCTCTCTCAGCTTCCTGAGGCCTCTGTCTGTGCCTCTATGGTCCACCAATTCCAGCCTCTGGCTTCTGGGACCCTCTCTCTCAGCCTCTGGGGGTTTCTCTCTGTGCTCCTTGTGTTTCTGTGGCATTTTCTCTTCTGGGTTCTGTTGATTTCAGCCTCTGGCTTCTGGGACATTCTGTCTCAGATTCTGGGGGTGGAGAATTTTTCTCTGTTCTCTCTCTCTCGGGTTAATCCCATTCATAAAGGATTCCACTAAGAGAATTGAGACCCACCCTGGGCTATGTCTTACTGAAATAATCTAATCAAATGGCCCTTAACTGAATCTAATCAAAAGGCACCACCTACAACAGATTTAGACCCATGAGAATGGGTTAGCTTAAGAATATAATTTTATGGGGTCCACAAAAGACTCAAACTACAAGACTATTAAGAGATGGAGTGTGGATGATTAGGTACAGTTCAACACACCATTGTTTGAATAGTTACTTTATACATGGAAAAGGATATCTTCAGAAAAAATGTAGTCTAGCAATCTTAAAGTGTTAATATATCTCTTTAATACCAGTTTACCATTAGGAATAACTTAAATTTTATGGTACTAATTACATTGACTATAATTTGCTTTTTCTTTTACATATTAACTTTTTAGTTAAAATTTTAATGAAAGTCTATGATGTAAAAGGCTCTGTGGTATGTGATGTGAAACACAAGGATAAATAAGCTCTCTACATTGCAAAAGTAAAGGTGATGACTAAAATTTCATATATATCATTTTTATCCTTTAAGAATTTTTCTAATTATATGACAACTTTGGTTTTGAATATACTTGATAGCAATTGATCTATTATAGCAGAAAAAAATATGGGCTTTGGAATCAGATGGACCTGGGTTAAAAGTCTCTAAGCATTAGCCAATATATATGATCTTGTTGGTGTTTTCTAATCTTGCAGAGCTTCAACTCCTTCACCTATTAAATAGTGATAATAATACCCTTTTAAGAGTGATATGAAAATTAAATAGGATTATGTGCATAAAGTTATACTCAATAAATAGTTCCCATTCCAAAAATAAAGCATTTGGGGCCTTGCCAATTTTAATTTGAGAATGATCAATTTTATAAGATGCTTGTCACTGCTGGGTTATGAAATGTTGAAAGTGATTTGAAAAACTACATAATCTTGCTGTTGTTTCAAACGTTAGCTCCGTGAAGACAGGGACCATATCTGTTTTATTCACTAGTGTGTAGGACAGTAAATGAAAGTGATAATAATTCACCAACTATCACTTAGGCTATAAAAGGAGGTTTTGATGTTGGAGTCTTGAGCTGGAGCCCCGGGAAGTAAGAGAGCTTGGTCATGAGGAAGGAGAGAAGGCCTTGGGATACAGACAAGCCATTCGCCTGATAGTCTACAGCTGGCCTTGTGGAGTGAAGCAGAGCCTAGAAAGCCTCATAGTCTTCCGCTGACCTTGTGGAGGAAACAGAGGCGCCAAGCCCGGAGAGAAATGCAGCCCCAGGAAGAGAGGAACCCAAGAAGCCTGAACCCTGCCATGTCTTGCTCCAACACATGGCAACGGACTTTGGTGAGGGAAGGAACTTATGCTTTACGGCCTGGTAACTTTAGACTTTTACTCCAAATAAATACCCTTTATAAAGACCAACTGATTTTCTGGTATTTGATGGCGTTCAGCCTTCCTCTTCCTCTTAAGGCTCCATGGTCAGCCTCTCTAGGCTTTGTCTCTCTCTGGGGCTCCATTCTCTCCAGACTCAGCTGATTTGTTCTCTCAGCAAGGCTAACTGTGAACTGTCAGGTGAACAGCTTGTCTCTTTTCCTGGGGCCTTCTCTTCTCCTCATGACCAAGCTCCTCTGTGTGCTTACTTCCCCAGGCTCCAGCTCAAAAACTCCAACTTCCCTTCTCTGCCATGAGGTTTTTCAACATCCTACTGATGTGACCCAATCAAAGCCTTAATCATTATTTAATTAAGTAAACCTCTGAATCCAATATAATCTAATATACCCAGAGGAAAAGACCAGTTCACAAACATAATTCAATATCTATTTTTGGGATTCATAAATAATACCAAACAGCTACAGAGGGTTACTAGGGAGGTAATGAATGAGAATGAATTGGTAGTATTTTGTAGGGTGTAAATGATCAGGGAAAAACTTATGGAAAGAGGTGGACCGAATGTGCGATTTAAAAGAACGGACCATTTTTGGTACTGCAGATAGGAGGGAAGTTGTTCTCAGAGTTTGAATGGTACATCTTAGAGAGGGTTACAAAGCCCAAGAATGAGAATTATGTCTCAGGTCCACCAGGGGCTGTGCATGGCTGCAAGGGAGCAATAGGCATGGTGAATAAAGAATGCATCCTGCTATACTCTGGAGCAAGTGTTTTCTGTTGAACACCATATTATGATTTTGTAATTTATTATCCATGATTGGATAGATAGGCAAAGGGTCTGAAAATCTGCATAGTGTATGCGTGGTCCTTAGGTCACCTGTAAAACAAACAAACATGTCAACCAGACTGTATTTGGCTTCAACCCCACTCTGATTTTAGCACCTGTATTACCCATCCTTCTGAGTCTCAGTTTCCTAATTTCTAAAGGTTGTGGGAGGGGTGAATGAGATAACACATGTGGAAGTGCTTTGTGAACTGTGACTCAATTAATTTTAGTTCTAAATTCTGGCTCTGTTCTAAGGTTTTCTTTATTGTTGTTTTGAGTCATTTGAGAGCTAACACTGTACACATAGAAAATCAGAGTATTTCCTGCCTTTTCAGGAGTTCCAAGAAGGTAAAGAACATTTGTCAGAGGCTTAAAAATTGTTCCATCCTTGGATATTTTCCTGGTCACATAATTTGTAATACTACTCATCTATGGGAACTCAATAAATATTTCTCCACTGACTAACACACAACAGGCAGACCAGGTATTTGGATGTAACACTTTCATTCACACAATATAGCATATGATTTTACACATGGAAATTGGCAAAATGTGCAGTTACCAAACTGGCTTTCAGGAGCTAGCTGTGCCAGTCAGGTTTGGTTTATTAGGTGTCATATATGTGCTGTATTTGTTTATATAATCTTGTGTATAACCTTTAATCTCTTAGCAAGAGCTTAACATTATCACTTTGAATGCAGTTGTCACAACCTGACTAAGGAATCCTTTTCTCTGGTAACTCTTTGCTAAACTTCAAAATATTTAAAGAATTCTAAAGCAGTCCATTTGCCTCGGTTACTACTTGTAATGCTAATGCAACAGGTTGGCTGCCTAGGCATAATGGAATACTTTTTTTTAATTAATTTTTTTATTTTTAAAGAAGCTTTAGATTACATAAATGTTACATAAAAAATATAAGGGATTCCCATATGCTCTACTACCTCCCCCTACCATTCTTTCCCACATTAACAACATCTTTCATTAGTGTGGTACATTTGTTACAATTGATGAACACATATTGAAGCATTGCTTCCAACCATGGACTACAGTTTATATTATAGTTTACATTCTGTCCGGCACAATTTTGTAGGTTATCACAAAATATTCAATGGCCTGTTTCCATCACTGCAATGTCATGCAGGACAACTCCAATGTCCCGAAAATGCCCCCATATTACACCTATTCTTCCCTCTTCCCTCCCTCAGAACTCAGCTTTTATATCAATGATAAGAGTTCTTCTATTGCTAGAATAATAAGTAGTCTATAGTAGAATGATAATGTCTGCTTTAGTCCGTTGTTCATTTCACAATATTGAGGATTTGGGGATGGTGATGCCCACTCTGCTTCTAATTGAGAGGGAGCTTAGATTCCATGGGGCAGATGGATGGAACTATCATGCTTGCAGTTGCAGACACTCTCTGTACCTTGGGATGGGCATTATTTGGTTCTTTTGTTGGCTCCATTTTTGGAGAGGTTTTGGATCATGGAAGGGTCACAACAGTGGCAGGGGAGGATCACTGGTGGGGGTTTCAGTGATGGGGGGATGCATGGAAGGGGTTCACCTGGAGCATGCCTCTAAGGCATATGAATATGTTCAAGTGTTCATGGGGCACTGTCTTTGAGGGTGGAGATCCACACAATAACCAAAAGAATATTGAATTCTGCTACATTGTCTAATAGGACAGCAAGAATCTCCCTAGTGCAAGGGCAGTGCCTAGGGAAGGAAGACAGACCATTACACCAGGTCCTTGATATTGATTATAGTACTTATGAAACTTTTCTTTTGAATTTGAAACTTAGCCTAGTATTATATACTGTCTTAGAATTACTTCCTGAAAGCTCCTTGCTGCTCAAATGTGGCCTCTCTCTAAGCCAAATTCAGCATATAAACGCACTACCTTACCCCTTGCGTGGGGCATGACTCCTGGGGATGAGCCTCCCAGGCACCAAGGGATTTTTACCAATTGCCAACTAACAGTGAGTCTGGAAAAAGACCTTGCTCAAAAGGGGGCAATGGTAAATACCAATGAGTTTTTATGGCTAAGAGATTTAAAAGTGAGTCAGGAGGTCATTCCAGAGATTACGCTTATGCAAGTCTCAGCAGGATCTCATTGACTGCCACAGTGAACAGTGCCTCAAATAGCAGGGCTCCTGAAAGCTCTAGACACATCCAGAAACTATAAAAACAGGGCAGACAGCTCAGGAATTCGGCACCCTGTCAGTGGGAGCATTTGTTTTGACTGTTTAGCTTTCCAGTACTACAAATATAGTGAAACAGTGGTAAAACACAGATTATGCAGAAAGTGCAAAGGTTCAATATCTTCCCACAAAAAAACGACAGAGTTATCTCATTAGTTAGCTCTGAAAAGCAAAAAACCTAGATAACAATAGGACACCTGTTGATCTATAACATAAACAATTCTTTTGAATTGCACACTATTTTGAGAAGATAAATATTGATGCCAATCTGCTGGTGGCAAGTTCGTGTGGGGTTTGGGAATTAGGGGTAGCTGGTAAGCCTTGTCTGGGCCAGGATCCTGGGCTTGGTTAGGGGGTGTGGGCCTTGTGATTCTATTATTGATCCTAGATCTTGTGGGCTTTCTGTGAGATTTCTGAGTCAGTTCTGAAGTAGATTCTCACCCAAATTGAACAAACATGTAACAGTAGTAGAAGATGCCTGCACACCAGCCAACTAGAACTTAATTCTTTAGACAAGGTAGGTAGGCATGGGCCTAAGAAGAATTTTTTAAGCCAATGAGAAAATAACTGAAATAGCTTTATGGGTGGGAGAGGGGCAGAATGGGGAAGGAGTGGTTTATCCTGACCTCTTAAATGTACCAATGAGGGGGAGGGGTGGAGTATATGGGAATCCCCTGTGTTTTTGATGTAACATTTATATAATCTAAAGGTTCTTTAAAAAAATAAAAAATTTAAAAAGTACACACAGAGTAATATGGGTGCCTGGTTTTACTAACTGGACATTAGGTCATTAAAGATAGTCTGTATACATTTATGTAATTATATATTACTAACTCATACATGCATGTTATATAAAATTTTGAAGAATCAAAAGGGCATACAGTAAAAAGTTAATCTCTAAGGCCTTCCTGTCTCCCAGCCACACAATCTCCCTCCTGGAAGGTGACTATTATTGCCAGGTTCTCACCTACTCCTCTCTTCTTCTCTTGGTACCAGGGTCAATTAATCTCTGTAAGCCCAAGCACTAGTGCTTAGAAATGTTCCAGACTCTGTATTTTCCTATCTGGTTATATTTCATTTTATTTAACTGTTTTTTTAAAGCCTCAATGCTTTATTTATTCTCCTTTAATTAATTTCTTTTGCCAGTTCTCCTTAGCAAATTTCCTATGTCTTATCCCTATAGGTACTCGTTCCTATTTCCCAGACATCATTCGTATTCTTCTGGTTTATCAGAATTTTTTGCTTCTTTGAGACTGAGATCAGACCCCATTTCTTCTGCCTGCCCCACCCTGTCAATTTCCTTCTCTGAATTAGATCATTGTTTTAATTTGGGATAGTCCTTCACACATCTTCAAAGGTGGGTTCTGGGAATTCCTGTTTTCAGTATTCCATAATGAAGCTTAAATATAATAAGTAAAATTTTAAATTTTATTGTTTGGACTGGGATTGCATAAGTTCATAATAGCAAAGTGGTTAGCTCAGACTATCAGATGTCATAAGTATGTCTTTGTTTAATGGGAAAAAATCTTTGATATACATAATCTTTCAAAGTAGGATCCCTGGGAGAAAAGAATAAAAGAAGTTTATGATGGGGGAATGTTGTAAATCTCTAAGTGTGTGTATATTTAGTACTTAGTTATATATAGCAAAATGGTTGAGAGTACCATCTTTGAATTCAGGCAGGCCTGGGTTTGCCCCTTTCTAACTGTGTGACTGGGCATTTTGCACGATCTTTTGGAGTCTTGGTTTTTCACCAAGGAAATGAGTCAAGGCAAGTAAAGCACTCAGCACAATGCCTGCCATATAGTATATGCTCAATGAATGTTATGTGTTATTTTTTGTTGTATTTTATATACTGTTTTGTGTGACTTGTTCCTGTGTTAGGCAGAAGAATGCTCCCCACCCCCCCAAAAAAAATATGTCCACATCCTCATCCCTGGAACCTGTGAATATGCTTCCTCACATGGTAAAAAGGACTTTGTAGATGCTATTAAGTAAAGGATATTAAAATAAGGAGATTATCCTGGATTATCCAGGTGGGACCAATATGATTACAAGAGTCCTTAAAAGATGGAAGAGGGGTACAGAAGAGTCAGAGAAGATGATGTAACCATGGACTCTATCAGAGTGGGAGTGAGTCGAAGGATTCATCTGTCATTACTGGCTTTGAAAATAGAGGAAAGTGGCCATGAGCTAGGGAATGCAGCCAGGCAGCTTCTAGGAGCTGGAAAAGGCAAGAAAATGAATTTTCCCTTAGGAACTCTAGAAAGGAACACAGCCTTGCCAACACCTTGATTTTAGTTCAGAGAGATCCATTTTGGACTTCTAACCTCAAAATTTGTAAAATAATAAGTTTTTGTTGTTTTATGCCACTACATTTTTGGTGATTTGTTGTAGCAACAATAGAAAACTGATACATCTTCCTAGCTGGCCTCCTTTATGAGATCAATTCTGTATGGCTCATATTGTCCAGCAGCATGTTGGATGCAAACATAGATCAATAAGCACTGGGTTTAGTGGGGGTTCTGGCAGAGTGGTATAGCAACTTATACATTGCTCTTTTCCAGTGAAGAGGAAGCCAGAGTTAAGCACATGTCAGCTTTCTTTCTCAATGTGTATTTCCATTACAGCTCAAGTTAAAAATACTGGGAAATTCCCCATCTCACTGCCAAGGACAGATCTTAATTATTAATAAACCCAGCGAGGGTTTTCCCTTCTGTGTCCCTGCCTCCAGCAGTTACAGATAGTTTACAAGATAAATAATAATAACTAGCATGTTTTGAACATTGTGCTAAATGTTCTGCTTTCATGCTCTTATTTAATTCTCACAAAATACTTTTGGTAGTGAAAAAGAAATATGGGGCATTGTTTTTCAAACTTCAAGTCAAGATTCTTAGTGAATCTTGAAATCAGTTTGGTGGAGAGTGAAGAGCAGTTTTTAAACAGTAAAATAGAATAGAAAATATCAGTACATTGCTACATTGCTTGAAGAGTAGGTATATAATTTCATAAAGATGTTTTCAATTATATATGTTACTGAGTTTTGTTATAAAACATATTTTGTACTAAGGATCATAGTAAAAAATATTTTTTGCAGTGGGTCATATTAAAAAATTTTGGAAAAACACCAATGAAATGGTTAAGGCTCTAGGAATAGAACTACCTGGGTTTAATCCTGATTCTTTTTCTTACCAGCTCTGTGATCTTGAACATGTTACTTCTCCCCTCTCTCTCAGTCCTGATTTTAAAAAGGGCAACTATTAGTTGCCATCTCACTGGATCATTTTGAAGATTAAATCAGTTAATCTATATAAAGCAATTTGAACAGTGCCTTAGTCATGCTCAGTTAATGTTATTTTCCATCACATGGTTGTAAGTAGCAAAACTGGGCAGATTCATGTTCTGACAACAGTCTATTCTCTTAGTTACTATATGCCACTGCCTGAGTTTGAAATCTAAGCGAATTTCATACTAACTTAGATGTCCCTTCCAGAATAAACAAACACAGTACAACACTACATAACAGAAGTTGCTCTTTTCAATAAGTGCTATCAGGGAAGCGGCTGTGGCTCAATCAATAGGGCTCCCGTTTACCATATGGGAGGCCCTGGGTTCGGTTCCTGGGGCCTCCTGGTGAGGGCAGGCCTGCCCGCGCGGCGTGGTTAGCTGACCCAGCGAGCACAAGCAGCAGTGGGGGATAAATGAATAAATAAATAAAATCTTAAAAAAAAAAAAAAAAAAAAGTGCTATCAGCAAGTTAAAAACACTGGGGGAGTGGATGTGGCTCAAGTGGTTGGGTGCCTGCTTCCCACACGGGAGATCCTGGTTCAGTTCCCGGTGCCGCCTAAAAACAAAACAAAAACAACAACAACAAAAAACAAACAGCAAGCAAAAACAAAATTAAAAATCCAACTCAGGGGAGCTGATGTGGCTCAGTGGTTAAGCGCCGGCTTCCCACACACTAGGTCCCGGGTTCAATCCCTAGCCCCGGGTACCTCAAAAACAACAGCAACGAAACACCGGGACCCTCGTCTTCTCAGGAAGTTGGCCATGCTGGCATAGTCTTGTCTCTGAGGGGATACAGGTTTTGAAATTTGTGCTGCTTCAGAAGTTCAAGAGAATATGTGGAAGATAACTGGATGGTTTGATCTATGAACAAACCAATGGCTCAGTCAAGCCTTGCCAGTAGGGTTACCGTAAAAATTATTACATCTAAAGGGAATCAGGCCAAGGAAGAAATCCAGCAAGAATCCAGAGGGAGGCCTGTAGTCTAAAAGCTTATTAGGTGACTGGGCTTTTGACTTTGTTGTTATTTGTTTGTTTTGTCCTTTGTTGTATTTTTTTTCTTCTCTATTTCTTCCCTTATACTCCAACCAGCAACTTAGGCATTTTATCAATCTCCTAAAATGTGTTTTGGCTCTACCTGGCACTAAATGATTTGAGTCTTGATGAAATATGCATACAATATATCAAGTGAGGCTGCGTTGCTTTTATGGGGTCTGAAAATTTAAGAAGCTAATGACTCTCTGAAGTGACAAGTGATTCTGAGTTGATAAAATTATTCTGGGATTTTAAGCCATTGATTTTAGTATTCAGCTAAAATCCAACAGTAAAAATGTTCTTTTATGAATTATAACAAATGTTCTACACAAATGCAAGGTGTTAATAATATGGTGGCATATGGGAGCTCTGTATTTTATGCATGGTTTTTCTGTAAGCCTACAACTTCTCTAATGAAAAAAGAATTCCCCATAACACTTTCAACTTGCATGGCTACAGAGTAGTTTTGTTGCTAGTTAATGAATGTATTGCTGGAAATCACATTTCTAGACTATATAATTTGGAAAGCATGTTAGCCGAACCTCTGTATAGTGATCTTGCAAGTGGATAGCAGCGTTTTGAACCAGCAGGGAAAGGAGGGAGATATATTCAGCATCCTCACCCTCATCGCAACACAGCTATTTCCTCATCCTACCTATTGTAATTTTTCATTTGTTATTTGTTTTTAAGGTTGTTTGTGGCATATGTCCTTGTACCTTAGCACTCTAATAAGAAGGGAAAATAGTGTCAATAGCTCCTTGATGGAGATGTGCTTTGAAGAGACTACCCCTCTCTCTTTAAATCTATGAACAATCCTTGAGGACCATGGTGGCCTAAATGAATGAGCATGTACTTGTGTGGTCACTTAGTGGGTGTGTCGTATAAGGAGCTGGCTATTAACCTTTATGCATCCAATTCTAGCAGCTGATTCCAGATTTCTGCAAGCCCACCCAAGAAGTATTTCCGAAAAGCCTTGAGGAACTGAACTGTTTGTCTCATTGGTCTCATGTGGGCAGGTACACAGAAATCGCAGCAAGCATTGAGGAAGTGGCCGCCCAAGGATGCATGTCACGGTCGCTCTGAAATATACTGATCACCACTGGCTTTGTGAAAACAAATAAAAAGCAATTCAAACATATTTTGAACACCAGTGTTCAAAGCAACGTTATTCACAATGGCCAAAATATGGAAGCAATCCAAGTGTCCCATCTGCAGATGAATGGGTAAATAAAATGTGGTATGCACATACAATGGAATATTGCTCAGATGTAAAAAGGAATGAAGTTATGAAACATGCTACAACATGGATGAACCTTGAGGGTATCATGTTGAGTGAAATAAGCCAGACACAAAAGCACAGATATTGTATGATTTAATTTATATGAAATAACTAGAATATGCAGATTCCTAGAGATGGAAAGTAGGTTCCAGATTACCTGTGTAGGGGGAATGGAAAGTCAATGTTTAATGAGTAAAGAGTTTCTGTTTGGGGTGATGGAAACATTTTGATAATGGATGGTAGTAGTAGCCTAACATTGTGAATATGATTAATGTCTCTGAATTGTATGCTTGAAATTGGTTAAAATGGGAAATTTTATGTCATATAAATGCTATCACAATAAACAAACAAAAACAAAGGAAAAGCAAGTTTATTGGCTTCTACGGGGAGCTCAATGTTCTTTTCTGACAAACATGAACCCCTTCGCACCTGCCTTTCCAGGTCAGGGATGTTTTATGGGACCAGATACACTATGACAGGGAAGGAGTTGTCAGAGCCCAAGTTGAATGGTCTTTGGGACACTCTTCCTACTGTGATCCTGGAGCAGTCAATAAGAAGGCTACAGTGCTTTCATTGGACAGACACTCTTTACTCGTGGATAGCAAAGAGTAGTAGAAACCCATGATCTTCTTAATATTGTTTTTAAAAGGCAATACCACTCTTTAATAAAGTAAGTGTGCATGTGCATTCAAAATTAAAAGTTTTACTAATAAAAATGTGGGAGTTTGAGGGTACCCAATAAATAATATCTTTCTTCCTCTCCTGAACTTGGAGCCGAGAGAGAGAATCTCAGTAGTCAGCAGATAAAGATCAAATGCCAGCTGTAGAGCACTGAATTGGAGAACATGGCCCAAGAGGGCAGCCACAATGGACTTGTAAAATTGACTTCATCTCTGAATTGGGTGGATGAACTGGTTCAGTCACTGGCACAGCCAAATATTGTAGAGAACAGAGAGAAATTATTAATTTATTCAAAAGTATTGATTATTGAGTACCTTGTATGTGCTAGACATTGTTCTATGTGCTGGAGATAATGGGAGTGAACAAGAGAAGTCGTTGATCACCTGTGGTTTTACATTCTTGTGTTTGGGATGGGGGTGGGGACACAGCCAATAAAGACAATAAGGAAATATATGCTGTGGCTCTGAAAAGTCTGTGAAAGGGCCCGAGCACAGGTCTCTCAGTTCCTTGTCCTGTTCAGTTATCAGATAATTCCTGCAGAACAGGGCACAAGGGAGGAGAGATGCCAGGAATATACATATAGTTCCTTTAAGGAAACATGAGGCGGGGGAATGGAGGTTCCATCTAATAGAAAGTAATCTATGTGTGTAAAATTCAACAGATGAGGATGATGTGAAAAGTAAAAGCCTTCCCCAATTGTCCTTAAGTGTTCCTCCTTCCAGCCTCACAAGATAACCATTGTGAGTATTTTATTTATTTCTAGCTTTTTCTAGGAACATAAAACGTATGTAGCATGCATATTTACTGAAAATATTTGCTAGGTATAAACATGGAAATATAAAGCAAAAAAGATAAAACAAATAAAGGAGCAGGACCTCTAGGTGTCCTTTATTACTAAATACAATTCCACTGATTACTATTTTCCTTAAGGTTGGCTTTTCTTTAATGACATTTTTATTTTTTGCATCTACTGATTTTTAGTCCTTTAAAAGTCTTGAGTCTTTGCCTTATTCATCAAATATTGATTAAATCCCTGCTATTCTCCAGACCTTGTGCAAGGTACTGTAGCTGGATTTTCTCTAGGTTCTTGACTAAACTGCAAGAAATGAATTTCAAGAGCAAGCCACATTGATTAGGCCAGTAATTTATTAAGGTAGGGAGGGAAGAGAAATGGGAGAAAATAGCAGATCATGGGTCCCAGGTAGAGAGGAAGGGGCTGAAGAGTGATAAAGAGGACTGATTTACAGACTACAATTTCCCATTATAGATTATAAATCCCAAGGTTTACTTGTGTATTGATCCAGGCAGGGGCGAAGAAAGGTAGAATAGAGGTCAAAAGGCAAGAGAGAGAGCAAAAGGTCGTTGTGCTTGCTTTTTGAACTATTATTCTGCCTCTTTTGCTAATGGCGTGGTAGGAGTCCCAGCTGTTTGCTGTTTTGATTGATTACCCCTTCCATCAATCCCCCAGGAGGGCCCAGTGATAAGGCCCCTGGAGAATATCCGGGGCTTCTGGCTTCCGGAGGGAATCTTGTTCCGAATGGGAGAATCTCATAAGGATCTTCCAGCAGTCATGTTGGGGGTACTGGAGGACACGTGTTAATGGCGGTTGTTTTTCTGCCAGGTTCCAGATTTGTCTTTGATTCCCTATCTAGCCTGCTTCACTACCAGAGATGGAAAGATTAATGAACACTAATGTCCTGTTAAAGCTCATGCTCTGCCTGTCTGTGCTTCTGGACATGTGCTTCAGCTGAACTCTGAGAATTCCTCAGTGCTCTCTCCTGCCTGCCATGTGCATTGAGAGCCCTTTCCTGGAAGGCCATCCTCACATTCCTGTGGCTCAATCCCACTATTTCTGGTCCTTCTCTCAGTAGGGGTGCTTCTGGGAAGGAATAGTGTCATGTCTCCTATACCCCATCTTCTGTCATCTCTTCTCTTATTTTCCAAGATAGAAAAATGGTGAAAAATCATGCCACTTCAACTCTTTTCCTTTCTGTGTAAGGTCTGAGGGATTTTTCTCTTTTGATCAAGAGAGTTATATATATTGGAAATATTGTGTTAGCTCACCTCTCGCAGTTGAATTGTTTAGGTGAAAGGTTATTTGTATAAAACAAATAAAAATTACTCTTCAACTAGTTTTCAAAATATTCCAGCTTTTGGCATAAACTTTATAAAATCATAAAGGTTGTACTGATTTTCTTCATAACAGATGATTAAAATAGGACTCATTCAAATCTTTTGTCTTTTTCTTTACAATACTAATTATGGGCTTTGTGTTGAGAGGAAAATCAGTTTTACCTGTAAAATTTAAGGAAATGCTGCAAGGAATTGGAAAGACACACAAGAAAGGATTTCTTTAGTGGGAACCAATGAAGAGTAGAAGAGAGGTTCTTTTACAAACTCTAGAAAGGAAGCTGGATTATGATTTAGCCTGTGTGGTACAGTTGCAATCATAACACTAAGGAGTAAATGTACATTCTTTGGCTTCTAGAAACTGAACAGAAGCTGAAGCAGGGAAACAATAGAGGCCAAATGAAACTCCCCCGCATGACCAGTTTGCTTACATGGAGTCTCTTGGAATGTGGACTCGGCATACTTTTCCTTCCCTGACTAAAGACTTGCTTCCACTCCCAAAGACTTGCTGATTCTGCCTTCATTTTGTTACTTATTTTCTACTCCCACCCCCATCCCGCTGTGCTCTCTGACAGTTTTTGAAACTTAGATTTTTGTCTTTAATTTCTCATTCTAGCTTATTTCATTTCTTGTATGGCATTCATTCTTTATCTTCATTTTGGTACCACCTCTTTAGTATTACTTTTTTCTGCTTCCCTAAAAGATTATTTTTAAAGATTTCTAAAACAATAAAAGAAATATCATCTTATTTATGTATTTATTTATTTAATTTTGACATTGGGTGGAAACTATGTAGGTCTACACCTGTACAAGGACAGAATGTTTAATTACTTCTGTTTCGATTAAATGTGCCCAGTGTTTTGTGCAATGGGTACTCATGCGAATACCAGTGAGACTACTTCTACACAGACCACAGTTTTTTTCGTGTATTACTGAGACTCTTCAGATCTTCTGTTTCTGTGCTCCTGACACTGTGGTGCAGGGACCAGCAAAACTGGCAACCCCTGGGAGCTTGTTAGAGCTGCAGGCGCTCCAACCCTGCCCAGACCAAGTGAATAAAGATTCCCAGGTGATTTGCATACACAGTACAGATTGAGAAACGCCATTTCAGGGGACTTAAGAGACCTGGGACTTCTGTGCACGAGGGTTGCCAATGTGGTCCAGAATTTCCTGACTAAATGCCATGAATTCAGTACCTTAGAGCACAGAACTAGAGCACAGAGCTTCAAGGTATCAATGTCTTGCAGAGTAAATTACCATCTAAGACTGCAACTTAGATGCCAGGGAAGATAAAACTTGTTAAATGTTTGGGACTATTTTAGTGGGGTGGGGATGTCAAGATTTCTATATTCTTGGCAGTAAAGGATACCCGTTTTTATAGCCCTATAGAAGTGTTCATAAACAGTATATTTGTTTAATCTTTATTTGAATGTCTAACTAGTTGGAAAAAGCTGGACGTGTATAACCAGTTTTGTCTTAACAATCAAGTTCAGGTATCAGATGTAGACTTTTACCAGTTCCTTTTCTACGTAAGGCCTCCTGTGATCTAGATAATGCCACAGATTTAAGGAAGTTGGTAAGAATCCACAATTCTCTGTGTGCCTATGTGAATCATTTTACCTGATCATTCCTGTTCCTTCATACAATAATGGCTTTTAATATTGAGGGATTTTGGCATGAAACAATTTGAGTAACTCTGGGCCTATTAAATTCTACCTAGGTTGTCATCTTTTATGAAGGTTTACTTTCCTAGTACAATATGTTTTCATTACTAGTTTTTATTTTAATTCATTTTTGGCTTAGATTTTGAGCCCTCTATTCATGAAAAGTCAAATGTAGTTCTTTAGATACGCTGCTTTGTAATTAGGAAGCACAGTGTGAATGCCCATTATTATTCTTCACTACTAGTTTGTGAGTAAAGGACTAAATGCAGGCCATGCCTGATTCAAGTAATTTAGGCTTTTTTTTGGGTGTAACTTGACTGTAAGGTTACAGTTTTGAATGATTAGGAAAATGCTCTACTCTCTTTAATGGAAGAAGCATTCACAAATAAAATGTTGTGGAAACATGGAGGGAGCCAAAAATGCATAGACATTGTATCAACCTTTAAGGAATTTCGTATAGAACCAGAACAAGGAAGAATAGCGAAGCCCCTTATAAGGACACCTACAAGCTTTATTAACTAGCACTTTGACCCTCCATGGTTGGCAGTGGAGTGAGAATCTGCATGGGAAGGGGCAGCTGGACCTTGCTCCCAGGTCTTCTGATCTCTGCCCTTGGGTATCTGGCTACTCTGACTAATTACCACCCCCATGTGGACCCCAGGGAACATGACTGTATCTCCCTCTTTAGCACCCAGGCCTGGCTGTGGATACACAGCCCTTCCCTGAATTACCCGCCGTGCGCCTGACCATGCTGTATACCCTAACGGGAGTTTACCCATGATTTGGGGAATTACATTGGAAATTACAATATGAGGAACAAATGATCAACTCATCCGCTAGCTAGAAATGGCTTGCTTTTTAGAGAACACAGAACTAATCCTCATGTTACAGGAGTATCTGTAAGAACCAAACGATTTGGGAAGATCCCACTGTTTTAACCTTCCCAAGCTGCTGTCCTTGTTTGTCTTTGGCTCTTTCCCTTCCTGCCACTTAGGAGGAGATGGTTTTCTGATGGTTAAGCAGCTTTGAACTCAGAGACTTTTCAGATATGGGAGCATAATGAAAATTACATGAATTGTTGAAATAAAGTATCTAGAGACTTTAGAGAGGCTCCTATCACTGCCATTCTCAAAGGGAAAGCTCAGTAGGCTGCAGATATTTAAAAAGCAAACAAGCAAGCGAGCAAGCACCGAAACAATTCCAGAATAATCTGCAAGCTAATGCTTTTAGATACTAAAATTTTGTAATTAAAAAGATTTCTCAGCACATGTGTTTTCTTATGTAGTGGAGGATGGTGATAATAGTTGTAGTGTGTACTGCCTTTTCCTCTGTTCATCTCCCACAAACTTTGATTTGCCTTTTTGTCCCTCCTCCACTATGAACTAAAGGTATGTATGCTGGATAATATCTCTTTAATTCATGTATGTTGGGTTATGTATTTGTATGTTAGGTGTTATGCATGCCACCTTCTGGTCACTATTGAGAATGCACCTCCAGTGAAGTTGGAAAACAGGAATATCAGTGAAAGCACCGTTAGCTTGTAGAAATGCTTTCCAAAGCCAGATTCTCCATCTACAAGCGTGAACTTTTCTTGGTGGTGGAAATGTTTTATATCTTGATTGTGGTGGTGGTTAGGTGACTGTATTTATTTGTCATAATTAATCAAACTGTATACTTGGAATTGGTGAATCTTATTGAATGTAAATTATACCTCAATATAGCTAATTAAAAAAATTCATGGGAGAGGTCTGAGTTAGAGACATAATTTTGTGACTCATGAGCATATAAATGGTAATTAAAACTATGAAATTGGATGATATCTTCAAGAAACATAATGATTTAGAATACATATAGGAAAGAAGTCCAAACAGTGAAACCTGGGACATTCTAGTATTTAGAAACCAGGGAGATGGGTGTGGGCAAGAAGGAGGGCCAGTAACAAAAGCCAAGTAAATGTGATATCCTGGAAGTTAAGTGATATAAGTAGTTCAAGAAGGAATGATGAAAATATGTGTCAAATGCTGGGTCAAAAATATGAGGGATGAATATTTACTTCTGGATTTTGCAGCCTGGAATTCATATTTGCCTATGTCGAGAACATTTTGGCTGAGCTGCATGGAAATGATTCAAAAGAGAAAATGCTCTAAAAATATTGAAGTGATGCACAACTAATGATTATACCGAATACCATTGATTGTATACTTTGGATGGAATTATGCTTTAATATGTATCAATAAAATTGATTTGTTTTAAAAAAATAGAAAACGGGTGCACATAAATTAAAAACATTGATTATAAACATCTCCAAATTAGGAATTTTGTTGTAAAGGGAAGGAGTGTAACGAAGGGGTAGTGAGATAATGAGAGGATTTATTTTTAAGATGTTAGTATGTTTTTATGCTTATGGGAAAGATTCAGCAGAGAGAGAAACATTTATGATAGAGGAAAAAGAGAGGATTTTTCTGGGGCATTATCCTTGAGTAGGAAAAATTTGATGGAATCTAGTTGAAGTGTTGGCTTTCAATAGGAGTGTGGGCAGTTCATCCATTTTAACAGAAGTTATGGTATGTGGGCACATATAAAATGAGGTGGTACATGCTGTGAAGCATCTGGGGGTTTTCATCTCCCTGATTCTGTTTTCTCAGAAATAGAACAAGCAAGATCATCAGCTGAAAACGAGGCTGAAGGAGAGGTTGTTGGAGGTTTGAGAAGAGAGCAGAAGATATGAAACAGTCATCCAGAATGAAAGTGTGAATAAACCAGGGAAAGAGGGTGTGATTTGGGGCAGCAGTAAGGGCCTACTTGAGCAGACTGACCATCCATTTAGAGAGACTAGTCAGTATGGCAGTGTGCTTTTTTCCAGAATCATTCAGCTACAAGGATGCAAACATAGAGTAGATGGAGAGTCGAACTTACTCAGTATTAGGGTTTTGCCAAGAGGATAACAAGATGAGAAAGAGGCAAGGGAGTTGAAAATAAGAACAAAGAAATGATTATAATGATTGACTGTGGAATTTAAGTTGTGAAAGGAAGGATGTGAGGACATGAGGGGAGTGAAGAACTGTGGAAAGGTGGTAGGATCAATGGATTATAGGGTCCAATGGGGTGTAAGGTTTAAGTCAGGGTACTAGAGAAAGTCAGAAATATGGGAGGCAGTGGTTGGTGAAGAAATGTCTTAAAATTGCGATTTGGGAAGGGATCCTGACAAAGGTAGGGTTTGCCTATGAGTTCTGTGAAAGATAGAGAACAAGATCATTGGAAGACAGGTTGTAGTGTCCATGATCTGGGTTACTTCCCCGTGGTCCACCTCTGATTGAAGCTGCAGCTGTGGTAAAGCTTCCTGTGCTTGATGACACTTCCCACCTAGAGCACCTCCTCTGTTCCTGCTTTTATGCCTCAGGACTTTCTCTGAAGCTTTGAGATCTCCTCAGTCCCAGCAAAGCAGCCTGGAAGCATGGAGTTTGTATTTGGTGACAGGTCTAAACCAGTTTGAAACAGGAGTTGATGGATGAATGCCCCAACTTCCCTTCCTTTGAAAGGGTGGTTCAGTTGGACATGGTTCCTCAGGGAGTTTCCAGAGAGATTGAGTGCCTATTGCTTATTGTGGGAAGTAATCTGGTAACATACACCATCTCTAACTCATCTTCCTGCTCCTTCACTGGGACTTCTGGGTATCATTTCTCTAACTACATGCACCAAGTGCTTTTCTTGGGCTCTGCTTTGGGGAAAACCAAATTAAGGAAATTACTCAAAGGATCATTCAAATGATATTTAAAATATAGCAGTAATGTTGGAGAGAATGAAGTAGGCTAGGAGTTACAGTTTACGAGAAATTAGGGAGAGCATTACTCAGTACTTAGCCTAGTGCTTGGCACTTAGTAAGGATTCAGTAAATAGTGTTGCATGACCAATGCATGGAGCACACTGGTCCTTCACCACCCCATTCTTGGGAATTTCAGTTCTCCTCCCATAGGAACTCCTTGAAGAATCTTTCTGATGCTCGCTGTGTGACGTCCGTACTACACCGGCCTGTCAAATTAGGAAAGGTGAGTCAGGTCTAAAGGCTGAGGCTAGAAACTACCATTAGTTGGGAAAGCGATCATGCTGCTTTGAATTTTCTGTGGAAGGAAAGGTCTATATATTTAGTGAAAACTATTAAATTAGTACCCTTCTGTGTAGCTTGGAGAACTGTAGCCAAATACTCCTAGCCAGCTCAAGACAACTTCATCACTCTTACCCTCCTCTTCAAACTGTGTCCAGAAAACCGCTTTCTGGGTGTGATTATTTCACAGGAAGGCTTTAATGGAGTGTAGGAATCTTTCTATTGCTGTACTTCTTTTGTGTCAAAGGGCTCTAAATTAATGGACTGTTACTGTAAATTCATTAAGAAATATGTTTACAGCTGTAATACTAGTGTTCCCTAATGTATACCTAAATGATTCCTGAAAGCAAAACAACCATGTAGGCAGTTGATTAACTTTAAACATTATCTCTAAATGAAACATAGCATATTTATAGGGAGAGACTTGATTAATGTTCAACAGGAAAATGAAAGAAATGCATGGAAATATTCACCAAGGAGTTATACCTGAGGTACTGAGTTTCTAAATGTAATGCCTTCTCTTATCTCTATAATGAAAATTGTCATTAGGAAGATGGCAGTAGGTTGTTACCACTGGTAATGAAATAAGACATGAAACACTTGAGAGCATATTCATAAAAATTGTATTTATTCATAGAAAGGAAAATTGTCTTATGTTTTAGGGAAAGACACTAACATACTTACTAAAGATATCAGTTCTGTATTATTCTAATACTTTTAAGCATATGTACAACATAGACTGTTAGTTATTAATGGCTGAATACCATGAAAGAGAATACAGTAAAAATTTTGGCTTTATAGTTATGTAACAAAATGGTATAGACCTGTAAATATATAATTTGATATACCTATCTAATGATCTACTATCTTGTATATCTATCTGTTTATTATCACCATTATTATTATGATTATTATCTATCTATATCTATGTTGAAATGCTCCTGGAACATTTCAATGTATTCATTGTAGAAAACATGGAAAATACAGGTAAATAATGACAAAAATTATACCCATGCATAATTCCATTCCAGAGATCATTACTATTATCAGAATATCATATTTGGGGAGGTCAGTTTATAAATTTGCATCGAAGCCAATTTGTATCAAAAGATATACCTAGTACTTGACTCAGAGATATATTTACCATAAGAAAATAGCGTTTTGGGTGTTTATTACATTGTGAATAATAAGAGTTTAAAACTTGAAATAACAAATACAAAGTTATTTTTAAGTTCATCATGGTCTAGCTAGGCAAGCATACACTAAATAGACAATAAAAATGATATTATAGAAGAATATTTAATGACTTAGAAAGACCTTCACTATATATAGTTAGTGAAAACAGTAGTTTATAAAATAATAAATACATTATGACATATATCTCTCTGTGTATATATACACACATGCAAATTGTATTTGTGTCTGTTTGGAAAAAGACTATAGTTTTATACCCACATTTTCACGGTGATTATCTCTATGTGGTTAGCATTTCAACTTTCATTTTTTATCCGTATTTTCAATTTTTTTTTATAACAAATTTCATTTTTAAAAAAAGAAACACAAACAGTTATGAGTAAGAAAAAGCACACATAACTTAATTCTCTAAATGGAGCCATTAAGTTAGGGAAATTTGAGGAACCCACATTTATGGAAGATGCGATGCCTTTGTTTTTTTTTTTTTTTTTTTTTTTACTGGGAGGTCCTGGGAATCGAACCCTGGTCCCTCCATATGGGAGACAGACGCCCAACCATTTGAGCCACATCCGTGCCCGCCTTTGTTTTATAAAAAATATTACTTTACAATACCGTAATATCTTCATTCAGAAATTAGAGAAATATATCTGGAGGTAGGAGAAGGCCTCAGAAAAGGAAGTATGGGGGTAAACAAACAAAATTTAATTTAAGATAGTGTTTAAAGCCAGACCTAGTTTCTTATCCTTTTCACAGACAATGCATCCTAAGAGGTCTGAGTGACTTTGGCTCCCTGCCCACTCCATTTTCTTCTTCACAGAGTCTGTGATAGAGGCTGGGAAGACAGGAACAGAAAACATATTAGTTTTCTTCAGATATTATTCCCTTATTTGAATTTTTTAAAAATAAGTTCTTCTTTTAGAAACAGGAGGATTGAATTTAATAGACAATCAGAACTTACCATGAAATATTTGATCATATAATCTTTCTACATTTAATTAAAATAGATGAAAATGAATGTTTATGGAAGAAAGGATGTGAGAGGTAAAATGGAGGGGGTTGGTGATGGTGATGGGACAGCAGGAGCATGAATCAGCCAGAGGGACATGCTGACACCTGGGGTCAAGGAGAGAGGATACCAACCATTGAGAGTACAGAATGCACTGGCAGACATTTTTTGTAAAGGGCCAGAGAATAAACGTTTTAGGCTTTGCAGATCATGTGGTTGCTGTCAAAACGACTAGACTCTGCCATCGTAGCACCAAACCATCCATGGATAATGCTTAAACAAATGAGCATGGCTGTGTTCCAATGAAACTTTATTACAAAAATAGGTGTCAGCAACTCTGTGATTATACCAAATACCATTGATTGTACACTTTGGATGGATTGTATGCTTTGTGAATATGTATCAATAAAACTGATATAAAATAAAAAAAAAAAAAGAGATGACAGGTCAGATTTCACCTGCAGGCTATAGTTTGTTGACCCCTGTTCTAGTCTTAAGAAAGTGATGGAGAAAATGTTAATAATGCAGATTAACCCCCAAAATTGCATTTTGTCTGTACCCTTTACATTGTGAATAGCACAAAAATTGAGAAAATATTCTTTTAGTACTTGGAAAATATTATCTTATTCAGCAAAGAAGTCTCTCTCATTATTGATAAACAAGTAAAGCTCCAATATAAATTTCTGTTGTTTCATTTTTAAAGTCTTTTTTATTAGAGCAGTTGTGGTTTACAGAAAAATCATGCAGAAAATATAGCATTCACATATAACCTCCCCTCCCATTATTAATACCTTGCATTAATGTGGTACATTTGTTACAATTGATGAAAGTACATCAATTTGTACTATTAACTATAGTCCATTTATATTAAAGTTCACTGTATTGTAAAGTCCTATGTTTTTTTAAATTTTTTATTCAAATAACATTAGATTGTATATATGTTGTTTCATTTTTCTTAGTCATTAATGTAAAGAGAAAAATAAGGCAACATTTACCAGAAGAGTATACTAATATTTACTCATTGATTTAAACAAACAACATTTATATCTTGGAAAGCTAGCCCCACGGCTTCTCTCTCAGGAGGCCGTGGGTCTCACACCTTCTGCTTTGACCTGTGCTGAGAGCTTTGATTACCATCCAGAGATAGAAAGGCCTGTGTCCTAAAATGGGACTTTTAAGAGTTGCTCCAGGATGACTTTCTTTTGCTTACTATTCAGAGTATGGCTGATGGCTTCTTCCATTGAAGAAGTAAAATTTAATTTCTGGCTGCTCAGTCCACTATATCTATGTGTATTTTAAACACATCATATACGTGGGGAGAAAATTCTGGTGACAGGATTCCTCATAGGAAGAGTCAATAAATCACTCTGAGGAGCACTTGGGTGTGAAAGATGGGGCTCAGGGTATGGTCTGGTAGGAGAGAATAGAAAAAAGTATGGGCTAAATTGCTTTGAATGAGTAAATGAGAGGATTTGTGACTACTACCTGCCAGATGCTGTTCTAGACATTGGGGATTCAGTGGGGAGCATGACAGAAAGTACTATTGCTTTTTTTTTTTTTTTTCATTTTTTAAAAAATTTTATCGGGAAGCCCTGGGGATCGAACCCAGGTCCCTCCATATGGCAGACGGATGCCCAACCATTTGAGCCACATCCGCCCCCAGGACTATTGCTTTTAAGTAACTTATGTTCTAGTTTAGTTAGAATGAGAGTAAAGAATAGCTGTAGATGCAGAGAACTAGAGAGAACTCATCCGTGACAGGATATTATAGCAAGAGGTGAACATGGTAAATTTAAGCACTACAGAGATCATTTGGAAATATGGATGAGGGAAAGGATAATAGGGGTACTGCATTTCATAACTTATGTGGTGTGGGGACTTGAGCTAATTTTTAAACGAAAAAGTATGGTCCCATAAGATAAGAGAACATGGAAACAACTGATATTGGGCTTCGTACATCAATGTAAGACAGCCATTATTTATATATTTAACAGTAGTCTTTACCTTTACTCATCTCTTCCCCCTAACTAAATAGCACAGTTTCAGATACTGTATAAAATCATGATTGAATTAATGTTGGAAAGATGCCAGTAGTGATCATTATGTAACCTGTGCATATGACTGAAATGAGAAACTCTTGACTGGGACCACACTTAACTGATTTAGTACAACTTTTATACGAATGCTTTAGAAAGAAGATAGGGCAATGATACAGCCATCTACAACATCACACACACACACACACACACATACACATTGTAGTTGGGTCAGGGATAAGCCTGCTTCCTGCAGGCTTGAACTTTAGCTTTACACAGTATAAGAAACATTGTGTTATGAAATTTCATCCTGAAATGAACTTGTATACATATGAACTTAAAAGTGCAAAATGCAAGGAACAATGGAATAAATTTGTTCCGAGTGCCAACCCTGTGCTGAAATTATATCTGATTAACCTCTAACAAACTGCATTAATTCTTTGTCACTAAAGCACTCCATAAATATTTTTGTTTTTTCATCTTAAAGAAAAAACCTAATGCTACTGTGTAGAATCTAAAGCACAGAACCACATAGACAGATAGTAGAAACTAGGTTGAAAAAGGAAACAAACAAACAAAAAAGAAATGATTAAACGTTTTATTCTGTCTCAATAGATAAACTGAAACAGTAGTATAAAAGTCAGTTATTAAGAAGTCTAAATGTCTCAACCTAAACAGTGAATTCGGTAACTGTATACCAGATATGTCTTCACTTCCAGTTTGAGTTTATGTGCTGAAGCTTGTAGTTTCATGCACATAGTTACCATAAACAAATTCAATGCAATCTGAATTGTCTTAAAACCCCAGCTCTTTTTCTTTAGCCAATGATTTTCATATTACTAGAGCTAACTTTTGGAAATATAAGGGCCAGAAATCCTCATTATTTTTGTAAAATGAATTTGTACATTTTTTTCCCCTGAAAAATGTACTTCAGCAAGGTAGCCACTGGATGTCGTTGTGACACACAGATGGAAACAAATACATTCGATTCTTATCAGGAGATGGAGCTGAAAGAAGGCTGGATATGACAGCTTCAGTTCTGTAGAGACACATCTGCTCAAAAAATTAATTCAGATAAAAGAGACTTACTAGTGCAATCCAATTACAGTTCTTTTTCTATAGCTTAAGAACTTGGAATGCTTTTGGGGGTTCTCATTTGCGTTATTTTAATAAATATTGCTCATTTATTTCCTAAAAATTTGGCTTTAAACTTAAGTGCCATCTTTTTTGTTTCTATTGTATTTATTTTTAAGACTTTCCCAGTGTATTTTTTCCATGCTCTCCAACTTTTGTGGATCTGTGGCTTTGCTACCCCTGCTAAAGATCACCCAGGAATTGATTTTTCCTCCCTCTTGGTATATTTTGTTAAGACTTGCATTTTTCAAAAATTAATATTCACAGTAAGTCTGTCTACTCAAAAGAGTGGTAGCATCCCCTGGGAGCAAGATAACAGCTATTTATCTTGTTTAGCAATCTGAAGGCTAGAGTTTGGGCAATCATAAGCCATTACTGGGAGGTTTCTCTGCAGTTTATGTGGTCAAGGGCAGAAAGGAGGCACTTTCATTGTTTCCCAGACACTGCCTTCCTCCTCACCCCCAGTAACTCTTTATATGTAGCATTGATTGGTTCCCCTCTTGATAGGGATATTGTACCTCTTCTGAGGGCGTGATGGTAACCTGTGATTCCTCACTCCTCTAAATGGCACATTTAGAAGTATGTCTTAGGTGTTATCCTATAGTGGTCAGGAACTCGGTCTCTGGAGCAAGGTAGTCCTGGGTTCTAATCTTGGATATGCCCCTTGATGTGACCTTGGACGATTTCCTTAATCTCTCTAGCCTTTGGTTTTCCCATTTGTAAGATAGGTATTATCATTCTCATCTGATAGATTTGTGTGAAGATTAAATGAGATAAGACATGTAAAGTTCTTAGCACAGTGCCTTTTATTTATTATTGTTTTTAGGAGGTACCAGGGATCAAACCCAGGACCTTGTACATGGGAAGCAGGCACTCAACCACTTGAGCTACATCTGCTTCCCATCATTTTTTTCCCATAATTTTTAATATAAAGAGAACATTGTTAATAGGACTGCAGTTATAGTTTCAACAATTTTAAGAAAGAATTGAAGAGTAAACATGGCTTCTTTCTCCCTTTGTGTTCAAAGAATATACATCCCAGGTATATCAGGTATAATTGTAAACAGTTTTTTTTTGTTTTTTTTTTTGATATCTAAGATCATTACCATAATTATGATCAAGAAGCCTGCTTTTAATATCTGCTCTAGATTTTGAATTCAAAGGGTAAACATACAGTTCATGACTTGTGAATATAATATACTATAGTTAAAGCATTTTTATAGATAAAAAGGAAATACATTCAGTTGATAACTGTAAAAACAAAATTTTCATAAAGTATTGTATTTCCTAGCAGCACCTACTGCACTTTGGATTCTCAATAAATGTTAGTAGATGCAATTAAGAGAATACATTCAGAAATAAAGAAATAGAATATATTATATATAAATAATTGACCCCATGCTCACTGCAATCACTCTATATCTCTTCAAGACAAACTGCCTACATTATTTGAGTGGACTCCATTGTGATGTTGTTGTGTATGGGTTTGAGATGGGGCACTGAATCAGGTCGTATAGTTAACCTCTACACTCTCATATTGGAAGACCGTGCTATTTTTGGTATCTGATTATGAGGGATAAGTATTTGCATAACTTATCAACAAAATGCTGGTGTTGATCAATTATAATTTTGGATATAAAATGAAATAATTTCCCTCCTCTTGTTTAAATAATGGGTATTTACAAACCTAGAATCCTAAACGCAATTCTTGTCAATGCACCTGTGGGAAGAAATATGTAACTTGCTTAGCAGTCTTTGGGGTATAATATAAAATGGTTTTATTTTTCTCCAGCTACTACTTTCAACTCATATTCTGTCCAATCCCCCTTTTCTTATCCTTTAAAGGTAGTTCAGGCAAATCTTATAACTTTCAGGTCATTAATAGTTATTTAAACTCAGTCCAGTTCACTTTAAAACTTTCATACTTAGCAAAGCTTGACACCAATGGTTCTCAAAATTTCGCGTGTGTCAGAATCACAGGGGGACTTATTAAAAACTCAAATTACTGGGCATTAGAGTTTCTGATTCAGTAGGTCTATGGAAGGTCCTGAGAACATGTGTTTCTAAGTAGTTCCCAGGTAATGCTGCTGCCGCTGTCTGGGGACCATCATTTGAGAAAACATTGCTTTTTAACTTCTCTCCTGCGCTTTCTAGGCTCAAGTGCTGTAGCTCTGTGTGTTGGAGTGGAGAGGAAGGAGAGGTGAAAGGGAAACTTCTCTTTACTTACCTGGTCATAGATGTAGTCCTCTCTTGGATGGTTGCTGTTCTCTGGTACCACTACCGGGATTGATGCTTAACTTTTGTGGCTTTCTTGATGTGTCCAATGTGTGAGTTCTTTGAGGGACTCTGAAGAGATTCTGCTCTCATTTGAAGCCTTTTACCTTTGCCCCCACCACTGGTGATTCATCCTAGTCACTTGTTGTGTGATCCTCTAAGCCAGGCTCCACAGGCTTCCAGAGTGATCTGTTAAGAGCCTAAATTGGATCACCCTCTTAGTGTCACCCACTCTTACTCCTCTTCCCAACCCCTGCTTAAAACCTTTCATTGGCTTCATAAAGTCTCAACTCCTTGATGTGACCCCAAGACTCTCAATGATCTGACTTTTGCCTCCCTGTCCAACCAGCTCTTTGGCTTGAAGCTGCTTCACTCTGTCTCTGCCTCCATCTTAACATGGCCGTGTCCCCTTCACATAGTGTTCTCCCCTCTGTGTTTCTATGTCTTTTCTCCTCTTCTTAAAAGGACACCAGTCATATTGGATTAAGGGCCCATTCTACCACAGTATGATCTCATCTTAACTAATTACATCTACAATAAGCCTATTTCCAAATAAGGTCATGTTCTGAGGTATGTTAGGACCTTAACATATCTTTTGGGAGGACATAGTTCAACCTATAACAGATGTATTTAATAGGAGTTCAGGCTTTTGGCTTAGTGTGTGAGTTTGGTTCCTCTTCAGAAGAAGATGCCAAGATGGATTAAAAGTGCAGGAGATTTATTGGGGAGAACACTGTGAGGGAAACTGGAAAAAAAGCCAGAGGAGCTGGGCTGAAGAGAACCATCAGACTACAATGCAGGTTTGACTCCTGTGAAGGAGAGATGGAAGGAAGGAAGTTTGGATAAGAGGAGTCTTAGACTGCACTGCACTTCTCAGAGAGTCTTGGCCAGGCTTATGTTAATCCCTCAAGTCCAAGTGGCCCATTGGAAGGACGCTGCACCTCACAGGAATGGGCTGGCTCTAGCATCCTGGCTGCACTGGGTCATTGGCTGAACAGATCTTGGGAAGTATGGCCTAAGGGGCAGTGTTGGATTCAGAGCATAGCTGCTGGTGCTATCAGTCAGTTACTCTCCCTGCAGTAGGAGACCTGAGAGGAGCATTTTGATGGCATGTGCTCGTTAAATAATCATTAATAGCAGTAGTCTTATATTTGGAATTTGTCCTGTTTATTTTATTAGGGCAAGGCAGTAATCCTCTATATTTTCCATTGTATTGCATGTCCATTGCATTTAAGCTTCCTAGCTACTGAATCATTTTCTTCTTTTACTAAAATTATTAAATTAATATATAAATATATACTCATTATAAATTATTTGAACAATAAATAATCATAATGAGTAAAAAAATGAAAGTCTCCTTTGGTTCCCCTCCCAATACCACCAATCTTACCTTCTTAAGCAATATACTATTAACTATTTGGTGTATTGCTTTTTGGACTTTCTTATATCTTTTGTTTATAGTCATGTATATACTTACCAACATACACATATTTATATGCACAAACATGCACACATTTATACACAGATACACACAAACACACATTTATACAGTTTTGTTTTATAAAAACAGACTTATGTTATACGTATTCTATATATAGCTTTTTCTTCTAACTATTTAGGAGAACGTTTCCTGTTGGGGGTAGATGGTTCTTAATAATAGTGGTTCTCAAACTTTGATGGGTAAGATTCAACTGAGGTTCTAAATAAAAATGTAAATCCATGAATTCAGTAGGTCTGGGATGAGACTCAGGAATCTACAAGTTTAATAAAAAATCTCAGGTGATTCTGATGCTGGTGATCCTTGGGTCACAGTCTGAGAAGCACTAATGACATCTACCTCATTCTTTCCAAGACTATATCATCTTCAATATGCATGTTTCATGACTTAATTATTTCCTTTTTGATGAATCGATTTTTTTCAATTTTTCCTCTTTACAAATGAAGATTACAGTGTACACCCACTTTCTAGTAGCATCAAGTAAAGAATTTAACATTATACATAAAAAACTCATATGTAAGAATTTATGCGTTTGTTTTTGCAATGGATGTTTAAGATTGATGGATCACTTGTTGAATTTTCTATTTAGTAAAAATTGGCATATTATTGTCAAGGTGTTAATTTTGGGCCGTATTATAAATGCATAATTTGGCATTTTGAAGCCTTCTGATTACCTCTAAGGTACATGTCAAATGATTTCTGTTGCTATACCCTTGTCCAACATCAGAGGACACTCTGACTTTGCTATAGTAATTTTAATAACTATAGTAATTTTAGCCATGGTTAGTAGCAATGCTTCAATATTTGTTTATCAGTTGTAACAAATGTACCACACTAATGAAAGATGTTATTAATAGGGGAAAATGTGAGAGGGGGAGAAAGTGGGGTATATGGGAATCCCCTATATTTTTAATGTAACTTTTCTGTAATCTACAACTTCTTTAAAAATAAAGTTAAAAATTAAAATAACTAATGAAAACATTTTCCCTAAAACTGAGCCTAAGGAGGAATGAAACATAGGAAGAAATGCTCATTATAATTCTGGTTTGTATTCAGGACAGTCTGCTTCTTGGAAATGACGCTAATAAAGGTTGATACCAGTAGAGGTTAAATCAGTGCTAGTCAGCTTTGTGGAATGTGAAGATAGCATCACTTTTCTTTCCAATTGGTTGTTTTCTTTCCTGCTTTAATCCAAGAAATTCAAGTTTTGCTGTGGTAGACAAAATGGTAAAATATTCCTCTTACCAAAAATAAATTATCCTACACTGATTCTAGTTATAATGAGTTCTATGTCATAGAAACCTCATGTTTCCTGAGGTTGCTGACGCCCCTGCAGCCTTTCTAACCTGTGGCAATTTCCTCTCCTATCCCACTTTGTATCACTGGGCCTGGAGGTGGGTGAGAAAGCTTCCTTGATCATTGTTTCTACTTCTAGACCGTTCTTCCTCCCTCTTCCCTAAACGTTTCAAATTTCACACACCAGATTATAATGCTCATTATCCTTCTTTATTGTAGTTGTCTACAGACTCTTGGGTCACGACTCCCTTTACTTTAAAGATATTAGTTCCTGGCCTACTGTCACTCTCCCTATATAACAGTTGTCATAAATCTTGATTATTTCAATATCTTCGGAGACAATCTTCCAATACCCTGGTATTGTTCAATGACTGCTCTGACTCCACCTTAGCCAGCCAACTATTGGTCATTCTCTAGGCCTTGCCAGTAACATTTTCCAACCTCATTATCATCTCAGTGTTAATCACTCATTCTCACCAATTCTTATCTTTCCAGTTTACTCCCTTTAGTAATATGACTCCAGCCATCGTTCAACCTCATGTGTTTTGGAAGTCCAGGCAAGGCTTAGCTGAATCTCTATATAATGACTCATTATATATATAAGTCTATATATATTATATCATATATAATTATGATCTTATATAATGCAATCATGTACATGTAGTCATATAAATTATCCTGTCACCTTTGCCATACCCTACTGGCTGGGAACAAGTCACATGCTCTGCACACACTCAAGGGAAGGGGATTACATGAGGACATAAATGCCAGGATACAGGGATCATGGAGGCCACTTTATAATCTGTCCACCACAGACCTGTTGTGTGTCTGTCTTTGTCATTCCCACCCCCAGTCACATAGGATGACTCTGTTCATTGCATTTTTATTAAACTAAAAGGACAACATTCTTAAGTTAGTGATTACTTGGGAACCAGGTCTCCTGGATCAAACACAGTACTACAAAATTCCCTTTTTTTTTTTTTTAATTTATTTTTATTGTGGGTAAAAATCAAAATTCTCACAATACATACAAACATTTGCAAAATGATATATAAATATATATGCATATATGTGTATTTGCTTACAAAATGTTATTTATATATATATATATACATATATTTTAAGTAAAATTCCCTTTTAAAATGAAGTATTCTTCTTAGAAGTAATTCTATGCTTTTTATTTATAATTTAAGCATTGTATTCTGGAATATACATGCAAAGATGTGTGAACACACACATGTACACACAGTTTAAATAATAAAAACAAATATCCACATCTCTACCCCACAGGTTAAGAACTGGAACTTGGCTAGTACCTTAGATGTCTCCCAAGTGCCCCTCTCTGATCACTTTTTCCTCTCACTTCCCTCTCAGAGCTTATCTTACTCCTGAATTTTGTGTCAATCATTCCTTTGTGTTTCTCTACTGTTTTTCCAGGTATATTTATATCCTTGAATTAAATATTTATTTTTCATCTTTTAACTAACTTGGTACACTCTGTGTGTGTTTATGTACTGTATATATGTATCTGTGTGTATGATCTGCTTCATTCACTCAATATTAATGATTTTAATATTTGTGCATATTGATGTGTGGCTGTAGTTCATTCATATTCACTGCTATATATTATTCACTATTTGAATATATTGAAATTTATGCATCCAGTCTACTGTTTGTTGATTTTTTAGTGTTACCAATTTTTTAATCATGAGCAGTGATACCATGAGTTTTCTTGTAGATGTTTCCTGGTATTCATGTGCGAGAGTTTCTCTGTGCCACAGAGTAGGATTACTGGATTATAAACCATGTGCATATTTGACTTTGCCAAGTAATGCCTGTTATACAAATGGTTTTACCAATTTACACTTGCACCAGCAGTGGAAGAGTCTGTTAGCCAAGAGTCAGCTTTAGAAGACTTTACCTCCTCAGAAGGACATTGATTGCAATCAGTCACTTCAAAATGAAATACTTGAGAGTGGAAAACTAATAGCCTGAGTAAATCTTTCAGCCAAGTGAGTAAATTTATAATAAATGTATTTTAAGAATATAAACCTTGTGAGAGTTTAATTAAAGTCTAGAGGAGATTACAGCCCTAATGTTCAGAAACAAAATTCTCCTTTCATGTCTGATACCAATTAATTCTTCTCCTCTTCCTTTTTCTAATATATTGGCCTTCTACTGTGTTGATAGTGCTGCTACAATTTTGTACTTGGTAGTTATTTTAAACCCAGGGCGATGAATTTAACAAGCAGTAAGTATATAAAACTGAAGCCCAGTACACTCCTTATATTAATCAGTGAAATTTCTAAGCTCATTATGAATACTGAATTGGGAAATTGGGGATACTTTGAATCTCTGGAAAAAGAATAACCTACATTTTAAAAAAGTATATAGTATATTTATCAAGAAATTCATGGTATAGTTCCTTATCTTCTTTAAAAAAATATATTACTCTTTAAAATTAAGTGCCAAAAGTTAGGGTAGGTGTTATGCATAATTAGAGCATTCTTGGAAAAATTGTCTCAAAGTTATGCTCCCCAGACTCTTGATGCTAATGGGCATATTGACATGAACTGTATTGGAAATAACCTGGATTTTAAATTTTTAAATTTTCTTGTTTAGATGTATGTGAAAATGCTTTTATTGCATCTTATTAGCTATTTAGCTCTTCACTCTAATCATTCACGTGCATTGGCTAAATAAAAAAAAAGTTTCCTCTTGTCACCTCTTATTTGGCTGTAGTGAGATGTTCTGGTGTTGGTAAGAGAGGGGGGAGGAGGTGTGTGTGAGGGGTGTGGGGCAGAGTGATCAGTGGTGATAATGAATAACCATCCCTGTAAGAGAAGTTTCTAATCACAAATTTAAAGGATTAAGATCTCTTCAGCCTGTTTAAAAGTGAGTCTGCTTTTCCCTAGAGGACAGGCAGGAGTCAGGATAATTCATTGATATATGTTTTAGCCCAGCTTCCCTAGAAAAAGAAATTGGAGGCCAAACTTCCATGCTAATGCTTTAATGGAGCCTGCAGTCCTAGGCAAGAGAGAAAGGAGAGCAAATACAATTCAGCAGTGCACTGCTGAGGTGGTTACATTCTCACAGGTAACACAGTCAATTGCTCAGCCACATGGGATATTTCTAGAAAGCCCATCCAGAATCACTTTTCTTAAAAGAATCCATTGGGAGAGAAGGGAGGCTATCTTCTGGTCATCTTCTGTCTCTCATTGGTTAAAGTTTTTGCTCTGGAACATTAAGTATTCTGCAATCTGGGCTATATCAGGCAGCTACTGTGTGTGGCCATTGGAGATGCCAGATTCCATGACTCATGTGAGAGCTTCATCAGAACCTGGAAATGGTAGAAAAAGTCAGAGCCTAGGTAAGTTGGGTCAGGTTTGCTTGGTCACAGATGTGCCTGTATTGCACACTAGGAGGTACTTAGGAACAACCAAAAGTTTCAAGAGAGAGGGTGATTGACATGTTGACCCAGGCCACTTAGGTGGGGGAAGCTGGAATGGCCTTGGAATTGCCTTAGTTAACGCACTATTCCAATTATTTCAAGAAAATTTGGATCAGGATTCAGCATGCTTCTCTTTTTCTACACAGCCACCACCTAAGGATATGTGTGTGCAAGTTTTTATGAGCCTACTTCTTTATATTTTGGACAAGAGAGTTAGAACAATGGAACCAGGAGAAAGATGAATAGCAGAGGGGCTATTGAGAGCATAAATTTAATTTTCAGTTAAAGCACATGTCTCTTATATTGGGAGTGTTTTTAAATAGGAGAAAACATTCAGGGGCCAGGGAGAGGAGAGAGCTAAGATTGGTCTTGGAAAACTAACTTATCTGTAAAATTACCGTCCAACCAGGTAGAGGGCACGTGGCTACAACTGCCTTGCAGCCAGGGAACTCATATGGTGACAACTCATCTTGAACAGCAGGGCTGGGCAGCATGAGATTCCAGGTGGGACTGGTGTAAAGTCTGGTGGGACCATTCATGGTTCACTTATGAAAGACCTCGTGGACACGGGAGCAGGATTCATCCCCTGGCCTTCAGAACCCAGGGCCAGTGGAACAGAACTCCTGGTAAGGTTTTAATCTTTAGGTGAGAACTAGGGTGTGCTAACAGAGAGGCAATAGACTAAGGATTCCCATGAACTGAGCCAAATATTAGGCCTCAAGTTTGAAGGGAAGAGGATAGCAAGGCTTTCCTAAGAGACCTCATGGGCACCTGGCTCATTCAGGCATACTACACACTAGGTGTGGTAATCAAATAGAATATAGGAAAAAACAGGGGCAAAAGGTATTGATATGCTTGAAATATTGTCTCAAATATGTTATAAAATGTTGGTGTCTGAACACCTTAAAACACATGGAATTTCTGTTTGAACTCTGTGTTACTGATATTGTTTTAAAATAATACCCACCCTCTCCTTTTTCAGTTTTGCTTATAATGCCAAAAGATTATTTTCTCATCCCTCTGAAAATATTTGATATGGATAACTTCATCATAACCCCAGTCAGCTATTTATTTATTTATTTGGTGGTACCAGGGATTGAACCCAAGATCTTGTACACGGGAAGCAGCCGCTCAACCACTGAGCTACATCTTCTTCCCAATGAGAGTTGTTTTTTCTTTGTTTGTTTGTTTGTTTTTTGTTTTTAGGTGGTACCGGGAACAAATCCAGGACCTCCTACATAGGAAGCAGGCGCTCAACCACTTGAGCTACATATTTTTTCCTTAAGTATTTTCATTTGAAGGATAAGAATTTTGCTTGAATAAAGACCCCATGGAAGTGTGTGTGTGTGTGGGCAATATATTTTATATTTTTAAAAGCCCTTTCAACCAATTAAACTACATTATTTACAAATTTTTTTCATCCTTGATTTAATTTTATCAAAGACATTAAACGTTTTCTTTTGAAGATAGAAAATTGTTCCTTGAGAAAATATGGCTGACACCCTTGGATGCATTAAGGAATCATTCTTCTGACTAAATTGGAATGGAATTACATTTTTAAAAAGATGATGAGAAAAAAAAAGATGAGAACACAGAATTTGTGACAAAGGACTTGTAGATCTGTACCCAGTTGCCCTGTTTTTTCCACCTTCCACATGTTCTCAAGCTCCAGTTTAGCAGAAGTTCCTTGCAAAAGTTTTCTGTCTCTAGTGTCTGCTTTTCTGCATCTTGCAGTGACACATCTTTCCTCTGGCAGCTGTTTTGCTCTGCTCTAGTGCTCTCTTCATCTTTTATCTGTTCTCTCTCTTCTCAGATCACAGCCAGTGATAGGTACAGAAGCTTAGAAACCAACAGAGTGGCAAAATAGAGCATCTGTTGGGGGAACAGAGCATGACATTTGGGAGATGGGGCGGGGGGGCGGGGAGGTGAAACTCAAACAAACAATCTCAGTACCTCATCAGGTTAGAGCATTTGACCCAGAAATACTTAGATGTGCAACTAATTCTTGAGATTGGCAGATCTATGGTTTGGCAGGATGGACTCTGCCTCTGATATTTTTCTCTCCATTACTTACCTTCATATCCATTAGTAAAGAAAAAGGGCCCATGCTTTGACTAAAAAAAAAGAAATATTACTTTAAATTAGTCTTGGAGATTGTTCATCATCAGAATATTTTGTAATTGTCTATTTTAACAAATTGGAAAGGGATGGAGAGAGGCTATGATGTAATTAAGTCTTTTTAAACCTTTGCCTCTAAGTCATTAAATGCTCTGCCTTTCTGTGTCATCTGATTGAATTCTTTGAGATTCACATTCCTTAAGATGTTTTAAAGTTTCAACAATCTAAATTTGTCTCTTCCTCCAGTGCACACTTAAAAGAGTTTGCATTTATTTGTTGGGATATCAGCCAGAATCCTTTGGCATAATTCAAATTGTCTTAATTTAGCCTTCTTGCTTCAGAGTAGTCATGTTTGCTTTAGTCAAGGATGCCCCTGTTTGAGTTCCTCTCATCTGTACCTTTTATATTCACTCTTATGCATTGGTGGCATTTCTGGCAATTTCGGGGAGAATTATATCATCATTGATTATCATAGTGGCCGGCCAGGGTCATGCCATCCTCCTCAGTTTATAGATGATGAATCTGAGTCTCCAGCAGAGCAGGGGTTAAGTAAGCCCAGCACACATTTCACTGTACTATCGCCTTTTATCAATTTGAAAGACACTTTTGGTCTTTCATCTCCAAGTTATTACTTTATACAAAGTGCATTATACAAAGAAATGTACATTTATTATTTTGAATGGTAAAATAAACCTTTTAAAAACATTTAACTAATTGTTAAAATTCAGTTGTACCATTCATTTTAGATAAAAATTGATGTAAATTCTAAGCTAAAGAATCATAATACCCAATGTTTACACCTTCTTTTTTTGCTTCTGAGTTAGGAATTAGAAATATAGAATGTCTACTTTCTTTTTACTCTTTATTTTATTAAACAGCATTTATGAGTATTAGTTTTCTGCTGTGTAGCAAACAATGTGCTAGTTTATGTACAGATACAAAGGTGATTAAGTGTCCTTCAAAAGGGTTTACCGTCAAATGAATGAAAATAGACATGTGCACATCCACAGCATGATCAATACTATTATGGGGGAAGGTCCAGAGTCCTGTGGAAATGTGAAGAAGATAGATTAACTGCCAGAAAGCCTTCATTAAGGAGATGATATTTGAATTGTGTCTTGAATAATGATAGACATTCATCAGGTGGTAAAAAGGGCTGGGTATAAATGAGAATCCCAGGCAGAGAGAGCAGCATCTGAAAAGTCGCAAAGTGTTGAGAAAGAATAAAATGCTGATAGTGAGTTTGTGAGCACCATAGAAAATGAGCAGAGGAGTGGAAAGGAACAGGCTAGAAAGTAAATTATCATGGATCATGAAGGGCCTTATATATGAGAGGGGTAAGAGCATTGTGTGCTTTTATAGAAGTCAAGGGAAGAGGGAGCTTCAAGGAGATGAAGTAGTAAATGCTACAGAGTGATCAAATAAGATGATGGTTGAAGAGTACTTACTGGAGTTGGCTATTTGAAAGGCAAGCTTGGCCTCAACAATGAAGTCTTAAGCATAGAAATTGGATTTTAATGGTCTAAAAAGAATGAGTTGAAAGTGGGCAAATAAAGAAGTGTGTAAACTATGCTTTTGAAACTATGATGGAAAAAACATTAACTCATGTTGAAAAGATTCTTTAGCTTTTTTTCTGGATATATGTTATATTATCCACTGTTAGTGAGAGGATAGTTGTGAGAGTCAGTGAGTGTGGCCTTGAGAACAATTGTAAAATAAGGGAGGTTTTGTTCTGCTCCACTCTAACCTCTAGTGTCTGGACCACTAACTCTGCTTAGGGAGCTCACCATCCCCAACCTGCTCCTCCTGTGGTATCCTTTGTGATACTTGATGTTCTTTCTTCTTCTTCTACTTTTGAGATATGTCATACAATTTTTAAAATAGTACATGAAGGATTAAGGCTTGCTCCTCCCAATGGTTTAATGACATTCTAAAGTTGGGACTTCATTCACAGCATTTAGATGGGATAAGTGTGGAGGTTTTCCCCCTGCTTCTGAAACCTCTTCGTTGAGTCAGGCAGCTACCCTGTTTATAGATAAGCCAGATTTTTCTTGTGAAACAGCATGTAGCCCTGTTCCAATACCCCTGATAACAGGGCAGGAAAGTGATGTTTCCAGAAATTACTGATGACCCACAGTGGTGTGGAGATGCTGGGCACCATTTGCTTTCCTATGTAGGTCTGTCCTTGGTGAACATCTGATGTGCGCACCCAAGATACCCAGGAAAAGAACCGCCAACTGGGCTCATCACATGTCCTTGCAGGCAAAGAACTTCATCATGAATGACAGGCAACATATCCATGCAAGGAAAGGTGGGTTGCTCACATTTATTTTTCTACAAGGAAGACTTGGAATAGGAAAGAGAAATTGTTAACTTTTGTGTCTCTCTTGGCTGATATTATTCTGGAGCAATGACCATCATGTTTAAGAAGACATGGCAATTCCCTATAATTGCTCTCTTTTAGATTATAATTTATCTTGATGGAGCTACTTGTATTTTAAATATCTTGCTGTGACTCATGTAAGGTCACTATGATGATTATGTGGAGTATGATAAGCATCAGGATAAAAAAGGATCTTAAAGCACACCTACCTTAATAGTCATTCTTTGTCCATTCAACAAATATTTGAACATCTATTAAATTCTAGACATTTTATTAGGCACTAGAGCTACAAAGATGAAAAAGATATGGCCTCTGCTCTCAAAGAGATTATAATTTAAATACAGGTAAGGGCTTATACTCTAATATAGATAGGTAAGAGAAACAGATAGAATTTAGTGTGGTAGGGCTGGTGAGTGCTATGAAAGATGTGGGCTAAGGAAGAATTGAAAAGGGACTTCTAACAGACATCAGGGATGAGGTTGTGAAGGAGATGGGAGGTGGATTTGGTAAGGGCAGGTAGTTTCCTAGAGAGTGATAAGAGACATGAGCTGAGTCCTGAAGAATGATTAGGTGATATCCAGGTGAATGCTGTGGTGGTGGTGGTGGTAGTGGTAGTGGTGTGTGTATGTGATTCTGGAACACGTCCTCTCTTCCATTTTTAAGGCCTGATTCCTCTAGTGTACAGGTTAAGATAGAGAATAGGAAAAGGAAAAACCTCTCTTTCCTAACTGCATATGGTTTCAGCCTTTGCTTCCCTAGTTAATGCCAACTGACCATTGAGGGCATCTGTGTGGCAGACCTCCAAATGCTGACTCTCATATAGTTTGAGGTTTTTAAGAGTCCCATTGGGGGAAACAGATGTGGCTCAAATGATTGGGCTCCTGTCTACCATATAGGAGGTTCAGGGTTTGATTCCCGGGGCCTCCTGGTGAAAAGCAAGCTGGCCCATGTGGTGAGCTGGCCTGAGCACAGAGCCGGCCTAGGCAGAAGAGCTGGCCTGTGCAGGAGAGCTGGCCCATGCAGGAGTGCTGGAACACACAGAGAGCTGGCACAGCAAGATGACGCAACAAAAAGAGACACAGAGGAGAGACAATAAGAGATGCAGCAGACCAGGGAGCTGAGGTGGTGCAAGAGATTGAGCACCTCTCTCCCACTCTGGAAGGACCCAGGTGCCACCTAAAAAGAAGACAAGCAGACACAGAAAAGCAGACAGCAAGTGCAAAACAACGGGGAGGGTGTGTGTGTGTGAAGATAAATAAATAAAATAAATCTTAAAAAAAAAAAAAGCATCCCATTGGACCTTTTCTACATACAGATCCCCTCTTCCTGGGGGTCTCTTCACCTGACTGCTGAGGGCATTCATGGCTGTGTGTAAGGCAAGAAAAAGAGTCATCACATTTGAATTCTGTGACTGAACAATTAAAATTTATACATTCTTTATGTGACTCATAATAGTATACTTTTATTATGCAAAACTGCTAAATCTGTTTCATAATGCCAAAAATTATTTGGCATGATGCACAGGTTAAACTTACTATTCACTACATCCATTTAAAAGGTGAGAAATCTTGAGTTGATTAAAATTACTCTCAGAATACTTTCAGAACCTCATAGACCAGCAAATGTTGCTGCAGCAGAAACTTGTGCTGTCTGAAGTGAAAACGTGTCTATAAAACTTTTGAAAACAAACCAAAAAGCAACGAATTGTTGATTCAGTTTTAGTACTTGTGACATCACTTTTATATTAATAAACTAATATAGAAGAAAAAGTGCAGTTTTAGGTCAAGTACCACCAGCTCATGTTATGCGATGGTTTAGGTGAAACATTTTTGTCAAAGAAAAATATGCAGTGAAAATTGTAAGTTGATATTTTCATAAGACACCCCATCACAAGAGATAAAACTCATAAAACTCATTTGGTTAGGTAGTATTTGACTTTATATTTATTGCTGAGAAGCACTAATGATAATCAGATGAGCTATGTGGTCAGATTGCCTTGGTCTGGTCCCAGATCTGTATTCTATTAATGGGTTAATCTTAGCTAAGTTACTTAATTCTTCTTGAGTCTCAATTTTTTTTCCCCATCTTTAGAATGAGGACAGCAATAGGACCAACCTCATAGGATTATGAGGATAACATGAGATAATCATCCATGTAGAGTGTTTAACATAGAGGCTGGCCCATAGTAAGCACCCAGTCATAGTTAGTTATGACTAACACAGCCTAAGTAGTTGTTCTGTAGAATCATCATAGGCCAGATTATGATATTATGCAGCTTTATGATAAAGAGTGAGCTCCCTTGATAAATTATTTTTGAAATCTATAAAGATGATCAAATGGGTTCAAATATGAGTGACCAAATGAGCTACAAATGTAGAAATACTGTATTTTATTTTTGAAAGCATGGAAATAGAGGGAGTAGAACTTTCTAAGTTTTGTTGGGGAATGGACACTGAACAAGAGAGAAATGCTTAGTTGAAGAATAAGATGAGGCTATGAGTCTTACTGGGTTGGGGATAATGAGTGATAAAAGGCGGAGGTAGGGGAAGGAATGGAGTATTTAGACTTTATAGTTTTGGTGGGGATCACCCATTATCACTTATCAAAGAAGAGAACTATTTAGCTTGCCTTTCTAGTAGTATCTGTGCGTATAAATGCAGATGTATGCTATTTTTTTATACCTTCTTGTTTTTCATAGCACTGTTACCAAGATAATATCATACTGAGAGGTGTGTGTCATCTCCATTGAACAAATGAGGAAAAAAGCTCAGAGAGACTATGAGTCAATAAATTTAAGGCCATATGTCTAGCACTATACTAGATGCTAAACTTCAAACATGATTGGGTTTACAGCTTAGAGAGGAAGTCAGAATATTTAATAGGTAATTACAAAGAAGAGTGATAAATATAATGAAGGGGGAAATATAGGGAAATAGTGGAATGTATGGGACAGGTGCTTTTAATCTTTCAGAAGTCAGGAAGTCCTTCTGGAGAAGCCCTTGAGAACTGAAGCATAAGTAAGTGCTAAGCCAAGTAAACTGGAAGGAAGAGGAAGGGAAGAAAGGGAGGGACAAATATTCTAGGCAGAGGGAAAGCATGTGCAATGACCTGGCAATGAAAGGGAGAACGTGTGAAGCATTGAAAATAATGTTTACTTTCATTAGTCTGGAAAGACACAATAAGTGTGTGAAGCCACATGACTGGAAGTGGAAAAGAGAACTAATGTATTTTGAACCCAGGTGGAATAGAATATCTTGTGCCCTGAGAGTCACCTACGTGATTCACTGCCCTGATATTTTGCTTCAACAAGTCAAGGAAGTCAAGTCATCCTTTGGTGGCCAACATATTGAGAGTATTCACATTTTAAAGAATGATGGGATATAATGTTACTATATAGATGTGAACCAGATTTGGTCCTCATTTTAGGGTGTTAGTGGATAGCTAATACATAATACTGCTCAATCCTGTTGAAAGGAAAAAATTGTCAGGGAATATAATTCTTAGGAAATAATTGACGTTTGCCTATCATTATTCAGTTATATGATTATTTTATTTTAGATACAGAACACAAAAGGAGACGGCTTGAAATTGCTGAATTTAATAGACTTCTTTGAATAGAATAAAATTCACTAAGTTAAATATAGGCTATTCTTTTTTTCTGGGGTAGGATTCAAATATGGTAAGGGTTAATCAAATGATCCTAGAGCTCAAATAGCATGTGTGTTGTGTTGAAGATAAAGGGGAGATTTGTGGAAGCGGATATGGCTCAAGTGGTTGACCACTTTCTTCCCACACAGAGGTCCCAGGTTCAGTTCCCGGTGCCTCCTAAGGAAAATGGAAACAAACAACAAGCAAAAGCAAACATAAAAACCTACTCAGGTGAGCCAGTGTGGCTCAGTGGTTGAGCACCGGCTTCCCACATATGAGGTCCTGGGTTCATTCCCTGACCCCCGGTACTTGCAAAGAGAGAGAGAGAGAGAGAGAGAGAGAGAGAGACAGAGAGAGACAGAGAGAGAGACAGAGAGAGAGACACACACACACACAGAGAGAGACAGAGAGAGAGAGAGAGAGGGAGATTTGTAAAAAGTAGGAGTAGGGGAGTAGGGAAATGTATCTTTGGATGGTTGGTAATATTTGCACATAGTAGGCACTCCCTAAATGATTGAGAAGGTAACCAATGAATTAAAGGAAAATGCCTTTGAATCCTGTGAATGGGTGGCAGGTTTTGATGCCTGAACATACTGGAAACACACTCTAAAGTTTAGAGTCTAAACCTTCACTTTCTTACAAGCGACAAAATCCATTGCTTTTAGGGACGTTTTTAAAAATAGTGGACCAGAATATATACTGCAGCAATTACAAAGAGTCATATAATTGAAAGGACTCACAAGGCTCCACAAAGTATGCTTACATACGACTTTAATAAAGACAAAAGTACAATACAGCAGGAGGAGAAAGATAGTACAGGTAAATCAGGGTGATTGAGAGAGCCAGGGGCAACGTCTGGGATCTTCTCTCAGTTGCTCAGAACACACTTTGTTTCTGGATCGTGAACCCCCAAGACATATGAAACCAAGGCATATGTTTATTGAAGAATCTTTTACATTCCACTGGTCATGTAATCAAAATGAGGCTGTACAGCCAAGTCAGGTGTACAGCCTCAGCCTGTGCATTTTCAATAAACAATGTAGACAAGCAGGTAAAGGGTGCTTCCAAGGGACGTTCAGACTTTAAACAGTACAGTATAAATCACTGGCTAGTACATTTCGTTTCTATATTGGTCATAGGTCAGATCCATGTTTCAGGAGTCCCTGGAGATAAAGATAGAACTGTCAGAGACGGGCTGCCAGGTAATCCTATGTTTATACTTGTACAAACAAGGGGAAAGACACAGAAAATCAATTGTATTACATTTTGCCCAACCCAGCCAGTCCCAAGCAAAATCCAAAAAGAATGAATCCATTTGCTAGTGGGTTTTATACCCCCACTGTCTTTTTGCCTCCATGGTGCTAGTGGGTTTTATTCCTGCTTTACGTTTAACTCTGGAGTAGAATAAAGAGCTCTCCATTTAATTAAAAGTCTGGCAAGTTAATGAAGATAGGAAAATCAGCAATCTTTGACTCTTTGGAATGAAGCTTTGCAACTCTAGGCAGAAGTCCAATTTCATTTTGTTTTATAGAGGTACTATGGAGATAGAGAAAAGTCCTCAGGCAACCATGATAGAACAGAGAGCAGGAAAAAGTATTTTTCCTTCTGGCTCTCAGCTTGATATGCAGGCACCTTCCTGATCCCATAGCCAAATTGCCACCAACAAACCTGGTCTCCAGCCATGGCTTTACCACTTAAATGTGTTTCACTTTAGGCAAATTACTTGATCCCTCTGAGCTACAGTTTTCTTATATATAAAAATGATGATGATGATTTCTAACCACACAGAGATTTTGCAAAAATTGAATGAGCCCAATGTACAAAAAACATGTAGTACAAAGCATGGAAGCCTTAATTACAGTTCCATAATGTCAAAAGCTTGAGCAGCCAGTCCTTTTAAAATTATACTAAATAGTTCAGTAGCTGGTGTGCTGCTCATTTGAAAATAGGGACCCCTTCACACTGTTCCCTTAGACATCCAAAACCCTACTAGATTAATAGTGCTTCACAACTAAAACCAACTTGATATACTAAATTAGTTTCTTGTTGCTGCTGTAACAAACATGAATTTATTCTCTTACAGTTCAGGAGGCCAGAAGTCCAAAATCAGTTTCACTGGGATAAAGTCAAGGTTCCTTCTGTAGGGCTCCAGGGAAGGATCCCTTTACTTGCCTTTTTCAGCTTCTAGTGGCTGCCTGTATTCCTAGGCTTGAAGCCGGTGCCTTTATCTTCGACATGCATCACTCCAATCCTTTCTTCCACCATCACATTGCCTTCTTCTCTGACTCTGATTCCCACTGCATCCCTCTCAGAAGAGATTGTGGTTACATGGGGCTCACCCTGATAATCTAGGTTAATTTCTTTAACTTGATCACATCTGCCAATTCCCTTTTGCCATATAAGGTGACATTCACATGTTCCAGGTATTAGGACATTAGGGGACCATTATTCAGACTACCAAACATACATTATTTGATTCTATCCCCACAACATCAGGATGAGACAGGCTATCTTCATTTTAGAATGTCCAGGTTTGCCTTAAAGAGATTAAATGACTCATCTGCAGCAATAAAGCTGGCAAGACTTATGTTCTATAAATTCAGGAATACTTGATTGAAACATTTGACTGATTTTTTTTTTACAGTACTTTGCAAAACAGCTGGAACCACAATATTTCATTTAGTTCTTCTAAGTTAGGTTTCGTTCATACGGTTTAGGTCATGTATTCAGTATTTTTACTGCACCTCTACAATAGGTTATGCTCTGTGCTAGGTGAAGGGGTTATTATAGACTGAGACAGGCATGGTCCTTATCTTTGTGGAGTTTATGTTCTATTGAGAGAGATCAGAAAAGCACAAGTAAATAAAATAAATGTAAATTGTGATTAAATGCCACAGGACAACAGAGGAGGAAAGGTGAGCTCAAAGTGGTCAAGTGACTCTTACAATATCATACAATAATAAATGGATGAACCAGGTCTTTGGTCTACCCTTTTTAAACCTTCTATTTCTTTATCTTAGATTTTTGCATTTATAAGGTGTACCTGCATATACAGTATTTTTATTTTATTTTTGCCTAATTTGAGCTAAGGCTTAAGAGTGTCTGGTCACAGTGTCTGCTCAATTGGAAGCATTGTTCTTATGGCTTATGAGTCAGATAATTTACACTAATAGGCATCAGTGTAGTTGGTTTCCTGTGATCACCATGCTTTTAGTACATCTCTCTGTTTGGTTAAGTGCTGAGCAGACTTGGTTAGTATTAGAGTAAGTCTTTATTTTTCTTTGTAGAATCATGTACACAGTTGTGTCTGCCTGTTAAAAAGAAGACCCACAGCTAAATTACTGACATAATGCTTATGTAAGCAAATTTTTTTATGAATTATGCTTTCATATTGATTTATTAGAATTTTAAAGCCTTTTTTGCTATGACAGATTTTATCCACATTTTAAATTTTATTTAAAATAGTTGTGAGCTGGAATGCATTTCTGGTAGGAGCAGCTAAACATTTGGCTTAGAAGCCAATTTTATAGTGAGTTCTCCATTATGCACTTACCTCGTTTTTAAAAGGGATTTGAGAATGAATACTAGGTGAGTTATCCGTGCTTGGGAAGGACACCGTTGGTGGTGATTAGCTGCTTCCCAGTGCAGACAAGACTGAATACGGTTACACACTGCTGTCCATTCTCTCCACACTGTGCACAGCTCTGGGGTCCTCGGGTATGTGGCTAGGACACATTATTTGCAGAAACTTTGCTCTGTTTGTCACTTTGTCATTTTCACATTTTTGTTTGCAAATGGCTGCCCTTTTACTGAGGGTTTCTTTCCATACTGCTCTGTTTAAAACCTAGACTTACAAATTATATGCTGAGAACAGGCAGATGCAGTAGTGTGAATGACCTTAGGAGAGGTCATAAAAGAACTACTTTTGTGTCATAGGATACCAGGGAGAGTCCCCAGCCCTCCAAAACACTCTTCTTCATGCTCATTGGAACCTGAAAATCATTTGATAAACAGTAATATTTTATTTCATCTGGAGAGGCTTTATATCAGTTAGAAGTGGTTTAGGCTTAAAGAAACTGCTGTATTAAGAATGTGTTAAATAACAGGACTTTCTTTTTCTTACATATTAAGAAGTAGGGCCACTTCTTTAAAAAAATTTTTTTTCTTTTTCTTTTTTTTAAAGATAATTAGATTACATAAATTTAACACAAACATATAGGAATTCCCATATACTCCACTCCCCTCACCTCCCACACCCTCCCACATAAATATCCTTCATTAGTGTGGCACATTCATTGCAGTTGATAAATGCATCCTGGGGCATTGCATTGAGCGTGGACGATAGTTCACATTGTAGTCTACACTCTCTCCCACACAGTTGTGCATGTTATGTGATGATATAAAATGGCCTATACATGTCATTGCAACGTCACTCAGGGCGATTCCCAAGTCCCGAAAAAGCCCCCGTATTACAACTGTTTTTCCCTCTCCCTGCCCCCAGAGCCTCCAGTGGCCCCTGGCTCTATATCAATGTTGTAATTTCTTCCATTGCTAGAATCACAATATGTCTGTAGTAGAATACTAGTAAGTCCACTCTAGTCCATAGCTCTTCCCCCAAATCCTGAGGATTCTGGGATGGTGATGTCCATTCCATCTCCAATTGAGAGGGGGCATATATCCCATGGGGAAGATGGATGGGACTATCCTGCCTGCAGCTGCAGACTCTCTCCATTCCCTGGGATGGCTGTTGTCCACCATCATCTCCCCGCCAGTTGTCCTGGGTGAGTCCAATGAGCTGTAGAGTAGGTGTTGCAACTCCATTGAGGTTCCAGGCCCAGTTGGCACATGGACAGCCCAAAGACTTGAGTTTCTGGACGTACACCTACAAACTCCAGCACCAAGTATGGGTTTGAATAGAAGGGACAGATGAGCCATGTGCAGGAAGACATAACTGAGTCCAACTCTGTCACTATCAGGAGCACAAACTCCAAAGTAGGGCCCACTGGCAAGGCACCAAACTCCAGAGCTATCCACCTGACCATAGGACCTGGGTATCCAGAGCCCTCAGGAGCCCCACTATTTGGGGTAGTATCTACTTTGGAAGTCTATGAGATCCTGCTGAAATGTGCACAAGTGTTACCTCAGGGATGACCTACCGATTCAGTTTGAAGTCTCTATGCCATGTAAACTCATTTGTCTTTACTCCCCCCCCCTTTATTTGAGGTCTTTTTCCCGTTGCATTGCTGGTTGGTACTTGGTAGCAATCCCTCGGTGCCAGGGAGGCTCATCCCCGGGAGTCATGTCCCATGCTGGGGGGAAGGTAATGCATTCATATGCTGAGTTTGGCTTAGAGAGAGGAGTAGGGCCACTTACGGCATTGGTTTGGTAGCTTACCCATGTCCAGGCTCTGAATCTATGTCTTTGTGATTCACTTGTTTTTTCTTTTGATGACTGACAGCAGCTTCAGGCATTACATCCACCGCAGAAAATTCCTCCCATGCTTGCCTCATTGGTGAGAAGAAAATATTCTCCCAAAGCTCTCCTTCCCCCACCAGGCTTCTCCTTAAAATCTCATTGTTTAGAACTTGTTATCTACCTATCCTTAGACTAAAGGCCAGATCCCACCAAGGGATACCTTGACACCTGAACAAAATCCTGATTCTGATAGCAAGAAAGGAGGGGGAGGAGGTGCCTTTTGGGTAGGCAACAAACTGTCACAGAAATACACACACACATATATATACACATATATGTATATATGTGTGTGTATACATATATATATATATATAATATACTATTTATAATATACTATATATATCAGTGTAGGTACTCAATACATTTTGGTTTGGTGAATGCATGAATAAATAAAAATGTATGTTTTCCTGCAGAGATGACCCATTCACTAAAATTTATTCCAAAGGGTAAAAAAATGATACCATAATGAAACTTAATGAAGAGGTATGCTCCACGCGCTTAGTCACTTAGTATAAAGTAAGTGTATTTGTAAGTATGTGTGCATGTGTGTAATGGTAAAAGAGAACAGAAACAGGCAACATAGAAGGAAAGAGAGAGACTTTAAACAAGATTCTTGTAACTTTGTAATTTTGCTAAAAATAGCAGTTGATGAAGAGCAGCAGATATGGGGAACATGCATTCTGATATGACACTAGAGTCAGGAATATTATGTTGCAAATCCCTGTAGGCCCCATTTGTGTCATGTTCTTTGTAAACGGTATTCTTTGGAGTTGTGCAGTGTACAACCTGTATGGCTGTATGATAAGGCCCTGATTGAAGAAAGGTCAAGCCTAGGATTAAATTAACTCTTCGGAGGAGGTTTAAAAATGGAACCCACTGATTCTTTAGTATTTTATTTGAAAAGTAAAGATGAAAATTTTTACTTAAATTTGCTTCATCTTAAAATGTGATACTGTTCTTTGACCAAGTCACATGGATTATGGCCTTAGAACTCTTTCCTTATGTTTTCTCTACTTATTTACTATCTACTAAGTTTTCCCTTTTCAGGTAGATGGGAAGTTTTTTGGGGCATGTGTTATATTTTCTACTTCATTTGTTTTATCCACTTTAGGGAGCATAATGTTATTTGCCTAGTCAGTAATTTTCTTTTGAATTTACTTGCTATTTATCTTAAGATATTAACAGAGATTGATTCATTTCTTACATCTAGGATTACTGGGATAATTAATATAATCAATTTTGCCTGACCAGATTTTTCAAAACAAAACAAACACCCCCTCCCAAATATCTTTGTATATTAAGACATCGTAGACATACAGAAAAAGGCTTTAATACACAGAATAGATTTATATAGAGGTTAGCATACTTCCTGAGAGAGAGATAGTCATGTTTGTGAGATAAAATGAACATTTTAGAATAAATGGGTATAATTTATTGAATTATTAAATATTATATTAACCATTAAGGGCTAATACTTCTTACTTAAATACTCTATTTCCTTTCAAGGAGTGGTTTGCACATTGGATAATTTGGCTAAATATAATTCTGATATTTCCTCCCCCCCCCAAAAAAAAAGCATCATAAGAAACTGATTGGATTAAAGTCTGAAAATATTTTAAATGGTCAACAAATATAGTAGAAAAGAATGTTTAGATTCCAGAAGGGAACTGGAAATTATTTACTGCATCCTTATTTTGCAAAAGAAGTAGTTTAAAATTAATATTAATACATTTATTTTCCATGAGAGAATTAAAGGAGGGAATAGACTATTAGGAGGAGTAGGCCATATATCCATAAATTAAGAAGAGAGTACAGAAAGTGTATTAATACCCCAGATAGACTCACTAAATTGTCAGAATTTCCTGCTAAGTGTCGGGAGAATAGACAAAGTGTATGGGAAGTAATTTCCATCTTATGTCTTTATCCACTGGGGAAAATTTTGGAACATTCTTCCATAATAGAACTGAGAACTGATTATGGACCAACATATACTAAAGCTTCAGTTTCATCATTACCTGGGAAAGAATTCTTAATAGATAAGTTTTTTCCATGCTGCCTTAATACATTTCAGAGAATCTCAGAAAAGGCACCTCCAAACCTGCCAAGATGAAATGATGTGTACATCATATTTACTTAAAAATAAATCTCAATAGCGGTGTGAGTCATAAAATGAGTCCCAGTGAGTAGCCTGGAAACTTTTTCAAGAAGATGGAGACAGAACTTTTTAGAATTCTACAAAGCTTTTATTCAGCATCTGGAATGTCAAGAAAATGGCAAAAGATTTCAAATATAACAATATCCCTGGCATCCCTAAAGAGTAATGTAAAAATACAACCTTCATAGCATTTCACTGCTATCTGCTGCTAACAACATCTTTGCCAGAGGCCTTTGGATTACAGCACTGCCACAGTGAGTTCTCAGAAAGGCAATCGGTCTTAAGGATAAAATGGAGGAAATTGTGTATGCCACATATCTACTTTAGAAAACTAAATCACTTTCTCTATCATAGAATCTCTCAAAATGTTCCATAAGTTATTTCTCAAAAAAGAAGGCACATGGTCAGTTAGGTTTGGTAAATGCTGCATAGTATAGCACAAGGCATATTAAGGCACTGAGAAGCCAGTTAGACTTCATGTAATATGAGGTCTTCCAAACTTTCCAAATCCCATGGAAGGTCCTCCCTCAAGTCCTCACCCTGTGAAACTGGTGTTCTGCATTGCTCTACTCTATATTCATCTTTATTGTGATGTCTTCAGTAAAACTGGTCCCTAGAATCTTCTAAGTAAATTTGGAAGTCTTGAGAAAGTAGCTAAAACCCCAAAGCTTTTATATAATGGATTTTGGTTTGGTTTGAAACTGATATTCTTAATCATTACTAATAGGTTTTCTTCTAGTCCTTCTTTATGGAGACATTTTCAACTCAAGTAGTTGTTTTCCCAAAAATTTTTTTGTGCTGAATCATTTGAATTGATTTATATCAATAGATTTCCTGATTATTAAATGCATACCTGCATTTCTGGGATAATACTTACTTGGCTGATTATTTTTATGGATTAGTTTACTAGTATTTATTTAGGATTTTGATGTCCACATTCTCACTTGGGTCTGGACTAGAGCAGTGACCACTATATGGCCACTGTGCTTAGGCTGAGAAAGTCACTACGCGGGAAGCACCTCTGCTTTTCTGTTCTATGAACTGGTTTCCCACATAAGATTTCAGGTGAGCAAGTTCCCATAGCTGTATAAATGGTTGAACAACCACTGGTTTATATATTTTTCTCTTTTTGTGCTTTATCCGATTTTGCACTTAGCTTCAAAGTGAATTGGATAGTTTTACATATGTTTTTTTTTTTTTTTTTAAGATTTTATTTATTTATTCATTTATCCCCCCCTTGCTGCTTGTGCTCGCTGGGTCAGCTAACCATGCCGTGCGGGCGGGCTTGCCTTCACCAGGAGGCCCCGGGAACCGAACCCAGGGCCTCCCATATGGTAAAAGGGAGCCCTACTGATTGAGCCACAGCCGCTTCCCTACATATGTTTTAATGCTCAGAAATAGATGCCATGACATGGGGATCATCTGTTTCTTAACAGTTTTAAAGAACTCAGCTGGCACATTCTCTAGTTTAGGAACCATTTTTTAAAAAGTAATTCCTCAAAAACTTTTTGATATCTCAGGTTTCTCTTACTTCTTCTTTAGCCATTTAGTTATCCACATTTTCTCCAGCACTAGTTCCTTTTTTGTCTGAATCAGTGGTTCTCAAAGTCTGGTCCCCAGCCCAGACCGTCATCATCAACTGGAAACTGGTTAGTAATGAGGCTTTTTTTGTGCCTCACTCCAGACCTACTGAATTGGAAATTCTGGAGGGTGGAATCCAGCCATCCTTGTTTTGGTGTACTCTGCAGATGATTTTGATGCATGTTAAAGTCTCCAGACCTTCAAAATTATTAGATTATATTGTAATTGGTACTTTCTGCTTAAAATGATATAAATCTTTCACATTTTTAGTTGTATCCTCTTTTTATCCTTATTTTTTGATCTTTTTATGACAAGCTTTTTAAGAATTTAGTCTATTTTTCTTGGTTTTTCAAATAATCAGTTCTTGGATTTACTTATCAACTGGCTATATTACATGAATCTACATGGGAGAATCATTAAAACAAATATTAAATCAAGTTTAATTTAAAAAATAACCTGGGCGATGCAACAATTTTCTATAATAATTCAGATCTCTAAAATTTCTAACATTGACAGAAAGGTGTTTATATCCCTTATTTTGGTTCTAATGTTTGGGGCACATGTGAATAAATCCCAACTCATGTAACAGAACATGCTATATGGAGTTATCCACATGAAAAGCAACTCAATCACAAACCACTGCCCACCGTTTGGAGAGTCTGCTCTCATTATTTTCAATTTGGGTTTCTAGTTTTGGAAACACTGTTGTATTTTAGTGTCTACTCTGTCTTAACCTAAATCATTGTCACACTGGCAGTACCTTTTTTCTTCTGCTTTGAAAAATGTCTACCTGTATCAAGCCAGACCATCCAAAATGTTCTTCTCTCCAAATCTGGTGAAGATGGATCTAGCTTTTTTATATAAATGATCAATCATCAGAAGCTTAACTTTATTTATAGATTAATAAATTTATATATATATATATCTTATTTCTGTTTTCTAATTTTTTGACCAATCATCAGAATCTTAACTTCATTTTTAGATTTATATATATACATATATATATATATCTTGTTTCTGTTTTCAAATTTATTGATTGTGGCTTTTATATTTATTATTTCTACTCTCTAGTTTTCCTTAGGTTTCTTTATTTGTTTATTTTCTAACTACATTAGGTGAACGCCCAGTTTATTGATTTTCTTTCTCTCCTTGTTTCCTTCAGTATCTTTTTCTTATCCTTCTATTGTCATTGCATTCCAGTCATTTTACCTTTTTAAGTTTTCTTTGAAATTTAGAGTCAAATCTCTTTCATCCTAAGATTTTTTTAAAAAAGTTACTTTATTGAGATAATTCACATACCATACATTCACCGATTTCAAGTGTACAATTCAGTGGCTTTTAGTATATTCTCAGAGTTATGGCATCCTAAGATTTTTCAACCCTCAGTATAATGTTACTTTTTCATATTTAGAAGCATTTTTCTAAAATTGTTTTTTGCTGTGATTTCTGATTCTTGTAATGGTGAAGGATTTATTTAGATACAGAGTTTACAATAAACAGGATATGTACATTTGCCCTTAAAGCCTCTGTTGATTTGTGTGCTGGCCATTAGGTCAACGTCTCAATGGCATGTTTACATACATAGCTGTCAGCCTTATTTCATTATCTAGAAAACATTCATCTAGTATGATTCCTGAATTGTGGTGAGATTGTTTTCCATCCTTTCACTTTCAGCTTACTTGTGTCTTTGCATTTAAGGGGAGTTTCTTGTATACAGCATATAATTGGGTGATAATTTTTCATACATTCTTCCAGCTCTACCTTTTGTCAGGAGAGTTTAATCCATTTACATTTAAAATAACTACCAATAATGTAATTGGGGCTCCCTTGTATATAACATGTTAATTTTTTCTCACAGCTTTCAGAACTCTTTCCTTGCCCTTGGCATTCAAAAGTTTGGCTCCTATGTGTCTGGGCATGGTTCTTTTCAAGTTTATCCTTTAGAGGTGATTAAGATTCTTGTGTATATTCATGTCTCTGTTACATTTGGGAAGTTTTCTGCCATTATTTCTTTGACTATTCCTTCTTCCCTCTTCTCCCTTTCTTTCCTTCTGGCATTCCCGTAGTTGCATATATTGGTACACCTGATCCTATCCTAGGTTCTGATCCCCTTTTTCCAGTCTTTTTTCTTTCTGTACCTCAGTCTGAATAATTTCAATTTTCTTGTCTTCGACATAACTAATTATTTCTTCTGCCAGCTCCAATCTGCTGTTGAAACCCTCTAGGGATTTTTCATTTCATTTATTGTGGTCTTCAGCTTCAGTATTTCTGTTTGAGTCCTTTTTAAAATTCCTATGTCCTTATTGAGATTCTTATATTGTTCTTGCATCATTTTCCTGATATCCTTTAGTTCTTTCTCTGTTTTCCTTTATCTCCTTGAGCATTTGAATATCATTACTTTGTCCAGTATGTTGAAAATCTCATCTCCTTCATTGGTGGTTTCTTGATTTTTATCTTTTTCTTTTTGATGGGCCATCATTTCCTGTTTCTTTGTTTGTCTTGTAATCTTTTTTTTGCACAATGTACATTTTAACATTTTAAAGTGTTAATTCTGGCACTAGTCCCAGAACCATGACTAATTTATATCCACCTAGTGATATGACAGAGATTTCTTTGAGTGCCAGGAACTAACACAAACAAAGTAATCAGTACAAAAATCACCTGTCACAGTCTTTGCAAATTGGCTGGTGCTCTCCTCAGAATTAGTTCTCTCATCAAGAAGATTAGCTCAAGGCAAAAGTGAAGTGCAGGGTTCTCCTTCTTTTTGAGCCTGCATCTTTTTCTGGGCTTATGTTCGTGGCCTTAGGAATTTCACTGTTTACAGGAATCTGAATGTCCCCTCTACTCCCTGCAAGGTAGAACATCCATCCCTAATCCCAGCTGCTCAGTTGTGTGTCTTAAAGCTGGTAATCATTTGCCCCAGGGAACTTTGATAATTATTTCTTACATTGCTTCAACTGCCTGCAAGCTGCTTCTGCATGCAGTGCAAGTTCTGGGAGAACAAGCCAGAGACTAGTTTCCTAGTTTAGTCTTTGAGGTTGCCACCCAACAAACCGACATGGACACACAGGTACCCTATTATGTGCTTAGGGGTTACTCTGCTCCCTCCATAATAGGGTCAGGGTCCCACAAGGGGCAGCCAGCAAAGGCACTATGAGCTTCCCAAACCATTTTTAAATGTGTTTTCCTTTTGACACTTGCCCAGTTACTGCAACTATTTAACTGTTTTCTGGAGTTTTGAGGAAGATGACTCTGCCAGTTTTTGCTAGTTCTTGAAATATTCTGTGGGAGTATAGCACCCTGGTATGGCTTATGCTACCATCTTGGTCAACCAGATGTCCTGATCTCATTTTATATACATAAGGTTTTTAGATACATAAAAATTCCTGGAGTATAATATATCAGCATGGTAATAGTGGTTGTCTCTGAATGATAAGTATATGAGTCATTTTTTAACTTTTTTTTCTTTTACTAAACTGTATTTTCTATTTTTTTCCTACAGTGAATGCACATTACTTGGGTAATGAAATAATGGTAACTTTTCAAAGGAATGCTTTGTTTAGCTGCAATAGCTTGGTTTCCATTTCCTTTTTAGATTTTAGCTAAATTATGATCACTGAGGAATTTAAGTTCCTAGTTATAAGTAGTAGCTTTTCCTGTCTGTGCTTACATATTTTTTCTTTGTATTCTCGGGGTACCAACTCTGGAGATCTCTCTAATTCTTCCCATTTTTGCAGAATATTGAGGATTATATTTGAGGTTCTTTGTCATACCCTCAAACGGATTCTTAGTAGGAATCAGAGCCTCTTAACCTGGTGCTTTTTGCCCTAACTTAATTCCATATAGGTCACAGCCCCCAAAGGAGTTGAGAAATGCCAGGTGTCCCATGAAGACACTGTTCACCTGAATCCACACATGAAGACAAACATCCTTTCTTACCCATCACAAATCTTGGTAGAAATCTCTTTTTTTTGCAGGTTTGTCTGGGACAACAATCCAACAATTGAGCTTCTGTGCCAAATTCCTTCATTTGTATAAGAAAAAGATTGTTGGGTAGTAAGCAGTGATGCATTTTGATAGCTCTTACATGTGTTAATAAAGCTTAGCAGGATGGAGGATCACTTCTGTCATCACCCAATAAATAAACCAACATATGAGTTTCTACTTCTCACCTCATGCTATTGAAAAGGGAACACATGAGTATCACACTCATCTAGGGAGGGCCACTGATGGCAGGGTTGCCAAGATTTACTTCCCTGACAGCCTTTGTGGCAGGCTCCCTAGTTTCCAAAGGGGCCGACAGCATTTAAATTCTGTACAAAGTTCTATACTTTGTTAATCCCTATCAGGATTGCCTTTATCAAAGCTTTATGGATTTAATTAGTTTTAGTTTTAGCAAATATTTTATACTTTGCAGTCTGGTGATTAACTTTATTGATCGTCTTTTGCCTTTTCAAGTGCAGCAACTTATTAAAGACTTTTTATTATTACGTTGTAAATTCCTCAGACTTGTATTCTGTGGCATTAGCTATGTAGTCTACATTTTGTGAGTTCTTTTAATTGCTCCTCTGAATCCAGGACTTATTTTGAGCGAAGGTCACAGTAGTTTTCATTAATCCAATGTTACTTGTGTTACTTTTAGAATCTCTGGGCATTCATTTAAATCCAAAATTCCATTTGTTTTTCCTTAATTATTTCCTCAAAAGAGTTCTGTCTTCCGGTTTGTAAGGAGTATTTCCTTTATAAAATGTCAGCCCAAGTGACATGCTTTTAGTTACCTTTCTCTTTTTATGGACCATACATGGACAATTTAAGAGCCAGCTAAAAACTGAGGGAGAGGGGCAGCAACTACACAATTTGTATAACACCCAATCCATTGACCCATTCCTTAAATATTCGTTCCCATTCCTTAAATATCAGGCATTTTATTTATCTCCCATTTTTAAATTGAAAAGTACAGGGTCTTGGAGATATGTCCAGTAGTTAACTTTGCTGTGTACATAGTGGACATTTTTAGGTTAAAATGAAATATTTGGATTCTTTGTGGAATATGTGCTAGGCTTGTTTCAAAATAATGTAAATAATACAAGTTTAACTTGATAAACGTATATTGAGGTTTTATGAAGGTAAAAATGCATGGCTTCTTCTCTCATGAGTTTACAATATAGTGGGGAGTCAGCTTCTTACAAAGAAGATCTGTTTGTGTTTTGTTTATATTGGCATAACATAATAGGAATATTTACTACTGTGCTAGTAAATAAGCTTTATTATTTGTTTAAGTCCTTTTAAACAAAAGGTTCTTTGAACATTACTCTAGTTTAAACCGAAACCAGAACTATGCTTAATTGGAAGGTCTTGTGTAGGGTAGGCCATGTTAAAAAGACATACCAGGGGAGCGGATGTAGCTCAAGTGGTTGAGCGTCTGCTTCTCTTGTACAAGGTCCCAGGTTCAATCCCTGGTATCTCCTAAAAATATAAAAATTAAAACTTCCTGCAAAAAGAATGCCGGACTCAGGTGGCTTCTCTGGTAAATTTTACCAAATATTTAAAAAACAAAAACAAAAAAGACATACCAGTGATGATAGTACAAACATTGTGAATGTAATTAACAGCACATCTGAATGTGGTTAAAAGAAAGAAATTTTAGGTTGTATATAGGTTACTAGAATAATTTTTTAAAAATTCATGGAACTGCACAACATTATCAGTGAACCCTAAGATAAGCCATGGACTATAGTTAATAGTTCACTTACAAAAATGTGCTTTCGCCATTTGTAACAATTTCACCACACCAATGCAAGGTGCTAATAATAGCAAAGTATATGGGAATCCTGTATTTTATGAGTGATTGTTCAGTAAACCCACAACTTCTCTAATTGAAAAAAAAAAAGACGTACCAGTATAAGAAATGCTCAGAGAAGAACCAAATCAATCAGTGTTAGAGTGATTTCCATGTGGACTGATAAAAAAGCAATGATTGAAGGAAATAAAATTCATTGGATACACTCCAAATTGGATACAAACTGGCACACCAAATATATGTTATTTGGATACAAAGAGACAGACCAAGAATGGATGTTTGAAGTTTTTAAATCTTGAAGGAGGTCACTTTAGGACAAATTATAGCAAGCACTATTTTATACAATAGATAGACTAATCATTCAGACTGAAACAATAAATGGGCCTTTTGAGGCTGGTATCATGTAGGACAACTACCAGGCTCACCCATAAAATATCCCTTATTCCTACTGCTGGAGACAGGATGTGGTACTGAATGAATATTCTTAGTAGGATCTAATATAATAGCATTCATTCTTAGAGTTGCTATCTTTAAATGACTTGAAAGACACTCTTGAAAAAAGTGTCCTTTAATGTGTCAGTGTAGATCACAGATGTTTAAGTACAAAATGTAGAAGAACCACATTAATTTGTCCTTTTTTTACTACATACTAAGAGCTGGCCAAGGAAAACGCTATTTTGTCGAAGAAAAACTACCCAATAACTGTTATATTTTGCAATTTATGATACTGCTTGATTGCCTAACAGAGAAATTTTTTTCTCCTCAAGCACTTTCAAGGTAATTCAAAGTGTTATGCTTGATCAGTGGGTAATTGCATTTCCCTACTAAGCTTATAATAGCAACAAAGTCAGATATGCTATTCTTGTTTTTAACAGTACAGCTCTGGTAGTACTTGAATGAATGAGCAAATGGATGAACAAAAGAACATGATTGGGGTCAGGATCTTTGCTGTTTTCTTCCCAGAGCTTATGGAGATTAATGAACTAATCACCATGTGTGTAACTGTATGAATGTGCCATGCATGAAGTCCTTTATTCCTGATGACATAAATGTGATTTTTTAAAAAAAACTAAACTCTAAATAGGGATAGCTAAATAATAAATTATATATCTGGTAGGTAGTATTAAGTCAGAATTGTAGCTAATTCCAAAGAATGTTGTGAAGTATACAAACATTTTTAAGGATTTACCTAGGAATTTTACACCTCTGGATGGTGCATTTTCATTAATACGTATCCATCCCACCATGTGCTTTCCTGCAATGCTATTCCAGATAGTCATTATGATAATTGTGTAAAGAGTTCAGAACAGTGTGTGGGACTAATTGAATGTTCAATAAATGTTAGCCATTATTATTATTATTATTATTATTATTATTATTATGCTGCCATTATTGCAAAACCAGCTGCCTCAAATTTGTTACTTAAAACCCTGGAGAGAGATGACCTCCTTATATACCTGAGAATGCTACACTAGATCTTCAGTTCCTCTTTTAAAAGAGTCTTTATCCTTAATTTCCCCCCAAAATGTCTGGAATACAGTGATTTGCACAGCTTGCCATCAGTTTTTAAGAATACAGTTTTCAAAAAGTTATATCTGCAGCTAGATAGATTCCAGGACTAGTTAAATGAATTCATATCCCTGTCCTGTCATTTGGAGTGTGGGGTCACATAAAGCCATGAAGGATTTACCCAAATGTGTATAAGAAAGAATCTTCCACTCTGGTCTGTATGTAATGCTGCTACAAAGTGTGAAATCTTATGCCTGACTCCTCTCCAGGGTGTGTAACTGCAGACCTCACCTCATCAATTTTTAGACTTTTTGCCTCTTACCTGATTACCTATTCTCCTGTGCTGTAGTGGTTACAGGCTTCCAACAGTGGTGCTCATTTCCCATCATACTTCCAAGAACTCTCTGCTATATGGCAACGATGGTGGCACATTCCAGCAACATTTCAAACTGTTTTGGACAGCTGTTTCTTGCTCATTCTGGAGCGGGAATGCGATCAACCTTTTAACATTTTCATTGTGTGATGATATCTTGTTAATGCAATAGCTTTCATATCCACCAAATTAGATAATTTGCAGTTGGTCTCCTGTTCATTGATGCATGTGATTAAGGTCCTGTGATTTTATTCCTTTAGTGTGAAATAAATAAAGTGTGTCAGGATTATAGATTTATTCAAAATTATGCAGCATGACACCTTTCTTTTATTTGCCTTTCATTTTGTTTCTCCTCAGGTAGGAAAGACACAGTTTTGAAGGGACAAAATATACATTTTTATAAAACTAAAAAGATCTATTGTACATATGTTTGTTAGTATCATTGCATATTTTCTTCAAATACTTTCACATAAATCATTTAAAGACTTTTCAGCATGTTGAAGATAAATAGTAGTTTGAAAGAGGGCAAGGAGGACCATGGTTATTTGGTTACAAATTTCAAAAAATTGTTTTCTTTAGGTGTTTTGTTCTTAACTGTTTCTGCTTTATGGCAAATATTGTTTATTTGCAGTATAGGAATATACATAAGTTTTACATTATTATGAATTTTTTATTTAACAAATCATATAGAATAGTCAGTGTATGTATGTACAAATGGCTAGTTTAATGAACAATAATGTCAGTAAATGGTTGCCACTTTCAAATTTTGGCAAACCACTTTTCAGAAACATGTACAAAGTAGTTAGAGTTAATGATAACATTGTAATTCAGGGAACTTTGTCTCACATACATTCAATCACATCACTCCTTTGCTTAATAACCACTAATGGGCTTCACATCATTCTAAGGAGATGATGCAAATCCCTTAACATGGACCTACAAAACCTGGCCATTGGCTACCACAACAGTCCCCTTTTGCCCTTCCCCTCATACTGAGCTTCTGCCATGCAGGCTTTCTTTTTGTTCTTGCCAAACTTATCCTAATATCAGACTTAAAATTTGTCCTGTCTTCTGCCTGGAATGCTGCTCCTCTAGATCTTTATAGGGCTCTTCCCTTTATATAATTCTGGCCTTGATTCAAATATCCTCACCTAAGAGAAGTCTTCCCTTCTCACATTGTCTAAAATAATCCCACTTTCTACCAATCCCACTATTTCATTCACTATCCCCTTATCTTGCTGGTGTTTTTTTTTTTTTTCTTCTCAAATCATTTATCATTATCTGAAATTATGTTATGTATTTGCTTCCTTACATATTATCCGTCTCCCCTCCTAGTATGTAGGTTCTGTGAAGGCAGGGGCCCATTCTGAATTGTTCAATGCTGTATCCCCAGCAGCTAAAATAGTGTCTGTCCCAGTTCTCAAGAAACATTTATTGCATGAATGAATGCATACATGAATTTGTAGAGTCACTACTCTGAGCTAGGCATTGTGAATGGCAATTTTGTTCTCTTCTTTAGTCTGCATGATTGTATAACTGTCGATATTTACCTTTTAAAAAGAGGAACCTGGGAATCAGAGGGTTTAAGTCCAGAGTTATATAGCTGGCAAGTGGTAGAGCTGGATCCAAGACTACATTTATTTTATTTCCTTTGATTTCTCTAAGTAAAAATAAAAGGTATATAGAACAAAGCTAGACGACTGGCACTACATGATTTCAAGATTAACTATAAAGCTACAGTAATTAAGACAATGTGGTATTGACAAAAGAATAGACAAATAGATCAATAGAACAGTACAGAGAGCCCAGAAATAGACCCACATGAATTTAGTCAACCGATCTTTGATAGGAGAAAAGGCAATTCAATGGAGAAGGATAATATTTTCAACAAATGGTGCTGGAACAATTGGATGGCCACATGTTAAAAAAAAAAAAAAGGAATCTAGACATCGACCTTAGACCTTTCACAAAAATTAACTTGAAATGGATTATAAACTGAAATATAACATGCAAAACTATAAAACTTCTAGAAGATAACATAGAAGAAACTCTAGGTGACCTTGGGTTTGGTGTTAACTTTATAAATACAACACCAATAGCACTGCCCATGAAATAAAAAATTGATAAGTTGGACTTCATTAAAATTAAAAATTTCTCCTCTGTGAAAGGTACTATTAAAAGAAAGACAAGTCAAGTCACAGACTGGAAGAAAATATTTTCAGAACACATATTTGGGAAACGATGTGGCTTAAATGATTGGGCTCCTGTCTACCATATGGGAGGTCCAGGGTTCAATTCCCAGGGTCTCCTGGTGAAAGGCAAGCTGGCCCGCATGACGAGTTGGCCCGAGCGGAGAGCTGGCCCGAGTGGAGAGCTGGTGCAGCAAGATGACGCAACAAAAAGAGAAGCAGAGGAGGGACAATGAGAGACGCAGCAGACTGGGGAGCTGAGGTGGCGCAAGAGACTGAGTGCCTCTCTCCCACTCCAAAAGGTCCTGGGATCAGTTCCCGGTACTGTCTTGAGGGGGGACAAGCAGACACAGAAGAACACACAGAGAGCAGACAATGAGCACAAGGGCAGCGCCAGGGCAGGGGGTGGGGGGAGAAATAAATAAAATAAAAATAAATAAATCTTAAAAACAACAACAACAACAACAACAAAAATCCACACATATTTGATGAAATGACTTGCATGCAAAATACACAAAGAACTCTTTAAACTTAACAATAAGAAAACAAGCAACCCATTTAAAAATGGGCAAATGATCTGAACAGAAATATTTCTAAAAAAGATATACAGATGGCAAATAAGAATATGAAAAGATGCTCAACTTCGTAAGTCATTAGGAAGTTGTAAATTAAAACAAAAAGAGATACCACTACACACCTATTAGAATATCTAAAATCCAAAACATCTTCAATACCAAAAACTAGTGGGGATGTGGAGTAGCAGGAACTCTCATTCATTGCTGGAGGGAATGCAAAATGGTACAGCTACTTTGGAAGACAAGTTGGTAGTGTCTTACAAAGCTAAATATAGATTTATCCTACAATCCATCAATTGCACTGCTTGGTATATACCAAAGCAGTATATTCAAAACCTGATCCTGGTTATTGGCTTCTAGCCAGAAGGTGCTAGTTAAATTAACAATCAAATTGATAGCATTTTTTGAAACATAAAATGAAAGACAATATTGACAGAAGTGTTTTTTTGTTTTTTGTTTTTTGTTTCTAAATTTTGTTCAGTTCCCTGCTCTTGTTAGGTTAGGGATTGATAGAAAAATCTCTCTCTCTTTTTTTTTTTTGTCCAGTAACATTTAATAATTTAAAATAGGATGTCTTCTTGAAGATTATTTCTCACAGATCGATTTCCCTATAATAATATTTTACTTTATACTTGATTCAGCCTTCTCTTTTGGCAGTGAAAAAGCTAACCATTTTACCAGGAGACTCTGGGTACCTTCCCTTGTGGTCTTTTTTGGATACGTATTACTCTTTGCTGAGTATCTGTGGTGAGCATACAAGAGACCTCCCACTTTTTTTAAATTAGAGAACTTGTGAGTTTACAGAGCAATCATGCATAAAATACAGAATTCCCACTTGCCACCCTATTATTAACACTTTCCATTGGTGTGGTACATTTGTAAGAGTTGATGAAAGCACATTTTTTGTAATTGTACTATTAGCTATAGTCCATGGTTTAATTTAGGATTCACTGTTTGTGTAATGCAGTTCCATGGATTTAAAAAAAATAGTAACACATATATGACCTAACATTTTCTTCTTTTGATCACATTCAGATATATATTTCAGTGCTGTTAATTACATTCACAAAGTTGTACTTATCATTACCATCATCCATTACCAAAACATTACAATGGTTCCAAATAGCAACTCTACATTTTAAGCCTTAACTTCCCATTTCCTATCCCCACACCATCCTTTGGTAATTTATATTCTAGTTTCTGACTCTATGAATTTGTTTATTCTAATTATTTCATATCAGTGAGATCATACCATATTTGTCTTTTGGTGTCTGGCTTATTTCACTCAACATGATGTTTTCAAGGTTCATTCATGTTGTTGCATATATCAAGACTTCATTCCCTTTTATGGCTCAATAATATCCCATTTTATGTATATACCACATTTTGTTTATCCATCCATCCGTTGCTGGACACTTGGGTTGCTTTCATCTTTGGGCAATTGCGAATAATGCTGCTATAAACATTGGTGTGCAAAAATCTGTTTGAATCCCTGCTTTCAATTCTTTTTGGTATATAAGTAATAGTGGGATTGCCGGGTTATATGGTATTTCTATACTTAGCTTTCTGAGGAACTGCCAAACTGTCTTCCACTGAGGCTACACCATTTTACAATGCTTCCTCAAAAACCTTCCCTTTCCCCTCCAAAACAGCTCTTTTCTAGGGGCTGGGAATAGGCCGAACTGCTATATTTTTGTAATTGTTTTCAAATAATGCATTTTTTTAGTCAAATTCCGCCTCCCCCCCCCCCCGCTCATCTAGTGAATAAATTGCTCTGTAATGTTTTGTAATTTTGGTGACTACTGACTTTTCAATTAATTAAACTGTAACAGTTGTTTCTAATTCACTAATATTCTTTTCTAATCTTCTCTTTCCTGAAATGTAACATTTCACTCCAGTGATCATAGAGGTAGTATTTTTATTCAGTAAAAAGTGTTCTGAAAATACTCCATGACTGATGTTTCCCTTCAATCAGTCTAGGGATTGTCTCAAATACATTGTCTATGGGTTGAATTTGGCCAGTGGATGTATTTAGTTTGTTTGATATAGTCTTATACAAATTTTGAATCTGGGTGGCTTTAAGAAGGGACCTATACTGTCTAGTTCTGTCACAGGCACTACCATTTCCTGTCAGTTTAACAGCAGACCTGTGTCTCATTTATATACGTGCCTGACCCCTGAATGCACTTCAGATTTGACCCTTGCTTTGGGTATTGAAGATGAACTAACTACCTTTCTAAATAACCCCCAGTTTTAATACTCATGTTTTGTTTAGCAATTGTGCTTTAGAATTAAAACCAGGAATTGAATCGGGTTTCACCACTAGCTATGAAGACTAGGTTTCTTTTGAAAATCTCAGTTTCTTTATTTGTAAGATGGAAATAATAATAATCCCTACCACTGGAGTTGTTGTAAGGATTAAATGAAAGCATGTTTGGTAATAATTACCTAATAATTGAAGTTATTGTTGCCTTGGTTTTTATAGCTCTACAAATAAGTTTTTAAATACCTATGGCTAGGGTAGAAAGCCAATAGAAGTACCTTTTTAAAAAATAAGCATTTATGCCATAATATATATGATTGTTACAGTTATTACCATCATTGATTAATGATGGTACTATATTTTGGATTACTTCCATTTTCAGACACCCACCTCCTAAGAAATGTTTCTGGAAATGGCTTCTCATCAAGGATTGTGGTCCATGTTTTCTGGCTCATAGCATGATTCATGAGAGTATCGTCTGTTACCAGAGACAAGTGCCCAGGACTCAGACACGTGGGATTCCCTTTAAGGGTCTGAAAGGACCAAAGGAAGGTAATTTTTGGCAGCTAAACAGTGTATCCAATCACTGTATCATTATTACATGACATGGTTGATGTACTTTTTGGCCTGGATTTCTATGGAAGCATAATTTACCGAATGACTTTACCTCTATGTCCCTGTTAGGGGTACAGATGAGGATGTAAATCATGGTATGAGAGAGCAAATTGCCATAATGCATCTGAATTTAGTGACTTCAGAAGGTCACATAAACAAACACAGAGTAACTTGTCTGCTTATTTTTAAATAAAATTTATCTTTGCTTTTTAATAATGAATAACTTTTCATCTGGAGGTAGATTCCAATTACATTTAATAATATTATAAAAACAGAAAACCCAGGAGCCCAATGAATTTAATAAACACAAATATTCCCACTGGGGCAATGATCTGTAATACAGTAAATTTTTCCCAGTAAGTTTCACTGAGTACTTCAAGGCTTTTGCCCAAAATGTTCGCCTGAGTATAAAATAGCAGTACAGAGGGTGAATGGATGGGCAGTAAGGACTTTCTAACACCTCCTTTTTCCAGGAAAGAAGGTGAAACACAGTAAGGTCTAAAATGAAATGTATTTCATAATCCAAAAATCTATTTGGGGTATAAAGCTCAAATATGTACCACATGAGTCTTCACAATTCTTCTTGCAGGTTCAGCATTAGTATTCCCATTTTCTGGATGCAGAAATGGAAAATTAGGAAGGGTAAATAAATTTGCCAAGGTCATGTAGGGCCTGAGTCAGGATTTCAAACCCTTGATTAACTGATTTCGAAGCATGTGCTCTGTACATCATGACACAGTGCCTCATTATGAAGTGATTTGAAATCACAGGTAATTATTATTATATTGTTAGGGATTTGAGAACAGGTGTCCACCTCTGCTCTTCTGGGACCAGGACCAGGAGGGTGAGACCCAGCACATGACAGAAAACTCTCCTCAGGGCTGTGTCTGGGAACAGCTCACAAGGCAGGGCCCCAAGACCAAGTCAGAGGAATGACCGGGTAATTAATCAGTCTGACAAATGGCTGCACATGAAAAAGGACACCAGCTGTGAACTGGGAGCCAGAAAAGCAGGGGATGGAGGGGGAAGCTGCCAGTGCAGAAATTTGGTTGAAGCAGGAAGAGAAGGAGAGGGAAGAGAAATGAGAGGCAGTGTGGAATAGGGTAAAAGCTTCTGATCCCTGTTACCTTTCTCTGTGTCCTTGGGAACATTCTCCTAGTCAGGCAGTGAGGTGCTAAGGCTGACTCCATACTACAGGCAGGAGACGATCACCAGGAAAGACTTACCTGGGAGAGGCGGCAGCAAGAACCACACTGAGATTGGCCATCTATCTTTCTGGAACCTCATCTTATACTTCATCCTAATGGGGGGAGAATCTCTTCCATGAATGCTACTATCCTGGTTTTTAAGAGCAGATGCAGGAGGTGTGGAATAGGGCAAAGGGCAGAAAAATGAGGTACGGGAGCACGCAGACAAGTTCAGTTCCATCCTGCCTCCCTTCTTTCCCACCCCCAATCCTCACCCCTGCAGTTTTGCTACCCTGAAAATGTCACAACCAAGTGAAAAAATGATCATTTCCCATAGGAAATTAGGCTTTATGGGCTCGAAGCTTGCATACACTTTTTTTGCATTCTTTTTTTTTTTTCTCAGTGACATTTTCTCATCTTGGTACTTCGTTAGCATCATGGAACCAGCCATTGGTGTGAAACAGAGCTGTCAAACATAATATAGAATTCTATAAAACTCAGAAAATTGAAACTCTTAGTCACTACACGGGGCTCAATTTCAGGTGCATTACATGCTCTGCCATATCGAGGAAGGCTGTGCGTCAAGCTCTGTCACTATTACAGCTCTGAATCCCACATATCATTCAGTTGCTGCAATATTTTCACTTTTTTTTTTTACAACTTTACCCAATGGCACTGGTGCTGAACAGTGATGAGAATGACAGCACCCAGTAATGCCAAAAGCATTCAGAGATTTAATCTCAATTCCAAATGTTTAAGTTCGACTTCTGCACAGACACTTAGAATATTAAAAGGCTGGGGAGAATGGTTTTGAAAGATTCTGGTCATATAATAGCAGGGGTGCAAAGAAACCAAGATATAGATAGGAGAATTATTTTTAAAAGCTTAACACAAAGCAGATGAAAGCAGGCAGTGAATTTAAGGGTCTTTAACAACTGCCAAGTTTTTAGTACCAATTGAACATGAGAGTCTACTGCCATTTGCTTTGAGAAAAAAATTACTCTTTAAAATCTGATGGCTCATTTGTTCCTAGTCATTGAGTAAGTATTTTATCTATGCATTTATTGAGACCTGCTATATGCCAAGAACTTTAATCTTATGGTCTGTGGTATCTTGTGGTCTCACAAAGCTAGAAGTAATGTTTGAGAACATGTGTGCAATCTCCTTGTAACTGAGGATGCTATAGTGGCTATGCACCTAACTCTTCTTGGGAAGCCTCATTTAATTAGGCGTTTCCTTCCTTGCACCACTAGTGTTGGGGCAGGGCTAACCATATTAATTTGAATTTAAATACCCTCATCTTCCAGGTTACAGCCCAGGGGTTATGCATAGGACATTCATATACTAAAAAAGCATTCCTTGTTTATCTGAAATTCAAATTTAATTGATTAAACTGTATTTTTATTTGCTAAATCTGACCACTCTACCTGGGAGTCCTTGTCTTCACATTCCACATCTCCTTTATGAAAAAAGAGGAAATTATTAAACACATACATGCTCATGTATACACACACACACACACACATATACACAAGCTCACATTAGTTAATCTTTCAACAAAGCAAGTTCCAGGACAACATTTGGAATTGGTAATCACTTGGCTCTGTGTTCTGTATTTCAAAGTTGAAGAACCTTCTACCAAGTGGGTTTTTATTGTCTAGAAAAGCCTCTCTCCCAGCCCCCACCTCTACCCCTCAATAAAGATGGCAGTGTTATTGGTCTGTTAGCATTGTCAAACTATATATTGTTTATTCTTTATTGATTCAGGGAACCATATGTCTACTTCATGTGCCTGGAATTTGTTGATGGGTGTGAAAAAGGGATATCTCACACCAATTCAATATTTATTTTAGAGTGCTTCAGGAAGAATTCTTCATAATCACAGGATAATAGTAATAACATTAACTAAAATATACTGAATATTTTTAGTGACTACTTAATTTAATTCTGAGGTAGTCATTATTATTGTTATTATTATTTTACAGATAATGAAGCCGCTTTAAAGAGATAAAGTAATTCGTTCAAATTTGTTCAAGTTTCATTACTTGCAAATGGTGAACTTTTTTAACTTTTTATTTTGAAGTACTTTCAAACTTACAGAACTTTTACAAAAATAATACAAATGCCAAATAGAGCAGTCCAACATAACCTATCCCCTGCAGATACCCAGATCCACCATTTTAAGTTTGCCACATTTGCCATGTCTTTCTTTTCCTCCCTCCCTCTCTCTCTCCCTCCCTCCCTCCCTCCCTCCTTCTCTCCCTCCCTTCCTCCCTGCCTCCTTTCCTTCCTTCCTTCCTTTTTTCTTTCTATCAATCTGCCAATCCATTTTATGAACACTTGAGTGTTGGTTGTATACATCATGCTCTTTAAACACAATACATTTCCTAAGAACATTTCCTAAACATAAGGATATTTACTTGTATAATCACCTTGAGTGTAGTTATCAAGTTCAAGAAACTTAACATTGATCTAAAGCTTAGAGTCTATATTCTAGTTTTTTCATATGTCCCAATAATGTGCTTTTTAGATTTTCCTCCTTCATTATTAGATCTCATCCAGGATCACACACTGCATTTAATTGTCATTGTCTCTTTAGCTGCTCTTTTTATTAAAAAACAACAACATGGGAACATATATACAATATAAACATTCACATCTCCACCACTCCCAAGCATACCATTCAGTGGGATTAATCCCATTCACAATGTTGCAGTACCCTCACCAACCTCTATTACTAAAACTTCCTTATCTCCCCACACAGCAAACCTATACCCATTATGCATTAACACTTCATCCCCCCTGCTCCCCAGCCCTGGGAATATGTTCTCTACTTTTTGTCTTTATAAAGACAAAAAGTAGATTCTTTGATATTTTCTCTGTAGTTATCATGGAGTCTAAATTTAACAACCTAATCTTGCATGCTTTGATAACAATTTAACTTCTATTGTATACACAAACTATTTTCCTATAGACTTCCATTCCCCACCTTTATGTAGTTCATATCATAAATTACGTGTTTATACATAATGAGTCTAAAATCACTAATTAATCATTGCATTTTATGCATTTGCCTTGTAGATACTGTGATATTACAAGGTAAAAATACAATAGTACTCATATTTATATTTATCCATGTTGTTACCTTTTCTGGAGATCTTTATTTCTTCATGCATCTTTGATCCATTATCAGTTGTCCTTACCTTTCAAGCTGCAGAACTCTCTTTAGCATCCCTTGTAGGACTGGTCTAGTAGTGAAAAAGCCCCTCACTTTTGTTTATCTGGCAATATCTTCATCTCTCCCTCATTTTTGAAAGACAGATTTTCTGGATAAAGAATTCTTGGTTGGGAGGTTTTTTTTTTAATTTCATCATTTAAAGTAGGTCATCCCACTGTCTTCTTTACTTCATGGTTTCTGATGAGAAATAGACACTTAATCTTACTGAAGGCCCCATGCATGCGATATGTTGCTTCTGTCTCGAGGCTTTCAGAAGTCTCTTTATCTTTGACATTTGACAGTTTGCTTATAATACGTTATGTGTGGGTCTTTGGGTTTATTCTATTTGGAATTTTTTTGAGCATCTTGGATGTGTACATTCATGTCTTTCACTGAATTTGGCATGTTTTCAGCCATTATTTCTTTGAATGTTCTCCCTGTCCCTTTCTCTCATTCTTCTCCTTCTGGGACTCCAGCAGTGTTTATATTGGTGCACTTGATGGTGTCCCACAGGTTCGTCAGGCTTTGTTTGGTTTTCTTCATTCTTTTGTCTTTCTGCTTCTCAGACCAGATGATTTCAATAGCCTTGTCTTCAAGTTCACTAATTTTTTCTTCTGCCAGCTCCAGTCTGCTATTGAACCACTTGAAGATTTTTAAAAATTCTTAGGAATTTCTCTTACTGTGGCCTTCAGCTCTATATGGTTCCTTTTCATAATTTTCATCTCTCTATTGATTTTCTTTTAGTGTTCATCTGTCATTTTCCTTATTTCTTTTAGTTCTTTGTCCATATTTTCTTTTAGATCTTCACGCAAATTTAGGACCTTTTAAAAAGTCTTTGGTATGTCTCAGGTCTGATTCTCCTCATTGATGGTTTCTAATTTTAATCTTCCCCGTGCTTGGGCTAATGCTTCCTGGTTTTGTGTGGGTTTTTTTTTTTTTTTTTGTATATATTGCAATCTTTTGTTGAAACCTTAAAATTGTATGCAGCTTTTGCTTTGACAGAACTTTCCTTGAGTGCCAGGAGCTAACAACAACAACAACAACAACAGAAAAAAAAAAAAAAAAAAGGAAGGAAGGAAAAAAGAAAATACATTTCTCAGTCTTCGCAGATTGGCCTGTGGGAGTGCTGTCCTTAAGAGCTTATCCATATAATGAGTTTAGAGAATAGCCCCAAGCTAAAACATAGGAGCCTCCCTGATCCTTTCTGCACATACATCTTGTCTTGGGGCATGTGTGTCCCTAGGAATTCCCCCATTTACATGGATACTAATGTCCCAGCTTACCTGAGAAAGTTTCTTTATGGCCCCAAGCACACTGCACTATATGTCCTACAGCCAGCAATTCCTTGCCCAAGGCAGCCATGACTTGACTGCTTTCCCAACATTTTCTCTAGGATAGCTCTGTGAACTGTCTTATATGTGCAGGGCAAGTCCTGTGATGGCAAGCCTGCAATGAGTGTCCTGGTTCAGTTCCTCAGGCCACCACCTGAGAAATTGGGCAAGGCTTACATGCTCTCAGTATGTACACAAGGGTTTATTCTGCTCCTCTGGAACTGGGACCAGGTACCCACACTGGGACCATGGGCTGGTTTTAGCAAGCCAGTGAGGGGATGGAAAGGAGCTAGCTAGGGTGCCATGAGATCCTACCACTTTTAAGTTGCCTTTTTCTTGATTTGTCATTTTTACTGCAATCCTTTAACTGTTTTCTGGAACTTTGAGAAAGAGGTTTCTGACATTCTTGCTGTTTGTTCAAAACTTCTGTGGGGAGTCACAGCCTTGAAGTTTCTCGTTCCACCATCTTGATCTGGTTATCTAAAGTCTAGACTCTTAAACATCCTTTATTATCTTTAAAACTTCTTAAAATGTGACCTCAGGTCACATCTTCCTCCAAGTTTTCATAACATTTGGTTGAATAGACTTCTAGCTGTAAGGAATATCACAGAAATTTCATGTTTAGAATTGTTAACAATATTAGAACTCTTGTATAATTCCTTCAGATGAACCAACTTTCTTCAGAACCCTGCTTAATAGCATTTCATATTTTGAGAAACACTCTGGTCCATTAGTTGAATCAATGAAGTAACAGTGGGGAGTGGAGAGATGCTAAAAATTTTAACAGATGTTAACCCTGCTTTCTCAGGCAGAGTTTTTCAGTATCATAGCAATAGAATAGCTTTGCTATCTTCAGCTAAGCATGTAGTTCTGAAATTAACTTTCACTAAACATATGAAAAGATATGAAAACACAAAAATGTTTTTTATTCATCCATGAATTAGCTTGCACTCTAAGTAACAAGTGGAAAATACCTTTGGAAGCTCCAAGATTTCAAAGTCATGAGAAACTTCAAGAAAGGCAGATTCTAGAACAATCAATGCTTCTTCATTCTTTTACAATCTAATGACAACACTGACAGTTGTCAAGGTAATGTTTAGGTTTTGTTAAAATGGACTCATTTGGACAGCAGTGTAAAACACCTCAAAGAGACTGCTCATTCATTCAGTTTTCATTCTCTTATTGCTCACCTGCCAGCTGTCAGACTCTGAATTTGGATCTAGGTTTATAGGGATTAGCAAGACCAGCCTTTGCTTTTGGAAGGTCACAATTTAGTTGGGGATTAGTATAGCTGAGGCAGATGGAACAATTAAAATCAACAAGACTTACTTTACAGTGGAGAGTGCTGTAATAGACTTATGGATAAAACACGGATGAGAGGGTAAATCTTCTGGAGGAAGATTCTGAGAAGAACTCTTGGAGGAAGTGATAGTTGTGCTGGAATTTAGAGGTAATAAAGAAGGAGAAAAAGCCAAAAAGGACATTATTGGGATATATGAAAAATTGGAACATAGACTGTAAGCTTTAGATTAATGTTAAATTTCTTGAACTTGATAACTACACTTAAGATAGTTATACAAGTAAATATCCTGGTTCTTAGGAAATGTATTAAGTGTTCAAGGAGCACGAGATTTTGCCCTAAAACTAGATTCACTGGAAAACTCTGTATACTCCTTTGGCATCAAAGTTTGCTGACTCTTTTCAAAATGCTGTTGTTAGTCTTCTGAAATGTGCCATATTTCAAAACATTAAATTACTCATTAGGGAATTTTTTGTCATAAATTAATCTGCATTGGGTCCTATATAAATATTTGTTTTCAATTAACTTTGAACACATGATAGGGGAATGCATTCATCTTCTCACTGAGAACTGCTCACAAAATTGTGTGATACAATAATGCTCAACAATATTTAGTTGATTATAAAATGACAAATTTTGGACCGGCTGCCCTTTTGATATCCAATAATATAGAAGATTGAGTACTGTGTGGTCTACAAGATATTGCCAGGGACTGCTCTTCTTAGGTCATATACAGATAGTAATTTTCTCTTTCAGAGTTAATATAACTTTTTAAAGCTTTATTCTTTCCTTTTAGCTTGTGAAAGAAAGGAATTCACCTTTCAAGATGGTGTTTGTACCAAGCTTTGATTTAATTAAGGGTACAGTGTATCAGACAGAGTTTCTGACATTTGAAAGGCATGCAGTTGGTCCAGTGAATAAGCCAGACTCTGTGAGAGGATCAGTGTATATAGTTGCAATATAATCTCCTCAATTATTCCTCACTTACCATATCTCCATTTTCCCCCTACCGCCAGTGTTTCAAACATGACTGCTCTCTAACTTCCTGTTGGCTCAATGTCTCTAGTTTGTTGACCTGATGGTTAATTCTGACCTTCTGTCTCTTTTCTGGAGTCCAAATCTGTTTATGACTTGCAATTTCTCTCTGGTTTGGAGCTTGATAAAACTACTAATGTGCTCATGGCCAGAGTTAGCTCAGGCTAGCCCTCTCTCTTGTAGAGATACCTGACCTCAAAGTGTTTTCCATTGTTTATTTTGAACACTAGCGATTACATCCTACAAACTGTGAGCTCTACTGCTGCTGCTGCTCTTGCTAATATTGTCTACAAACAATGTTATGAGCCACCATGACCATTTATTGAATATCTACTATGTGTGAAGCACTTTGTTATTATTGTTATTTATTTTTATAATTTAAGCGATTGCTAATTTTCTGTACTAGCCAATAGGTGTTACTATCACTAGTTTGCAAATATGTAAAATGAGATTTGGCCAACCAATCAAACTTTTTACTGATAGACTGTTTCTATTGCAAGTGAGAAAAATCCTCCATGGACTTGTTTAAATGAAAGAGAGTATTGTTTGACTCATGTTCCTGGAAAGTTCAGAATGTTACATTTTAGGCATTTTGGGATCCAGAGATTCAAATTATGCCATTAGGAATTTGTCTCTTTTTTCCATATCTGTCAGCTTTCCCTCCATGTTAGATTCATATTCAGGTGGTTGCTTCCCATGAAAAAAACAAAAATGGTTGCTGGCAGCTCTAAGCTTACATTCTATTTATAGAGATCCCATAGAATACATTGACTAGATAGCTTCAGAAAAAGCTCTGTGAGGGATTTCAATATCAGGTGAGTCTGAACTTGACCTAATTTGGATTTCGTACCACTCCATGAACCAACCATTGTGACCAGGATTGTTGAGTTCTCTGAGTAACCCATCCTGAATTAGATGCCATTCTTGGAGCTAAAAGATGGGCTCAGTCTCCAGAGTCACTTAGACAGATACTAGAGATGAGGCATCTTCTAACATATGCTAGGAAGAAAGAAACCTAAATCTACCACAAAGCTGTAGTTTGCTGAGCCAGGGTTTCAACCTATATCCAGGTGATTTTAGAATGCCAATGTGCAAATGTGGTCATTCATTCATTCAACAAATATTTCACCACTGTTCAAGGATATAGGATGCAGTGATAAGCAAGAAAGACAATGTACCTGCCCTTATGGAGTTTACATTCCAGGGCAAGGCAGAAAGTAAACCACTCAAAAAGGAAGGCATAATATAATTTCAGGTAGTGGTAACTTCTATAAAGAAAATAAAGCACAGATGGAGAGTTAAAGATTGCCTGGGCTGGATGAGTGGTTAATTTAGTTAGTGAAGCCAGGGGAGTGATGTTTGTACTGACTCTTCACTTTTTAATTACGTGTGAAGTTGTGAGCTATAGGAAGATCCCAAGTAAGCACATTTCCATAAGATGGACAGCAAGGGATTGGGAGGTGACTTACATGGCTTGGTTTTTCTAGTCACTAAATTCTTCTCCTTTCCCTCCTTTTGGATAGCAAATATCCACAGCAGATATTAGCATTCTATCCCGTTGGCTTCATAAGTAAATCTGGACTTGTGACTACATGCATTCTTAATTTTTTCCCTGGAAACAATCACTGCAATGGTGATTAAATGAGGTACATTTAATTTTGTAGTTATGCTAGACGTCAGAGCTGTGCTAGAACCCCCCTCTCTCTTTGTTGGCTCTGTTCTCCTCTTTCATCTAAGTGACAGTTGTTTGTCACTTCCAATGCTTCTATTCTCCCCTCCACTTGTGTTGCTTGTCTCTTTGGCTGCTTGCCATTTGCTTATTTTTCTACTCTTATTTTTTCTCTTTCCTATATCTTTTCCCAATGCTTGGTCTAGACAGCTTGGCTTTTGCACAAATTGGCTCAGCTCTTACATTCATTACTAACTATTTAGAGACTACTTTTCCTTCTATGTAACAAATAGACCAATCATAGCTTTATTCTGTGTAATTTTGAGCTCTTTTTTTCTTAACAATTTTGCTGTTACTCTCTTTTCTTTTTCTAGAGGTATTTACCCCCCACCATGTTGGATGCTGCTCTGAAAGCCTGAGGTTGCAGTATGGCTGATCTATCGAAGTCATTACTCTATTTTGATTTCTTCTTGTTCTGTATAAGCTGTACCTACACTAAATCCAAACAGCTGGATCCTTGTTACTTGCCAAGTCCTTTTAATTCAATCTTGGCAACATCTCTCACGTCCATGTTTTTTCTTCCTGCTTTTAGCACAAGCAACTTAATTCAGACTCTTACAATCTCATACCTGAACTACTACTGCAACCATTAGCTGGTCACATGGGTCTCTTTCCTTCCTGGTCTATCTTTTACATTTCCACCGGTGTTGTTCCTAAAATACTGCTTTCACAGAAGGATCAAAAACCTTCAAAATTTCCATTTCCAGATAGAAATTTCTTTAGCCTGGTGTTCAGCACACTTCATGGTAAATCACCAGTACACCATTTCCGACCCCAACCCTGCTATCTCTCTAGGATTCTGCTCTCTGGGCAAAGTTCTGTCTCCTGAATGCATATTGAGCCATCCTGACTCCACACTTTTGCTTCTAAAATCGACTTAGTCCCTACCCAGAATGTTCTCCCTGTTCTTCTTTGTCTCTATAAATACTACTAACTGAAAAAAAAAAATCAGTTCATATTCCTTATCTATTTCGGAGTCCTTTATAATGACCCAAGTTGGAAGTCACTTCTTCCAAATCATTGTAGAATTTAATACATGAAACTCTTATTTTGTCTGATACTGTGAATTATTTTTTCATATGTGTAGAACTTGCATTTCTCCCTCTTTCTCTTAATGCCTGAATAATGGTCTCTTGACTGATTTTTTTCCCCCTTATTACATATTATGATTTTGTGGTGACAAGGAAGGCCAGGTGGGAAAGCTAAGTTCAGACATGGATATTCATATCTATATAGATCTCATTATGTATATTCATCCATATCTTTATAGATATCTATATATTAAGGAGATTACTTTAGATGAATAAAAATCCCAATAGCTATGAAGTCTGCCTTCAAGGATGTTTCCTTGAATCTTTACTCAATATTTCATTCCTGAGATGCTAAGAAATACTGCTAATTCTGAGGTTCTTTTCCATTTTAGTTCTAATATTTCTTGGATTTGCTGATATTTATTACCCATTTTCACCTACCGTGTTAAGATATTTGCTATCGAATGGTATGTCCAGATTATCTTCATAATTTTTTTTTTTTTTTGCTTCATGGTTCTGTTTCTTTATTAAATTCTGTATTGTTTGATTATTTATCTCTGTGTACTTTTAAAAAGCATGTCTTTTTTTCAAGTAAAAATTGTCATGTGGAGTTGATCAGGCATATGGTGCTGATCCCTGTATGCTGGGTTTTCCCATGTAATTGTATCCTGCTGGGAGTAATGGGGTGAGGACGGTAAAGGAAGAGCATAGGTGTGTTGAATTCTTTTCCCTTATACATGACTTTTCCTTGCCCTCCCTTCTACAGGACTTTGGCTTTTCTCAAATTTGCCCTTCTCTCTTTTTAAATTGAATCTTATTTTTCATGTGCCACAATATATTCAGGTGATCCTAGGTGGGGCTCTGGCCTCTGGAGTCTGACTGCCCTGGATTTCAAAGTTCCACCTGCCACTTACCGGCTGTTCCACACTGGGTAAGTTACTTAATCTCTCTGTGTCTCATTTTCCTTGTTTATAACTTGGAAATGTAGGACTCTTAGGGCTGTTATGAGCATTAAGTGAGATAATGCATGTGAAGCATTTAGCATGGCCCTGCCACGTCATAAAGTGGTCAATAAATTTTAGTAATGTTAACTCACATCTAACCTAGAAAACTTTAGGTAGGTTATTGTATTTATATCATGAAAATAAAAACATAAAGAAGATGTTTTAAAAATACTGATATTTGCAATGTAAGGGAGGTGTCAATTTTCCATTTTCAGAAAGCTGTGGAAGTACAGGAGCTACTTACATCCCTGAGGTGGATTTAAATGCAAGGTTCATGGACTACATGAAAAGGGCTAAGTCTCCTCTTAGGGCCCTTTCTAGTTCTTAAAAAAGAGAAAAAATTAGAATAAGTAGTTTACTAAAGAGTGAAAAAAATGAGTACTCAGGCTATCTTTAATTCTATTCAAAATGTACATGTTAGGATTATTTTAAGCACCTTATAGTAAATACTTTATTATTTTAATAAATGCACTTGAAATGTACAAGGCTTACTAAATTGATTACATGCCTAAAGTTTTACAGGCTTAGCATAAAAATTCTTGCAATTATTTCTTATAATGACATATATGTAGATATAATATGTATATATATATGTATATGCATATATATATTTATTCATGTATATGTGTGTTCAGTTCTGGTGATGACCATTTTATTAAGCCAATAACTTAAATGGAAATTCTATTTCCACTTGATAAAATAATATCTCCATCAATCCTTTTTCAAAGATGTATAAATTGTCCACCTTTTCTATTAGCCTTCTTAAAATTTTAATTAGTAAGTTAAACCACTAATATAAATATTAATGCTCTTTTAATTAGAGCTGAAACATACTGTTAATTTCCAATTACTCCATGTTTCTCTCAAAAAAAAAAGTATCATTATTAACAGTAGATGTCGCTATAGCAAAAGAAAACAGCCATTCAGAATGATTTTCTTTTTCTAGGAAACATCACAAAAGAAATTATAGACTAATTTGCTGGAGCTCAATGTGTCCATCTCCCTGCTTTGAGGAAGGCAGGCTTCATTTGTATCACCATCTTACTTGACCTAAAATATCTTTGGAGTAGGAGATTTATAGCCTTTCGGGAAAGTAGTTCTAATTTTTATAAACCTTGAAATCAGGAAGTATATTTTGGAAATATGATTAAAATTCCATCTCTTAGAATTTGAGACATTAACTCTTATTCAGTCCAAAAGATAAATCATCTGATTACATAGTTTATCACCAAAAATATTTTAAATTATCTAAATAATTTACCTGTCTAGAAAGTGGACATAAAAAATACCTATCTTACAAAATTGATGGTGGGCATGAAATAGCGTATTTTATTAATTCTTTCATTTATTTATTAAACAAGTTTAGTTGCACACCTATTATGCACCAGGCATGGTGGTTACAGGACAGTGTCCCTGCTCTTATTTACCTTCAGTCACACAGATTTATGCAGGTTTGTACACATTGTGAAGTTTTAGTCAAGAGTAAGAAGTATAAATTATTATTATTTAGTTCTTAGTCATAATAGATTTTCATGAAGCTAGTCTAGTCATTTTTATAAAAGAAATAATAATAGGTATCAAAGATTTGCCTCCTAACATCTATTCACTCTTCTGGTAATAGCACCCTGATAATCCTCTGGTGCATCAATCTGCCTCACTTTTAGTTCATGTGATTCCAGTGACATTGACTCCAGCCTCCAAGGTTGGGTGAGAGACTCAGTTTGGTCAATTTGGGTTTTATATCCTCATGCCTACAGTGTCATCATATACCAGACCCTTCATGGTCTGTCTCCTGCTTCCCTTTCAGACCTATTCTCTTGTTGCTGCTTGCCACACACTACACTTATACACATCATGGTGTTTCTCAATTCAGTTTTTGCTTATGTTGGCCTCTCTTCCTTGAATGTCCTTCTCCTGCCTGTTCACTGCCAAAGCTTTCCATCCTTCGAGACCTAACTAGGCAGCCTTTTCTTCAAAAGGCTTTTCTCTAGAACCCCTTTCCCCTCCCTACTCCAGGGCTGGGTAAGGTTTCCCTTCTGAGAGTGTCCTCCATTTCTGGGTAATTCTCTGTCAGCTATTAGGCATTTTTTCCATATTTTTCTATCTGTGTCTCTCATCTCCAATAGAGGGTGTGCTCCTTAATGTCTGAATTTCGCTCATCTATGTATTCCTAGCACCTAGTACAATGTCTGGGACACTGTAATCACTTGATATAGATTTGTTGACTGAAAGCACTTGAGTGGCAGAAGGCTGTCTTTCTGTCGCGTGCCTTTATTGAATTGCAGAGTCCCGAAAAAGAGTAGTTCAAATGACTGTGTGTTTAAACATTCCAACACCCCAGCCCTTTGTGTCTATGAGAGAGGGAGAATGTATTCAATGCTTTCCTCATGTCTGCCTTAGGTAATGAAATCAGGACTTCATTCAATGAGTATTTATTGAGCTCTGAAGCCTCCCTGCATCACTCAGGCTAGCGGTGTTCCTTTTCTCTTCTGATTTCCTCCAGCATTTTCAGCCTTGGCTATTAATTTGGCAATTAATCTGGTACTATCTTGAGACATTTCTTTTTTGTGATGCTTTTTTATATAACATTTGGCCTGTTATTTAATATTTTACATGCTTTCTTTTGAATAGGAATCTTTCATTCATTAGCACACTGGTTATTCATTCATTAAAGATATTTGTTGAGAATTCATTACAAGTCCATGTCATTTTTCTTTTTGTGTTTTATATCAGCAGGGTTCTGTGTATGCTAACAACAGAAACTGGCCAAATTTAGTACAAAAACAATTTATTAGAAGGCTATCAGGGGAAGTGGATATGGCTCAAGTGATTGGGTTCCTGTCTACTATATGGGAGGTCCAGGGTTTGATTCCTTGGGCCTCCTAGTGAAAAGCAAGCTGGCTCACATGGCAAGCTGGCCGAAGCGGAGAGTTGGCCCACGCAGGAGTGCTGGTCTGAAGGAATGCTGGCCTGTGCGGAGTGCTGGCCGGCGTAAAGAACTAGCACAGCAAGATGATGCAACAAAAAGAGACACAGAAGAGAGACAACAGAAGATGTGGCCAACCAGGGAGCTGAGGTGCAAGAGATTCAGTGCCTCTCTCCACTCCGGAAGGTCCCAGAATCGGTTCTTGATGCCACCTAAAGAGAAGACAAACAGACACAGAAGAACACACAGAGAGCAGACAGTGAGCACAAAACAACGAGGGGGGCAGGGAGAGAAATAAATAAATGAATAAATAAATAAATAAATAAATAAATAAATCTTTTTTAAAAAAAGAAGAAGGTATCAGAACTTACTGGTTAAAGGGAGGGTAGTGAAGCAGGCTGGGAGCAGAAAGGAGGCAGCTCCAGAAGTTCTCAATGGCAGAGAAGTGGAGGACAATAGTGCACAGGAACCCCTGCTCACAAGAATGAGCTCCCCTTCTTTCCTCCATCCACTCTCACAGTGATCAAAACTTAGTATCCTGTAAGAGCAGGTCCAAATTTAGGTCACGGGCTTTCACCTCAGAGTATTGGAATCATGAGAGGGAGAAACTGAAGGAAAAATCCTCCTGAGATTTATCAAGGCAATTGGGGAATACTCAGGAAGGGGAATGGATGCTGGATAGTTTAAAAAAAAAAAAAAAAGATAAATAAGCATTGCACTTACACTTTATTGTTCACACAAACTTGTTATCAAATCCTGGCATTGACTTATCTGTATGGCCTTAAGTTTCTTAACCCATGTATCAATTTTTTCATCCATAGAATGGGAATACCAATATACAGTTTTATGTAGTTGTTTTAAGGGTTAAATTAAACAAGGTGTCATTTCATTTGAAAGGTGCTTCTTTCAGTGTCTATAATATAGCTTTTTTTGAATTGATAGCTTTTATTGATTCATCTATGTACACTCCAGATGAAGCAAAGAAATAGCAATTTAGCAGTTTACTGTTTAATCAGAAAGAAATCATACATGTAATTTAATTTAATCCTCACAACAATTTTGTGAGTTAGGCAGAGGCATTTTTATCATCACTACTTTTCAGATGAGCAAAGATTCAGAGAAGTTAAGCAACTTGAAAATGGTCACACATCTCTTAAGTGGCAAAGCTGAGGCTGGGCCAAAGAATTCCTGTAACCAGGAATCTTTGTAATTGTAAATTGCTCTTTACAATTTGGGAGATAAGTATAGTTCAGTGAATGATATAATTACTCAACATAAGTCAATTCCAATCAGAAACTTTTTTTGACTATCTACTAAGGAAATCTGATATGCTAAGTGCTGTAGGGCAATATACTTATTAATATATAGTCCTTGGTCTTAGGAAGATTAGAGTCTGGGTGAAAGATGGACATGTATACAACTTACTGAAATACAAGGTAATGTGAGGAATGCTGTATTTTTTTTGGTTCTTTCAATAAGCATTTATCAATAGTGTCCTGCTCTATATCAGGTGCTGAGGATTCAATGGTGAACAAAACAATAAGCAACCCGTCCTCAAGGAGTTTGCATTTTGTTGGAAGGAGACAGACAAGAAATATAAAATGAATATGCACATAATATAATTTTAGATATTGTTAGAGATGAGTGCAAAAAAGAAAATGCAGTGTTGTGTGATCATGTGTTGGTGTTAGCTACTTTAGATGGAGGACCCTACTGAGGATGTGATATTAAAACTGAGACCTGAAGGAGTCGGTGATGTTAAGATGCGTGGGAAAAGTATTTCAGGCAGAGTGAATGGCAAATGCAAAGTCTAAGAGCTGGGGATGAAGTTGGAATTTTGAAGAATTAAAAAAAAAAAAAAAAAAAAAAGACCACTGTGGCAGGAACATGGAAAGCAAGGAAAGGAGTGGTACAGGGGCAATCTGGAGGTGCAAGCCAGAACCAAAAATGCAGAGCCTTGTATACTGTTGTTAGAAGCATGTACTTTGTTATGTGCGTATAGTGGAAGCCCCTACAGATTTAAGCAGGTGAATGATATTGAGTGTTTTGTAGAAAAAAAAAATGATCACACTGGCTGTTGTGAAGAAATATAATGTTCTTTGCTGGGCATAAAGGAGAGAGAAATTTTACTTTGAAAAACTCAGGGAGCATTGAGAAAGAGAAAACACTCTGATTTGTGAAGGTGGGGAGGCTCAGTATTCCTGTATTCTTTGTCAAAGGAAGAGTTAAGGAAGTGTGAGGAATGTGTGAGCAATAGAGTTTTCTGGTGTGGCTGGAGCATTGATGTAGTGTGGAGGATGTAAAGTGATGGAGCTGGAGAGGAAGGTGGGTACCAGGCTGTGTCTTTACTACATTCTGAGTGTAGCTGGAAGCTGTTTTGTATTTTAGAAAGAGAATACTGATGACTGCACAAAGGATATTAGAGGAGACAAGGAAACTATATATGAGATTCCTGCAGTAGTTCATTTGCATGATGAGAATGGAAAGGAGGAGTCAGAGACAAGAACTAATGATGGGGGGTGGGGTTTGACAGGAATTGGTGATGACTTGAAGATAAGTAGTATGGTGGCAGGAGCATCTGCAGATATCTGCAAGGCAAGCTGAGTATGCCCTTTTCTGTGAGAGGAAAGTTGGGGGATAGGGTAAAGATTCCAGTTTTAAACAAGTTGAGTTTGAGGTTTTGGCAGGAATTCCACATGATGATGCCCAAGAGAGAGCTGGAAAAGCAGAGCTGGAGCTCAGGAAGTTTGGCCTTTAACAGCACACCTATTCCAACTAATTTCTTATAATCTGTGAAAAATTTTGTGAATTTTTAGATATTTGCTATTTTCAAGAAGACAGAAGTTTCACAAGTGTTCGTCAGAACCAACTGGCATTTTCTACCAAAGGAAAAGGTTTTTTTCTTCAAAAAACAGAGTGTTCAGTAAAGAGAAAGCTGGTTGATGATTTCTATTTCCTTTTCTTACTTTGGAAGCTGAGTGATCAGACTTGTTCAGGCCTAAAGAATAACATTAGGTAAACCACAAGCTTAGGGTTATAAGGAAAAAGATCTTGTTAAAATAATCTATGATAATGAACAGATACACTGTCCCTTGTATCTCTTCAGGGAGTAATAGAAGAGAATGGGAAGATGCTAAATTTCTTTTAGAATTTATGTTTGGTTGTTTTGATAGTTCTAGCAGAATATCAGATACCAAAGACTAGGTCTGGGGGCAATATAAATGGGGAAAAAGATGTCAATAAGAGAGAAAAGGGACTCTTTTTGAGCACTTAAGAAGTTCAGATTTGAATTAAATAGCTCTCTGCAGTGCTAAGTTGAACAAGCTAAAAAGCAAAATGGAAGGTTTATGTCCAGTATCAATAAGAGCATCTGTAGGAGCTTTATTCTCTGTTTTTTTCTCCTCACTTGTATAATCATATCTATCTCAACATTTACATTTTTTCCCATATGAACCGTGCAGTGCCTTCTTTGCTGATACTAATATGAAACTATGGAGCCAGGAGCATAGAGGCATCTAATTCACCAAAAAAGTTCATTTTTAATTACTATCTCCAGTGTCTGAAGACTGCATCATTGCTTATCAACATGACTCAGCCTTCACGTTGGCTCTGACTTATGAAACTCCTAATAGAGGAGAGTTAGTGCCCCAGACTGACTGGCAGACCCACCCACACAAAGCCAGTGAAGAGGAATGAGGCTGCCAGTGCTGAATCCATGGTTGACCTTAATAACACAGGGTGGGAAAGGAGAGAACAAGTAATTTTGAGAGAAAACAATTAGTTTGGCAGTGCATTTGTGATTATTATAATGGTTATCACCTTCCTGTTCTATATTTATTATCCATATTGTTTTGGAGAAAGGACTTAGAGCTATAGAGACAAGCATACTCTTCACCGAAACACTGCACTGTAGTGGAAGTAGTCCAGGCTTATTAGCTGGTGACTAGGGGCAAGTTTCCTGACCTCTGGCTGTAATTTCCTCACCTGTCTTTGTAGAGCCTCTGTATTTCATATTTACTATATGTCAGGTGCTTATTTACTCTTTATATTAAATTTAGAAGGAAAATATCATTGCCTTTGCTTTACAGGCAAAAGAACTGGGAGTTTTCTAAGGACATTCTGCTAGTAAGTAATGACTTCAGAATTTTAACCATGTCTCTCTCTCTCTCTTCAAAGCCAGTACTCTTTAACTGCTCTCCTAAACTACCTTTCATCTGTAAAACATGGATGATAATAACACCTGTTGTACAGGATTGTTGAACAGATTAAATAAGAGAACTTTGGAATGTCTAGTATTTTGTATGAATTATGCATTCAATAAGTGGTTGATAGTATTACTAAAAATAATGAAGAAAAATTTTTACTAAAGCATGCAGCACTAAGTCCTTGCTGGAACATAACCTTCCACTCTTTAGTGTGATTTAATAGTGTGATTTTTACCAGCACTTAAAACAGCTAGTGAGGAAAACAATCCAAAGGAATGAATCTCTAGTAGTGAAAAGTCAGATACTGTAGCATCTGGATGGAAGACCCATTTTTGTACATTTGAAGCATACTGGTAATTCATAAGTCATTCCACGCTGATCCCAAGATAGTTTTTCTTTAAGTAAGGACTTCCCAACTAAAATGAAACTATCAGGTGCAAAAGTGATTAGAGTCTGTACTGATCTGAGGGAGGATAGAGCTCAAGAGTAAGTTTGGGACACACTAACTTGGTATAACAAAATACAGTACCTGATGGCTTCTATAAACATTTTGTATATAAATGCAAACAACATGAGGGAAAAAACAGGAGAAACAAGATTTTTATCTTAGAATATAGATATTTTACTGGAATAACAGTTCTAGGGCAAGTATTATTCTAGAAATGTCCTGGTTAGGACACATAAAGCAGAGTAAAAGGAAAATGTTCTGTCCATGTATATCATTTGTGTTTAGACATTTATGAGGCCAACAAAACAGAAGTGAAGAATTTGTTGCTTCTAAAGAGAAGAGACATCGAGGTAGGAGTTTGTTTAATGAAGATTGACTACATTAAACTGTGAACTCCTTGAGACTAGGGAGAGTTTCTCCTTCATATTTTAATACCTAGAACCTAGTACAATCCCCTTCACAGTTAGCACTTATAAATTCTGTTGAATCTATGAGTGAATAGTAATGAACTTGTCTATCACAGGGAGAGAATGAATTAGGTCATCTTATTAAAACAAATGCTCATCTGATGAGCTGAACCCTTTGAAATTGCTAATGGGGAATTTGACCCCGCTAGCTGCCAAAGGACAACACATCAGACTGCAGATCATCAAGCAGGCTTCTGAGCTGCATTCCCTAGGGGGATCCTCTATTGCAGAAAGCAAGAGAAATAAACTAGGACAGATGTCCTCATTGTTTGGTGTCTGGTGAATGGTGGGAGGTCTAAAGGCAGATGGGAACATTGGATGGAGGCAATCATAAAATCATTGAATTCAAAACTTAGGAGAAGGGAGGAGAGACAAGAGAAAGATAAAGAAAGCAGATGTATTCTTCCAGGTTCACAGCATAAGTAGGAAGGATTTGATTGTATCAAAGTTCAAGAGACAAAGGAGTTTAAAAAATCTGTTTGTTGGGTGGGGTTATCATCTCTTAGGATGGAGAAATACAGATTCTAGACTTAGAATGTGAAGAAGGATGACAAAAGGCTTATTTAATTCTCACATAACCCTATCTTGTGGGGGTAATTATTATTCTCATTTATAGGTGTTAGGACTGAGGTTCAGAGAGTCTGTGAAACTTGCCTAGAATATATATTGGCTAAGTGTTATTTCCTGCCTCCCTGTTGCTCAAGCGTGGCCTCTCTCTAAGCCAAATTCAGCATATAAATGCACTATCTCCCCACATCCCCCCCGCCCCAGCATAGGACATGACTCCCAGGTATGAGCCTCCCTGGCACTGAGGCATTATTACCAAGCACCAACTAGTGATGCATTTGGAAAAAGACCTTGACCAAAAGGGGGGAATAGTAAATATAAATGAGGTCCTATGCCTAAGAGATTTCAAAGTAAGTCAGGAGTTCTTTCCAGGGGTTACACTTATGCACATCACAGCATGATCTCATTGACTGCCACAGTAAACAGTGCCTCAAACAGCAGGGCTCCTGAGGGCTCTAAAGACATCTAGACACTATAGGTAGGGCAGACAATCTCTGGAACTCGGCACCCTGTCAGTGGGCATTACTTTGGAATATATGCTCCCCAATGTAAGATACTTAGACTCATTTATAATTTCCCTACATATGGTTCTTCTGCCCCTTTAATTTGAACCTATAATTAGCACTATACTCATTAAATGTATGTCTCAGAAACTCAAATCTTCTGTCCGTTCATATGTTGGTTGAGCCCTGAGTCTCAGCAGAGTTGCAGCCAATGCCTACTCTCCAGTTCATTGGACTCATCCAGGACAACTAACAAAAGCATGATGATGGGCAACACCCATCCCAAAAAACAGAGAGTATCTACAACTGCAAGACAGTTCTATCCATTTGCCCCATGGGATCTAAGCATCCTCTCAATCAGAAACAGAGTGCGTCTCACCATCCCAAAATCCTCGATATCGAGGAATGAACAAACATAAGGGGGAATGCAACTATGGACTCAAGTAGACTTATTATTATTCTAGCAATGGAAGAACTTTTATCATTGATATAAAGGCAGTGGCCACTAGAGGTTGTGAGGGGAGGGAGAGGGAAGAATAGGTATAACATGAGGCGTTTTGGGGACATTGGAATTGTCCTGCATGACATTGCAATGACAGATACAGGCCAGTATGCATTTTGTCAAAACCTATAAAATTGTGAGGTGCAAAGTGTAAACTATAAATTATAGACCATGATTAGTATCAATGCTTCAATGTGTTTATCAATTGTAACAAATGTACCACACTGATGAAAGGTGTTGTTAATGGGGAAAAGTGTGGGGTGGGGAGGGGTTGGGGTATATGGGAATCCTCTATATTTTCAATGTAACATTTATGTAATCTGAAGCTTCTTTCACACACACACACATACACACACACACAAAGAAGTGAATGAACCTCATCAGTGCTCTTAATTATTTGGAAGTACCTAAGTGAGAAGTTATTATGACGTTTAAAGTATAAGAAATGGTGGAGAAAAAGACACAAGCACCAACTTTTAGCTCTTCACTACAATCACCCAATGGTTAGGCAGCTTAACTTCATGTGCTTATTGCTATCTGATTTGTAAATTTTGGATAGGTTGAATAATGTTTTTCCTTAATATTCCCTACATAGTGCATGAAAGAACCCCATGAGTAAATATTCATAAGCTGATAATTTTGTTGTGATAAGCTTTGATATAGATTAATCTAATTCATTTACTGATGACCTAATATGTGTCTGGGAGGTGCTCAGATTCATAGATTAATAAGAGAATTAATACTTGTTGAGTGCCTATTAGTTTTTCAGGTAAGACATAAGATTAAAGGGATTACATATGTGAACAGGAAGAGGGGAAAGGAATTTTTCTGAGTATTTAATATTTATTAAATAAGTCTTGATATAAATGAGATGATGTATATGAAAGACTACCTTTTAAAAGGACCGACTTGCTGGATGATGGGAGGGGTACTTTATTTATAGGATCTAATTTAATATATTTAACACTGTGAAGCAGTAATTATTATCCTTACAAGTAAGGAAATTGAGGCTGGGAAGTTAAATGATCTCATGGCTAAAAAAATGATGAGACCAGGATTTGAACCAAACTGTAAAAACACTCTTTCATTACCTCACACAGCCTATTTTCTAAACTTACATAGCTACAAAAGTGTAATCAGTCACTGTTCACCCTAGAAAGCAAAAGCCATGGTAGGAATCTTTTTAAACAACTTTTAAAAAAGTGGTTTTACTTAACAGGAAACAACATAATTGTTCAATCAAGAATAAGTGAATTTTACATTATCCAAAAATTTTATTAATCTTTCAAAATTCCCAGTTTGTGCTTTCCTTTTGAACAGGAAATTTAACTTGTCTTTGTTTATGTGGCTTAAACAGATAGAAGCACTCAGTTTGCTTATTCTATCCAGTTTATATATGCATCCATGTATCCATATATTTACTCATTTAATCACATATTCCACAACATTGTAAGTATTTTAAGCATGGATTTAATTCAGGGATTTTGGAGCTTACAAATTCAGTGGAAGGGTCAAAAGGGCAGATTTTAGGATGAGCCCCTAGATGCGTTTCAGAACTATGCAGAAGTGATCGACTAGGAGAACCTACACACTTAGGCTACCATTAAAGCTATTCTGGAGCAAGAACTGCTTCTACTGCTTCTTCAGTTGTCTGAAGAATCTGGAGAATGGACAACCAAAATTGTGATCCAGGGAAGTTTGATTAGGAAGCTTCTGCTGCCATTGTTTCTGGACCCTCAGGAAGCTAGAGCAGGGGTAATGTTGTTCAGGGAGGCTTCATGTTCCATGACCGTGCTAGCCAGTGGCAAAGCCGATAGCCACAGAAAGATGGTTTCCACCTCAATTTTATCTTCCACATATCCTAACTTGTATAAAGTGCCCTACTTGCAAGGGATATTGAGAAATATAATTTTTAGCTTTCCTGCCCCTCAATCAAAAGAAGGGTAAAATAGAAGTTGAGTAAGCCATACCACAATGCCTGGTAAAGATATAATTATTGCTTAAAATGTATTAATTGTTACTTTTTTGATCTTCTAACTTGGTGGATCAGAAAATAGAAAACTCACTTGCTTTGAAATGGTTACCTGACCTTCTAGTCTCTTTGCTACTTTTGATGTCTGTAGGACACTGCTGAAGGAGTGGGACCTGTACTTTAGACAGCTCTTGCTTTTCATCAATGCGCAAAGCAATTTGTGTCTAACAGCAGTTTTATGGTCCACTGACTGTACTGAAATGTAGCGCTTTACCAACCATGAACTTTGACATGTTTATAACAGGAGTTTAATCTGAAAAAATGCAAGAGGGAGCCTTCTAAATATAATTTATAATCAAACCAATTCTCATATAGGTGTTGAACAGCATATGAAATGAATATATGTGCTTTGGATTTTGAGTTAATTTTGTCCTCCTTCAAGAAACATAGTGACATCGGTAGGTGAACTGAAGGTTGAAATCCCAATTGCTTTGAAGGGACATGAAGCCTTATGAATTTGTATTAGTGCTAAACACAGCAGGGAATAGTGTAATTAACATATAGGAAATTCCGTTTTTTTTTTAATACAAGGCAAAACCTAGAATGAACCCTACAAAGGACCTTCAGATAAACACTCTGTTATGTTATAGCTAACAATGTCAATAGTCTTAGTAATTGTAATTGAAGATCTTTATTTCTGCAAGTTTGTGGGCTTTCCCCAAATTTCCAATATATACTTTATTGTGTTGACTTTTTTCCCTTAACACTTTCAGTCATATACTATTAATGCCACACTGTACCTTCTCCAAGGTACTTTGTTCCTAAACTCGAATTGCAACTTCAGATGCCTATAGTGTTTATATACTTTAATTAAAGTGATAAAGTAATTTCAAAGCACTTTTGTACAGACCATAATCCAAGGCAAAAGGGAGAACACTTCTATTCAAATGACCGCTCTGTTTTAAAAGTTCTCAAGAAAACTCATCTTTTAGAAGAGTGCTAGAAGAAAACTAAACAGTAACTTGGAAGTTCCGCGGTAGTAAAAGATGGCTCAATATTTTGCACTCTGCAATTTGAAGTGTATTTCAGTTTTTATTTTAATTTTTCTTGTGAATCGTTCATCAATAAGATTGTCCAAATAATTTTTTACGGAAATTTAACTGGTAATCAGTGAAAAGAGATAAAATGCTTCAGGAAAAAAAATGATCACATTACACAATTACATTGCAGATAAGAGCATGTGACGGAAGGTGGACTTTCTACATGGCTGAGGGATTCTGAGTACTGGCAGGGGCACAGCTGTAGTATGTTTGTGTGAGTGCATGCTGGGATAGTGTGAACCCAAACACACAGGGGATTTGCTAATTTCCATCAGTGCCTTTGTGGGGAGCTGCGTTTCTGAATCTGTGTTGGTGGATCATGTGTCACATGTGACTATGAATGAATAAGAGAAGGATTATGACCTTGTGTTTACCTGTCTATTTCAAAGATCATAAAAGTAAGTATGTTTACATTTGGATGAGGCCATATTCTTACCTATCTGTGTTGTAATATTATTTACAAAGCAGATTTAATAGCCAATATTGTTGGACATTGTCCTGCTTAGCTTCCTGCCACCTTGACTGCTCATCTTCATCACGGTAGAACTTAAATTATTTCCCAAATGTATTCGCTGCTTCAGCGATCCCAGCACGAGGATAATAGCCCTGAATCAGGAATTAGAAGGCAATACTGATGGCAACGCCATCCTCAAACACAAAGGACAAAGCTAGAGATACACCTAATATCTCAGCAGGAAATTTACTGTTATGAGGTCACTGCTGACTATTTCATATTTTCATCCTGGCTTTACAAATTGATTTTAGCCTGCAGCAATCGAAATTATGCTCTTCTGCGCAGTTCTCTCATTCCTGCTCTTTCAGTAACTTTGAAAAATGAAAATCCCTTGCAGTTTCTAGTCTCTTCTCTTCATCTTGGGGGCACCCAAGCAGGCAACTGGAGTGAGTTGAACACAGTCTTAGATGAGAAAAAAGGAGTCACTGCTTTTGTATTGGAATATGGATCAGATGTAGTTAAAGGTCAGAAAAGGTGATAGACAAATTCTACCTAAGTTTACATGAAGACATCACTGAAAATTTGAATCATTGATTTGTGATACTTGTTTATTTAGCAGTACAACTGTTCACAGCAGCAGCAAATGGTTCCATGGATATAATAATAGGGAAGTTGCAGTGAAAATGCGGGAGGTACTGATTTCTGCAGACCTGTAAACCAAAATGATACAAAGCTTTAAAAACAATGTCAAGAGCTATTCAGCAGCTTTTAAAAGCCTTAGGGACAGACTGCCCCCTGTGAGGTTCATATACGTTAAAACCGATTTGAGCAGCAACACGGTGACCAAAGAATTTATGTGTTTCTAACATGCAATACTCTTGCACTTGTTTTGAACCCATGGGGCCCTTTGACCTTCAATTTGGTTTTACTTCCTAGCACTCAGCTGTATGTTGATTCCTAAATAAAAGCATATTTTGTCTTTAGGCTTTAGAGCTGCTCTTGCTGGCTTCCTTAGGCATCCATTGCTGGCTTTTGTCCTAGATATGCTTGTGGACTCCTTTGCAGCATTTGAGTCCAGGCAAATATAAGTTGGCCTAACAGCAAATTGTTCAACAGATATTTCAGAGATGAACTGTGTCTGCATCCTTTCCAACTCCATGTGCCATGTCTAACCTGGAAACTGCAAACCTCAAGATCCTCTGAGAGGCTTTCTGGGGTACACAGAGAGGGGTCCTCACTGTGTTTTCCTGGTTCCTGTCCTACTTAAAGGGAAACTTAAGCAATGCCCTGAGCCCTTGATGTCCTGCAGATGAAGGAGGAGGATGTCCCTAAATTCGTTGCAGCAGGAACCCACTTAGGTGACACCAACCTGGACTTCCTAATGGAACAGTATGTCTACAAAAGGAAAAGTGATGGCATCTACATCATAGATTTGAAGAGGACCAGGAGAATCTCCTGCTGGTGACTTGTGCCATTGTTGCCTTTGAAAACCCTGCTGATGTCAGTGTCATGTCCTCCAGGAATACCCTCCAGCAGGCTGTACTGAGGTTTGCTGCCTCCGCTGGAGCTATCCCTATTGCTGGGCACTTCACTCCTGGAACCTTCACTAACCAGATTCAGGCAGCCTTCTGGGAGTCACATCTTCTGGTGGTGACTGACCCCAGTGCTGGCCACCAGCCTCTTACAGAGGCGTCCTATGTTAACTTGCCCACCATTGCTCTGTGTAACGTAGATTCTCCTCTGCACTGTGTGGACATCACCATCCATGCAACAACAAATGAGCTCACTCAGTGGGTCTGATGTGGTGGATGCTGGCCTGGGAAGTTCTTCGCTCACATGGCACCATCTCCTAAGGGCACCTGTGGAGGTCATGCCTGATCTCTACTTCTACAGAGATCTGAAGAAATTGAAAAGGAAGAGCAGGCTGCTGCTGAAAAGGCTGTGACCAAGGAGGAGTTTCAGGGTAAATGGGCTGCTCCTGCTCCTGAATTCACTGCTGCTCAACCTGAGGTTGCAGACTGGTCTGAGGGCATGCGGGTACCCTCTGCGCCTATTCAACAGTTCCCCACTGAAGCCTGGAGTGCTCAGTCTGCAATGGAAGACTGGGCTGCAGCTCCCACTGCTCAGCCACTCAGTGGGTGGGAACAACCGAGTGGTCTTAAGCTGTTATTCCACAGGCTCTTAAACAGAAAGTAGAAAAAAGGTTGTAAGAAACACTGATTTCTATAAATTAAAAAAAAAAGACCCTCTGAGAAGCTTCTACCAACTATCTCCATATGCAGCAAAGTGAGACCGTTGCAAAGCATTGCTCAGAAGCTGCTGTGAATCTTCTGTTTGCTCATGCTTGTGGGTGCATGTACCTCTGGAAAGTTATGGCCTTTCCCAGCATGCTTGTTGTGGTCACCTTTATGATGACTCCTCCACTCAAAATTTGGTTCAGATATCATGACTGATGACATTACACATACAGTAAGAGTGTATGAAAAAGTTTCTTACTCATGTAATAAAGTTATCTGCGAGACCAGGACAGGCTCTTTAAACAGGCCCAAAAATGCCATGAGAGAGCAGAGAAAGGAGATTGGTGTGTCTTTTATTGTGATTAGGAGGTGGGGCTGGCATAAGGGTTTTTGCATACACACAGGCTTGCCTGGCGTGAACTTCCTACTGGTGCCCAAGGAAGGAGCACCTGAGCTTTCTTATCAGCTTGCACAGGTGCAGGGAAGAAGGGGAAAGGGGAGCAGCCAAACCTCAAAAACGGAGTCAGATTATTTATTACAACATTATCCTGTAACTGTGTGGGGAAGGTGCTTCTGGGTCGAGTTAGAGGTGGGTAATGCTGCTGCTGAGTTAACAGCAGACAAGCTCACACCTAGGCATGGTCTCAGATACCCTGTTGTGTCATCCAACCCACCAGGGTGCCACTTTTTACATCTGCCTTGTTTTCCATTAAGAGACTAAGAAAAGAAATAGTCACTTCCTTTTTAATTAAAATATGCCTATTTAAAAAATCAGAGGGATATCAAAAACTCTTTTTAAGTTTGTAAAGAAAAAAAGAGTAAGAGACATTGGTAGTAAATAATAGTAAATCACCAACTAAACTTGAATAGAAAGTTTTCCTCTAGAAAAGAGTATTGACACTTGAAAACTGTACCAATGTCATCTTCATGTAATTCGTACCGCTTAAAGACAGGGCCACATTTTCTCAAAATTCCTTAAAGGCAAATGGTACTATGTAATGAATCTCTATATTCACCCTTTCTACCACATTAAATGGAAATGTCAACCTCTTTAAGACAGACTTTAAAAAAAAAATTACAATTATGTGCATGATGTTTAGTTTTAGCGAGAGTTGACTGACAGTGGAGAATCCAGCTCTTGAAATACTATAGTTCATATCTGAGAAGTCAGAATATTCAAGAAGCTTAGACTGTTTAGAGGTGGTTCACCTCAGTAGTTAATATCAAGGACTTCCTAAAATCCTTGCTTATACCAGGAATTACCAGAGGATGCCTGCTGATGTGACAAATACTGTTAGGTATTTGTGATACAAAGTTGAATAAAATATGTTTCTTGCCTTTAAGGACCTTAGAGTATATCCACATGATTCTTAGGATTAAAGGTTTCTAAAGATCCAAGGAATAAAAGTCTTTGGCACTTAAAGCCAATGACTATTAGTCTACTAAGCAGCCACTTCTGCAAAACATAGCCTATTCCTACGCAGTGTTTCAAAACTAAAAAATTCTATGAAAAACAAGTCCCAAGCTTCAGCATTATTTCCTTAAACAATTTCCCTAATATGAAAGCACGACTAGCCAGGCAAGGATAATTCTAATTTGGCCTTGAACGTTGCTCATGAAAGACCAACTGACAGCATTGTCCAGCATTCTAAACGTAACAGTGATTTTCATTGGAAATAGAGAAAACAGTCACTTGCTGCTTGTTAAAGTCAGGTACCTATGAGAGATGCTTTATTGTGTATTCTGAGGCACATCTTTCCTGGTAATGAGGTGTGAGAGTGACTGATAAGCGCATAGAATGTGAAAGAGAACAAAATAATAAAACAAGCAGGTTCACTCTTAGTCATGATTGCATAGAGTAAATAAGCAAAATTCTTTTACTAAAATGTTGAGTAGGGAGAGTTGAAAATCTATAAATTTTTTTTTTAACCAGGAGTCTAGAATTGCAAATGAATTTTAATTCTCTCATCAATCATCTCTAATTAGCAAAGAGATTTTAACGTGCATCATGAAATATAAATGCACAAACTTTATAATTTAATGCACAGCTACTAATTTTATTGGGTGCACTTGAAAGAATATTTCAAAATATTTTTCTTTTCAATTGGTGAAGGGCCCAGCATTAAATATTTCAGGTAATGCTTTTATGGGGAGATGTGTTGGTGGGGGGAGGCGAAGGGAATAATTTTTTCACCCAAGTTAGTTTATTTATTTTTGGGTTACTTGAGTGCAAATGAAGATAATTTCTTAAAAATGCTTGGAGGGACAAAAAAATTACATTTAAATCTCAAATGTGCATCATACTGAGGGTGCTAATTTTTTTTCTATTAGAATGATTTTATTTGATTAAAATTGAAGATCTTTAGACCTTGCCTGTGAGACAATATTGATTTTTTTTTTTTTAAGGTTGCAAATAAGTATTATATTATGAGAGTTTTAATGTGGCCATATGCTTTTCCATTCCTTGGTCAAGATTTGTCATTTACCAAGTAAAAAGAGGGAACATGATATCGTGGGAAGAGCAGAATATTGAGTTGAATTTTCGACTCTACTGTTTAGTAATTGCGTGGATTTGTTGTTCCTTCTTTTAGAATCCTCTCCTTCTAGATCTTCACATGACTGGCTCATTTTCACTGATCAGTACCTGGTTCAAACCATACCTCTTCAAAGAGACCTTCCTGGCTAGACACCCCACTCCCACCCTATCTAAAGTATAGTACCCTATTCCTCATTGGCTTTTTCATATCACCCTGTTTTAATGTCTTTTTTTTTTTTTTTTTTTTTCATCATCTTAAAGATTTAATAAATATAATAATTTAGGACAGACCTCAATTTCATTAAATACAAACTTACAATTTTTATCATCTTAAAGATTTAATACATATAATCTATTTCATTAATATGCTATAAACCTAGGGAGATTACACCCAAGCTAAATAAAATTGGAATAAGTTTATGCAAGGGTTGTTCTTTTTTCCTCCTCCACAGGAGACTAAAACCTCTTTTTTTTTTTTTTCTTTAATAAAATTCCAAAATGTGAATAACCTTAAAAACACACTGACTGCCAAGTGCTGGAATATATTATAATTGTTTAATTTGTTTTAATTATAATTTAGAAAAGATCTTTCCATAGCTTTCAAGGACTTTTTCTTTACTTATCTGAAATTTGGTAATTGGATTAATTACCCTCATTTTAAGGCTGTTAAAAGGTTTAAATTGGTGAACTACAGGACAAACTATGATTCTTAATCCCCTGGCCTAGTAGGTAAGAGTTTTAAGGTAAACTTAAATTTCCCTATCTTGTCACACCTAGCCCTTCTCCCATAGCTCTTGCAAAGAGAAGGAGGCCCTGGGGGGGGGGGAGGGTTTGGTAGGTCAAAGAGCTTAGGAAAAACTTTTTTCCCTTTCCTAATAGTTTCTATATTTAGATTTCTGTATGACATTTCTATTCTGCTTAGCTTCTCTAATTTGGGGTCCAGGAATATTCATTTACATATAAGCACTTATTTAACTATTAGCAATTTGAATAGAGCTCTTTAAAGAATTTTCATTTGTCTATTTGATTGTACCATCCCAATGTATGAAGATATAAACCGAACAAATAGGTAGACACAAATAGAGAGTTAGTCACAAAAACATAACTCACTAATGTTACTTATAATTTGCATCTCTTAAAAAATAAGCTTAACCATAAAATAACATTATATTCAAAAAATCTCTTTGAAGGCTATTTCTGATTATTCTAATCCACTCTGTGACTACACAGTTTTGCACAAGAATTTCATTCTTTTTAGTTATTGGCTTATAACCAAATTGTTCCCAATGCTTTATAATACAATTTACATCATTTTCCTTTATTTCAGAGCTTTGTTTATGTCCCATTTCAACTTTGACAGGCCTTGGATGAGCAACACTAATTCCAGTATATACTCATTGAAGTCACTGAAGTATCAGGGAAAACTGATTTTTCTCATGACATGCTGCTTTCAGGATTCCTGATGCTTGGGATGGGAGGTCCCCTACTCCCCAGTCCTCGGAGATAACAGGACTCTGGCAGCTGCTGGACTGGAAGAGTGGATGTCCAGCCCTGAGGGCCAATGATTCCACCAAGCAGCAATCTCCTCAAAGTTTGTGGGGGGTCCTTCTGGGCTCTTGCCTGGAGTAGGTAATTTGGAGTACATACCTGGATAGCTGTTTACTGGAGCCTGCCAGTTCTCGGTGGTTGTTCAAAGCTTCTGTGGAGGAATGGAGCCGTGAAACACCTCATTCTGCCATCTTGGTCCCAGCGAAGCCGTGCTTAGTTGTTTTTTTTTTTTTTTAAAGTAACCATGTACTGGCTATTCAAAAAGTTAAGGCATGTTAAGGAGGAAGCCACAGAGGCTCCCACTTCCTCCAGGCCCTCCTCCCCGGCCCACGGCGCTCTCCAACCGGGACATGCGGCCGCCTGTTTTAATGTCTTTATTGCACTTACCACTGTGTGAATTGGTCTTGTTTCAGTATTTATTTGCTTGTTTATTACTTATTCTCTCCCCTAGAAAGTGGGCTCCATGTGAGCAAAGGACCTAGCAGCCTGTTGTATCACTTGTGCCAAAACAGCAACTGGAACATAGTAGGTGCTTCATTAATAATTGCCAAGTAAAAGAATAAATGAATAGTTTTGAGTAAGTCACTTTCTCATATGTAATATATGATATTTGTATCTGTCTTTGTTGTAAGACTGAGACGAGAATATGTTATCTTTGAAGGCTATAAAGCATTGCAAATAATTATTATTTTAAAAAGATATATAGATTGGCATCTGTGTGGAAAACCAGGGTCTTGAGTTTTTTGCTTTTTACTAGGTGAATATTAATGAGATCTCTGCTTTCTTTCATTAGGATATATCAGCATACTAATATAGTCATTTCTGAACTCAGCAATTTGATAATTAGTTGTTGTTGGTTAACTCTTCTGTCTAGGTCTCTATACCATGTAGACTATACATGATAAGAGTTAATACCTGAAACATTCTTACCTTATGTAGAACAGCAGTAAAAAAACACTTTAAAACTGAAAATTTCACCCAGAGATTTGCTATGAAATGCTTTATGTTTCTCTAGGTGATAGAGTTTTATTTTGTTTTCGTTTTCCTCAGGGCCTCAGTAATCTACATTTGCCACTGGTTTATGTGGGTTCATTTAACATCACTTATGATCTTTATAGAATAAAAAGTGTGAGTTTGCATGATAAAAAATCAGAGTTCTGATCTTTTAAAAATTTAATTTTGAGTTCTTAGAAGTTCTGTTTGGGTCTGGGACATCTTAAGGATGGAAACTATAAAGTCAGACATTGGATACATGGATCCAAAAAGGAAGGATATTACTTCTCACCATGATCTGGGCTCAATAAGAAAGTGCTGATAGCTGGAGATCCGTTTGTTTTGCTTATTTAATTGAGCATTTTTTGAAACTTATGATATTCTGCTAAATGGAGCAATGTCCAACAGAGGAAGACAGTGTGTTAAGTTTACTTAATGTTTTAGCAATGCATTGCCTCATTTTAACTACTTGGACACCTTAACTCTCCCAGGGCTATTTCTCTCCCTAACAGTGCACTGTGTACATGACATTATATAGAGCTCATAGTTTCATCGGAGCCCTGCTGGTAATGCTTCCTTGCTTATGCTTACAGAATTGTAGCTCAGCCTGACTTGGGCTTATGTTTTATTTACTGTCTTCTGCAAGAAGTCAGGGGATAAATGTGATCTTGCTTCACTCCAAGAGAATATAGAGTGATGCTATGTAGTTCAATAAGGAATTAAAGGTCTCTTTCAGGATGTGGCTTTTCTGATGTCAAAGTGAAATGTAGTAGCTTTGTTTCATGGAGATTTGGTTTGAAATTTCCTTGTCAGAAATATTCAACACAGTGATATCTAGAGTGGAAAAGAATAAGGATTTCAAGGTATGAAATTGAGTATATTATTTCCTCCTCACACAATTCAGAAACTGGGCAAAATCACACAAAATTTATTTGTCTACTTAGTCCTGACTTTCACACATTTAGAGTTAACTTATTTCAAGGTCCTTTTTGAGTGATATGCTTGCAGATGTTTTTCACATTTTTTCCTTGGCTCTTTTGCAAGCTCAGCAGCTGCATACTTGCAAGCTAAGTCTTGTTTTCATGATCTTCCTAAAGGGGTGCAGGGGTAAATCAACTGTAGCTAGTGTAATCTTTGGTAGGAATATTTTTCAGGAACTTGATACCTAATGTTGCCATGGTTGCATTTAGCTCATATCCATATCGTCTCTATGACTCCTAATTTCCTATCAGGACACTTTAAGCCACATTCCTTATCACCTCTTCCCTGTCATTCCTTTCTCATGACTTCTTTGAGGGCTGGGCATGATCCTAAGTGGAAATTTGCCAAAACCAGATGTGAGCCTTGTAAGATGGATTGGTGGTCCCTGGAGTGATCAATTTCCAGTTTCAAACTTCTCTGAGTGGAAAGCCAAAGCAAATTTTATGACATAGAGAGGGAAAATTACTTCAGAGTTTCCAGCTCAGTTTTAGTTCATTTCCTGAGCATCAGCAAAAGCAATCTACTTCACAAAGATAAATGCTTGCATTTCCCAAAATATTGTCTTTAAGAAAATAGAAAAAAAAAAAAAGTAAGGTATGCTTGGTACAGGAAATGACCAACAAACTAATAAAAATGATGAGTAAAGTTAGTGTTGTTGCTAAAAAAAAATACTGTCAAAACTTCAGATCTGAAATAGATAACAATATTGTTTGCAATATGGTATGTAAATCATAATAAATACCTACATGAACTTCCTGGTGAACTTAATCCTTTAGCACTGAGCTCCAATGTCACTTCTGTTTTAAAATTCAGACTGAGCATCATTTCCTCCACAAAGCTTTCCCTCATCCTTGGCTGAGCTACAGGTTTCATCTCTATCTTGCAATACTCTTTGCACATTTCCGTCATAGCCCTTATATGTACCACAGCAGGAGATCGATGAGGGACTTTTGTCTCATGCACTGTTGTGTTCCTAGCACCTCGAACAGTGCCAGGCATAAAGAAGGTTCTCTGTAAATAGGTGTAGAATAAATGCATAGCACTTGTCACTGCTTTTGAATTGTTAGTCAGTGTCTGGGTCACTAGTGTACACATCCCTTGAGAAGAGGCATTCTCCCATATCTATGGATTCAGGCTCTGGGATAGATTCTGGCATATATAAACATTCCATATGTATTTTTAAAATAATAAATACGTAGCACCTGGCACAAAGTCCTTCATGGATATTAACTCACCTATTTTTCACAATATCCTAAGAGGTAGGTGCTATTATCCTGCCCATTTCACAGGTGAGGAACTTCAGGCACAGAACACATTAAGTAACTTGCACAGAGACAATTAGAATGGCAGGACCAGAACTAGAACCCAGGCAATCTGGCTCCAGAGTCCATGTTATTAACTACTACATTCTATTGAATAAATGCATGAATGAACACACTGACAAAAGATACTGCAATGATAAATTCAAGTGACTGCAGTGGTGCTATAAACACGGATGAGGCAGTAATGAATTCTGATTGGAAATGATAGAAGCCTTCATATACAAGTGACATTGTATATGAGCAACTACCTCTTAGGATATTGTGAAAAATAGGTGAGTTAATATCCATGAAGGACTTTGTGCCAGGTGCTACGTATTTATTATTTTAAAAATACATATGGAATGTTTATATATGCCAGAATCTATCCCAGAGCCTGAATCCATAGATATGGGAGAATGCCTCTTCTCAAGGGATGTGTACACTAGTGACCCAGACACTGACTAACAATTCAAAAGCAGTGACAAGTGCTATGCATTTATTCTACACCTATTTACAGAGAACCTTCTTTATGCCTGGCACTGTTCGAGGTGCTAGGAACACAACAGTGCATGAGACAAAAGTCCCTCATCGATCTCCTGCTGTGGTACATATAAGGGCTATGACGGAAATGTGCAAAGAGTATTGCAAGATAGAGATGAAACCTGTAGCTCAGCCAAGGATGAGGGAAAGCTTTGTGGAGGAAATGATGCTCAGTCTGAATTTTAAAACAGAAGTAAGATTTAGCCAATCAGAGAAGAGATTGAGGTTGGAGCTCGTCAGGGAAGTAGCAGTGAGGTCACTGAGGTTTACGTCTTTTTTTTTTTTCAGAATTTAATTTTTTCTTGTTTATTGTGTGGGTCTCCACCCACTGAGGTAACATACTATGACAAGATGAACAATTACATATTCCACAGAACATGCTTTTGGTGTGCTCTATCCCGTATATCCCCCCACACCTGATGCCGTGCACCAGTAACCCTTCCCTGCTATATTTGCAAAAAGAACATCCCCAACATTATACTTTTTTTGGGGGGGGGGTAAAATTTTTTATTATTTTTATTTTTTTTGTGCTTAAGGCGATTTAAAAAAAAAAAATATATATATATATTTAAAAGATGCTTAGATTACATAAATGTTACACAAAAATTACAGGGATTCCCATGTTCCCCACCTCCCACACCTCCCATAACATCCCACATAAACATCCTTCATTAGTTTGGCATATCACCTGCAATGGATATACACATCCTGGGGCTTTGCCACTAAGCATGGACCATAGTTCACATTGTAGACCACACTCTCCCACACAGTTCTGCATGGTATGTGCTGATGTAAAATGGCCTATATCTGTCATTGTAATGTCACTCAGGATAATTCTCAAGTCCTGAAAAAGTCCCTGTAGACATATTGTGATTCAAGTAATGGAAGAAATTACAACAGTGAGGAGCCAGTGGCCACTGGACACTTTCAGGGCAGGGAAGGGTTTACGTCTTTTAAGCAAAGCTCCTGTCCAAATGAATTTGTAGATTTCCTTGTCCAGATGGAAGGACACTAACTTCTGATTACAGAATTCCACAGAGAATGTTTTGACACTTTCTTGTAGTTGGGCTCTTCCTTTGATATGAATATCTAGGGTGTAGATCACCACGCTGTGGACCACTTTCTTCTCAAGGAATTTGTGCTCTTTATTGCATTCCCTGTAAACAGCCACCTCCCACCAGAGAAGATACAGTGGAAATATCTCAGAATTGAGGTTCAAATGACCTGGAATCGAGCCTCAATTCTACCATTTGCTGGCTGGATGATGTAGCAGTTTGGCATTGTTTATGAATTCCAAAAATAGTTATTGGATTATGTTTGTAAATTGGTCTGTCAAAGGTACCACTTTTAATTGATTAAATTATGATTAGGACTTTGATTGGGCCATGTCAGTAGGGCATTGAGTCCCTGTCCCTTGGTGGATGGGGACTCACAGAGAAAAGACATGGCAAAGGACAGAGTTGGAGTTTTTTTTTCAGGCTGGAGCCCTGGAAAGTGGGTGCATGGAAGAGCTTGGTAGTGAGGAGGGAGAGAAGGCCCTGGGAAGAGAGGAAGAGAAACAAGCCATTCATCTGATAGTCTACAGCTGGCCTTGTGGAGATAGCAGAGTAGCTGAGCCTGGAGAAGCAAGCCCTGGGAAGAGAGGAACCCAAGAAGCCTGAACCCTCGCAGACGTCAGCAGCCATCTTGCTCCAACACATGGCAATAGGCTTTGGTGAGAGAAGTAACTTATGCTTTAAGGCCTGGTAACTGTAAGTTTCTACCCCCAATACAACCCTTTATAAAGCCAACAGGTATTTTGGATCAGCACTCCTCTGGCTGACTAATACAAATGGCTTTATATGAACTCCTTTACTTCTTTGAATCTCAGTTGGGGCTATTAATACTGAGGCATACCTAGGAAAGCTGCTGTAAAGATCAAATAAAATAATATTTGTATAAAGTGCAAATGTACATACTGTAAATGTAAAAGCTGCAAATGCTATATAGTGCTATTTTTATTATATTTCTGAAAACCACATTTTTTTTCCCCCAGTAATTGACAAAAGGTTCAGTGAGGGAATATTATAAGGTATTTTATTGATAAATATACCTCAAAATTAGAATTAGCCTGCATTTAACAAAAACAACCTGAGTGTTTACTGTGTGTTGGCCTCTTTCCATACAATCCAGCCTTGTCTGTATTATCAGAGGAGGAGAGCACCATTCTCAATGATCTGTTGTGGGTCCTTAGGAAAACCAGGCATCAAACTCAAGTTTGTGTGATTCTTTATCATGGATTTCTTCATAATATACCATTGCCTCTTCAGAAGTCTTGGAGGATCTATTGTAGCCTGTGGAATCTTGCTGAATCCTAGATATGTAAACTCTCTGGTCTTTATTGTTATGCTATGTAATCCTTAAAACGTGGGCTTCACATTCCTCTAGCCTTGGATAAGTTCTTTATTTGATTTTTTTTTCTTTATTTGATTTTTGTGAAAACTGTGAAGCACAGCAGAGGGAAAATTAAGTACGTGACAGGAATACTTAAAAAAAACAAACCGTTCTCTCCTGTTTCCCTTATGTACCATAGCTCCCATACCTTGTATCCCAAATTCCCTGAGAAATTCCACCCACCACTAACTTAGAACCTTATTTCCTTCTGCCCCTTCTTGTTTATTTCCCGTTTTGCAGAGCAAAACCATAAAGAACTGATTTTGAGAGAAAGGGGTTGGGAGCAAAATAGACCAAATGAGCCATTCCAGAAACCTCTTTAGCTAGCTAGAGAGGGAGAAAACCTGGAAAAACTCATTTTTTTTTTTTTGTCAAAAAATTATTATTGGGTAACATGAACTGTTGGGGAATTTCTTAGACTTCATTTTAATGAATGTTGAATAATGTAATAACTAGGAAAATTTTACCCACATTCTTTAATGTGTAAGGAGAGCACTCCTATCTCTTTCTACCATCTGAAAAGGACAGCTAAATCTGAATTCACCTGAAACCTGGATTTTCTAAATTCTTCTGCCCTTCTGGAGAGATCCCTCTGACCCTTTATTTCATGGCTAGCATTTTTTTTTTTTTTTTAATTTGGTAAAAAAAAAAAAAAAGTATTAGAGAAGTTGTGAGCTTACAAAGCAATCATGCATAATGTGCAGAATTCCCATTCATTACCCCTCCACCAACACCTTACATTGTTGTGGAACATTTGTTACAGATTATGAAAAAACATGATCAGTCTACCACTAACTATGGTCCATAATGTACACTTGGTATATTTTTCCATACACCCCCTATTATTAACACTATGTATTTGTATTGTACATTCGTTATACTTCATGAGAGAACACTCTCATATTTGTACTGTTAACCACAGTCAATCTTCTACCATATGGTTTACTGTTTTATACAGTCCCATGCCTTGTACATTCTATGCAAAGGGTACACTCAGTGCATGACCAACATTTTCCACTTAAGTTACATTTTAAAACTCTGTGATGTGTAGTACAATAATCTTTCTGGCCAGCTCTTTATCGTGGAGATTGTGGATGTCTAATTTAGTTTACTAAAAAACACAGGTTGATTAAACTGATCAACTCCATTTATATATTATTTTAACTATGATTACTAAGTTGACACACAGCATGTATTTTTTAAAAAAAATCCCTGAGTCTCAGTTGGAAATAAGTAGTGCTACTCTGGAATATAATCAACATTGTCCTTTTCTTATTGCTGATTATGTTTGTGAAATTTAAATGTCAAACAGTACAAGTGGTGCTAGTAATAATTGTGGTTTCAATTATCTCCCAATTTATTGTATTTTGTAAATTTTAGTGAAGCTGAAACATTAAGGAACTCTTTGTGGCATGTATTTTGGGTACACCTATGGTCATGACTATATTATACTTCCATTTAGACTTTCTGCTTATCATGCCTCTAGATGTGAAGTATCTTACTCCACTCTATGCCATTTCATTTCCATATATTGGTTTCTCTTCTATGTCAGATACTCTGTTAGTTGCAATGAGTACAGGACTGAAAAAGAAATCATGCCTGTCTTTGATAGCTTTACATTTTACTGATGTAGACAAACTGTATACATAATGAACTGTAATTCAGTGTGACTAGTCCTACAGTATATTGGAACAGGTTGCATAAATAAGAATGTGGGGGTGAGTGGATTAAGGACTTGAGAAGGAGATCTGAAAAGGACCACAAAATCCAGGCTCAGTAACCAGTGACTACCATCATAATTTTCTTATTATGCATGGATTTGTAAGACTTAGGTTTCCCATTAGATTTTTTTTAAACCAAACTTGGGAATTATTGAATTGTATTTGGCAGTCAGAGGATTTACTATGAGAATATTTTTGTGTTGTTTTAGGCACTGTCTCAACTAAAGCAGCACACCCTCCCTTATAAAGCACTGGAAGACACTCTACAGAAACTTGATAAACATGTTTCCATTACACAGCACTCATGTCTCAAGAGCACTGACTCCTAAAACCATTCCAACAATTCTGTTAGAAAATTGAATATTCTTCCAAATGCTTGTCTACTCCCTAATTACTTAGCATTTTGTTTTCTGAAAATATTAACTCATGAAATATAATAATATATTGTTTTATGTTTTCTACATTCAAGTGTCATGCCAACAGACTAACTTAATGGATAGCCAACAATAACATTACAAAGCACAAGATGTTTCAAATTTTGGAAATCAATTTAGATATGAACCATGGGATGTAAATCCTATTTAACTCAAAGAAAACCAATACCATTCAAATTATGTTTGTGGAAAATTAATTTCTTTGAGGAAATATTTTTAAAGTTCTTCCTGATATATGGAGAAGGCAAAATATTTAAAGATATTGCAAAGATTGAAAGTGCATATGAAAAAGCAAAATAGGTAGTGACTAACAAGTGATTAAAATATCCTAAGAGGGGGGCGGATGTGGCTCAAATGGTTGGGCGTCTGTCTGCCATATGGAGGGACCTGGGTTCGATCCCCGGGACCTCCCAGTAAAATAAAAAAATATATATATAGAAGGCGCATGGGCTGCCAGGCTCTGTGTGCCAGTGAGCTGCCAGGCCCCGGGAGCCATGCAGCAAGATGATGATGTAACAGGAGAGAGACGCAGGGGAGAGTCAAGACGAGATGCTCCCAAAGCTCCAAAAACCAGGAACTGAGGTGGCACAGGTGGCAGAACACCTCTGTCCTACATCGGAGGTCTTCAGGATCAGATCTTGGTGAAGACTGGAGGAGATGGATGAAAAGGGATGGCAGGAAACAGACACAGAGAATTGCCCAGCAAATGGACACAAAACAGCAAATGGGGAAGGGGGGGTTTAAAATGGATGAAGTAAATAAATAAATCTTTAAAAAAAAATGTTATTGCTATGAAATCTGCAATTGTCAACATATTGGCCTAACATATTGAGGTTGGTAACACTTGTGTGCCTTTTCAAACCTATAAAATGCTGCCATGGAAATGGAAAACAAATCTTTCTAATATTTCTATTGTAGCTAACAAATGAATTTACCAGATCTTCCTGTAATGATTTTTCCTATTAGCTAAGGAAAATTTGTACCTTTTTATGGTCAGGACAAAGCAGAAGACTCCGTTTCAACTCTTCAATACAAAGCTTGTGGAGGTTAGCATCACAATTTTAGGACAGGTATATCCAAAGTATTGGTTTGAGTGAATTTTGACAGTAATCTTAGCAATCCGGGCCTCAGGGAGGACATAGGCTGTCTGTATATGACAGTAAACAAAACCTTGGAATGATGTAAGTGGGCTTTTTTTGAGGAAGTCAGTATCAGGACTTGAGAAAAAGTTCATAATTTTCAGCTTTTTTCCAAGGGAAAGATTTAAAGGGAAAGTCTTGGCTGACTGTCAGTGAGTCTGGTTTCTATGACACTTTGTTTACAACACCTATCTAATGTCTGCATGCTTTTCTGGACAAACCAAGCACAAGAGGAAGGCATTTGTAGATCAAAATATAGAAAATCGTTTGGAGGCACCTTGTAAAAACACTGTTGTTGTTATGAAAATAACAGGAGTGTCGTGGAACAAGTTGTTATACAGTGTGTCCTGGGAACACAGGCTCAGGCATAATAGAATCTTTGAAAAAATGACTGCTTTATTGCTTACATTGCACAAAGGGTCCAAAAGAGTGGGGAAACTTATCCCATCATAGCCGGTCTCCTGAGGAAGCCAAACTTCTCGGGTCAGGGTTGGTGGATGGCAGTTCCACATGCCCCACTTCGTATTGGGGATAAGAGACAAACCTGTGCTGCCAAGGGAGGGATATTTACCCAACCCAGGGGAAGGCGCCCTGCCACTGAGAGTACCTGCCCTGATAAGCAGCTGGGCTACTTTCCCGATTTCTAGGCTTCACGTCTGGTCAGGCCTTTTCCTTAGTCCTAACATCTACCCTGGGTTGCAGAATGGAAACCAACTAAAACATCGTCATGCAACAGAAAAGGAGGTGGGGGGTAGATGAGGGCTGGGAGATGGCCGCTGAGCGTGTGTCTGTGACTTCCCCATCAAACTTCTTTCAGAGAATAAGATATTTAGACAAAATGGCATAACCTTTTAAAAGGAGGAATGAAATCGGTTTGTGGAGCAAAATCGTATTTTCAATTATGTGTTATTATAATCTAGTTAAGTGTAAGACTCTTAGTGATAAGCCAGGTTCCATTACATAGGTTCTGGCTCCACTAATGTTTGCAATGTCAAAATGGAAAAGTAAAAATCAAACATCATTAAATATAGAAAATAAAAGAAATGCATGACTTAATATAGAAATCTATGGCATTTCCTTATCCATAACTTCAATATTTGGTTTGAAAAGTTGAGATAAAAGTGATCATGAGGGAAGCGGCTGTGGCTCAATCAGTGGGGCTCCCGTTTACCATATGGGAGGCCCGGGGTTCGGTTCCCAGGGCCTCCTGGTGAAGGCAAGCCCGCCCGCACGGCGTGGTTAGCTGACCCAGCAAGCACAAGCAGCAAGGGGGGGATAAATGAATAAATAAATAAAAATCTTTAAAAAAAAAAAAAGTGATCATGATGATAATGCTGCTGCTGCTATTTTTACACGGAGGTGGATATAAGAGGAATATAAATATCAAGTCTCCTGGAAAGCAATACTATTCGCGGAACTAAAAATTCACGTGTGTTTTCAAAGTACAATGTTACCTGATGATTTCAGTTTCTTATTTACAATTATTTAAACTCACCATCTTTCTGTTGCATTTTTCAGTACACTTAGACATACAAAGGGGTTTCTGTGTATTTTGTTGTTAGGGAGTTAGTTTATAATGGGCCAAGAATGCATGGGCTGGAAGACACAATATAATTGTAAAATACTGTTTCCATTATTGCCGAAATCCTCTCAAGATACCATTTCTGTCATTACTGTATGTCTGAGTTAATTTTGAGAAACTTTTCTATTTTCACATTTTCCTAAGTGTAGGGAATGACTTTCTCCAGTATTGCAGTTACTATTGTTACAAAACAAATCACCGTCAAACTTAACATCTTGAAACAACTGTTTTATGTTTTAAAACAAATTCTGTAGGCCAGGAATTTGGATAGGTCACAATGGGGACAGATTATCTTTGCTCCATGATATCTGACCTCTGCAGAAAAGACTCAATGGTTGGGGGTGTAGGCTTGCTCACGTACATATTTGGCTTTTGGGCTAGAAGGATGTGAAGTCTAGGACTGCCTATAGGAGTGCAGACTGGTGGCCTTAGAGTAGTTGGAATTCTTACAGGCTGGCACAGGGCACCAAGCACCAGTGTTCTGTCCCATAAGGTTGAGGCTGCATTGCCTTTCCTGACCCAGCCTTAGAGATCAGAGTCACTTTTGCTGAATTCTCTTAGTTTCCAGCAAGTCACAGGCTGCCCAGATTCAAGGGTTAAGGGATAGACCTCACTTTTGAGGGAAGAGTGTCAAAGAATTAGTGGCCAAATTTAAAAAAAAATCACTACAACTTGGATTTTTTTTTTGCATGGAATATTAAAAATTGTTTAAACTAGGACAAGAAACCAAAAACCAAAACTAACATAAATAACAAAATTAACAAAACAGAGCAAAATCCCTGAACAATTTATGTATATTTTAAATATTTTGCTGAATATTTCTTTCTTTGTGTTTAAAATTTTTGTTGCAGTATGATACAGAGATTTAGTGTACATACTTGTATGCATGTTAATGAAAGGAGAGATGTTGCTTAATTTTTGTGTGTATTGATTAGTATTACATTTGATCCCACAAAACAGAAAATATTTACAGTGACTTAGCAAAAAGCAGTTTTATGTCTCTGATGTTGCAAGAAGTCCATTGGTTGGCAGTCCAGAACTTGCTTAAAGAAATCATCAACTTTTCATGCTCCATTTGCTTTTTGCTTAGCTGTCCTTAGCATGTGAGTTTGTCTTTGATGTTCAAAAGATGGCTGTTCCACCTCTTTATCCAAGCTTCATACCATCCAGGTATGTAGAAGAATGAAAGAATGAAAGTCAAGGTGGTATTTCTGACATTTTTAAAAAAAGAATAATAACTTTTAAAAGACCCACTCAATTGACTTCAGCTTATAGCTCAATGACCAGAACTGAATGAATCATCTCTTCACCTATAGCTACATAGGAGACTGGCAGGTAGCATTTTCAAACTGGCACTTGCATATGACATACAAAATCAATGTTAGGAAAGGAGAGGAGAATGGATCGTGAATACTCCCTAGCAATGTCTGCCACATGGTAAAAGCAGTGGAATATGGTAGAGGAACCAGGCCATGAATAGGAAAAGTTGGGGAGGAGATGTTATGAAAGATTTTAAAAGAGTGATACATTAAAAGCAAGGGGAAGCATTAACTGATGATGTCATTGTTCTCAGGTGGAAGCAAAAATGGGACCTGAATGCAACCAAAATACAGCAAGAACATTCAAAAGATGTTTTTTGTTTTTTAAAGTTTTAAATTTTTGTTTTTAAATAATATGTATCTGTTTTTCTTATATTCCCTTATCTTCTGTTGAGTCTGTTGAACTAAACCAAGCACAAAATCTGGAGAACTCCAAAAGGAAAGACTGAAAATTTCTGACAATAGTTTTAGTCATGCAACATTTTGAAGGTGAAGATGTTTGGATAGATAAACAGTTCTTAGAAAAGCCTTCCTGAGGTTGGTATCCACATGGTTCATTATTTTACTAATGGATTAATTCTTACATCCCAAACTTTAGTTTCTACTAGCTATGCTCTCCTTTCAGATTTGAAATAGCCTTTTCTCCCTTTGAACAATAATTTAACCATATTTATCTCTTCCATGACTGGACAGTTACCAAATTGTGATTTTAATTTAGTCCCTTTTCCCTCACACTTTAACATGATTCCTAAGCTCTGATCAGCAATCCCTATCATGCTAGCAACCGAAACGGGCAATTTATAGTGCAATTAATTAAAAATGAAAAGAAATAAATCCTTAGAGTATATATTAAGCAATTTTATGAACCATTTACAAAAAGTGTAGTTAAATGTTCATTTTAAATGTTAGTTTAATATTCACATCTGAGAACTCACCAAATCCCATAAAATCCCATAAATGAATATGTTACTTGATGTCAAAGCAGAGAACCATATTTCAGAAACGTTTTTGTAATATTGATTATAATTTTGAATGGCAAGATGAAAACTTAATTGTTCCTGTAAATACTTACATTGCAGTAATGAGAAATGGACTCAAAGCTATCTAAAATAATCCTATTATGCTGACATTTTGGAAGTGAATTTTCAAAAACTAGCTTTTATTACTCTGAACATTCATGTATTCCAGCAGAGAATTAAATATCCCCATCTAACAAGGATACTTTTTTTTTTCTTAAAAATATTTTGATTTAGCTAAGTAAATAAAAATCAAAATAGGCTCTATAGATTTTGAGCATTATACAGTGTGACTGAGTAAAAAATCCAATAAAATATGAACAAATTATAAAATCTTAAATTAATTTGGGAGATCAATAAAATAACATATAGAGAAGATTAGAGAAGTGTATAAATGAAAGACTTAAAATCCAATTGAAGCAGATAATTGAGAAGAATTATGTGCATAATTATTATTTAAGAAAATAATTTCTGAATCCCGTGGAATCAGGTGAACATTTTCATCTACAAGAATTCCTGTTAGATATGCTTCATTTACTAATTCTCAAAACTCATTCATTTTAAAGTACCTGAGATAAGTTTGTTCATGTAAATCACCTTTGTGTTCTGTAAAATGCCTTTTATCCCTCTTGCATAGTAACATTTGACACACACATATATATATTTTTAATGAATGAACAAAATAAAATTGTTTTTTAAAATATAAAATAAGAACATATTATACAGATATTAAGGAAGAATTTGTTGAGTAATTGCTTCTGGTGCTCACATGTAAGATAATTATACCAAAATGAGGCTCACCGTCATCACAGTTCTAAAAGCTCTTTGCCATATAAATTAAAGAGCCAAAATGTGCTGCCTTATTTTATGTAAGAAATGACTTGACTTTTTTACAACTCTTACATTAATATCGGATGAAAACTGCTTATGTTTTCAGTCAGTTCCTTAGAGTGTTGTCTTGGACCTCTAGCATCAACATTATATGGGAGCTTGTTAAAATGGGAGGCATAAATCAGACATTCTGGATTTGAACCCTGGGACCAGGCTTTCTAATGAGCACTCAGGAGGTTCTTAAGCACCTTGAAGTTTGAGAACCACTGCTTTGTGGCCTCTAGCAGATTGGGGTCTCAATACTGACGGCACTGGAATCATCCTGCAGCTTGTTAAAAATACAGATAGCCTAGTTCCACCCAGAGGGGATCACTGATGTTCAAACTAGGATAGCCTCCATCCTTTCATGGTATCCCTTAGTTATTTCTGAGAGGTTCTTCACAGCCTGCACTTCATATGTGGAGAGGCCGATTCACTCATGGTCTGTTTGGCTTCTTCATTGAGCTTCCATGCCTCCACCACACTGACTCTGCTTATAACAGGTAGGGGGGGTGATTTCCACTCCTCTTTTCACCCTCACAATTTTGAAACAGAGGTCTTCTTAATTGTCCATTAAGAAGTGAAAATCAACGGATAAACTTTTGAAACTTTCCCCAAAAGCCTTGTTACAAGAAAAGGCCTGCTGTCCTCAGTCAGCAACACAGAAATCCCTCACATCCTGGTACTCTCACGTCCCTTCTGCACCTCTAGGAATACTCAGCCCTTACAAAGCCCAGAGAGAAAGGAAGATATCCCCTTCACCCAAGTCCCCGCAGAAACATCCCAGCCAATCCTTTAAATGCAATAAAATCTACAGATTTAGAGCTTAGAACTTGGGCCCCAAATGACTTACATTACCAAACAGAACTCTTAGCTTCTCTAAAACATCTGCTTTCGGATTACTAGTAGATTTAATATTTTCCCTTGGATAAATGGATAGATTCTTGATTTTTATTTGAGTAACTTAGGACCCTCTTAGGTGATGTCCTTAGGACAAAGAACGTTTTTCTACAAGGAACATTAAAGTCTTTACCGTTTGAAATGGAAACCATTTGCAGGAATTTGTGCCAAATTTCAGAGATGACACTTTGATATATAGCATATATATTTAAGAAGTCTGTCTATTGCTTTAGGCCCTGTAAGATTTCTTAAAGTTGAATAAATTAAAGGATTACCTTTTTTTCCCCCTAACTATTCATTTCTACAAAATGGCAGGATAATTAAAGAATGACAGATTGCTGATAGTAAATTAAAGAACACATTTGGCTTATTTATTATTCTAGCTTTATTAGATTATTCTAAAGTAGTATAATTAGATGACTGTCTATCCAGATTTCATTGATAATAAAAAAATCAAAATAGATTTATTAGTGTTAAGGAACCTTCACTTGAAAGGTACCTATGTGGCTTGCCAGTAAGTGTCAGATATATAGAAGCAAACCACTTCTAATGCTTTGTTCATGTTTGGATCTCTGACACACCACTTGCATTAGCTATGTTGTTTTCCGTCAGCCTCTACTTTCCATTTTCTAAGGTGCAAGAAGACAGATAATAAAACTAACTAAAAAAGGACATCTGTAAGCTTTAATTTCTTACATGCCACTCTAAAAATTCTAGGGCTGAGTAAGGAAGGCATGTGGTAGACTGGCATCAAAATCATTACCAAAGATTTGCTTCATTAGCTACAAATGATAGTACAACTAAGAGAATAGAGCCTGAGCTGGAAGCAACCTTTTGTGAAATCACAAACGTGAATGTAAGATGCAGAAATTCATTCAAAACTACAGTTTGTTTAATAAAGTATTTGCCAGTACTTTTTCCACTATGGAGTTCCTAGAACATAATTTACTTTGCCTTAGAAAAACTTATTGGAAATTAAAATATAAAACATTATAAAATATAAAATGTTATTATATAAAATGTAATAAAAATTTTCTCAGGTCTCACCAGCCTGTTAGTATATATAAAGTTATATAAATTAAATACCTACATTTTGCTGGCCTATTAACCCCACCTGCTGGCCATGGGCTATTTAGATTACAAAAAAGTCATCCCCAATAATTTCTTGTAGTAACCAAGTGGTTTATCAGATGTGCTCTTGACCCAGTTTGCTTTCAGAGATTCCCTGTTGCACCATCAGGCTCGGCTCTTCTCCAAGTTGCTCCAGAAATGGATAATATTGCTCTATGGTCTTCTCTTGAGTCAGCAGGTCTCCACTGCTGACAGTTGCTCCTCCACTGGGCACGAGGCATAGCAATCTTTCCAGGCCCCCCTTTCTGTTCCAGTCCCATAGTTTCAATTTCTTTTCTGTTGTGTACAGAAATGCTCTACTAATGGGTGCCCTAAGTAATTAGAATCACCTGGGGAGCTTTAAAAAACTACCAGACTTAGGTTCCAAGCAGATGAAGTGGATGTACTTTGCCATTCCTCCTGCTAAGTACAAGGAAAAAACCTGGACATACATAATGCTAAGTATGTACATTTGTTTGATTTATATAAATAAAAGTAATCTTTTTATCATATTATTTAAAAAAAACCCTGAACATTATATATAAAACAAACATAAGAAGTCTCTGAAAGGTGGAGAGAAAAAAGGCACACAGGCTAGGGATCTCAGGACTCAGGGAACGACACTATGGTTAGTTCCTTGGGTTTTCTTTTTGCCTCACAAATCTCAGAACTGAAGCTGAAGAAAGTGGCAGGCCCAAAATGCTAATGGACACAGTCAGAAAGAGACCCAACAAAATCCTGCTCTCTCTAGCCATGGTGCCTAGGAAAGGAGCAGCCTAGCAAGGTAGAAAATTATTTCAGCTAATCAGAAAAACAAACAAACAAACAACAACAAAAACAACAACTGTGGCACAGCAAGGTATACATAGTCAAACTTGATATTGGAGGACTTTCTTCTGCCATTTTGCTATTTGGTCTTTTTTTGTTCTCAGATTCTTCTCTTAATGCCTACTTTCATATTTATTTGATTTTGGGTATTGTACCATTTTGAGGCTCTTCTCATTTTTCCTTTTGTATATATTTATCAGATATTTCCTTTGTTACCATGGAGCTTAAATTTAATAGCCTAAGACTATAACAAGGTCACTACAGTAGCATACACAAATACTTCATATATCCCTCTGGCCCCATTTTTTGTTGTATCTGTTACAAATATATCTTTATACATTATATGTCCAAAATCTTAGATTTATCATTAGTTTTTTTGTATTTGTATTTTAGAAACTTTACTGAAGTTCTTTATTTCTTTATCCACTTTGAACCACTGTCTAGTATCCTTACATTTTAGCATCTATACATTTGAAACTAATACATAAGTTTACCAAGATTGCAGGACACAAGATAAACATACAAAAATCAATTGCATTTTTATGTTTTTGCAATGAACTCATGGACACCAAAACTTAAAATATATTGTTATTTGCAATCTCTAAAATAATGAAATATTAGGTGTAAATCTAACAAAAAATGGATATGATTTGTATGCTGAAAACTAGAAAATGCTGATGAAAGAAATGATTGGCAATCTAAATAAATGGAGAGACATTCTCTGTTCATGGACTGAAAGACCCAGCATAGTAAAGATGTTAATTCCCCCCAAATTGATATACAGGTTTACTATAAATTCTATCAAAATCCAAATAAGATTTTTAATAGACATAGATAAGATAAATCTAAAATTTATATGGAAAGACAAAGGAACTGGAATAGCTAAAATAATTTTGAAAAAGATGAATAAAGTGGGAAGAATCAAGATCTATAATAGAGCTACAGTAAGCGAGACTGTGTGGTTTTGTTGAGAAATAGATACACAGATCAATGGGACAGAACAAAGAACCCGGAAATAGACCCGCGCAAATATACAAAAGTAATTTAATACAAGAAAAGTAGCCTTTTAAACAAATGGCAAGGGCACAATTGGGAATCTATAGGCTCAAAAATGAACCTCTACCCATGTCTCACACATTGTATAAAAATAACTCAAAATGTATTACAGACTTTAATGTAAAGTGTAAAATGATAAGACAAAAATAGGATAAAATTTTTGGGACCTAGAGCTAGGAAAAGGGTTATTAAACTTGACACCAAAAGCATTATCCATAAAGAAAAAATAAATTTTACCTCAAAGTTAAAAAATGTTCTCTCTGTGAAAGACTTTGTTAACAGGATCAAAAGACAAGCTATATTATGGGGAAAAATATTTACAAACCACATGATCTAATAAACAACTCTCAAAGCTCAATAGTAAAAAACAAGCAATCCAATTAGAAAATGGGCAAAATAGAGGAACAGATATTTCCCTGAAGAGGATATATAGATGGAAAATAAGCTCATGAAAAAATGTTCAACATTAGCCATTAGGGAAATACAAATTAAAAACCACAATGAGCTCTAACTATACACCTACCACACCATGAAGCAATTGTACTCCTGGGCAATTATCCCAGAGAACTGAAGACTTATGTTCACACAGAAACTTGATCATGAATATTTATAACAGCTTTAATCATAATAGCCAAAACTGGGAACAATCCAGATGTACTTTAATAGGTGAATGGTTAAACAAACTGTGGTACATCCATGTCATGGCATATTGCTTAACAATAAAAAAGGAAGAAATGATCGATACCTGCAACAACTTGAATGAATTACTAGAGAATTATGTGGAGTAAACAAAGTCAATTCCAAACAGTGGCATACTTTAAAATTCTTTTTACATAGCATTTTTGAAATGACAAAAAGAAAGAAATTGTGACTAGATTAGATGTTGCCAGGGGTTAATGAAGGGGTGAGGATGAGAGGGAAATGGATGTGTTTATAAAGGATCAACATGATGGAAAAATTGTTTATCTTGACATTGTTTATCATGACATCTGTGTCATGACTGTACCATGTCAATATCCACTAACCTGGCTGTTAAAACTGAGTTCTGACATGTGCCCTCCCTCTCCAAGGCTATTTCATTGACAGAGAGTCCTAGCATCTTATGCTTATTGCTCTATGTACCCTATCTTCACTTGGCCTCCATATTGGGTCTAAGCTCTATAGTTTTTGTGTGGTTGCTTCACCTGAACTTCAGTTTCTCTTTAGGACTGAGGTTTCATCTTGACAACTGCCCACGTCTATGGCTCTGCTTCTTTCCTGTCATTTTTCTTCTTGGGGTTTTATATCAAAATTCGTTTTATTTTCTATTCTGATAGGTTTTCCTGGATTTTTCTGATTTTAAGTATAGTTTGCCATTTAGATTTCTTTCCCATTTGTTCAGTGCTCAAACTGTTGCTTATCCATTTATTTGCCCCATTGAGTCTCAACTCTTTCTTCTCTCCCTTGCCTTTCCGTCAACCTGTGTTGCTGATGTTCCAGCATTGTTGGGCCCTTGACCCCATAGCTAATTCCTGACCACCCTATAAAATATGGGTCCCACCCCTGTTATTATCTATCTCATCTTTTTGTTTGTTTCCCAGCACATACAAACTTTGTGAAAATTTTGTCTCTTTACTTTTCTTTTTTCTGTCAACCTAAACTATAAATTTCATGAGCTTAGGAACTATGTCTCTCTTGCTCACTGTTGTATTTATTATGCCTACCATGGTGTCTGATATGAAGTTAGTGGGAGCCACACAATAATTGATATTAACACAATGAATTAAATTATTGAAACAATATTGAAAAGGTCAGTTGCAAATAATATTTTCATAATCCCCAAAACCTTCCAATAACTAGAATCCAGCTTTTTAGATGATGAAGCAATGTGATGTGCTGAAAATGAGTTTTGAAAACAGACAGAACTGCTTCTCTCATTTATTGGCTGTGGACCTGGGCAAGTTAACGAAACCTCAGTCTCATTTTATGTAAAGTTGGGTTGATGATTTGAAATAAATGAAATAGCAGAGCAACATCAGCACAGTCCTTATTATAAAATAATTGTTTCATCAGAGTTACAATCCTTTCACCAACTCCTCAATGTAAAGCATTTTTCCGACAGTGCTATTTTATTTTTAGAAGTGGGCAAGTGGAAGGAAAAATAAGTTTGTATCAGGGAAATTATCTTTAAAAAGCATTCAGCATTTGTCTTGGAGTATAAATTTGATATAGTTCTTAACTCTATATTTGCTTTTACAATTATTTTCAACAAGAACAGATGTATAGAATCATTTTCTTTAGAAGTTACAGGAGATTTAATTATCCATTATGTTATGAAAATGAACTTATTGAGGTAAAAGTTAGGTTTATCCATACATTTTAGAAAGACTTTAAAAGCATAAGAATTAAAAGTGAAACAATATTTAATCTAGGAGTCTTTCTTTTCATTCAAGTTTGACTAAATCTTTTTTTTGAGAGTAGTAGGCATTTTGGGGACATATCTTTCAGGCCTACCTTGGTTGTGGCCACATTTGGGACCTTGTTAGAATGTTATTTGCTGTAGAATAGAGGATGTGTTTAAGTATCAGGAAGCTCTGTCTCGGGTACTCTCCAAGAGAATTGTGTTGATGAGGTTTTCTTAAGATATGGTGGTCTCATGTCATAAAAAATTGATGCAGTCTTAAGAATGTTGTTCCAAGATAGGTGTTTTCATCTTGAAAACATAGACCTTAAAAAGAAGGAAAGCTTGTTTCTCTTAGACATTGAATTCACATATAAAAATGGTTAATGATGAATGTAAGATTCTTATTATAATGTGAGCCGAATACACTATTTGAGAAATTACTTCTTTGAGTTCATGTTTATTTAGCAGTAACCTTAAAAACCCATTACAAATAATTCTAATTTCCTATGGTCAAAACCCTCTAACTATATTACACAGTATTTTCTGAGGGAGCTACTCAAGGATTTCTTCTTACCTTGTGTTTTTATTAATACACTTGCTGAAAAATAAGCTTTATGTTTCAGAATACTTAATACATTTGAAATCAATCTATGGATATTCATGTGTAAAATGGGTTTATAAAAATCTAATTTCATTGTTTTCAATTTTGCAGCTGCATGCATATTAGCTCTAAAATGACTGACCTTTTTGACAATTAATTAATTAATTAATTAATTAATTAATTTTAAAAAAAGATTTTATTTATTTATTCATTTATCCCCCCCTTGCTGCTTGTACTCGCTGGGTCAGCTAACCACGCCGTGCGGGCGGGCTTGCCTTCACCAGGAGGCCTCGGAACAGAACCCGGGGCCTCCCATATGGTAAACGGGAGCCCTACTGATTGAGCCACAGCCGCTTCCCTGACTATTAATTTTTTTTTTTTTTTTTTGGTCAGGTTATTTAACTCATAACAGTTTCATACACAGGAAAGCAAAGCAGTAGGAGTAGCTTCAGACCACTTTTATTTTCATTTTAGATTCACTTCATTAACATGCTTTCCTCTTATGTACAGTGATTATTGTTTGTTTTATTGTCTTGGTACATAAATAGAAAATTTTCATCGGGAATGAATTTTTTAAAATGAGGAATGTAATTGAATATACGGTTCATATTCTATATGAAATGAACTATTACAAAGTTTGTCTTCATGGCCAAGCCATGTGTGAGTTATCTTTCATATTTGTAAAGATAGATACTATAACTGAATAATCCATCATGGATTCTTAAAAAAATTTATCTTCTATACATAAACACATTGCTCATACTTCATTGATATGAGACAATTTAGGAGTGAGTTATTTTATATCCTTATTTGAAAGGTGGCTATAGTCTATAAACAGCCCTGTTGCAGAAGGTCAAATTATGATTGATGTCCCAACCTAAATATGATTCAGCCAGTCAGAGTGATTTAATTTAGGAAATTCTCTGCTTACTAAGCTTATCACTTTTCATTACTACGTAATCACTAGGTAATGGTTTGGGGTGAAAATAACCACTGCCTGCAGGTATCCTGGAAAAAAAAAATGACCTCAATTCTCTGATATACCAAAGAAGATGTTATATTTCAGTGTCACTTCTCAGAGACCTTCTTCTAATTTTTGACATTTTTCTGAAAACCATTTTGATATCACCAATGCCCCTTTCCACATCGCTGGTATAATTACAGGATGATTTGTTTTTGGAGATTTTACTGAGTGATTAACCAAGATGATCTATCCTCTTTTTCTAAGTCAAAAGCAAGTGATAAGGGATGGAGTCAATGATCTATTTAACGACCTAAGACCACAGGTTGATATTTTTCAGTTTTTTTGAGGCAGGAAGTTAACTCCAGATTTCCAAAACAAGGACATCACATTAGAGAATCCTAATGAATTTGTACAATGGAAGATAAGTTATAGTGCCATGGTGTTATTTAATCGAGCCATTAATGCTGCCATCTTGAGCCAGTTATCACAGAATCATATTAGATCCAGAACAAATACATTTTTCAGCATTCGAGTATTCAGTGGAATCTCTGATGAACCTTATATGCATATGAAAACTTCACTACTTATAGTCAACTTGATTATTTCAAAATGGTTTCTGCTTTCAGGCTTCTATTCTTGTCATTTCTAATTAAAGAGCAGGAAACAAATGTTTCAGCTGCAGGGTGTTTACATGTATCTTAACCTTATATTAGAGTGTCTTAGAGAGAGAACCAGGAAGTAAATCATCCATTTTTTTCTATATGTGTTCTAATCAATACTTTAGCAGAATTCTGTAGTTTCTCAAAAGACAGAAAACATGAGAGCTCAAGCTCTTTTGGTACTCTCACAGGAGATGGGGCAGTAGTGCTTCCTACAGCCAAAGATTTGTATGGATTGCTTTGTAGAGAATGTACATATTGCTGGCATATTAGAGGTGAAAACAATTCTTAGATTTAAGGATTCACTTTTCCATTTTGATTGTAACATGAATGAGAGAATCTTTGGATCCTAAGTCGGTATATAGTATATTGGAGTGTGCAACTCCAATCCATTTCCTGAGTAACCAGTAAGGCTTCCAGTTTTGATTTGTGCCCAGAGAAGAGGCTCTGCATCCAGTACAGGGAGTACATGAATCTACCACTTAGACTTTATGACCCAGCAGAAACAATGATACTTGAAATAACTGTGATAGAGAGTGATACTGATTGGGACCTCTGGAAAATCAAATAGAAGAATCCCAGGGAAGAGCATGAGGATTTTGGAGAATCTGGATATTATCTAATCATGAACTGAGTATTACCTAATCTAATAAGCCGTAAATTTAGGCCTCCACAACTGCACTGTGTCATCAATGTAATTGGGCCTCAGCAGATCCCAAGGCACACAATAAATTGCTTGAGCAGGTGGCTTAGATTTTTTTGCTGCATTACCCCTTTTCCTTCAAACCCATGGCATCATGGAGAGTGAATGATGCACCAAGAGTGGTTTATTTTTATAGCCCTACTAGAAATGTCCCTGAAGGATAGTAGTTCAGGAGAACCATCCTAGAAGGAAGAAGTTCAAGATGCATCTGTTTTCCACTTTGCCTAGAAGAAGAGATGGCTTGAGGTGTGGATCAATATTGTGTCACTGGTAGTGACTGAAATTTTGGCCAAATGATCATGGAGTTGGAAGGAACATATTTTATATATTGCTCATAACAAGGTCTGGAGAAGAGAACAATTAGTATGAGCCACTCAAAATGGCCACAGAGTGTGGATTTTTGCATCTCATGTAAATGCTCATTGTAGGGCATCTCCTGCACAGGAGACTGTTAATAATCAGATGGATAAGAAGAGCCAGCTTATAGATGTCAGTTGGCTTCTCTCCTCAGCCATCCTAGTGATTGCTCATTGACCTTGTGTAAGAAGTGGCCATTATGTTAGGGATGGAAGCAATACAAGAGATCAACAGTGCAGACTTTTCCTCACCAGGCTGGATCTTGTTTCTACCACCACTGAGTGACTACACTACCAACAGCAAAAAGCAATAATGAGCCTCCAATATGACATTCTCAGGGACACCAGCCAGCTCTCTAGTGACAGGTTCATTACACTGGATATCTTACATAATGAAGGTGGTTTAAATTTGTCTTCCCTCAAATTGACATTGCTTCGATTTGGATTTGGCTTTCCTGCCCACAATGCCTCTGCCATCATCATCATTTTCTGTTTTACTCATCATCTTAAATTTCCATATAATATCGCTACTGACTAGAACAACAAAAGAAGAAATGAATGAGCATATATAAACACCATGGGATTCACTTGTGTTTCCATATACTCCATTATCCAGAACCAGCTTGCAGATATAATGGTGGAATAAGCTTCTGAAGATTAGAATAGTGGAATGACCTACTAAAGACTCAGTTACAGTATTGGTGAGGTCACAACACCTTGGGAGCTGTCCTACATGATGCTTCAGATATTCTGAGCAGCAATGAATGCATGGTGATTTTTTTTCCCTTCTAGGAAGATCCTGGAACCGAGGGATAGAAGTGGGAGTGGATCTCCCACTATTATCACTAGCAATCTATTAATAAAATTTTGCTTCACATCGTGGGATCAGCTGGTTTACAGATCCTAATTATCAAAGGAACAGGACTAGTGCTTCTTCCAGGGGAGTCAATAGCAATTCCATTGAACTGAATTGAGGTTACTAACTGGCCACTTTGGGATCCTCATGTCATTGAACCAGGAAACAAATAACGTAGTTAATGAAGTAGTTAGGATGATTGACCTTGTTTATCAAGGGGAAATAGGATGATACTTCTTAATGGGGGTAGAAAGGAATATGTTAGGAGCACAGAAGTTTCTCTGGGATGCCTTTTAATATTTCAACATCTAGTCATAAAAGTTAATGGAAGACAATCCAATAAATGGCTCAGGCCATTCAAAAATAAAAGTTTGGGTTGTCAGGTATAGAATCATGCAGATCAAGAACTGTGAAGAGGCTGAGACTTTATTTTTCTGCAAACTAACATGTTAATGTGCTAGTTTCATTGATGCTGGCAAAAATATGACATTCTTAGGTCAGAATCAGAGGCCTTTATTATCTATCACAATAGCAATAGAAAGACTGTCAGTATTTGTGCTGGTTTCCAAGCCACAATTACCACAGGGTGGTGTGAAAATAGCCAATGTTGGCTGCATATACAGTGAGTTGTATTATAGGACGTTTGCCCCAGTATAAGGCATTGCCTTTGATATACTGGGCAATAAATAAACTTGACCTTTCCTCTGGAGTAAGATATTCTTGCTTCAAAAGCTATTTGTTATAGAACTAATCTTGAAAAGCCAATCTGTAACAAAGGCAGTTGGTGCTTGTGCTCCCAAGACATGCAGAAACATGAGAAACCCATGGGGAATTATCTTCCAACAATGACCAGTTTAGGTGCTAGATAAGGGCCAAGGCAAAAGAAAGTTTACCAAGTATGACCTCATGACCAGCTTCAGAATCACAGGCTGAGGTAACTATGCATATTTTTTTTATCCTCCTTGATGTGTTTAAATATATTAACTATTTTTCTTTCTCTCCTTTATTATTTTTAATATTATATTTTGGTTGTGATTAACTTTATTATTCATTGTTTACATTACAAGCTATCCATCAAAGAGGGATTGCACCTGAGCTAGAAAAAGAATAAATATTACCCAGATATTAATACAGTAGTTTATGGAATATTTTATCTTTCTGGTAGAGAAATTGAGTACGTGTTTGTTAGTATAAGAGATAATTGCAGCATATTACTGGAAAGCATGTTACTGGTATCATTATTGTTAGGAATTTTAAATTAAATATAGGTTGAAGATTATGAATGGATCTTGAGTATCCAAAGGGTGTAATTTGCCAGATAATTTTACTGGATTTTGGGGTTTGCCTTCTTTTTAATTGAGCCATCACTCTCTTTTATATTTAGTTCACTTATATTTATTGTAACTATTCACACATCTAAACTTGTTCCTATCTTATTTTTACTTTTTGCTTCTTTTTGATTAGTGTTGGCATGGTCTATACTTCTCCATCCCTTTTTAATCTGTGTCCTTATATTTAAAGTGGGTTTCTTATATAGTTGGGTCTTATTTTTTTTATCCACTCTGATCATCTCAGTCTTTTTTTAAAAAAAGATATTTAGATTATACAAATGTCACATAAAAGATAGAGGGGACTCTCACATGCCCCACTCCCCACACCTCCCACACTTTCCCACATTAACAACATCCTTCATTAGTGAGGTACATTCATTGCAATTGATGAACACATTTTGGAGCATTGCCACTAAGGGTGGATTAAAGTTTACATTGTAGTTTACACTCTCTCCCACCCAATTCTGTAAGTTATGGCAAGATATATAATGGCCTGTATCTGTCATTGCAATGTCATTCAGGACAACTCCCAAGTCCCAAAAATGTCCCTGTATTTCACCCGTTTTCCCCTCTCCCTGCCCTCAGAACCCCCAGAGGCCACTGCCTCCACATCAATGATATAATTTCTTCCATTGCTAGAATCACATTAAGTCTATAGTAGAATATCAGTAAGTCTACTTTAGTCCATAGTTTATTCCCCAATCCTGAGGATTCTGGCATAGTAATGTCCATTCCACCTCTAAAGGAGAGGGGGCTGTGATCCCATAGGGCTGATGGATGGGACTCTCTTGCTTGCAGTTGTAGACTCTCTTGGTTCCTTGGTGTGGTAGTTGTCCATCATCACTTCCATGTTAGTTGTCCTGGGTGAGACCAATGAACTGGAGAGTAGGTGTTGCAACGCCGTTGAGATTCAGGGCCCAGCTGGCAGATGGACAGCCCAAAGTTTTAAGTCTCTTGGATGTATACCAACCAACTCTAGTACTAATTATACGTTCAAATAGAAAGACAGAAGAGCCATGTGTAGGGAAACCACAACTGAGTCCATCTCTGTCACTCTGGGGAGCATAAATTTCAAAGTAGGGCCCATTGCCAAGGCACCAAACTCATGAGCTATCTGCCCTGACTACAGTGTCCAGATGTCTCCAGAGCCCTCAGAAGCCCCATTATTTGGCAGTCAATGAGATCCTGCTGAGATGTGCATAAGCGTAACCTCTGGAATGACATCCTGACTCACTTTGAAGTCTCTTAGCCATATTAATGCATTTGTCTTTACCCTTTCCCCCTTTTGGTCAAGGTCTTTTTCAAGTTGCATTGCTAGTTGGTGCTTGGTAGTAATCCCTCAGTGCCAGGGAAGGTCATCCCCAGGAGCGAAGTTCCACACTGGAGGCAAGGTAATGTATTTATATGATGAGTTCGGCTTAGAGAGAGGCCACATTTGAGCAACAAGGAGGATCTCAAGTGGTAACTCTTTGGCAATCTATAATACTTGGCTAAGTTTCAATTTCAAGAATAAGGGTTCCTATGCACAGTCATCAATGTCAAGGACCCGTCAATTGACCATCCTCTGCCACTAGTCACTGCCCCTGTACTTGGGGGATTCTTGTTGATCCATTAGAAAATGTAGCAGAGCTCCCCAGGATGGGAATTTGATATTCCTTCAGTTATTGTGTGAATATCCACCCACTGTGACAATGCCCCATGAACATTTGAACACATTTTTATGCCTTAGATGTATGCCCAGATGAGCTTCCTCCCATGTATCCCCCATCACCATCTCAGTCTTTTAATTGGTGTATTTGCTATTTACATTTAAAGTGATTATTGATATAGCTGGTTGAGTGTCTACAATATTGGTAATATTTTCTATTTGTTGTCCTTGCCCCCTTTTTCATGTCTTCCACTCTTTTTCTGCCTTCTCTGATTTTAATTGGGCATTTTATGATTCTATTTTCTTTCCTCTCCTAGCACATCAATTATACTGATGTAAAAAAATTTTTTAGTAGTTTCTTTAGAATTTGCAATATAAATTTACAACTAATCTAAGTCCACTTTGAAATAACACTATATAACTTCATGGTGGTACAGATAGCTTGTAACAAATTATTCCCAATTTCTTCTTCCTGTTCCTTATAATATTGTGGTCATTCATTTCGTGTATCCATAATTTATAATCAAATATTATTTCTATTACTAGTTTGAACAAACTCCTATCTGTTAGATCAATTAAGCATAGGAAAAATAAAGTATTTTATTTTACCTTATTTTACTAATGCTCTTCATTTCTTTATGCACATCCAAATTAGTGACCATTATAATTTTCCTTTATTCTGAGGAATTTTTTTTTTTTTTCAAACACTTTTTGTTAGACAGATTCACTGGTGACAAATTCCCTCAACTTTTGTTCATCTGGCAAAGTCTTTGTTTCTTCTTCACTTTTGTAGGATAATTCACTGGATACAGAATTCTAAGTTTATGTTATTTTTTCTTTTAACACTTTAAATATTTCACTTTACTCTCTTCTGGCTTGCACATTTTCTAATGAGAAATTAAATGTAATTCTTACCTTTGTTCTTGTGCAGGTAAGGTGTTTTTTTGTTTTTTTTTTTTCCTATGAATTCTTTCAAGATTTTGTCTTTGATTTTCTTCATTTTGAATATGATGTGTCTAGGTGTAGGTTTTTTGGTATTTATCTTATCTTGGATGGTGTTATCTGATCTTCCTCGATCTGTGGTTTGGTGTCCAACATTAATTTTGGAAAATTCTCAGCTATTATTACTTCAAATATTTCTTCTCTTCCTTCCTCTCTTTCTTCTACTTTTGGAATTTCCATTATATGTATGTTACAGCTTTGTATATGTCCTACAGATCTTGGATATTTTGTTCTGTATTTTTCATTCTTTTTCTCTTTGTGTTTCTTTTGAAAGTTTCTATTGTCATATCTTTAAGCTCATTTACTCTTTGTTCAGCTGTGTCCAGTCTACTGATGAGCCTTTCAAAGACATAATTCATTTTTAAAAATTTCTAGTATTTCTTTTTTTGCCTTTAAAACTATTTAATACATTGATTTCAGCAATATTGTGTGTACCTACAAATGGTTATCACAACTCAGTATAACTTTATTAATATAAGAATGTTTAGCATTATTTTCTAACTATTTCATATATATAAATTTTATTTCATTAATAAGAGCTTAGGCTTTTAGAAGGCAAGAATATAAATCAGAACTCATTAGAAAGCAAACTGTGCCAACACTAATTGTTGAAATTAATGAAATAATATTTTAGCAAAATGAAAAGTTCACAGAAATAAATCTCTTAAAAATATTTATCACCTATACATTTGCCATTTTCTGAATCATTGGCCTCTAAATCTTTCCAATCATTATGTATGTAAAAATATATATCTGAACATTTATCCTCAAAATGCTTATTTATAGACATGTATTACTATCCTAATATATTATCCCACTATAATAGTCACAAAGAATAGAAATTTTTTAAAAGGAATAAATATTCCTTTTTTATTTGCATTTTTAAAAAAATGCAAACAAAAGTTTTATTATTTTCTTCCCATATATGATTGGATCACCTTGTGGCTCCCTCTTCCCAACAGGCTAGACACCACTTCTGAGACCACTAAGCTAGGTGATCACATTTAAACCTTATAGTATAAATTCGCTAATCAAATAAAATCTAGCACCAACAACTCAAAAATCATTTGTTCCTTTTTCTTCTACAGTGCTAATTTCTTGCTTCTCATTTAACTTATAGAGTCTCATTGCAGATGCTTAAAGGGGACATAAATCCAAGGAAAATTATCTCTGAGAGTGCCTCATCCAATGGAGTCGTTTCGTTCACCAGAAAATAACTTTATAAGACCATACTTCAAAGGCTGCTGTGTCATAAAAGTCATTTTAATATAAGAAATGCTATTCAGACACTTAAAAGTTGCCCAATAAATAATTTTATTTTTCAATCATAAGCTTATTTTTTACCCAGTTCATTGAAAAACTGTGTTGTCTGGAAATAACTAGAATCTGAACTTAGGGTTGTCTTTTTCTAATATCTATTTATGGAATTTCTTATGCCAGTAAAGTCTCAGTTTCTATGGATTTGGTGAGTATCTCATAAATAAAATTGCAAGACTGTACAAAGGAGCAAGTGTGCTGACTAGAGCCTCTACTGTAAATAAGCAGTACTTACAAGTCTAAACGACAGAACTGCTTCTTGTTTACCAAGAAAGAAAGCATTTTCATACAAAATATGCATCATTATTGAGTGTTATAAATCAGTGATATCAAGTCAGAAGTTTTTTTAATGTGTTCAAAGAGCCCAGTAGTAAATGCCAATGTCATATTCTTTTGAAGTACCACTATGCCATTTCACTGCTTTCAAATCCTTTCAACTCTTTTATGCATTATCAATGAAACAATATTAAGTTTTTCTCTTAGAACAGAGCTGACAGAAGGTATTAGAGAAGAGATCTAACCTTCACTTGGCAATGTCTGGACTGAACATTTTGAGGCACCGGCGTCCAGGTGCAGGAGGGCAGGTGGCAGAGGAAGAGGGTATGGCATGTAGGCCCCAGGATGGAAACTTCTTCCCTTCTGGACACTGTGGAACTTCAATAAGCTGTCAAACACAGACAGCAGTGGAGTCCCAGAAGTGAGCACTGATGTTTGGTACGATCATGTACTGAGAAGAACTACTGAAACACTGTTCAGCAGAGCCAAGAAAGGGTGAGATCAGATTGCCTAAGAACTCCACCCGAAGGCCAGCGTGGCTGTCTGAGAAGATCTGGACTCCCTATGCTTTCTCATCTGCCAATGGAAAGATCTGACTGCATACCCCTCACGATGGCCATCTCCCTCATAGGAACTGGAGAATATCCCTGGCATGACCTGGTCCTGAGCCCCATAATTGTGGTGCTATCTGGTGTGCTGACTTTGTAGCCCCTGGCAGCAGTGTCTGCTCTTGCTGACAGTGGGCACCACCATTCCACCCCTAACACAGACTGTAATGACCTCTTGCATTTCTTTTTGACTCTTTCTTAGAGTTTATATCTCTACCTATTTTTCCATTAGAAGAGTTCTTGCATAATGTCCACTTTTCCACTAGAGCCCTTCATATTAATCATAACTATTTAAAAATTCTTGGTCTGCTAATTCCAAAATCTCTGCCATATCTGAGTGTGGTTGTAATGCTTGCTTTGTCTATTCAAACTGTGTTTGTATATGTCTTGTAATTATTGAAAGCCAGACGTGATGTATTGGGTAAAAGGAACTGATGTAAATAGGCTTTTAGTGTAAGACTTTTTATTTATCTGGCTAGAAGTTAGGCTGTGCTTTCTATTTGCTATAGCTTTAGGTGTTAGAGGCTTAAATTTCCTCTGGTGTCCTTGTTTTTTTCTCCTCTGTTGTCTTTTGGTTTCCCTGGAGACTCCTTCTTAAATAAGGTCTGAGTTTTCAGTTCTTTTAGCTGTTATACAGGAGTCTCATTGATGTGGTGGTAAGGTGTGGGGGGAGGGGAAAGGTTTTATAACCCAATATTAGGTCTCAATCTTTTAATGAGCCTGTGCCTCTAGGTTGTGACCTTCACAAGTATCCCTCTGCTTTCCCAGCCCCTCTACCCCTAGATGAGATATGAAGGCTAGAGGTGCCTGGAGTTAGGTATTTCCTTTCCCCCAGGTCAGGTAGGCTCTGGTAAATACCCATTGGTTTGGCTCCAGTAACAAAGTTTTTCTTGGGGGCAGTCCTTTTTTAAGGGGAACAGAATGCCTTGATATATTTCAAAATAGCTATTTCCTCCTCACCCTACTGAAAGCAAGAAGGAATTTTTCTCTTATCTTTATACTCAAAACCTGGTGGGGCTCCACCAGGTTTCATGAACTCATGAAAGTGGGGCCTCTACCCCATCCAAAAACTGGGTCTCTGGAATTTTTAACTCTCAAGCTAGTACACACTGTACCTCTGGCAAATCATCAATTATGAGTAAGGTGCTCTACCTTTACTGACCTCTGCTTCTAGACTTAATTTTCACTTTGTTCAATTTTTTTCTTATTGTGAGGATGGGAGTGATTATTTCAAGCTCTTTGCATGTTGGACCACTAGATAATTACTGATTGTTGGTTTCATCCCTGACATTAAAAATTCTCTGTGTACTACAGCAGCACAAAGCCTGGAAACTATTATTTCCAGTGTCCCTTGCCTGCAGAGCTCCAACTAGATTCTACCAATAAAAGACTCAAGCACAAGGTTTGGAAGGTAAAGGAAGAGAAGCCATAGTTCTCCATGCCAGCTGTGGGCAGCCCTGTGGGCATCAGTAAATTTCAGACATGGGACTCTGTGACCTTTAGGCATCCTTCTAAGAATTATTGAGTTAGGTATTGGAGTCTCCTATGACTTACTGAAGACATTGCTTTGTCCTCTGCTTTTTTGAATTTCCTGAAAAAGGTCTTCCTTACTGTTGATCCTCCAGCTTTCTAATAGTTCTGCAATAAATCCTTGTATTAAACCTCTTCCTAGACAAAATATGTGGAGTGGCTTTTATTTTCCTTACCAAACTCTGGAGTTATACACAGGGCATTGATTCTGTGGAAATAAACCCTGACTTTTGTTGAAGTGCAGAATTAGAAGAATTAAGATGAATAATCAACCAATCTGTGGGGTTTTTTCCTGAGGTGTTTTTTTTTTTTTTTTTTTTTTTTTGAGACACTGGGGATTGAACCCGGGACCTTGTACATGCAAAGCAGGTGCTCAACTACTGAGCTTTACCTGCTTGGCTCAATCTGGTATTCTTAAAAAAAAACATGCACTTAAAAATGTATTTTCCCTGTACCAGTGATACATTTACATGGAAGACAATATAACTTTAAGAAATATTTAATATCTATTTTAAAATTAATATCAAATCTGCCTTTTGGATGATTGTTTACTTTTTACAAACTGTACATCAGTTTCCTCACAGAGTAAGTGAAATAATTTATGTAAAATGCTTAGAATAGGCTTTAGCACATCATTAAGTGTTCAATAAATAATTGATATTACTACTAGTAGGATTATTGGAATTATTATCATGTAAGGTATAATGTAAGTTATATACTGAAAAATGAGTTGTAGAAAAGGATTGATCCCAAAAATTATCTCTCCATTTTTTCTTAATATTAATATGCAGAATTTCATGGGGAGGGGAACTAGTTCTTTCCCTGGAACATCAAATCAATTAAGCTTTATTGAAGGCTCACGATGATTAAGGTACTTATTCAACAAAGCAGTGGCAGGGACTGTATCTGTCTTGTCTGGGCTGTGTCTACTTAATAAACAGCTAACAAGCTGCCTGACACATAGTGGAGTGTCAGTAACAATTTGATAAATGGGTAAACAAAGACATTGTATTGAATACTGTGGTGGGAGCGAAGTATGGCATGCAGTGAACACAAAGACGTGTAAGACATAGCCCTTACCTACAAAGAGCTTGTAATCTAACAAGTGAGATTGTTCTAGTCAAAATTAACCATCAGTCAAGGCAGACTATACACAGAAAAGGGATGATTCATTTTGTTTGGGGGCCATAAGGGACGGTATCAACAGAAATCAAAGTGAGCTGTGAAGGGTGAGTAAGATTGTACCAGGCTGAGAATGGCAAAAGAGGGAAGATTGAGAGGAGTAAAAATGTGACATATGAGGTTTGTTGGAGTTTAGGTGGCAAATTAATAATACTCCTTTCCTCCCCCTCCCAAGTTCAGAACCTACTGAGAAGTAAATGCAGAGAGTACTCAGAGGCAAAAATGCCACTATTATTATTGGTAAGGCTGAATTGATTCCCTGAATTGACCTTATTTCTCCACCTTCTTTACAAAAATCTGTTGTGTGACTTTGATCCATCAAAATGCAAAGAATAATAGCATGACAGTAAATATGATGGGACTGGTAAGCCTTTGCACAAATCTCCAAATTTTAAATTCTGGAAAATGGAGGCAGAAGGGTATTAGTTCATTAAGCAATTTTTTTGCTTTATATTTCTCTAAAAAAAAACAACAACAACTTCTTATTTTGAAATACTTTCAAACTTACAGACCAGTTACAAAAATAATATAAACCCCATATAGAGAACTCCAACATACCCCTATTCTCCCAGTAACCCAGATCTGCTGATGTTCACATTTTGCTGCATTTGCCATATAATTCTGTCACTCTATCTTTATATCTGTACTCTACTTTCTGTCTCCATGAACTTGCATATTCTCTGATATTTTACTTCTAGTTACCATGTGGCTTAAATTTAACATCCTAAATCTATAACAATCTCATTTGCTTTGATACCAATTGAACTTCAATAGTATATACAAATTATGTTCCTAAACTCCTGTCCTCCCACCTTTGTGTAGTTCTTGTCACAAATTACATGTTCATACGTAATGAGTCCAAAACCACTGATTTATCATTACATTTTTTTTTATTGTGGGTAAAAATCAAAATTTTCACAATACATACCAATATTTGTAAAATGATATATAAATATATATGCATATATGTGCATTTGCTTACAAAAATGTTATTTATAAATATATATAAATATATTTTAAGAGGTGCTTAGATTACCTAAAATATTACACGGAACCCACTGGGATTCCCATGTTGCCCACCTCCCACACCTCCCACCACATCCCACACAAACATCTCCCATAAGTGTGGCCCACCACTCTCAATGGACTTACACATCCTGGGGCCTTGCCACCAACCATAGACCACAGTTCATATCGTAGACCACACTCTCTCCCACACAGTTCTGAGTGGTGTGTGCTGATTTAAAATGGCCTACATCTGTTGCTTTGTAGATCCTATAGGAAGTAAAAAGCAGAGTTACCAAAAATACAATAGCATTGGCATTTATACTTAATTTGGTCATTACCCTTAAGAGAGATCTTTATTTCTTCGTGTAATTTTGTTTGTTTCAACCTGCAGAACTCTCTTTAGTATCTCTTCAAGGACTAGTCTAATGGTGACAAACTGCCACAGCTTTTGTTCATCTCACAATTTCATAATATCTCGCTCATTTTGAAAGACGGTTTTGCCAGTTATAGAATTGTTGGTTAGCATTTTTTACTTTGAGTACTTTAAATATGTCATCCCACTGCCTTCTTGCCTCCATGGTCTCCGATGAGAAATCAGCATTTAATCTTATTAAGATCCCTTGTATGTGACATGTTGCTTCTCTCTTGCGGCTTTCAGAATTCTCTCTTTATCTTCAGTATTTGACAGTTTGATTATAATATGGCATTGTGTGGGTCTATTTGGATTCATCCTGTTTGGAGTTCATTGAGAATCTTAGATGTGTATATTCATGTCTTTCATTAAATTTGGGAAGTTTTCAGCCATTATTTCTTTGAATATTCTCTCTGCCCCTTTCTCTCTTTCTTCTCCTTCTGGGACTGCCACAATGTGTTTATTAGTACTCCTAAGGTTCTGTTTACTTTTCTTCATTCCTTTTTCTTTCTTCTCTTCAGATTGGGTGATTTCCACTGTCTTATCCTCAGGTTCACCAGTTCTTTATTCTGCCAACTCCAATGTGCTATTGAAGAATCTGGGGAATTATTAATTTCTGTTGTCTTCAGCTCTGTCTGGTTCATTTTTATGATTTCCATCTATATTGTTATTCTTTTTGCATTCATCTACCAGTTTCCTGATTTCCTTTAGTTCTTTGCCCATGTTTTCCTTCAGTTCTTTAAGCATATTTAGGACCATTTATTTAAAGTCTTTGTCTAGTATGGTCTATGTTTGAGTCTCCTCATGGTTGGCTTTGAATTCTTTAATCTCCTCCTTTTCTTGGGCCATTATTTTCTGTTGTATGTTTTGTAATCTTTTGTTGAAACCTGTATATTTTGATATATTTTTAAAATTATTTATTTTTAATTTTGATATTTTAGTGTTATCACTGGAATTTAGACTCTGAAGCATCTGTTCCTTTAGTTTATTCAGTTAGTGTTCTGACAGAGCTTCCTTAATGCCAGGAGCTAACAAAAAAAAAAAAAAAAAAAAAGAAGGAAAAAAAAGAAACATCTTTTCCCACTCTTTACATATTGATCTGTGTGAGTTCTCTCCTTTAGAGTTTATCCATACAATGAGTTTTGAGAATCATTTGAGGCCAAAGTATAGGGTCCTCCTTGATCTTTTGTGTACATGAATCTTGTTTTACACATGCACATGAGGCCCTCGGAATTCCCCCATTTACATGGATGTGAATAGTCCCTCTTCCTTAGTGTTTTAGTTTGCTAAAAGCTACTGGGAGCCATATACCAGAAATGGTTTGGCTTTTATAATGGGAGTTTATTAGGTCAAAAGCTTAGTTCTGAGGCTATAAAAATATGAAAATCAATGCATCATCAGAGATGCTATATCACTGAAGTTCAGCTACAGGCAATCCTGGCAAGGTACACAGAGGCTTCTACTTCTCTGGGTATCATTACTTCAGCTTCTGGCTGCTTTGTCTGTGGCTTCCTCTCTCCCAGGATCCTCTCTGAGCTCCTGAGTTCCTTCTCTCCATCTCTGTGGCTTTTTCTCTGTGTGTCTCTACATGTTTCTCTCATTTATAAAGGACTCCAGCAAGAGGATCAAGAACCACTCTGGGTCACGCCTCACTGAGGTAATCCAGTCAAAGCCCCCCAACTTAATCCAATACAATCAAAGGGTCCCACACCCACAGGAGTGGATTAACCCTAAGGACATGATTTTCTGGGATCTACCCAGCTTCAAACTGTCATATGTAGGAAACAGTTTCGTCACCTTTGACTGTATGCTCTGTGGCCACACCTGACTATATGTCCTATAGCCAGCAATCCCTGCCCCAGGCAGCACAACTTGACTACTCTCCTATTGTATTCTGTAGAATGGCTTTGTGAGCTACCTTCTATACAAAGGACAAGTTCTGGGTTGTTGAGTCTGTGACAAGTATCCTGACTCAGTCCTTCAAGCCACTACCAGACCCATTAGGCCAGATTGACATGTTCCCAGTATGTGCACAAAGGTTATTCTTCTCCCTCTAGAAGCAGGACAAGGGACCCACAGTGGGAATGTGGGCTGGCTCTGCAGTGAGCAAGCAAGGGGATTGAGAAGGGGCCACCTAGGGAGCCAAAAGATTCCATTTCTTGTTTCAGCATTCATCCTGTTAGTGCCATCCTTTAATTGTTTTCTAGAGCTTTGAGAAAGATGTTTCTGCCAGTTCTTGTTGTTTGTTCAAAGCATCTGTGAGTGATAGAGCCTAGAAGATTTTCATCCTGCCATCGTAACCCTACTTGCATTACTTTTAATTTATCCACCCTTGAATCTGATGAAGTTATGTCTCAGGTGTCCTCATAACTATCTTCTCTACAAGGAGATTCCTACTAGCTTACAATGAAATTTAAAACCCTCCTGCTGCCTTCAGGTCATTCTCTCAGTCATTTCAAGTTGGGTATATACAAGGCACAGATGCAGCTGCTTGTGTATGATGAGGATAAAATATTTGGGAAGTAAAGAAAGACTGGAGGAATAGAAAAGGAGGTGATAGAATTCAACCTCTTTGTTACATTTGATTATTTTCCACTAGTTTTTGATTTTTAACTACAGCTAAAGTTTGGATTCCCAAAACACATTATTTAGTCCTAGAGTAGGTGCATCCTCATTGTTTCAGGTTTTTGGAACTAGAGTAGTTTCTTACCTTCTTGTATCCCCTTTATTTTATTTCCTGTACCCTACCCTTAGTGGTTTTGTGACCTTGGGCAAATTAACATATCTGGACTTTATTTTCATCAACTCCAAAGTGGGTATTTATCCAGAAAATATTTATTTGTTGTTGAATACTCTATAGGAACTTTACAGAATTTAATCTCTTGTTGGAGAGACATAGAGTTAAATAATCATAATCAAGTGTGATGAATATTATAATAGACCATATATTTAGGGGTAGTGATTCTCAATGCATAGTCCTTGGACAAGCATATCAGCTTCAACTGTGAGCTTGTAAGAAATGCAAATTAATGGGTACTATCAGAAGCTGTGGAGATGGACCCTAGGAAACGCTTTAACAAGGCCCCCAGGTGATTCATATACATTAAACTTTGAGATCCACTACACTAAGGGTCCTAACCTAGGCTAATGAGTCAAGGAAGGCCTTTTGAAGGAGGTGATATTTAAACTGAGGTAGGATGGACAGGGGTTGAGGGATTTTCAGGCAAAGAAAATAGCTCGTGTGGACGCCTGGAGAAGAATAAGAGCTTGGCATATGTAAGTACTAATAATCTCTCTAATGGCAGGGTTAAGGTGTTAAGGTGTATTTGAAATGGTCCAGAATGACCACCTCAATGGGTGAAGGAGTGCCTATGCTGGTGAAGCAACCAAACAGAAAAATGGACCTCATAAAGTCAAGTTCTGGGTACAGAGCATTAGCAGCATCAAGAAGCTTCAGTTCCAGACTGGGGGACACATCACCATTGAACCCATAAAAGTGCTCCACGTGAGAAAGAGCCAGCAACTCTTCATTCATTTGATAAATATTTATTGAGCACCTGTTTCATACTGGGATTGTTCTAGGTGCTGGGAATACATTAGTGGAAAATTAGGGAATCTCAATAATAATTTAAAAATACATAATATGTTAGGTAGCAATAAGTGCTCTGAAGAAAAATAAAGCAGAGTAAGGGGATAGAGAATAATAGGGATGCTAGTATATGTAGGGTGGTCATGGAAACCCTATTTCTGATAAAAAGATAGTTGAACAGAGATCTAAAGGAGATGAGGGAAAACCATACAAAGAATATTACAGGCAGAAAAATCCAGTGCAAAGGCCCCAAGTTGGGAGCATGCTAGTTCAGGAATGGAGTGAGGGTGGGGAGAGAGTGTAGGAGATGAGGTCGCTAAGGTTTCAGGGAGCCAAATCATTCAGCACCTTGTGTAGCAATGACCAGGACTTTGGATTTCATTTTGAAAGAGACAGAAGGGCACTGGATGGTTTGGAATAGAGGAGTAGCATGATCTGACTTAAGTTTAAAAGGTGTGTGGATATTAGACTGTTGGGGGAAAGGATAGATGCTTGGTTAGGAACTTAATGCAAATTAAGATATGATGATAGCTTGGACAGAAGTTCTAGTAGTTGTAGTTGTGGGAAATGGTCAGATCCTGGATAAAGTCTGAAGATAGTGACAGGATTTTGCTAATATTTGGAAATGGTTATGAAAGAGAGGAGCCAAAGATAACTCCAAATATTTGGTCCAAAGAACTAGTAGGTTGGAGTGGCCATTTGTTTATGTGGGGAAGATAATAGGAGGAACAAGTTAAGTGGCTGAGAGAAAATTAAGAGTTTGGTCTTAGACACACTAAGTTTGAAATATCTATTAGATATCTAAGAAGAATTGTCAAGGAATCAGTAGACCTCATTCTTGATGTCTCTTTCTCAGTGTCCATTACCAATAGCACCTCTTCACTCTCCATAACCAATTCATCATTGCATACTGTCAGTGTCACCTTCCAGATAGCTCTTGAGTCTGTGCACTCCTTTTCAACTCCACTGTCATCAGCTAGTGGCAGCAGTATAAAACAGAAGTTATGAGCACGCGTTCTGGAGCTAGATTGCCTGGGCCTGAATCCCTCTTCCATTTCTTATTATTTTTGAGATGTTGGTGTGCCACTTATTACCTTGACACCTCATTTTCCTTCTGTAAAGATAATTACAGTCTCTAATAGATAGGATTGTTGTAAGGATTAAATGAGATGTATCTAACACATGAACTCAGTTAAGGGGGCTATTATCAAATTAAAATATTACCAGTTCTTGCCTGGACTATCGCAACATCCTTTTAACTGGTCTCCCGCATCTATTCTGTCTATCTCCAATCTAGCTCTACCCTGCAGCCAGGATTATTATTTCAAATACCAAATAAAATTGTGTCACTTTAATTTAAAAACTTTCAATCGTTTTAAATTGCTCTAAGGAAAAAGGCTTAAATCATAAACATATCCTACATGGCCTTGTCTAATTTGGTGCTTGCCTCACTTTCTAACTTCAGCTTCAGCCTGCCATACCTACCTTATTCGGTCTTTCAAATGGTCCACGCCCTCCTGCCCTACCCCTCCCTGACAATCTAGGTCTATAGGCTCCTCACACATGTTGTTTGCTCTGTAAGGAATGTTTTTGGTCTACTTTGCCTAGTTAATTCTCTTCATCCTTCATCTCTCAGGTTGGGTATAGCTTTTTGGAGGAAGCCTTTTCTTACTCCTTCTGTCTAGGTATAATCCTTATACTCTCCTAAAAAACTTCTCCTGTTTTTTTCAGAAGTTCTTTCCCTGTTTGTATTCATATACTCCTTACTGTTTATATGATTCATGTCTAACTCCTTCATATGTAGTCTCAATGGGAGCAGAGATTTTTGTCTAGATTTTATCAGCATTGTTTTCCAAGTGTTTATTTAGCATACAGAAGTACCACATGACACATAGTAAATACTCAATAAATTTTTTTTTGAATGAATGTGCATGTAAAGCATTTTTACTTGATAAATATCAGTCATTATTGTTATTGATGCTTACTGAGAAGAGGTGAGGTATGGAGTAAGAGGCTGGTCTCACGTACCAATAGTCAGGCAGGAGTCAAGAACCAGAAATCCGAGCAAGAAAGTGGTAGTCTCATTATTTTTTCTTCTTTATTTTTGAAGACGTTTTAGATTACATAAAAGTTACATAGAAAATATTGGGGATTCCCATATACTCCACCCTCTCCCCATCTCAAACTTTCTTCCATTAACATCTTAGATTAGCGTGGTACATTTGTTACAATTAACAAATTTTGATGTATTGCTACTAACCATGGTTTGTAGTTTACATTATGGTTTACATTTTGCACCACACAATTTTATAAGTTTTGACAAAATGTACCTGTCATTGCAATATCATGCAGAACAATTTCAATGTCCCCCAAATGCCCCATGTTACACCTATTTTTTCCTCTCTCTTCCCTCAGAACCTCTGGTGACCACTGTCTTTATATCAATGTTACAAGTTCTTCCATTACTGGAATAGTAATAAGTTTTTGGTCCATAGCTGCATTCCCCCCTTATGATTGTTCATTCATCAATATTGAGGATTTGGGAATGGTGATGCCCACTCTGCTTCTGATTCAGAGGGGTTTAGATCCCATGGGGCAAATGGGTGGAACTGTCTTCCTTGCAGTTGTAGATATTCTCTGTTTTTTGGGATGGTGTTGTCCATTATCATCCTTTTGTTAGTTGTCCTGGGCAAGTCTGATGAACTGGAGAGCAGGTGTTGGCTGCAACTCTGATGAGATTCTGGACTCAACCGGTGTATGAATAGCCAGAAGATTTAAGTCACTGAGACATATATTTAATGTGTATAGTGCTAATTATAGCTTCAAATAAAAGGTGAGAAGAACCATGTGTAGGAAAATTATAAACAAGTCTTATAAATTGGGGAGATAGGTTATGTATTTCAAGATAAGGCCTATTGTTGGGGTGTCGATTTCCTGGGGTTGTCTGCCCTGCCTATAGTGTCCAGATGTTTCAGGAGCACCCCTTCTTGAGGCACCGTTTACTGTGGCGATCGGTGAGATACTCCTGAGAATACTTAAGTGTAACCTCTGAAATGACCTCCCGACTCATTTTGAAATCTCTTAGCCACAAAACTCATTTGTATTTAATATTTCCCTTTTTGGTTCAGGTCTTTTTTCTAAATGCATCAGTAGTTGGTGCTTATACTCCTTATTAAGACCCAGAAGGTCATAGTCCAAAGGCCAGAGTAGAGGACAAGCAGGAAAACCCAAAGGACAGTTTGGAATTGAAGATGAAGCTGAATAAAGAGAAAAGCTGGTTAGGATCTTCTTGATCTCATAGAGATCTTGCAGCCAACATTCCTAAAGGTACAGTGGGTAAGTGGAGGAGTTTATGTGATTGGCTTTTGTCTAAGATGACAATAAGGGGGAGAGTCATATCCCTAAATATGTGGCCTTAGGGAAAAACCACCAGTCCTGACAAGAGGGTTACAATAGAGTGGAAATGAATGGAAAGACAAACAGACATTATTTCTTTACATTTCTTCCTCCCTTCCTTCTCTAATCTCTACTTTTTTTTTTTCAGAAGGCATAGTTTGAAGAAAACAAAACACTAAACTAAACTAAAAATTTAAGCTGGCTGTTTAGTTTCTGCAATCTATTTTCTCTTTACTATTTCAGTAGCAAAAATTGCAAACCAGCATAATTTATTTCCCTGACAAACCAAGTATAATATTATTAGAATAGCTGGCTCAATCTATTCAAATTTATTATTACTTATGTTATTATTATTATTGTTTTAAGTCATGTGAGTGAAGGAAAGCCACCACAAAAATAAAAATCTCTGTATTTTATTTCCACATTTATTACTAGTTCCTTAAAAAAAAAAACCTTAGCCTAATCAATGAGCTTTCTTATTTAAGAAACGTGAGTTTGTGACTAGTTCTTCCAATTATTTCAGAAAGGTACATTGGTCAGCTTTCTCACTTTGGTTCAAACCATCCAATTTTTTGTATGTTGATGGAATTATTATTTTTTCTATTTAAATAGAAAAACATGACCAGTTGGTCTATGATTTATAATGATGATGCTGGATTTTTAGATTATTAGTGTAGCATATTGGATATTTTCTAAAGTTCATGATTCTGGGTAAAAGCAGTAACTGTGAAATTAAGACCAAATGAGACCTTCTTAAAAATCATCAGGTTTCTGCTTAAATAACTTTACATATAAATAAAATGAGATGTTTATACCCACTTGACACGGCTTTACAAATATATTTGTGTATTAATAATTTATTTCAAAACTGGTAGGTAAAATATATTGTGTAAACTCATGAAGTTAGTAATTAGAATATAGGTCCCTGGAAAAATAGAATGAGGGTAGGGAGGGGCTCCTAACAAAGGGTAAATGAACTTGGATTTAAATTAAAAAAACAACAACATTATTCTTGTGGGGATGTGTTGGTGCAGGTGTGATATATTTATTAAATAATACACAGTATAGTGTGGACTTATTAAGGAGTCTGTGGTTTTTACCTGACTGGTAAAGGGGTCTGTGGAACAAAAAAGGTTAAGAACCCCTGGGATAGAGAATGGAAAGCTGAGGCTTAATCTGTGCAGAATTGGTAAAAAGAGTGTTTGTAAATCTCTGGAAATGAATAGAAATGGTGAAAGCACATCATAGTGCTTGTAACTAGCTGAGCTATTATATGGGTATGACAGTGGTTGAAAGGGTAAATCTAAGGTCTTATATGTTACTAGAAGGAAAGCTACAAAATGTAACATGGTAGTGTATAACATAGTGAAACCTCATGTAAAATATGAATATGTGTGTATTAGTCTGCCAAAGGTGGTGCTGATGCAAAGTACCAGAAATCTGTTGGCTTTTATAAAGGGTATTTATTTGGGGTAAAAGCTTACATTTACCCGGCCCTGAAGAGACCATCTCAAGATTGCTTTCTCAGTGTTGAAACAAGATGATTGCTGATCTCTGCAAGGGTTCAGCCTTCCCCTCTTGGCTTCATTTCTCTCAGCTGTGGCTGGCATAAGGCTTGTGTCTCAGGGCTTTCTCTCTCTCCTGGCATAGGGCTCGTTTCTTTCTGGGCTTTCTATGTCGATCTTGGCTCTCTTCCCAAGCTGAAAACTATCAGGCAAAAGGGTCATATGTCCCGAGGGCCCCAGGATGAAAAATGACAGAGCTGTCTCTCTTCTGATGTTTCTTCTTGAGTGAGTGTCCCTTTATAGCAGCCCACCAAGGGAGCAGGGACTCAACCTGAGTTATGCCTCATTGACAATCAGAAACCCTAAATTGATTTTTTCAAGTAAACTTAATCAGAGGTCCCTAACTAAATTTAATACAATCAAAGGGTATCACTCCCAGAATAAATTAGTTTACAAACATAATCTTTCTCTTTTGGGGATTATAAATAATCTCAAACTGTCAAAATAGATGATATTGCATATATAAGACTGTTTTTACAAAATATAAATACAAATATACTAGAAGGAAACAGAATAGCAGCTATGTACAGCAGGGAAAGCATAGAGAGATTGAGAGGTGATGAGTTTTGTTTGTTTTTTGTTTCTTATTACTATTATTATTATTGGAATAATGGAAATTCTCTAAAATTGATTGAAATGATGAATGCATAACTACATAATTATACCAAATACCTTTGATTGTACACCTTGGGTGGATTTATGCTTTATTAATATGTATCAATAAAATTGATTTGTTTAAAAAAACTAGTAAGTAATTATATATATATATTTGAAACTATGTATAACTTAAATTGTATGTATAATATGCTATTCTCTATAATTTAATTTACCAAGTATATTTATGGTTCCTTCTCTCCCCACAAATAAAATATAGATTGTTGTGGTAAATAAATCAAGATGATAAAACAATGGAGGCTGCAAATACTTTAAATCATCAGATTAACATTATATTATTATGATTTCACTTCCAGATTGGCTCTGAGGTTCCTGGTAAAAAGAGCAAAAAGAGAAATGACCCTAGTTATTGGAAAAGAGGAAAGATACTAGTTTCCTGGGGATATTTCCCCCCATCTCATGTGGGGTTTTATCAACAGGATATTGAATGATTTAATATAGAACTAAATTACATAAAGTGCAGAATAAAACATCTTATCTGGAATTGTATATTATTTGGATTTGGATTAATTTGGATTATATTTTTAATAGGATAGGAAATTTATCTGTGCATTTTCACAAAAGCATCATCAAGCAAAGTAACTATGAATAGCCTCTAAAAGAAACCATCTAACAGAAGAGAAGCTAAGAAGCTACTGCTTTCAAGAACTTGAGAAAGAATTTTTTATATACAAGTGGAATAATAGTTATATGACCTGACAAGTACCTTCATAAATTGATTAGCAATAATATTTAGGGCTCATTAAAGGATAACTTTTACTAGGAAATATTTAGGCTAATTAAAGATACTATATTTTTGAGAACTTAGAGAAATACCTTTTTGTTATTATTAATTTATTTCAAAATAACATTTATGCCCTGTCCCTCAGACAAGTAGCCTTCCAAATGAAACTTTACTGTTTATGGAAAGGCATTATAGTATTTCATATGTTTCAAATATGTTTGCTTATGTACAATCTGTCATCCTGAATTGGTCTTTGATATACCTGTATATCCTTCACCATCACATAAGAGAGTATATTCTCATAAAATAATGAGCTGATAAATGAATAAAAGGCATATTTACCAAAAAAGCACCACCATTCTTCTCTCTCTATAGCGAGAGTTACAGCATCTATATGGTTAGTCTATGTGCTGAAATTCAGGATTGATGGCCCTTTTTATTCCCCTTAAGTTTCGTCTGAGAACTACTTTGTCAAAGCCTTTTCTAATAGACTTCATGCATATGTGAACTAATAACAAAGCATAAACTTAAATATATAACAACTAAATTAAATATAAAGCATATCTAATATATAGATAGTAAAACAACTATCAGTTCGTTTTCTTTCAAAAGTGTTTTAATCTTAATGGATTTTCTTGAAATCTGGAGTCTTCCTGATTTGCAGGAATTAAATGAAAAGGAATGAAAGCCAGACACCCACATTTATATTTTTGGAAAGTCCTTGTGCCTCCTCGAGGTATATCACATTGATTGCCACATCTTTTTCTACTCACAGTTCTAGCTTTGTCAAGGTTTCTAAGGGAAGCAGCTTTTTTCTTCTCTATTTAAAAAATCTTAATATTTCTCCATGGGAAGTGAGGTGGTATTTAATATGGAAAAGATTATTTTGCACTTTTTATCATGGTGTATAAGCATTAAACAGATTCAGTGTACATTGGTAAAACACAGTTAAGACTTCGTTAAGACTTGAGCACAGACATAAAGCTTGATTCAGAGCAGAAAATGTAATAAAATTAATTTTCATTCATTTAGAAATAATGTATTCTAAAACATTTCTACAATATTTCTACAACCCTGCTTTCATTGAGTTAATAGGTGGTGTGTTATAAAAGAGAAATTATTTCTTAAATCTTTCATGGAATTAAAAATATAGTGAAATGGTTTTATTAACTTTACTTTGCAATTCAATACATTGAATTAACTTTATCATTTTTAAGACCCGAATTGGTATGAAATTCTGACACAGTTTTCCTTTGATCTTGGGCAGCCTCCCTCTGACATTATACAAATCAACGGGCTCTTTTGCAACAAGATGTTCTATATATGGATATATTTGTGGGCAGCACTATGTATAAGAACATAAATTGCAAGTCTGGCTTTTTAAGTTCCATCCTGAGTGGAATCTTATAAAATAGAGGACAAAGGTTGGCAACAACTTCAGTTTGGTCAGGAATTGTCATTAGGTAGATAGTATGTAGAGCAGTTTAGTATTATATAAATGGGCTTTTATGGTCATATTACACCATCAGGTAGGAACCTATAACATTTGTCAGCTAAAATCCACATGGGATAATAATTGAATTAGGCAGCCATTGCAAAGTTTTAAACATCCATTGTATGCTGTGATCTTCTGACAGGAAGGTGTTAAAGATAGGAAATACAAACAATTGAACACTCCCAAGTGACATTAACAATATTACTATTAGTGAAAAAAGATTTGCTGTTAAGTTTAGATTGGTACCTCAATTGTCCTCATATATTTATTGCAATTGTCAAAAGCTCTTATAAGGAAAGATGTTGAATTATGTGAAACAAAGCACCTGGACTAAATTTAGGAAAAGAGGGCTAGAGATTTAATGTGGTTGATACTACATGCCAAATACCTGTCGTACTTTTAAAGAAGCAACTCTTTTAGTGAGAAAATTAATTTTATTTAGGAAAATAAAACCTGAGTTATATTAAACTTTTAACGCTTTGCCACTGCTCTTAAAACAACTAAACCTCTTGCCAACTTTTGCTCCTTAAGAGTGCACACTGCATATGAAGCAGCCAACTTTTCTGCAATTCCTTGGTTACTTTTTCAGAATAATTTAGAATAGCAGGTATTATAAAATGTTAAAGGTTGCCAAGATTTTAAAATCTAATATCACCTTTCTTAAAAATAACTCTTAATAACCTCTGACTCATAGCATTACTCATCTACCCTTTCTCTGGAACTTTATTAAAAACTACAACCAGTGAGTCAGAAAGAGGGGCTTCAAAAGGGTGGTAAATATCCAGGGTGAAGCATCATCTATAAACTCATCATTTGATACATTTGTCATTGTTTTTCACAGTCCTCCTTTCTGATTAAGCTACCTTCTTTCCTGTAACCTTGGATTTCAAGGACATTTCATTAAATTACAAAGAGTTGCTTACTTTCATTTCTTAAAACATTTTCTTTCATATTTCAACCAAATTTTCCACATAAAATTTGAGTTTCTCACCCCATTCTATAATAGATAAATCTTCATTTCATATATTTTCTTTTTATCATTCCGCTATTCAGATTTAAATGAACATTATCTCTCTATATTATTTTGGCTTTCCTTAAAAACTTTTTCTAGTGTGTTTAAAAAATAGTTTATCTTAGTATTCTTAATTTTTAATTTTCTAATTATATAATAATTATGATATGGAGAATTTATCATTTTGTCTGATTAAAAATAAATTTTCTTTATGTCAATGTATAATCCTCCAACTGTTTTTTCCACTTGTTAAAAAGTGACTTCATTTGCCAGAACTGCTATGAAAAATCCCACACAATGGGATGGCTTAAGCAAAAAGCACTTAATATCTCACAGTTTTGAAGACTAGCAGTCCAAAATCAAGATGTCAGCAAGGCCATGCTTTCTCCTGGAATCAGTAGCATTCTGATGATGGCAGTCCTCCATTACATGGTGACCTTTCTCTCCTCTCTGTCTTCTTTTGACTTCCTTCCTCTCTTTATAAAATCTTCGGTCATATTGATTAAGACCCACCTGATTCAGTTTGACCACACCTTAGCTAATAATGACATCTTCAAAAGGCCCTATTTGCAAATGGGTTCACACCCACATGAACGTGGATTAAGATTTGAACATGTCTTTTGTGAGGACATGATTGAGTCCCTAACAGTGACTAAACTTAGCCCATCAATTTTCAAATTGAAAGCATTATGTTGCTTTTATGTTGTCCCTAGCATTTTCTCAATCAGAATCAAGTATCCAAAAATCCTTTTCCTACCTAGATGGAACCTAAAAGAAAGTATAACAACAATAATTCTATCTTCCGTTTTCTCCTTCTTCTCTTCCTAACATGTGGATCCAAGTGCCAATGTCTTATGTGCATCATCTAATATTCTTATACAGTGAGGTAATTTTTGTTATTGTTCCTATTTTACTAGTGAAGAACTTGAGGATTTGGACTTGAAGGAATTTACCCGAGATCACAGAGCTAGAAGGGGACTGGGATTTGCTGTCAGTATCCTCTATCACTGTGGGATGCTGCCTGTTTTTTTTTTTTTAATCTATGAGAAAATCTGGTGGTTTTTCCAAAGTTCATATTTTAGGTGCAGAACAATTCAGGATAAAAATGATTTATAAAAGAAAACAATGACATGTGCTTTCACAGTTTCCTCAATGGCCTTGCCAAGTTTTTAGCTTTAACAGCAAGATATCTAAATATACATTTAATACAACCGACTTGAAAGACTTGGATTCTGCCCTGTAACGTGCTTGCTACATCCCCCTCAGAGATGTTTTGGCCCTTACTGGATAGGTCTTGTTTTTCCTTTCTTCCTCACTTCATTTTTCTTATTCAGATTGATCATCCCCTTTTAAGAGTCTGTGGCCAAGGCTCCCTCTGTCTACAGAGCTATTGGCAAAGCATACAAGAGAAGGAAGTGAAGGGGATGCACAAAAGCAGAAACATCAGCTGAAGTTGGCTCCTTCTTAGGAGAGGCTCTGTCTACAAGGCCATCTTCCATTCTGTTGTAGGGTCTAAGCAGTACAGGGTTATTTTTAATTCTTTTGCATCCAGAAGACCCATTAGATTCAACCCGTTCAACCCTCATTGACATTTCTGGAGTTTGTAAAACGTTCTTGAAATAAATGTGTAAATAGAGATATAGAAAATGAGAAGCAACTTTCTTTTCACTATAAATATGTCAGCTCTTTACTATTTCTGTTAAGGGATTAGACTGGGGGCTCATATTCAATCATTTGAATACTCATCTGAATTAAAAACTTTCTAATGTTTGGCTTGAGTATGGTACATCTAGGGTAAATCCATGTCCAAAACTTTTTATATATTTGGACCTATTAAAGGGACACAGGCCCTTTTAAAAATACTTACTACAGAAAAGTCTAGGCAAGGCAGGTTATGACAATGACCTTGATAATAGTAAAACATTGATAGAAAAATACCATCATAAGCATAAATTGGCTTTAATGAACTCTTGACTAGAGTATGAAAGAGCTTCTATTCACTAATTTACTTAATAGTATTGTTTCCTGTTATTGAAAAGAAATGAAAAAAGAAACAAAGGCATATATATTTTCAATAGCAGTAATATTGAGCTTTGTTTTCTCTCTCTGACTCAGCGATAAGGAAGAAAGGAGGCTGCTGGAGAGCAGAGAACTAGAGAGGTGATGCTCTGTGTTCCTCTTTCATTTTTTCCTTTACCTTATAATTGAAAGAGGAAGAAGTTTCTAAATTTTTGGGTACTAACTGTAGTACATTTTGGATATTTTGAAGCCCAGATAATTTGAAAATTGCTATGGTGAAAATTATTAGTATCTGTAATTTATAATCTTGTTCTATTATACTTAAATGTGTTTTTAAATGTTGGGGTCTGATGAGCTTCTATTTTGTAATTTAACCTCTTTGCAGAAAGTAAGATCTGTGTGTAAGGTCACAATGAGCTGATAAAGTTTCTGTTGGGGAAAAAACTGAATATAGACCATATTATTTTATTTACTAACTATGCAGGAGCAAAAGAAGATTGGATTAGTTTATTAAAATATTGTGAAACAACTTCTTTTTTATTAGAAACAAAATCAAGTTATGATGTTATGCCATAAAATGGACAGATATATTCTACTTGGAGTGTTTCAGTGTTTAGGCATGCGAAAAGTCTGGGGTTCTACCTAAGGTCTGGGAGGGTAATTTAGCAACATGTCTGACTTCAGTTTACCAAGTAGACAGTTTTATTTTGCTATAGGGAAGAGCAAAGGCAGAGAGGCGTGGTTCAGCCAGCACAGCTGTAAAGGGCATAGCCTCTGCAGTCCAAAGACATGTGTCTGAAACCTGGTGTTCTAGTTTGCTAAGGGCTTCCAATGCAATATGACAGAAATGGGTTGGCTTTTATAATGGGAATTTATTAGAGTAAAATCTTACAGACCTGGGGTTGTGAAAATGTCCGAATCAAGGCATCATCAGAGATCCTGTCTCACCAAAGATTGGCTGCTCTGCTGATCCTGGACTCCTGCCACATGGCAAAGCAAAATTACTGGCAATGTGTGCCTTCTCCAGGCTCACTTTCTCTCTGAGCTTGGCTGTGGGCAATCAGGCATATGGCTAGTCTCTCCCTGGACCTCGTCTCTTCAGCTTTGGGCTGCTCCACTGATTCCAGCCTCCTGCCTCTCTCTCAGCCTCTCAGGGTTTCTGCAGCTGTAGGCAATCCTGGACTCCTCTTTCACATGGCAGGGTAAAAGCTTACAGTTCTGTTTTTCTGTGTGTTTCTGCTTTCAGTTCTCTGTTTGTGTAAGACTCCAGCAAGAGGGCTGAGACCCACCCTGGGTCACATCTCACTGAAGTAGTCCAATCAAAGGTCCTAAAGTGACCTAATCAAGTGTGGTCTAATCAAAAGTTCCCTTAGCTGAATTTAATCCAATCAAAGGGTCCTACAGGAATGGATTAGCTCCAAAATCATCTTTCCTGGGATTCACAAAAGCTTCAAACTGTCACACCTGCACTTGCCAGTGACTTGTTAAGTCATCTGGGGCAACTCAATAAACTCAAAGTGGGAATAATCACACTAGTATAAACATTGTAGGGGTTTCATGAGGATTAAAATAATACGTGTAAAGCACTTCATACAATGTCTAACACCCAATGAGAGCTCAGTGGATGTTAGTTATCTTTACTGCTGTAAGCTGACTCGTGTTTGAGTACCAGCACTTTTATTTATTAGCTGTGTGACTTTGAGCAAGTCTTTTCTTTTTTTAAAATTGGAAATGTTATCTATTTCTCAGTGTTGTTGTGATGATTAAATTAGATAATGCATGGAAGTGCCTTCATAAGTGTAATACATTACAGAATGAGTCACTAGCAACACTGCTGTATGGTAGGGAGTGTGGGTATTGCTTTGCTTCATTATTTTCTTTGCTGTTTATCATAGTAGCAAGTGTATATCAGTTAACAGATTAAAAGATGAGTAGGGTGAGTTTGGTACATAAGATCAGAATTAGCGGATAAGAGTAAATTTTTTAATTTATTTATTTCAAGTATTTAATAATTTTTCTCCAAATCAATATCCTTAAGTAATATTATTATTTCATATTAAATCTGTTTGTATTATTAAGGTTGATTTTTAATGATTATGTAATAAAAACTACACATTAAGAATTTATAGGAACTTAACTACAATTAAGGAAAAAACATCTTAGAACTTCTATTTGCTAAACTTAATTGAAAACTTTCACTCTATTTTAAGCTCACTATGAGACTGTGGCAATAAATATCCTAATTGGCCTTTTAATTTTTTAATTTTTATTTGCCCTAAAACTTATCATTTCTCAGTTCCTGCTCCATGCTGCTGTGACAATATTCTCTCTAAAAAGAATTCTGGTCATGTTTACTTCACTGCTTAAAACTCTCCAGTGATTTTCCATATGGCCCCAGGAAAAAGTTCCAAATCCTTAGCAATGCTCTCTGTATTCTGACCCTTGTCTATTTACTGATCCAGCCTCTGCTAAGGGCAGTCTCTGATCTTTTTCTCCTCACTCACCCAACCCTCCTATGCTTCTACAATGGACCTTGTTGTTTGATATAGCTCTGCCTTTGTTCATTGAGTTTTCTTTGCCTGTTAAAACACATAGTTATATTTCAGGACCCAGCTCATGTGTTGCATTCTTTATGAAGCCATTCCTCACCACACTCCATGAAAGTGAACACTTAGCATACTTTCCAAACTTACTGATATACCCTGGTTTCTCCCTCTCTAAACTGGAAGTAACTTGGGTAGAAGGAGTCCTTTTTCATCTTTGCATACCTACTATATTACACAATACTTGGCACATAATTGAGAATCAAATTACTGTATATATTAATTACTGTATGTGTCTTATGTTTCAAGCCAAATTAAACCCAGTGTTGTTTTCGTAAATTAATTTCCCTTTTTCAATTTAGGTAAATATCCTCTTAAAAAGTGAAGTGACTAGCTAAATATTTAAAGTGACTGCAGATTTCAGTTTGTGTCTGAGGGATAAAACAACTGCTACATAGCTTCTTTTACTGTACCTTTTTTTTTTTTTTTTTCTTTTGAGGTACTGGGGATTTAACTCGGGACCTTGTATGTGGGAAGCCGGCACTCAGCCACTGAGCCACATTGGCTCCTCTGAGTTGATTTTGTCGTTTGTTTTGCTTGTTGTTTGTTTTTATTCCTTTTTTTTTTAGGAGGCACGGGGAACCGAACCCAGGACTTCCCATGTGGGAAGCAAGCACTCAACCGCTTGAGCAACATCTGCTCCCCTTAATGTACCTTTTAAACTACATAATTTATAACTCAGTATCTTGGATTATAACTCGTAAACTACATGTTTAATTAGTGTGGATTGTGCACAGTATGGTTAAAGATTGTGCTCATTTTCCCAATAGAATACCCTATGATAAAGGGGTGCTTTGGAATGATTATTTTAAAAGGAGATAAAGTTCTATTGTATTTGGTTCAAAAAGTTGCATTTAATCAAGTCACTTTGTTTTCAGTAAAGCAACCAGCAACTGGTTGTTAATTAGTGACCCAGACTCACTGGGTAAAAGGGAGACCAAGCTTGCAATAAACTGGAGAGCCATAAGTGCCTTCCATTTTTTCATAGGTCTGGGTAAAGGTAGGGTTATGTGAAGTGGTGGAAGGGGAAGACTCCCATGTTTTCATGTTAACTTGAGATATTTTAGATTTGTATCTGAAATATATGGTGTGGCAGTTTGGCATTGTTTATGAATTCCAAAAATAGATATTGGACTATATTTGTAAACTGGTCTGTACCAGGCATGATTAAATTATGATTAGGGCTTTGATTGGGCCGTGTTAGTAGAACACAGGCAGGGACTTACAGAGAAAACTACATGGCAGAGAAGAGAGTTGGAGTTTTGAGCTGGAGCCTGGTAAGTGAACACATAGGAGAAGAACACAGAGGAAGAGACAGCTCTTTAGACACGGCAAAGCCCCAGGGTGAGAGACAGAGCCGTTAGCCTGCTAGTCTACAGCTGGCCTTGTGGAGAGAGCACAGCAGCTGAGTCTGGAGAGAAATGGAGCCCCGGGAAGAGAGGAACCCAAGAAACCTGAACTCTTGGCAGATGTTGGCAGCCATCTTGCCCCAACACGTGGCAATAGACTTTGGTGAGGGAAGTAACTTATGCTTTATGGCCTGGTAACTGTAAGCTTCTACCCCAAATAAATAGCCTTTATAAAAGCCAACAGATTTCTGGTATTTTGCATCAGCACCCCTTTGGCTGACTAATACATATGGACATATGAACAGTCATGACATTTCCACGATTTTGTGCAGGTTTGAGATTGAGATTACAGAATCACTGAAACATCTCAGGCAGTAGCATCCAGAATAAACTAGAGCACTGCTAAGATTCTAAATCACATTAGTTTACATTCTTGTGAATAGTACTCTAATGCCAGAAATTCTCCCAAAGTGAATAGACTATACATGTTTCACTTCAATAAAATCTCTGATGATATCCCCTCATATCCAAAACTAGTACATTGCCCTGTTCCTTTGCCCTTACCCTTTGTCCTACCAACTATTAGAGATCATGATGTGCAGAAACCTTGTCTTACACATGGTCAAATAGGAGAAATGTGGAGTTTCTAAAATTCTTGCTAAAAAGCCTGTCAAATCTTACAGGCTATGCACTATTGAAGATATAAGCACTTTCTTTAAATCTCACTTTCTATTTCTTGGCTGCTATTTGACCTTGCACATTATAATTAGATTTACAACTCTTGCAAATATACAGACATTCTTCCCACTGTGTATAGAATGGTGACAAAAACCAGTTGGAACAGTGCTAGAGCCAGAACCCATATTTCCTGTCTTTAAAGGCAGGGAAATGGGAATGTAAGTGTTTATATGTGTTTTCTTTCTATTTGTAATGAATCCTTCTACATTTATGTATAATATACTTGATTTTTCTTCTTTATTTCCACAGCCGTCATACATGTGACTATTGAAGCCATTGTTCTTCGGTACCTTAAATCCATTTTAGAACCAGGTTGAGTGTAAATAATTTAAAAAGAGAATCTTTTGCTGTTTTCTCTGATTAAATGGTGATTTCCCTTCTGGTTATCTTTTATATTGTTTATAGGCTGAGATATGTCTTCATCTTGGTTCATAAGCAACTAACAGGTCTTTATTGCTTGGCACATGGATGTAACTGTTCATTTAAATGCTTACTTGTTCATTGATTTCATAATATTTAGAAATTTCCCACTATCTGACAAGCAATGTTCTTTGTCCTAAAACAGGTCATGCAAAGTGCCTGCTCCCATCTGAGAAGACTTGAAGCATGCTTTTGCATTAATTGCATATACTTAATATTTAATTTTATCTTAACTATTGGATTGTTAGCTATATCTCTCTATTTTTGTGTGTGATTGCTGTAGCATTTACAATATGCATATTTAAATTATCACAAATAATAGTATTTAAATTACTTTGAAATAATCTTATGCCATTTCTTGTATAATGAACTTTACAAAGTACACTTCTGTATTAGTTTTCTATTGCTGCATTACAAATTAGTGGCTTAAGACAACACCCATTTATTAGCTCACAGTTTTGTAGGTTGGAAGTCCAGGTGGACTTATATAGCCAAAATCAAGATGTTGACTGGGCTAAGCTCTTATGTGAAGGTTCTGAGAAAGAATCTGTGTCCCAACTCATTCAGCTTGTTGACATAATTCAGTTCTTTGGGGTTGTAGGACTGAGATCCCTGATTTCTTAGTAGCTGTCAGTCAGGGGCCTCTCTCAGCTTTTAGAAACTACTCATCACATGCCCCCCTCCATCTTCTGTGTGTTTTATCCTTCTCAGGCTTTGAATCTCTCTGACTTCCTCTATGTGGAAGTCTGAGAAAACTCTGTTTTTAAAGGGCTGATGTGATTAGATTAGGCCTGTCCAGTTCATCTCCCTATTTTAAGGACAATGGATTTTAGCAGCCTTTATTACATCTACAAAATCCCTTTTGCCACGTAAAGAAACAATCATAGGTATGATATTTCATATCACAGCCCTGTCCCAGGGATTAGGGCAAGAAATCTTAGGGACCATGTTTAGAATTCTGCTAACCACACATTCCATTTCCCTTCTACTATTCATTGTGTTACTCACATCATACATTTTACTTTTACATATACCCTAAACCCCTAAATGCGATGTTATTAGTTTTGCCTTAAGCAGCAAATTATCTTGTAAAGAAATTTAAAATAGAAAAAAATGTATTTTTATATTTACCTACATTTTTACAATTTCTGGTCCTCTACATTCTTTTGTGTAGGTAGGATTTTTCATTTGCATCATTTTCCTTCTAGCTCAAAAGCTTCCCTTAACATTTTTTTTTAAAATATAGTAAACTTTATTTTTAAAGAGGTTTTAGATTACAGAAAATTTACATAGAAAGTATGAAGGATTCCCATGTATCCCCCTCCCTCTCCCACATCATTCCCTATTTTTTAAAATGTAGCAGTACAATTTACTATGATGTATCTGTAAAATCCACTCATTAAAAAAATGCACATTTAGAAAAATGACTCACTTGTGGTAAGGACTAACCTACCAACCTAGCTACAGAAATAATCTAAAAAAATAAAACCATCATTGTGACATTTATCAGTACTTCACACATCTAACAAATACTGAAGGAGGCAACTACCATTGTTAGAACATTTTTAAAGCCAAAAGCTTAAGCACAAATCAGAATTAAGAGAAACTTCAGAATGTTCACATATGCATGCATTTTTGGCTGAATTTTCAAAGATTCCACATATAACAAAACCACAACTTTGAATCAAAATGAATGTTAAAAACATTTAAGACTTGTGACAAACTGACTCTACAGAAGCAGGAAAACAGAGTGAAAAGTAACAGCAGTATATTTCTCTAGGAGAGAAAGCAATCACTTATTTCCATTGTCATAAAACAAAAGCCAAGGAGTCAACATTTTAATAACACTGACCAAGTTATTTACTATTCAAGAAAGTGCTTTTCAAGTTGTATCTTTAAAATGTATCCATCCATATGTTTCGATTAAATTGAATTTATACATCAAAAACATTTTGCTCAGAATTTTAATCTTAAGTATAAACCATAACTTACCAAAGCATAGTCCAAATACTATACAATAATGCTTCCATTTAGATTTATATGCTTCATCTGAAAAACTTATCTTACAAGCAGAAGTTTTGCTCTGTTTCTCCAGAATAAATGTCCCTATGTCTAAAACTTTCAATGATAATCAAAAAAGACAGATTCAAATAATTCATGCTATGCATTTTCCTTCATCAGGCTTTGATAAAAACAGACCCATCTGGTGTTGGAGCACCATCTTCCTCTTCAGTTACAGTCTCTACAGTCCCAGAAGCAGATACAATAACCATTGTTTTCTTTGTTGAAGTTGTCTTCTGTTTCTCAGCAATAGCTGCACAAACAGCAACAATCTCATCACTTTCAAAGTCATAGTCAGGAATTGACCTTGGTGAGAAATCCATAACTTCTGCTGATGATTCACTCTTTTTAATCCTTGTGCCACTTCCTGCTGCTCCTAGAGTGTTCTTGCCCAGGAAGGTCTGCTTTCCATATTTCAGGGTTCATTGGATAGATGTGAAGTGCTACTTGAAAGCTTTGGCTTGCTTCATGCATTTTGTCCTTCAGCTCTCTGTTCTCATATTGTTCTATTGTCTGTCTTATCCTTTAGTTTACCCTTCCTAATAATCTGTATTTCTAAACTCTTTTCCACATGTCTCACTCTTGTTTTTTCCTTTCAGGCTGCAGCACACTCTTTAGTATCTCTTGCGAATCTGGTCTTTTGGTAACATTCTATCAGTTTTTGTTTGTCTGTGAAGACTTTGAATTCACCCTCATTTTTGAAGGATGGCTTTGCCAGATACAGAATTCTTGGCTGGCAGTTTTTCCCTTTCAGTACCTTAAATACATCCTACCACTTTCTTCTCTCCTCCATGGTTTCTGATGAGAGGTTGGCACTTAATCTTATCAAGTTTCCCTTGTATGTGATGCTTTGCTTTTCTCTTGCTGCTTTCAGAGTCCTCTCTTTATCTCTGATATTTGTCATTCTGAATAGTAGGTATCTTGGGGTAGGTTTATTCAGATTTATTCTGTTTGGGATGTTTTGTCCTTCTTGGATATTGATATTTATGTCCTTCATAAGAGTTGGGAAGTTCTCAGTCATTATTTCCTCAAATATGCTTTCTGCCCCTTTTCCATTCTCTTCTCCTTCTGGTACACCAATAATGTGAATGTTTGTGTGTTTTGCATTGTCATTCAATTCCCTGAGACTCTGTTCCATTTTTTCCATTGTCTTCTCTTTCTGTTCTCCTGTCTTTTCCAGTTCAGATGTTCTATCTTTGAAATCACCAATTCTGTCTTTGAGCAATTCAAATCTGCTCTTATGTGTCTCTAATGTATTTTTAATCTCATCCATTGTGTCTTTCATTCCCATAGGTCTATTACTTTTCTTTGCAGGCTTTCAAATGGTAATCTATACTCACCCAGTGTCTTAATATTCTTATTTCTTTAGTCATATTTTCTTTAAATTCTTCAAAGTGATTTAGGAGAGTTGTGTAATTATCACTGATTAATTGTCTTAAATCTTGTATCTTTTTAGGATATTTCATTTGTTCTTTTGACTGGGCCATCTCTTCCTGTTTCCTAGTAGGGTTTGTAATTTTTCGCTGATGTTGGTGTATTTACTCTGATGGCTAATTTCTCTATCTTGCCTATTGTTTTATTTTTTTCTCCCATAGCTGTTCTTTGATATTTGGTTCAACTTATTCTCAGTCTTTAAAATTGCCCAGCTTAAGTTTTGAAAATTGGGCCAGGGACTCACTAGTGGAGTGCAGATTTTATCCCAGGGATTGGATACAGAGAGCTCTAGCAGTTTTTGTCCATGCAGTTTCCAGACCAGCCAGCAGATGGCGCTAGTCAATGCCCCTTTCCAGGGACGTCTTTCAGTCTTGGCTTTCCTGTGTTCCTGTTTTGAATCTCCAGATTGGAGATTTGAAGAGGGCTCTGCTGGCCAAATTCACTGAAGAAAAGCACCCTGACCTCCCATCCCTTTTCCCTTGGAACAGCTGACGGGGAGGAAGAGGTCTGTTCCCCTTTCAGTTGGCTACAGTGAGATAGGGGTTTTACCTCAGCTTAATATCTTGGGGGGTAGGGATGGGGAGCCCTTCGCAGCTGCTGCAGGGGCTTGAAAACTCATGTTTGCCTTTTCGGCTTCTTTCTCTCTCTGTCCCTCTCCCTTCGGGAGTTGTGTAGCACTGTCCTGGTTTGCTTACTCCCAAAGCAAGTCCCTCAGACAGCTTTTGACCTTTTCTCCATTGTTTTTTTTAAGAGCATTCAGCTCTGCCTGTTAGTCCATCGCCATCTTCCCACAATCCTCCCCTTAACATTTTTTCAAGTGTAGATCTACTGGCAACAAATTCTCTCGGTTTTTGTATATCAGAAAAAGTCTTTATTTCACCTTCATTTTTGAAAGATATTTTTGCTGGATATAGAAATCTAGGTCTACATTTTTTTTTTTTTTTTAGCACTTTAAATTGGTCATTCCATTGACTTTTATTGTTCATTCTTACAGATGAGAAGTAAATGGTTATTCTTATTGTTTTACCCCTATGCATAATGTTTTTCTTCTTTGGCTGCTTTTAAGAATTTTCTCCTTATCCCTTGTCTTCAGCAATTTGATTATGATGGGGTTTGGTGTTATCTTTGTGTTTAACTTGCTTGAGGTTCATTGAGATTCATGGATTTTTGGATTATGGTTTTCATCAAATTTGGAAGATTTTCCACCAATAATCCTTCAAAGCTTTTTTCTGCTCCTTTCTCTCTTCTCTCTTTCTAGGAACTCCAATTATATATATGTTAGGCCTTTTGATATCTGATGATATCACTGAGACTTTTCATTTTGTGTCTTTTTTTTTTCTCTCTCTCTCTCTCTCTCTGCTTCAGCATGAATAGTTTCTGTTACTCTGTTTTTGGTCTGTAGTGTTCAATCTATTATCAAGCTGATTCAGTAATTTTTTTTTCATTTTAGGCATTGGATTTTTCAGATATAATTTTGATATTTTGTTCTGTTAAAACTTTTCATTTATTTCCTGAGATTTTCCATCTATTTACTCATTATATCCATCTTTTCCTTTAAACCCTTGAATATATTTTTAATGCTTTAAAGTGTTTGTCAATTCCAACATTTAAGTAATCCTCAGCTGTGTTTTTATATACTTTTTTCCTCTGCATGTTGTCACATTTTCCTGATACTTCGCATTTCTATTAATTTTGATTGTATGTTGGACATTGTGACTGCTACATTGTTGAGAGCCTAGACTTGGCTGTCTTTTTTAAAAAGTATTGTTTTCTGGCAGCCCATTAATTTTCTGGCTGATAAGTTTTATCCTGTTGAAGCATGTATTTGAGAAGGTCTAGAATAATCCTTATTCTAAAGCCAAAGTAGCACTACTTTTAACTAATGTTTAGTCTTTCTGTAAGCGTTCATTTGGGATCCCAGAATTCAGTGAGGTAGCTCATTTTAGATAATAAGAAGTTCAATATCTCTCAGCACTGTGTGATCTTTGGGGCCATGATTCAGCTCATAGTCCCCAGTGGCAATTCACCATGCTTAACAGAGTATTTCCTATTACATATGCAGATTAGCATTGAGCCAAAGTCTCAAAGAGACACTTATGCAGGTTTCTGGAAATCCTTCTCTGGATATCTTACTCTTCTTCAGTATGCTGCCCTGAAAGTTCCAACTGCCTCAGCAGCCCTTTTCTTTGCTGTTTCCCTACTATGTAAGACCATTGCTTTCTGTTCAGGCTACATCTGTGTCCTGCATTTGGAGCTCACCTCATGTGTTTTCTTTCTCAAGGATTACTGACCTGGGATGTCTCTTGTCCATTTTTTTTTAATGGTTGATTCATATTTGTTTATGGGGGATGGTAATTTCAATGCCCATTGTTTTGTTATGACTGGAAATGGAATTGGTCACTATTTTTTTTAATCATCTAATAAGACATGCTTTAGATATTAATTTCATTTGTTAAATTAATTACTCAAGTTCTTGTGTGTCTTAAGAGATTTTATCTGGGATACATGTTTCATAATAGTCTGTCAATTCTGTGTGTTCAGGAAGCTGCGACTTTTAAAAATTAGGGTATTTAATGCCACCTTCAACTTTCTTTATTTTACTTTGGAAAAGTGTGTTTTTTAAAATCTTGCCTGTACTATATCTCCCCTTATGAGTTCATTTTGGAGTTTAGAGTTGGTTTCTTGGTAATAGCCTAAAAATTCTTCATTTTATTTCTCATCAATTTTATTATTTGGGACCTTTCGCTTTATCATAATTCTCCACAACTTTCTCCTAGTTGGTTTATTGCTGATGGCTAAAGTTAACCTAGTCGTTGAGTGGCTAAAGTGAAACTAGTTACCTATGAAAATTCTTCTATCAATTGCAGGATAAGTGACTCTTGTACTTTTTCTGTATTCCCTAATGTATTAATTAACCAGGTCCTTTTGGTAGAAGTGGTGCCCTTAGTAATTCTGAGGGAGTTTTCTGATTCCTGGTAAACTCATTCAATCATATGCAACTACTTAAATAGGTCTTTTGCTTCTAGAATGGTTTTCTACTTGTTTGTCCTAAAGTGGATGTGTTGGCTGTAGATAATTTTTTTGCCAGTCTGTAAACACATAGTAAAGACATGGGGCTTCCTCTTTTTTATCCAGATCTCTAGAGTGCCTTAAGTGTGACCCAAGACTTGCATCCTTGGGAAGGACACTCAGTGTTATAATTCCATCTTTTGTTAGTATAAGAATAACTGCTCCTATAGTGTAAATTCTCATTAACCAAGAAAACCCAACTTTCGCTTTGTCTTGGGAAAATATCCTCACTTGTGTTTTGTAGTTTATGTAAAGTGTAAGCCCTTATTTCCTCCTCTATGGTTTCATTCCATCACTGATTCTTTATTCATTACAAATGTATATATTCTCAATGGGTTGTTTTTCTTTCAGGGGATCAACATTCTTAATCACCCTAAGCATTCAGTCAGCAGATGAGGGATTTAAAAAAAAAAAAAAGAATGACCATTTTCCTACTACTTATTTTGGAATTTTTAGCATGATTATCTTAATTTCTTCTTTTCTCTAACACCATTTGACAAGCATTCAGGCATTAAATGTGACAGCACTCTTTATATTCTTTCTCTTAAAATATTTAAGCCCAACCAATAAAATCTCAGTAAGGTGAGCAGTCTCTATTCCACTACATTGAGTTTTTATTGCCCTACTGTCCATGGATCTGTCTTTGAATAGACTTGGGGCTTTCTTTTTTCCTCATGCAGTAAACATTTAGAAAAAGACAGGGTGGCCAGCCTCTACTATTTTCTGATTTTTATGCTTTTCCTTTTTTGAAAAGTGGCCTTCTCTGTTTCTGTTTAAAATATAGGTAAGTGCAACTGTTAATGCTAATAAAGTTGAAATTATTGGTAATTTCATTTGGTAAGAAACAAAGGTTAGAAAATGTCAGAAACTTCTTTGTGACTCTCCTGGCTTCCATTATTTAGATGCCACAGTAGTATATGCATTCCCACCCTGAAATCTTAATTTAGATAGTCAGTCACAATGAAAGCATGTCTCAGACCAAATTCTGCCAGACATATAGACATTTATTACCAAGGAGGCATTACAGCCACACCACATGCTTATAGTCCTGTCTGTAGGTGTATTGATTGGCATCATGCTGGAAAGATGTGCTGGCGACGAATGTGATGATATTCTTTTAGGAGGTTGAGCAAGCCTTGATGTCAGATGAGGGGGCAGGATCCGGTGCCTCCTTAAGAAAAAACAAACAGACAATGAGCAGTCAATGAGCACAAACAATGAGCACAAACAATGAGCAAGAGATGAGGGATCCATCTGGGGAGGGGGAGTGTGATGGAGAGGGAGTGCTTTAGAACAAAAGATAAAGTTCATATCTTTCTATTTTAAAAGTATGCTTTTTATTGAAGATTGGTTTTGTCTAGAGATAAACATAAATTTATATTTAAAATATTTTTTTCATATGGATATTTTTTCAGATAAGTTAAATTTTAAATTTCATTACATCATTTTATATTATCTTACAGAAGGAAAAATATCACCAATGTTCATCAAATGACCTAGAAATACTTAATTATAGAAAGATGGATTTTCTATCCCTTTTATGGTTTATGTCTCAATGTCCAATATGGTAGCCTCCAGCCACATATAGCTATTTACATTTAAATTGTTAAAATGAGATAAAATTAGATAATCAGTTCCTCATTTGTACTAGCCACACTTTATGTGATCAATAGTTGCTACTCTATTGGACACCACAAATATTGAACAATCCCATTGTCACCAAAGATGATCAATTATCTGTGATCATCTATAGCTGAATGCCTAGTAAAATAAATTATGCATCTCTAGATACATTGTAACCTGTTTTCTAAAGTGAGCAAAATCTGCTTAATCAGGTCACAGGCTGTAAATGTGGACCCATACAATTTTTTGGAGTTTGCTTTTTGATGATTATACATATGTCATTTTTGAGTAGTCTGTATGTATACTTTCTATTAAAAGCTAAGAAAATGAACAGATATCAGCAGTGTTTGCTTGTATCTACAAAATGACTTCTATTTTCAGTGTAACAAAAAGATATATTTAGAAAGGAAAAGTCATTTATATGCAAATAGGGGACTCATACAGTAGGTTTTGATTGATTTTATTTTAATAGCCAACATGGATTATGCAGAAAAGACTTTTTTTTTTTTTTTTTTTAAAGTGGGTTTTAGAACAGTGGCCAAAATTTTGTTTTGCCATTTTGCACATAGATTCATTACGGACTCAACCCTTCTAACTATCTATAGAATGAAGGCATTCTTCAAACCAGGGCCAAAGGAATTTGAGGATGCCAGCAACAAGCTTGCGTATTTAAACATCTTTGTATGTGCACTCTAAGTAGAATCATAAGAGCTTCAGATGTTATGCATATATCTTGAAGTGGCTTGCCTCACAGGACACAGATACTCAGTGGGAGAGCCATACATGAACTCAGTCATCCTGGCTGTCCTCTGATTTGGTAGTTTATCTCTCTGCACCACACCGCTCCATTGTGAGAGGGTTCTCAGATGGCTTTTGATTATATAACTTGTGTGACGTGTATTTTTTGTTGCCCGGGATTTTAATGTGACACAGTATGGTCTTGACAAGCATTTGTTGATGTCCTGATTATCCAGTTCTTAGACTCTGAAGTACTGGATGATTATAGTAGAGAAAAAGGGGTTTTCCTTTTCTTGGTACTCTTCTCATTGGTTCTGAGCTCTGCCACAATGCCAGTTAGCATAAATCCTTTGGGATGCTAGGCTGTTGAGTAGGATTATAAAAGTAAATTTTCTTAAAGTTCTTATTAAAAATATTGGATATTTCCCTATTTAAGACTTAGGATAAGGTGACCCCTGCCTTTAGAGGGGATATGGACAAATAAACAGGCAATTACAACAAAGTGTGGTAACTGCTGTGTTGGGGGAGATACAGGGTGCTCAGGACACATGTAAATGGCACGAATCCCACCCTTGCCTCTCTTGCATTTGGTAACATCCCTCTCTTTCTCATCCTAGTACTTCTTTTCTTGTATCTTTTCTTTCTAGTCTGAACAATAACAGGTCCCAATAGGGTAGGGCCAGGCAGAATAAGACAGGTTAGGAAACATATGGTTTGGACAGAAAATGAAAGCAGTTGGGTTGAACTCAGAGAGATTTCTGGACTCAATATGTAATCATTTTCACAGAAAAGAGTCAGAGGCATACTTCCTGTCTCTTTTATAGGTTTCCTTTTACTTTTTCTTTGCAATAACTGGTGTAATTGAGCCTCCCCTATCTTTGCTACCTCTTCCCAAATCAGCCTCTTTGGACGGGGTATATTCCCTGACAAGGTTATTTATTGGCTACATAGATTTTCTATCTCTTGCTTCTCAGGGTGTGTAGCTGTGTTTTATTTTCTCTTTTTTTTCTTTCTTTATTTGCTTGCTTGTTTTATTTCTTGCTATTTTTTCATAAAACAAAACAAAAAAAGTCCCTGTTTATAACTGACATTTTTCTCCCAAACATTTCTGAGCAGTTTTTTTCCTCAGCACTTTACCTTTGATATGTTTATCCTTTGTAATAAAATACATACACTGTCTGCATGGGAAAATACATATACACGAAGTAAACAATGGTCTTTATTTTTAAGCCATAATTCTGCTGGAATATACTCTATTTACCAGGATTGGTGAGGAAAAATTGCATACTTACTTTTTGTGTTTCCATTTTTAGGTGAAACACTTTATGTTGAAAAATATTAGTAAGTTAAAGTCACAGAAGCATCATGGAACAGAGGCTTAATAATAATCATAAAGAGACCTATTATTTAAACAGAATTGGAAGGATTTCAGGTGTGTAAGGACACTGTTTTTTTTTTTGTTGTTGTTGTTTGTTTGTTTAACTCTCCACATAACTCCTTTCTTTGCTAGGTATCTTTCGTTATCTCCTCAAAGCACAAATGCTTTGGATGGCTAAAATTTCTATAATTGTTCGTCTTTGGTTTCTTTTGTTCTTGTAGTTTCCAAAATAATTGCTTTGTAACAATGGTTTCCAAACATGGAAAGTCTGAGTCACTTGATCATCCCTTCAGAAGTGCTGAGTTCAGGGTGAAATGATTCATTAGCATTGGGTGGTATCCAGGGCAGCCCCACACCCTCTACTCCACCCATATCCCTGCCTCACCACAAACTCCCTGAAGACAAAGAATCATCTCTGGCTTGTTCACAGCTGTGTTCTCACTGTTTAGCCTAATGCCTTGCACATAATAAGAATTCTTGGTTTGCCAAATAAATAAATAATTGTAATGTTAACAAGTATGCTGGCAACTTTAATTCAGTGGGTGTAGGAACTAGAGTTTGAGAGCTAGTGCTTTAGACCAATTCTCCTTTTTCTTGTATTCCTATGATAAGTTCCTTTCTCTACTAATATGTGGGCTTCAGGTAACTTAGAATCTTCATAGGCCAATGCTAAATTTAATGGAGCTGTCAATTTCGAAAATGGGTGAAGAAATGTTCCTGGATGAGATAATGTCGGAAAACTTTTCTTAACCGTTTTTTGTCATGAGAATGCTGAGGCGGGTTAGTGTAGGAAACAGGGAAGGCTGCTGATCTGAACACAGCCGTGAGATCCTGCCTGGAAAGCCCCTGAGAGAAGGCAGCTACTTGAGAACAAAGCCATAACCACCATGGCCAGAGAGCCTGCCAAAGACCCTGGTCACGAGGTCCCATATGAAACTCCAGGGCTCAAAAGAAGCCCCAGATAACTCCAAACAGAAGCCCTCCCCATTGGTTCCCTGAAAGCTGACACGTGAAAGTAGAAAGGCAACCAATCAGGACAGCAGATAGCTGAGATTCCTCCTTAATATGGGGAGGGGGGAGGAGGGAAAGCCTTGAAAAGGCCTACCCCAGGGCCCCATGCACACGTCTCACCTTGTAGTACCCCCACATCCATGTCTCAGGTGTGTACTTTCCCTTTTTTTTTTTGTTTCTTAATAAACTCTTTTTTTTTAAATTTTTATTGTGGGTAAAAATCAAAATTCTCACAATACATACAAACATTTGCAAAATGATATATAAATATACATGCATATATGTGTATTTGCTTACAAAAATGCTATTTATATGTATATATACATATATTTTAAGAGGTGCTTAGATTACCCAAAATATTACACGGAACCCACTGGGATTCCATGTTGCCCACTCTTAATAAACTCTTTATTCCCTTGCCTACACTATGATGTGTCCTTAAATTCCTTTATGTGACATAGCCAAGAACCTAGAAACCTAGCACATTCTGCTAACAATAACATGGTGACGGGGACAAAATTTGAGAAGAAGAAAATTTGTGTCAGGGAGACTAAATTTGAGAAGAAATTATAGAACTGGAACTAATGATATCATTTGTGAATGTTTTACTCTTTGAGTCAGGCTCCAATAGGAAAATTGCCTGCCTTCCTTGCCATTGTGACTTCCATGTAGTCGATGAAATTTCTTTTGTGGTTTTTAAAACTGTCTGCCTTATTATCTGAAAGGATCATGGGTACTAAAACAAAAAGTGAGCTGTAATAAAGAACATTCTAGATAGCATATAGAGCGACCACAGGGGCCCCCTACACCTTTGAGGTATAAATCAGTTTCTGATAATAAAAATAGAAAAAAGCAATGAATGATATGATCTAGGTACAAAAGAATAATTTGTAAGTGTATTGTTTAAGAGACTAGAGTAACCTAAAGTCCAGACTGCATTCTCAGGACTGAATCACAGTGAAGAAGCCTGTAACAAAATCACCTATACTCTATCATAACACAATTGTATAAAGGTTGTGTTAATATAGAGCTTTTATTAAAATGGAACACAGAAAAATGGGAATATTGAGGTAAAGGATATTTCCATTTGTCCCTGCCATTTCCAAGGAGAAGATGCCCTAAGCAGACAGCATGGTGATATAGCAGCACTAATTTCCAGGTTTCTTGCTTATGTTGTAAGAAAGAATTCAGAGATACATCAGTTATGAGAAAGTTAGAAAAATAATTTATTATAGGGAAAGTACACCCATTAAGATATGTGTGTGAGTGTGCTCTAGATAGAGACATGCCCTGTTTCCAGGGGATTTGGGTTTTATTGGCTATCGTTGGGGTTGGGGTTTATGCTGATTGAAGTATTTAGGACAAAGTGGGGAAAATTCATTGGGTGGTTTGATTTTTAGGGTTTGGTGTCTGGTGGTAATTGGCATTTGGTTATTGCCCTTGAGCCCTTCTGGAATTTGCTATACATGGGGCTTAGGAAAATAAGTGAGTAGTTGGGAGTATCCTGTTTTACTCCCATTTCTGCTGGGTGGACATTGCAAGCTGCATTCCCATGACTTGTTTGTGCACATTAGTGGGCACAGGCTGCCTGTCCTGCTTCTGCAGTGGATGAGTGAATATTATAGGCTGCATTCCCACAATTTGTTTGCGTGAGTCCAGCAGGATGCTGCTTTAGTTTTTTTCTACTGGGTGGTGTTTGTGTGGAAAAAAAAAATTTTTTTTATTGTGGGTAAAAATCAATTTTTTCACAATACATACCAATATTTGTAAAATGATATATAAATATATATGCATATATGTGCATTTGCTTACATAAATGTTATTTTATATATATATATATATTTATTTATTTAAAAGGTGCTTAGATTACCTAAATATTACACAGAAACTACAGGGATTCCCATGTTCCCCACCTCCCACACCTCCGGGTTTCCACCTCTCCTCCTTAGGTCCCCAGTCTATTCTACCTCAGTGAGTCCAGTAGGCTTCCTTGTCAATTATATCCCCAGGGTGGAGAGGGATACATTAAGCTATCAGAACTTGATAGCTCCAGTCATTAGAGAGCTCCCAGATAACTCCATTTGCTCTGATTCAGGGCTCACCAAGTATCCTACTTAAAGAAATTGTCTTTTCACATACATTTTCCTATAGGCAACAAAGGGCTCTGATCTGGTAGAAAGGATAATTTGGTCCTGTTGGCAATTATCATAACCGCTATTAAAAAAAACAGCTTTCCACTCATGCTTATTGGTCTTTGGTGACTTTTCGTTATTGTGAATCAGTTTTGGGGTGCACTAAAAAAAAGGTTTCAGAATCAGAAAAACTGAGGAATATGCCTTGACCCATGGTGAATTGCCCAAGGTATGCTGCCTATAGGTTTTATTCTGAACAGCTGGACAGCCTCCTTTTGACCATTTTCCTCTTCATTTTCAATGATTGTCATATAGAAAAATGTTTAAGGGAAAGGTAACAGTTTTTCTTTTCCCATCTTGTAATTATGAACTTCTTTTTGCAAGTTGGTTATTTCATTATTCAAGGTTCCCAGAGAATTTCAAAATGAGAAACAGGTGTCTCATTTATTCATTTTTGTAATGATTTCATCTTCTTTCAGACTTGCTATCTTTTTTAATTGACTTGGTTCCTTCTTCATATTTCAGGTTGGTTACTGTGGCAGTTTGATATTGCTTATGAATTCCAAAAATAGATATTGGATTATGTTTGTAAACTGGTCTGTCCCTCTGGGCATATTAGATTATATTGGATTCAGAGGTTTCACTTTTACTGGATGAAATAATGATTAAGGCTTTGATTGAGCCACGCTGCATCCCTGCCCCCTTGGTGGACAGGGACTCACAGAAACTACACTGCAGAGAAGGGAGTTGGGAGTTTTGATCCTTGATCCCGGGAAGTAAACACACAGAGAAGCAGATATGTGAGGAAGGAGAGAAGTCTCCATTAAACACATGCAGAGGCCTTGGGAAGAGAGAGAGCCATTCACCTGATAGTCTACAGCTGGCCTTGTGGAGAAAGCAGAGCTGCTGAGCCTGAAAAGAAATGAGCCCTGGGAAGAGAGGAACCCAGGAAGCCTGTACCCTTGCAGACATAGGCAGCCATCTTGCTCTAACGCATAACAACAGACTTTGGTGAGGGAAGTAACTTATGCTTTATGGCCTGGTAACTGTAAGCTTCTACCCCAAATAAATACCCTTTATAAAAGCTAACAGATTTCTGGTATTTTGCATCAGCACCCCTTTGACTAACTAATTCAGTTACTAATACTGATCACAACTTGTAGGTCAGGCTGGGAAGACACTTATCTGACGAATCAACTTTTTGTGGAAAAAGAATTATTATTTTTGAACATGTAACTTGAAACTTTGGCAAACGTAAATACAGTGTTCTTGGTGAAGTCTAAGATGCTTCCTGTGAGGCTTTGAGAATTCATACTGAATGAATTTCACATTCACAAAGTTTTCTTTTTCTCCTGCTTATGTACCTGCATGATGTTATGCATATTAAAATATTTTGAGATATATGGTAGTTTCTGCTTTTTAAGAAAACAACTAGGTCTTAATAGCTCTCAGAAAAAGGATTTAAATATAATTTCTGGAGTCCTGTGGATGCTTAGGGTGGAGTAGGGGTGCTGGGAACTAATTAATATTGGGTGAATGCTTACATGCACCATGTATTTGCTAGGTTCTTCATATTTCCTGTTTAGACTGTCAGAGTAATTGTAATCTGAATTTCTTTCCTATTCTAATTAAGATAGCTGGAGGACCAACAGACAGCTTGGTTTAAGTAGAAGAAGTACAGAAAATGAGACAAAAGACTTGGGGTTTCATACTGGGTTTGCTACTTAGTTTAATAATAATGATGTCAGCAATATAAATAATAACAACAACATAAAAAATGTCTCACAATTATCTCACTTATAATTTACCAATTTTGGGCTAAGGGCTTTACATGCATTGTCATGTTTAATCCACACAAAACTCTGTGAGTTAGAGACTATGGATATCCCATTTCACAGATAAGGAAAGATAGTTTTAGAGAAGTTAAGATTGCGTAATGGCACATAGCTAGACAATGGTAGAACTCTGAATCTGCTTATTCACCTAGAAAAAGTATATGAAAATAACTGAACGTTCAAAGATTCAGATATGTTTTGTTTAGGACTCAATACCAATTTATCTGTGATTCTCATGGCTTTCCTCAACTTTGTGGTGAATTTCATCTTTAGACTGACTTCCATAATGGAACCAAAAAAGAGCTGCCAACAGCTTCAATAGGTTACATTTTCCCTTATTCATGTTCAGCTAGATGGCAGCTAAAGAAGCTTTTTATCCAGATATCCTGGCCAAATGTCTCTTTGTCTACAAATGAGTCCAGGCATGAACCAATTGCTTTAACCAGGGGGATAAAATTTGCTTTTCAGTTTAACTCAATCAGAGTCAAGCTAGAGGGGCAGTTAATTTCTCTTGAGCTACATGAATCCCAGCTATATGCTGGGAAAGCAACCACATGTCATACACTTATACATAAAAAAATCTTGTTTTATTAGTCTTATTTTAAATACTTAGATTTAAGGTCTCCCCACAATTTAGTAGAACAATATGGTTGGTACCAATAATTTTCCTAAAAATTCCATTTATTTAATGACAGTCACTATGGACAAATATATCAGACAGATGACATAATGGAGGAAGATATCTGCACAGTCTAAAACTGACAATACATTAATATCCTGAATATCTGAGGTCCTCCATCAAATCCACAAACAAGAGAGGTGGAATAGTCGGTAGAAAAAAATTGGACAAAAGGTATGAATGGGCAGTTTACAGAAAAGAAACCTAAAAAAACTAACACATGATGAGATGCTCAGGAGTTCCCAACAATCAGAATTGCAAATTTAAATAAGATATCATTTATCATCTATTGCCCACACAACTATTAGAAAAGATAGATATACTAAATTTTTTAATCAATGTGTGCGGATACAAGAATCCTTATAACCTGCTGGAGAGAGTGTGGACTGGGGCAGCCATTCAGAGAACAATACAGCAGTAGTTACTCAAATTAGGTAAATGCACACACGTTGACCTATCAACTCTACTTCTGGATATATAACCCAGAGGAATTCTCACATAGGTCAATAAGGGGACATATGGAAATGGAAATGTTATTTCAATATTATTGTTGGTGGTGGGAGTTTTAAGCAACCTGGGTCTATCATGGGGAGAATAGACAGGTAAAATGTGGGGGTTGCATCATGGATTATTATACAGCAATTAGAAGTAGTGAATAAGTTTACATAGCAATGGATAGATCTTAAAATTATGCCTCTGAAAAGGAAAGGAACAGAAGGAAATATATAACACAATACTGTTTATTTAATGGAAAATATTTGCCCACCAAACCAAGCACATTTTACAAGAACATGTACAAAAAAAAAAAAAAAAAAAAAAAAAAAAAGAAAAGAAAAGAAAAAGAAAGGGCACACATTAAACACAATAGAATGGTCACCTATTAGAATGGTGGGTATGGAGGCTAAAATGGAATAAATAAATAATGGTGGGCCTTACATAGATCAATGCCAATATACAATGAAATAAGAAGCAAGATTAATTCAACTGTCTTCACTTGAGGCTTAAAAAAATCAAAGTTCAATTATTAGGCATTTCTTTGCTGTGGCTCATTTTTGTCAAAAGATATCAAGTATATAATAAAAGGCAATATACATAATTACCTGATGCTGGTCTTGAAATAACTTTCCTGGTTATTTCCCCGTTTTTTGTTCTCTTTTACTTACGCCTCATTTTCTGTCACTTTCTCCTCTTAAAAATTAGTATTTCTCAGGGTTCCATTCTTGGCCCTTATTTCTTGCCACACTACAAACATTTCCTGGAAATTTAATTCATGTCTATGGCTTCAACAACTGAATCTATTTATAGTTTCCAGCTTTCCCATGTCTATTGATTTCCACCTGAGTTTCCCATAGGTGCTGTAAGCTCAGCAAGTCTGATAATGAATTCATTTTCCTTTCTTTGCCCTGTAAACTTGATATTTTTAAATGATATTATCATGCCAGTATCTCAAGCTAATTTGGGAAACATCTTAGACCCCTATCTCTTTTCCCACTCCAATGTCTGATTCTGTTTATTGTACCTCCAGAAGTTCCTCTAAACCCAGCTCTTCTCTGTATCTCTACAGCTACTGCCTTAGATTTGTTCTTCTAACTATTGTCACCAAGATCAACACAATAATCTCCCAAGTGATCTTCCTGCCTCTAGACTCTACCTGTTCCTTATCATCCAGCAAATTGTCACCAGAGGGATCTTCCTAAAATTATTACACCTGCTTATAACCAACCTGTCAATGCCTTATTTTTCTGACTGAAAAATGAAAACTCCTTAGGATGATATTCAAGGCTATTTTTGTTTTGGCCACGGATAGTCTTTCCATCACATTGTCTTATCTGGCTCCTATTTCCCCATTCCCTCCCTTCCCACCAAAACTCACTAAGACACATAACACATAAACCCACCATTCATTTAGGTGTTACCAAACCTCTTGTAATTCTCCAAATAAGTCGTGTAGTTTATATACTGTTTCTTAGTTTGGGGGAGTCTTCTTCATTTCATATCTGACTAATACGTGTCTACTCTTCCCTCAGGACCTGGTTCAAGCATCACCTCTCTTATGAGGCCTTCCTTGATCCTCATTGCAACCACCAGGCCAAGTTAACCACACCTTTCTCTGTTCTATTGTTATATATACTTCTTCCATCCATGACCCTCTTAAACAGTATTATAAATATTGATAAGCCTATTATTTATACTAGATGTAAGCTCTATGAGGGCAAGATTCATGTCTTACTTATTTTTCTATAATTCATATCTTAACAAAGGGCCTGACATATATTAAGCATTGGTATTAAATAAAAATATAAAGAAATGAATACAAGTTCTATTAACTGGCCTGAAGTCCACCATATTCTACTTACCTCAGTTCCTCCCTCTTTATAAAATGACAAAGATTATGGTACATTTCTCAGACCTCTGCTGATTTTCTGTTGTCTATATCATTCATTGAGTCCAAATTCCTAACATAGCACAAAAATCTCTCCAGCCTTGACTCCTTGTATTCAGCCTTGTGCACATTACATGCTAATCACACAAAAATCTCCAAATCTTTTCAACTTCTCATTATCTTTGGCCCTGAACATGATGTTCCTGTACCTGGAATGCTTGGTTCCTCCTTAAGTGACAAACATACATTGATTCAATAAGATGTAGCTTAATATTAAGTGCTTTATTGAATAAGATTACAAACTTTTTGGTCCCTAAAACAGCACTTTTTATCTTCACCACAAACCTATGAGAGATATCTTTTACTCTAGGATTGCCAGATAAAATACAGGCTGCCCAGTTAAATTAGAATTTCATGAAATATTTGGCACATGCTTATATTAAGAAATTATTTGTTTTTATCTGAGATTCACATTTAACTAGGCATCTTGTATATTTATTTGCTTAATTTGGCAATTTTACATTCCTCCCACTTTTCAAATTCTGTAAATAAGCCATAGAGAAATTAGGAATAAGCAAGTGACAGTGCTGGCATTCAAATCCATATATTTTGATTACAGAGTTTACATATGCTTTCTGATCGCATAATACCTGATATATGCAACATTTATTCAACAAATATTTATTGAGTACCTATTATGCTGGAAGTGCCAAGACACTGTTTTCTGCCTGTGTGGACTTTATTGCCTAGAAGAGAAAATCTGTATTAAACAGACTACTAGAAAAGTAATTAATCAGTTCTATTCCGATACATGCTATATGGTGTAATGTAGGTGTAAATACAAATGAATATAACAGAGGTCCTAACCTCATGGAGAGGGGAAAAGATGTGGTATTTAGACTGAGATGTAACTAGAAGCAAGTAGATAAAGGGAGTAGGAAGAGAACTCAGGCAAAGTGATCAATGTTTATAAAAGCCTGAGACACACAGAATTTTGCAGTTTTCAAAGAAATGAAATGGGGGGCCATGGCTGCTGGGGGGTATACAGCTAGGAAGAGAACGGAGTAAGATAAGGCTGTGGTGGTAGAAAGGAGTGTGACACTCTAAGCCCTTGTTCAGCCATGTTAAGGATTTTGGAGTTAAGAGCAACAGAAAGATATTGAAGTGGTTTAAGCACAAGAGTGATATAGGTAGAACTGATTTAAAAACTATTAACATGCCTGCAATTAAAGCAAGGTACTAGAAGATTTCAAAGTGAAGAGATTAGCTAAGAGGTATTGATTGACTCCAGACAAGATGGCTGTTTGGACTAAGGTGCTGGCAGTGGAGATGTAGGGGGGTGGATTGCTCCGATAGAGATTTTGAATATTTCAGTGATAGAATAGATAGTATGGTTCTAGTCTTGATGTGAGTGTTGGAATAGGAGAGAGCTGTGAAGGGTGGAGCTCAGATTTCTCTCATCAGCAACTGGATGGACGTTGTGGAATTTACTAAAGAGAGAATAAGAAAAGAGAAATAGATTTTCCAGGAGAAAGATTGTGACTATAGTTATAGACCTGTTGAATCAAAGGAATTTTGGCATACAAGTAGAGGTGTTTAGAAATCAGTTGCATATAAAGGTCAGAAGCTCAGAACTGAGGTCTAGGCTATTTATGCAAATTTGAGAGTTACTGAAATATCTGTGTTATGGGGGTAGATAAGATCATCCAAGATAAAGTGGAGTGTAAAGGAGAAGAGACTAGGGTAGAATCCTGAGGGATTTAATAGTGAGTAGAGAAGAAGGCATCTGCAGAAGAGTTTGAGAATGGGAAAACACAGGAGTTAGCAGAAATATATCATAGGGTAGGATAAAGCCATGGGAAACAGGGAAGAGTCGTTTAAGTGTGATAGCATGTCCAGGAGTTTCCAATGTTGCTGGGGGCTAGTAGGATGGGTGCTGAAACCAAGTCCATTGGATTTATGGCATGTGGTTCATTTGGGTAGACTGGGGTAGGTGGAAATTTAGATTCAGGATTATTAGGTGAGGAAATGGTGACAGCAAGTATTGACAATATTTCATATGATTTTTGGATAAGGAAGGGCAGATAAGGAAGGCATATGATAGTCGTTGGAAGGTGATGTGGGATTCAGGAGTTCTTGACTGATTTGCTTTGCTTTGTTTTGAAGATTGGATGAAACAAGCTGTTTAAATGTTTATGGATAAATTAATCTCCGAATTATTTTTAACACAGGAATTTGCTGCTTACATGCTTCCACTGGTCTCCATTTATCTTTATTTCTGCATTTTGTATTATATCATAATATAAAATGTATTGTATTTGTATCATAATACAAAATGAGTCTACTTACCTGTTAGACTCTGCCAGTAGACTTTGGTTCCCTTGAAAGTAGGGACTGTGTCTTATTTATTTTTCTATTTTCATTGCTTAGCACCATACTGGGCACATTTATATACGCTCAATACATATTAATGATATATAAAATGAACCTTGACTCCTAACCAAATCCAATTAGTGATCAGCTAATCACTTTTGCAAAAAGCTAATTTAAATTATAACAAGTCCGGTATGTTGGTTATTATCTCGTTAAATTAACTCTGTAGTATCACAGTTGTTCCTTTTTAATAAAGTATCTCTCTCATAAGATAAGGCACACATTTTCTTCAAATGTGAAATGACTTTTAAGTAATACCAATGAAGCCTCCTTCTCTGCTCCTCCCCATGAAAAGAAATAATTTCCCAAAAACATAAATAATAGGAACCATAGGTAGAAAGGAAAAGGATAAGAGAATAAAAGAACAAGAATTAAAACAATTAAATAAAAGGAAAGCATATATATCTCCCTCTAGAAATGGAATCTTTCAAAATGGCCAGCAGCAAATGTTCGCTTTTAAAAAAATAAATTTAAGTAAGAAAATTGTTCTTCATGGAATAACTATAAAATATTGATTATTTCTTTCAAATGGTCCTCGTGGTTTTTCAGTTATATATCTTATTTATGTTTTTCTTTTCCTATCTCCATTTATTTTTGCATTTTAAGCTAACATTCTAAAATACAATATACCCCTTTAATAATTTCATTGTATATTTTCATTTAGAGGCCACTTCATGGCATTTAAAGGTTATTATATTATTTAAGTAAGACAGATGTTTGCTGGCTATTGTTGATTGCCATTCTGAATTCAACTTAGCCATCAGCCTACAATTAATTGACAATTTTTATTATTATTACTGTTTCAGTTAAATGCTTTAGCTGGGTAACTTCCTTATTTAAAAACTTTAATTTCTAAGAGGATTCTTGAGAATGAAATATGGTCTTTGTAATCTGTCACACTGAAATAACATATACTTCCTTTCTAGAAACTTTCTGATTCTTACATTCACCACTGAGGTTATTGTCAAATTGTTTAAAATGTAGGAAATTAAAGTCAGTTTTACTGAGTTATTCTAAACATTATAATTTCATCATGTAGAATTTTTAAGTATTACAAAACAGATTTTTGCAGCATAGTCAAACTTAGCTTGGATATTTCTTAAGTTTGAAATACAATTAAAAAAAAATTTCCACCAATTTTCATCATTCAGTTCTTTTTAAGCAACTGTTGGTATCATATTCTAATTAGAAATGTGTTTTCATCTTTCTTTGACTTCTTAAGTTTCACTTTCCACTATAATGTTTTGGGGTCTGCTTTTGATAGATGGATAGATGAATAGATGGATAGCTATGTACCAAATGGCTCTACTTTTAACTGCTTTCCTCCTTGGGTCAAGCACTATGAATGCTTCTCTTTAAAATTGATCTGAAATGTTGTTCATAATCATTTTAGCTTGTAGTTAACTTGTAGTAACAACTGAGAGCTTGTAGTCTGAATTGTGTTAACAAATTCCATTTATCCTGATAAATTTCCCAAGTTCATCTTTTGTTCTTAAATGATATATATATATTGAAAAAAAAAAAGCCAATGAAATGAATTCTATAGCAAACTTCTAATTGCCTTAGCAGATATTTATTCAACATATATTTATTAAACACTTACTGTTTGCCAGGAGTTGTTCTAAGTGCTAAGGGTAAGGTGGTGAATGATGTAGACAGACGTTTTCCCCTCTTATACTTTACATATTAGTGAAGGGAGCAAGACAATAAACCAGTGGGAAATAGGATGAAAGTGTAATTTCAGATAGTGATTAGTTCTAGAAGTAAATGAAAAGGAGTGTAATGAAGAATGACTATATAGGCATGGGATGGTAGATACCAAAATCAGGGAACCTCTCTCTAAAGACGGGACTTTTGAGCTGAGACCTGATTGATGAAACGTGCAGAAACCTGAAGAGGACAAATAAGACAGAGGAAACAGCAAGTTCCAAGGTCAGCTGACTGGATCCTATTTGGCAAGATAGATAAGGCCAGTGGTGTTGGGGAGACACAGATCTGATTAAGAATATTTTGTCTTCCCAATCAGAATTACACTTGCAACAAATCACAAACTGGTTACTCAATTGAAGAGCAATTATTTATTTTAAATTCACTACACCTTGACTTGGTTCCTTGGGATAAGTTTAAAATTGCCTTTACAAAGTGTAGGAGTGACGAGTAATAAGACTTTTAAAAATTATTTTACAATATTTCACACCTATAGAAAATACAGAGAATAATCATATACTTAATGCCCACCAGATTTAAAAGACTTAATCCATTCACATTTGAAATTATTTCTTCAGATTCCTTTTAAGAAAGAAAATATTACAGATGGGCTTAAACCCAATTTGTATACTTCTTTGATGCTATCCCCTTCCCTTCTGTATTGCCAAAGGGGTGCTGATGCAAAATACCAGAAATCTGTTGGCTTTTATAAAGGGTATTTATTTGGGATAGAAGCTTACAGTTACCAGGCCACTAAGCATAAGTTACTTCCCTCACCAAAGTCTGTTGCACATGCTGGAGCAAGAAGGCTGCTGACATCTGCCAAGAGTTCAGGCTTCCTGGGTTCCTCTCTTCCCGGCTCAGCTGCTCTGCTTCTCTGTGTGCTTACTTCCCAGGCTCCAGCTCAAAACCCCAACATCAAAACTCCAACTAACTCCTCTGCTCTGCATGTAGTTCTCTCTGTGAGTCTCCGCCCACCAAGGGGGCAGGAACTCATGGTCCTACTGACATGGCCCAATCAAAGCCTTAATCATTATGTAATTAAGTAAAAGTGAAACCTCTGAATCCAATACCATCTAATGTGCAAACAGGCCAATTTACAAACATAATCCAATATCTATTTTTGAAATTCATAAACAATATTAAACTGCTACACCTTCTAAGAGGTATTTGCCATTGTGAAGTGGTATGCATCCTTCCCATTCATATTTTTGTAAACCATTTTTGTAGTCAAATGTAGTCACAGAGAAAAGGGCAAAAATAAAAAATGTATGCATCAATGATTTATCAAAAGATCCCATATGACTTAATATAATATAGGAGATGGAAAATTATTAACTTTATTAATAAATATGAAATATTTAAATTGAGGAATAATAAGCTAGAAGATTAGTCTAAGTTTGGGAAAAGGGGTGGAAGCTGGAAGACATGGTTTAAATTCCAGCTTTGCCTTTCATTAGCTGGGTGACCTTGGCAAGATTATTTAAATATAAACTTGTATTTCCTCATCTCTAAAGTAACAGCACCCACCTAAACAGGTTGGTACAAGATTAGAGGAACATATTAGAGAATATAGGAAAATCCGAGCATAGTGATCAGCAAATAATAGGTGTCAATTTAATAGTTGCCATCATTGGTAATCAAAAAGTAATATAAGAATAAATGCTCAGTCACTACTATGTATGAGGCATTGAAGTTTACCAATGCATTTTAGTTAATGAATAGTTAGTGAATTTGCTGAAAATAATTTCCTCATAGTCAAAATGTATAATAACTTAATATTTATGCACCTTGCCTCTTAGATGGGTTTGGTTTATTAAAGTTTGAAAACTGCTCTTACATTATATATTATCATATTGATACTAGGAGCAATTCTTCTTGAATTATTGTCATATAATCTATATTTTAAATGTCTATATTTAATTTCATTTTAAGTCCTCAACACTCACTGAGAACCTTCTCTGTGTTAAGCATAATGCTTAAGAGAGGTAAATTGTCAAATAAGACAATTATTTCTTCCAAGGCTCACTATATAGTGGGAGAGGCAGGCATATTCATATAAGTATTTTATTATAGTTATAAGCAAAATGCTATGGGAATATGAGGAAGAAAATATTAATGCCAGATATTAAACTCTCTTAACATAGACTTACATTTTAAAGGTAATGTATCTATTAAAAGTAAAATTCCTTTAAGTTGCTGGTGAGAGATTTTTTCCTTTTTCCCTTTAATACTTTGCTAAACATATGTTTAATTACATCACATATTCTTAATCTGTGGTTCTCAGGTAGTCTGTGATCATAGTAAAAATTTTATTCCATTTATTTTCAGTTGCTTTGAAAAATCATGGTACAAAGATACTTATTTATTCCAAAGTATATTATAAAACTATAATTTCACTCCAAACAAGTGTTAGGAGAAAAGGATATAAAAATCATGCAATGAATACTTGCTGTCATTTGAGTTTGAATAGTTTCTTACTGATGAGGATTAAACATATTTGACTTTGCTGTTATAATTAGTTGCACCAGTCTTTGTTTGTTATAGACTATCTTAAGCTGAAAAATGTCAACAGATAAGTGGAGAGAATTTTTAAAAAATGTAATTCTGGTGTATCCATGTTCTTGTCAATGGAAACAGGAGGCAACAAAGCTAGAAAAATGTCTTATGTTGGCCATCTTAAACATGGGCTTATATTTTGACAAGAGGATACTTTGTCCCTTAATTTTCCTGTAGCTACTGTCGAGGAGTTTTGGTTTTGCTATCTACTTGCTTAGGAATGTTGGCAGATGGAAAAATTATGCCTCCAATGCTGCAAGCAACCAGAGTTCCCTACTGTATTTATCTTTTAATGTAAGTACCTCAATTTTATTCTAGAGGGCAAAGCTTTCCTCATTCTCACAGTTCTTATACTTCTGAGGTTGTTGGCTCCATCTCCTGGTGCATGTTTCAAACCTGCCAATTCAAAAAATCACATTTTCTAATGGTGTTTGGGTCAATGAAAATCAGATGACCCAAAAAGGCCTAGGGATTTGGTTTGAACTATTAAAAAACACATATATCCTAATTTTGACAAAACTTGAACTGATTGGCAATCACGTGAGCACAAGGATGATGCTAACTCAGAGCAGAGCAGGTTCTGGCCATTCCATTGGGACCACTTGATAAGGCTATGCCTGAAGAAATTATCCCTCTATGTTTTCAGTTATCTGAGCCAATATAAATCTTGCAAAAACAAATTTATGTGTGGTTTTCTTTCACTTGTAACTCGAATGATTTTACCTGATACAAGCTTGTATCGTGCTCTACACAGGAATTTGGACTGTTTCCTCTAGTTCATGGAATGCTATAGAGGAGTTTTGCGTAGGGAAGAAGCAAGCTTATGTTTAAATTTTAGGTAAAAACACATTAACAGCAGTGTGGAGGTTGGATGACAGTAAAGGAACTAAAAACAGAGAGATTTATTACTGTTGATGTTAACATACTGTCAATATTAATGTGGTAATCTAATGAGAAGCTGAATTATCCTAATGAAGTCCCTGGCATTGGGAAAGGAGATAATGTAGAGCTGAAACATTTTTCAGAGGTAGAATTCACAAGACAATGAACAATTGGATAATGGAGAGAGAATGAAGGAGGAATTTAAATCACAGAAGATTCTCAGATGTTGAAATGGGGGACAGGATAAATACAGGTCTTTTTAACTTATCAGAAAGCTTTTGAGTGGTAAGAGAAACAAATCAGGGTGATTTCAGAAGGATTTTTATTCTTTATAGTTGAAACAATATTTAGCTGAAGATTTATTTATTTGTAAGTGTATTATTATACTCATTCTTCATCTGTTAAAACTGATCCTCAGAGAGCTTTAATCTACCAATGCTAGTAAATGTCAGTGTTGCATTTAAGCTCAGGTCTGTTCAATTTCAAAATTTGAAAATTACCCTGTAGTCTGGAGGGAGGGTAGATATGAAAAACTATTGGGCAAGGTCTTTATCATTAAGAAACTTACAATTTAGTTGGGGAGGACAAAACAATATATGAAGGTTTTAATTTAAAATCAAGAATTAAAAAAAAATGGTAGGCAAAAATATATGATGCACTACACAATTTGGTGGTGCCTGGTGAATGACCCAGCTAGAGAGAGAGAAAAAAATCATCATTCAAAGAATGTCAGAAAACATTCATCTAGAGATAGGACTAAGTTGGCTCACAAGGAATTGGCAGAATTTGGTTGAAGGGAGAACATCATAAATGGGCTTTCAGATTGGAAGGGTCAAGATAGAATGATTATATACTTTATTGTTCAATATAGGACTTGCTTGAGAGTAAAAGGGTTGCCATTAGTAATTGTACTGGAACAACAGGCATAAAATGGGACTGTCCCAGGCAAACAGAGGTACTGGTTGCTCTAGCCATGAAAGAATGATGTGGGCAAAGGCACAACGGTAGTGCAGTGCTCAAAGCTCAGAGACCAGTGGAGCCCAGCTGCTGACAGAGGTCACAGAGGTCAGAGGACGTCATGGTTCACAAAATTTCCTATAAGAAAGTATGTGGGCAGATTATACAGGACCTTGACTGCCAGGTGGCGGAGTTATTTTTCTCATAGGCATTGCTTTGTTCATGGGGTGAAGACAGATTAGAGGTAGGAGAAACGGTTGAACAAATATTCCACTTGCTCAGTTTGGCCTGAGCAAGAACAAACATAAACAGGTTGTGTCCCCTCCAGGTATCTTCAGTTAGATTGGTAGAGGTAGACTCTCCAGTGATGCTGTCGATTCCAAGGAAGAATGCCCTATAGATGGCTCAGAGACCATGTAGGGTAGTAGAAAGATCCCTGATGCTATTACTAACCAGTCACTTTATCTTGGATAAGTCACTTGACTTCTTTATGCTTTATATAATGGAAACAATAGGTCAAACATATTGAGGACTGATTATTATCTAGTATCTGTGTTACCTTTTTTACTTGAATTATCTCATTTAATCATTACAATAGTCCTGTAAGGCAGTTCTATTATAATCCCCACCCCCCCTTTTTTTTACCAGATGGGGAAATAGAGACTTAGAAAAATAAAACATGGCTTGTTCATCACATGGTATATAAGGGGAAGAGACAGAATCAAGGTCCAGGTCTCCTGGACCCTAGAGGCCATACTTCCAACTGGGTTCACATATGACTTCATCTACATCTATAGACAGGGGAATAGCAAAGGCCTGCACAACCCACTTCACTGTGTTCTTGGGAGGCTCAGTGAGAAAAACATATGGTCAACAGGGTATCCCAAACCCAGAATTTCAGCACAAGAGTCTGGAGCTTATTTAGTTTAGCACCCAAAGTTCTGGTAAGAGGCATTCTCCAAGCTTTCCTAGGGCCAATCTTTGGGTTTATGGGTGTTCTGGTATATTGGGCTTGGGGGTATCCACCTGAGGAACAGGTAAAATCATCATTCCTAGTGGTGTCAAATAGGCAAAGTCCCTTTCTACACCTCAACCTGTGGACTTTGACTGGGTCCACTTACTTGTTTCTTCTCAGGGCAAGACCTTTCTTCTTCCTTGGACTACCAGGGTGCCATCTGATCACCAGAGAAATTTGCTTCTCCTCTTTGATTCCCTCACTAAATCCTCTATATTTTTCCTCATGAACTTTGCCCACAAGCCCTCTATTTTCGCTTGCTTTTATAAATGGTTTTGATTGTCCTTTAAACTCAGAATTAGTAGTAAAAATGAAAAAACTGGTTTCATTCTCTGAAGTCAGGGAAAGCTCAAGCCTCAAACACTCCAAGGAGATGTGGGTAAATATGCATTTTCTATCATTCTAATGCAGCATAGAAAAAAATTAAGTTGAGCAAAACAGTCGCTTCTATAGTATATCAGGTTGGATGCTCATACTCTGTCACATATGTGAAAGTGCTTCAAAAACTGAAAAGTGACCCAGAAATTTAAAGGAATGTAAGAACCTTTGAATCGCCCCAAGATTTGATGAATGTCACTTTAATGTTTTCTAAATTTCTTTTTCCACATGAATCACAGGAATTGTGTTAGACATTTAACAGGCATGCAAACCTTGCAGTTAACTACAAAAGTCCTTAATAATAATATGTAATTCTGCAGGAGATCATATTGGTTAATAAATATACAATGTATAACAATACTCAATGGTACACCAAAATTTTACATATATTAACTCTTTACCTAATTACTTAGAAACTAACTTATCAGGATAATGGTTCTAATCACATTAGACATTTTCATTCCTTTTTTTTTTTTTTTGAGTGTGAAAGTCTATCGTTGAAAGGAAAAAGTTGAACTGAAAAGATATTGCAAATAAAATACCCATTTTTGCCACAGATGTTAAAAATGGAATAATCAAATATAAAATGAAATAAATATTTATGAGCTATGATTCATCTTCCTCATTTGATAGGACACTGATATGTCTCTATGGCAACAGTAAAACTGCCATCCGGGAATGAGCACTTCTGTGTGTATGTTTTCCTAAGCATATAACTTCAGAAGCATATGATTAGGAATAAGAAAGAAACTGAAATGAGCTGCCAGTAGGATTAATAGAAGTAAAGGAAAATAACAGAGTAAGGAAAAAATCTAATTGGATCGATGAAGAAGTAATTGGGAAGTGACCAAGAAAACATATATCTGAGCAAAAAGAAGAGAGGATGTTATCCAGGTATGAGTTGGCATTCTTCATTTTTTTTTTTTTTTTAAGATTTTTTATTTATTTATTCATTTATCCCCCCCTTGCTGCTTGTGCTCGCTGGGTCAGCCAACCACGCAGTGCGGGTGGGCTTGCCCCCACCAGGAGGCCCTGGGAACCGAACCCGGGGCCTCCCATATGGTAAACGGGAGCCCTACTGATTGAGCCACAGCCGCTTCCCAGGCATTCTTCATTTAAAAAAAAAAAAAAAAGGAGTTTTTCTCTCAAGTTGTGAGATAGAGACGGAAAGTATAAAATTGGTGGATTATTTGGTCAAGGCCGTGGAGCTAAGAGCAGAGGCTCAACTTTTTCCCATGATATCAGAGAAGAGTATAATGGCCTCAGGGTTACTAATTTGGGTCAGAAGGAGAAAAGTAAAGTAATGAAGCAATTTGAATGGACAGGTTGGTTGGACCACCCAGAAGCCAAGTAGCATGGAAAAGGCAAAAAGGCATTTTTCATAATCTAAATCTCTGAGGTAGTACTGGGGAGTGTGGCAGGTTTTAGACTGTCAAGGCAACATAGTTGAGTTCTTTAGATCATACAGTAGGGAGCCCCAGAGAGGCCCTGCAACAGAGGTTCTGACAACTGAGGAAGGGAAACTGCAGCCTTTAGAGAAGAATGGGATTAGCTCCTGTTCTGCACCCATCTTCCCAGCAGGCCATTTCAGAATTAAAAAACTGTTCCAGGTCCTCTCTCATTGGGAGAATGAAAGGCACCAGCACTGGAGGTATAAGGAATTCAAGAGGATTTGAATTTTCTGGGGAATTTAAAACTCAGGTCTCTGCTGATATTTCAGTTGCCACTCAGAGCCATGAGTTTGGCTACAGGTAGGCCAGGCCACAGCATGTAGATTTGTGAGCCAAGTAATAAGGAGTTTGGATTTCATTTTTAGTGCACTGGGAAGTGTTAGCAGGGGAGTGACCTGATAAACACTCTGACTAGCCTATGAGGAGTAGATTAGAGTAAGAGGCTTGGGATAGGGAATGAATGGAATTAAGATGATAATTTAAGAGGCTACTGTAGGTGAGAGTTGATCATGGCCTGGATGGAGGTGGTGGAGGAGAAGATATAGATGAGGGTGTGAATGCCTCTCTTAGATCCAGATAAAGTACAGACTCTTCAGGATGTATCAGGTCCTTTGGCTGGCTTCTGATTACCTCCATAGTTTCATCTTCTCAACTCTCCCCTTAATGAATTTCTTTCCCCGCACACTGAATTTCTGTCACATTCCCAGTGTCATTTCTCCCTGAAGCAAACAGTATCTGACTGAACCTCCTTTTTTTTTTTTTTTTTTCCTATTGCAGGTGCTGCCCTTAATTCCAGGTTCTTCCGGGTCCCTGGGTCCCCACTATCTCTGGTCGCCCAAACTGTTGCTTCTTGATGCTCAAACTTGCTAAAGGAGAGCAAGAGAAGAAAAAAAGATTAAGGAAACAAGGAAAAAGAAAAATCTTGTGAAACTTTTTTCAAGTAAAAATTAATATTCAAGTCATTTGCTGAAGTTGTCGATTTTGCTGTTAGGCTGCCTCTTCCTCCTTGTAGTGAGTTTTGAATATCCCTATTTATTAAGTCTAATAAGAAGCAGAAGATGCAACAGCCAGTGTGCCGAAACAGAGGGGGAGAAGCCCTGTAATTGATCACATTTACATTCCTAGAAAGAACACATTTGCAATTTAACCTGGCCTCAGGAACATGAGAAGTGGAAAGAATAAACAACTCTCTGATGTACATCTACAAGGGCTTATTTTGTTTCTCATTTTGTTCAACATATTTCGGGGCTTCTGAGGACTGGATATAAACTAACTTGGGACGCATATGCGTATATAACTCGATAACAGTTTTTATCTCGACTAGACCATAATGTGGTCTCCTTTTTAAAACCCAGATTTCCTGTCAGTGTTTTTAACTCATTTGACTTAGTTTGAAATAATACAAGAAATTTCACTACTTTTAAAAATAATATTGAATTTTGCAGATGGTGGTACTCAGCCATTATTATGCTCTGGTGATCTGGGAACATTTTCTCTGGACAGATTGTTCCAAACCCCAAATCGTAGTATTCAAGTTCCTTTTCAATGGATCCAACCTAATTTTCTGGCCTCTTGAGCCCCTGTGCCTACTCTCGCCTATTCCCTGTAATTTAATAAGGCTAGACCATGCATTATTCCCTCATTCCTTGGCATGTTTACAGTTTACCTGGTAATCAGGTTTAAAAGGCACCCTCTGGTCCAGTAGATCTGGAAAGAAACCCGAGGTGCTGCAGTGCTAACAAGCTCGCAGGTGACGCCGATGCTGCTGGTCTGTGCTGGACCTTTCCTGCTGCAAGAACCAGGCGGTCCAGTTCTTCATTTCTGAGCCTGCCTTCCAGCCTGGCAGGTTCCTTCTGTGTGGAGCCTCTACCCCTGGGGAGACTCCAACTCATCCTCAAACCCACAGATCAAATCCTATCTCCATTGAGAGAACTAGTAACTTCTTACTGTAGTGCTTTTCCCTTACATTTAGGAAAAATGCAAAGTCCTTTCCAGGTTTAGGCAGGGCCTCTCTCTCTAATCCCTTTTCCCACCCCTTTGCCCTTGCTAATTCCACCACACTGATCTTGCTGTATCTGCAATGTGCCAAACGTGCCCTAATCTTAGGGCACTTTTTGTTTTGTTTTGTTAATTTGCTCTTCCCTTTATATTTCATCATGGTGTAGCCTTTCATTCCATTCAGGCCTTTAATCAAACATCACCTCCCCTAACAGGCCACCGCAGACAGCCGAGTCCTGCACAAAGCTGCTTGGACAATGAGGGCTGATATCTAGCCTTTGCTGGGCTTGCCAGGCCGGGTGCCCAAGGAAGGGCTGCTGATGCCTAGATGAAGGTGAACATTTTTCTAATTTGCTTAAAGGTGTTAAATGGGTAAACAACTGCCCTCTTCTAAGAGGGGTCTTCCTTGACCGCCCAACTTGAAATAGAAACCCTTTTTGCTATTTCTGTCCCCTAACTCTGCTTTAATTTTCCTCAAAAAATGATTATTCTCAAACATTTTATTCTATATATTATTGATTTATTTTTATTGTTTGCCTTTGCAACTTTGAATGTCAGCTCATTGAAGGAAAACTTTTTCTCTTTTGTTTACTGCAATATTCCTAGTGTCTAGGACAAAGGTTCTTAACAAGGGGTCCATGAGCTTGAATTGAAATTCAAAAAATCATTATTCTTGTTCGGACGTGTTGGTGTAGGTGTGATATTTTTATTAAATAATACACATTATAGTGAGGACTTAGTAAGGGGTCTGTGGTTTTCACCTGACTGACAAAGGTGTCTATGGAACAAAAAAGGTTAAGAACCCCTGGTCTAGAACAATTATATCGCAAAAGAAGCACTCACATAAATATTCATTGAATTAATCGATGAATGAAGACTCTGAGCTTCCATGAAACCAAGAATAGGGAACTATACGATAGGAATAGGCTCAAGTCATAGCTTTACTATTTCCTAGTTGTGTGAAATTAGGCAAGTTACTTATCCTGTCTGAAAATGTTGTCTCATTTATATCTGGCAGTAATAATAATACCTGTCTCATTAGATTGCGGGGAAGATGACATGAAATATTGGGTGTAAAGTTCTTAATTTATTGTCTGGTACATAGCTTTAATTATACCCTATTGTAGTTGTTTACCTTTTTGGTGTTCTTTTCCTTGACTCTGAGCTCATGAAAGATCTTATTACAGTGCTTAGTGCATAATAGTTACCTAAGGAAATCTATTTTCAATAATTCATTCACAAATATGTACTGAGTGACTACACTGTACTTGGTGCTACGGGCCCTCACATAGCTTACTGTGTAGTGAGAGAGATATACAATAAACAAATAATCAAATGAGGAAACAAACAAAAACCTTTACAGCTTGTAATATTGCAAAAAAGGAAATAAATAGGGAACAGTGATAGAATGACCATAAAGGAAATATTTTTTTATTATTTTGGAGGGAGAAGATTATGGATAATATTTATATTTCCTTCCTTGTCTTAAAAATATCTATCAATATCCCATATTTTATTAGCAATATCCTCTTCTTTATCAATGACATGTATGACATATTGGGGGTATTTGCAATAAGTTCCTGGTGTGTGGAAGGTGAGGCTATGTTTACAGAGCAGTCACTTCCCTTGGAAGGTCTCCCCTTCCAGAGTGACAGATTCTCTTTGGCATGTGACACATTTCCTCAGAGCTCCTGTGTGACAGTAAGACTGTCCCCATCCCATGTAAAGCAGAGTCCTGACAGCAAAGAGAGGAATGCTCCAAGGGTTTAACAGAGGACAAGTTATGAGGAGAGCAATCACAGAGTTGTGGGTAGAGTTCAGTGAAAAATCATAAACTTTCGAAGTATCAGGGACTGGCGAGGGAGGATGCCATTACTGTTGTCTGGGCAGGAGAGGCAAGAGGAGAGAATGTGTTGCTGGAGTCAGGAGAGAGCTTGGAGTGAGGGAGGAGTTGCTGCTGGAATGGGCACTATGGCCAGCAATTGCAGGCAGAAAGAAGAGTGGCAAAGCAGTAAGGGAGGGTGGGGGTGAAATGCCCTCCTACCTTCCAATTTCCTGCTAATTTTTGCCAAACTGAAATGGAAGTCAGAGGGTAAGAGAGATTGGGGAAGGCAATCCATAAAGGTCAGATTCCTGTGACAGAAAGCAGGGCAGAGAAGGTCTGATAATGGATTCCGGTGGTGGGGTAAGAGGATAATGGAGACTAGCCATCACACAGGCCTTTCCCCCAACTTGTCCCAGTATTGTCCTTCATGTCCACTTTAACTGGTCTGAACCGTTTCTCTTGACCTTCACCCTGAGACCGAAAGCCTCCTTGGAAATGGAAGGCACAAGGATGCATCATTTTAGCTATCCTCGTCATGATTTAAGGGTTCTGAGATTTTTCTCTTCATTGGAAAATTTTTGTAGACATGAGGACATATAAGGATCATAATTAGAAAATGTGGAGAAGCTGCTAATAGGGAACTACTCTAGTGGTTATTAGTGGAAAATGGAAAGGGAATGTCCCCAGGACAGAGAGGATTGCAAAACTTTTGGATATAAAAGAAGGCATGTGGTAAATGTTCAGGAAGTGGAGGACAAGTTTCTTGAGGACTCTGCTTAGATCTTTCTCCTTTTTGAGTGATATTTACTCACGTCATTACTTCTTTCTTTTCTTCATTCTCATTGCTCATCTTACCACACCATTCACTCTTCACAGCTGTCAAATCACTCCCACACCTTTCTCTTCCATTCCTTCCCTATGTTCTTGCAGGAAGCACTATCTTTCTTATTATTCTTTATTGACTGACAAGAAAATATATTACTAAAAAAAACCTGTGCCATAAACTACATCTGTCATTTGAGTCATGCTTTGGCCACTGTTTAAATATGAGCAACAGATTTTGATACTTTATTCTTCTCTGGACTAAATGAGTTCAATATTATTGAAATTATCCAGAAGAAAGAGGATTTTTGGTTCAAGATGGAAAATAAATTGAATGATATTCTTTGAGGTTTGTTCAATAATTTCCACCAATATAATGAACACACAATTTAAAAGTCAACTATGGTGGAGCCGGTGGCCACTGGACACTTTCGGTGCAGGGAGGGGAAGTGCAGTTGAAAAACAGGGGCTTTTTGGGGACTTGGGGGTTGTCCTGAGTGGCGTTGTGGCGACAGATATAGACCATTTTACATCAGCATATACCACGTAGAACTGTGTGGGAGAGAGTGTGGTCTACCATGTGAACTGTGGTCTGTGCTTGGTGGCAGGGCCCCAGGATGTGTATATTCATTACGGGTGATGTGCCACATTGATGAAGGATGTTTGTGTGGGATGTTGTGGGAGGTGTGGGAGGTGGGGAACATGGGAATCCCTGTAATTTCTGTGTAATATCTAGGTAATCTAAGCACCTTAAAAATATATATATAATGTTTATGTAACAAACGCACATATATGCATATATATTTATATATCATTTTACAAATATTGGTATGTATTGTGAAAAATTTGATTTTTACCCACAATAAAAAAAAAAAAAAGTGAACACACACACACACACACAAAGTCAATTATGGGAATCTTTTTCTTAAACATTTTACCATTTTAATGCAATAAAAAATTTAGATTTATTTCATGTTTGGGAGCAAAAACAAAAATATCACATTATGGTATTCAGTAGTTCTATTTTTAACCATATGGCTTCTCCTATTATGCTATATTCTATATTCAGTGTATATTCACTCATTCTCTGAATAAGCATTTCTTCATTACCTCATCTAATAGTAGAGCTATGCCAAATTGACTATTAACTTATTTATAAAAAATAAATGCTCAAGACACTATACTACCTTGTACAACAGTGAAAGAGTTATTCATTTAGACTGGCATATCAGCTCTGTCTTGCTCTCAACATTTAATGAGAGGCAGTCATTTGAATCACTTCCATCAGCCTGTAGCCTGAATTTCCAAATGTTGCATATAAGTGTTCATTGAATTTGTGTTTCTTCTTGGTAGATATGTTCCTCTAATGGATTTTGCCTGCAGCTGGTGGTATTTATGACACAATGGTGGAAATCAAATTATCTTTTTTTCCTGTAAAAATAGATGACTTCATAAATGTACAAAATTTTAAAGGGAAATATATTTTAATATTAATGTTTAATTTAACTTTAGCCCACATTCAATCTATCTTAAGGAAGATGCAATGATTCCACCAAGTATGACAGGTAAATTTTAATTTAGGCCAATCATTTGGTACAATGAGTAGTTTTAATTGTTTGGCACATGGAAAATCTTCCATGGCATGAGGTCATGGTTAGAAATAAGACCATGTGAATTCATTCCTTTTCCATTTTATCCCTCTCAAGGCTATATTCTCTATGTGGAACATATAAATGGGATAAGAAAGAGAATTAAAGGAATGATTTTGGGGGACTGTGATCTCATAATGCTATAAATTATTTTTAGATTTCAAATGCAGTGGACTTTTCCATGGTGAATCCTAATTATTTCTCTAGACTATATGTACTAAAAATCCATCCAAAAATTTTGAACAGTTCAGTTTAACAATCATTTTCTAAGTCCTACTGTTGAATCATATGCATGTGGGCCTCATTATTTAAAAAATGCTAAAGAATTTTTGCCTCATAACTTTTGATACAAATTGAATTATATATTTCTGGTATTTTGCATCAGCACCCCTTTGGCTGACTAATACAATCTCTTTGAATCCCTGCTTTCAATTCTTTTGGATATATACCTAGAAGAGGATTGTTAGGTCATGTGGTAAGGAAGAGGCCCTCATCCATGTTCAGAGATAACTGCTAAACCAAGTCCCAATGGGTAAATAGAAATTAGTCAGGAGGACAGGATGGACAGGGTGCTCTAGGCATTGAGAGATACACATAGATCTTTCTAATAGTGAGAAAAATGTAGCTCTGGGAAAAGCAAGGAGATCTTTGTTTTTTTTTAAATTATTATTTTTAATTAATTTATTTTTTATTGTGGGTAAAAAATAAAAAATTTCACAATACATACCAATATTTGTAAAATGATATATAAATATATATGCATATATGTGCATTTGCTTACAAAAATGTTATTTATAAATATATATAAATATATTTTAAGAGGTGCTTAGATTACCTAAAATATTACACGGAACCCACCGGGATTCCAATGTTGCCCACCTCCCACACCTCCCACCACATCCCATACAAACATCTCCCACAAGTGTGGCCCACCACCCTCAATGGACTTACACAACCTGGGGCCTTGCCATCAACCATAGACCACAGTTCACATCGTAGACCACACTCTATCCCACACAGTTCTGAGTGGTGTGTGCTGATTTAAAATGGCCTACATCCGTTGCCACAACGGCACTCAGGACAACCTCCAAATCCCGAAAAAGCCCCTGTATTTCAACTTCTTATCCCCTCCCTGCCCCGAAAGAGTCAAGTGGCCACTGGCTCCACCTCATTGTTATAATTTCTTTCATTGCTAGAATCACCATATGTGTACAACAGAATACCATCAAGTCCACTCTAGTCCATAGTTCTTCCCCCAATCCTGAGGGGACTGGGATGGTGATGTCCACTCCACCTCCAAGTGAGAGAGGGCTTATATCCCATGGATATGGTGGGGGGGATGATCCTGCCTGCATATGCAGGCCCTCTCCATTCCCTGGGCTGGCCATTTCCCATCGTTGTCTCCTCGCCAGGTGACTTGGATGAGTCCATTGAGCTGTAGGGTAGGAGTTGCAGCTCCACCGAGATTCCATGCACACCTGGCACATAGGTGGGCCAGAGGCTGCAGTCTCTGGAAGTATACCTAAAAACTCCAGCATCACATATAGGTTTGAATAGAAGGGACTGGTGAACCATGTGCAGGGAGAACTTACTTGAGTCCAATTCTGTCACTCTCAGGAGCACAGATTCCAAAATAGAGCTCACTGATAAGGCGTCAGTCTCTGGGGCTATACCCCCTTATATAGGACCTGGGTGTCTCCAGAGCTTTCAGGAGCCCCTCTGTGTGGGTTGATAGGCACTTTGATGTTCTATGAGCTCCTACTGAGGTGTGCATAAGAGTTACCTCTGGGATGACCTCCCGTCTCTGTTTGAAGTCTCTTAGCCACTTGAACTCATTTGTCTTTACATTTTCCACCTTTTATTCAAGGTCTTTTTCCAGTTGTGTTGCCAGTTGGCACTTGGTATTAATCCCTCGTTGTCAGGAAGGTTCATCCCTGGGAGTCATGTCCCACGTTGGGGGGAAGGTAATGCATTCATATGCTGAGTTTGGCTTAGAGAGAGGCCACATTTGAGCAACAAGGAGACTCTCAGGTGGCAACCCTTAAGCACCCCACAACAGCAAGCTAAGTCTCAGTTACAAGAGCAAAGACTCAAGAGGGTAGTCATAAAAAAAAAAAAGAACTCATCAGTGGGACATCCTCTTTTGACAGACACTGTCCCTGCACTCAGAGGACTATTGCTGCTCCCTTGGAGACTGTGGCAGAGCTCTCCAGGCTAGGAATTCAGATTCCCTCATTTATTGTGTGATTGTCCACCCATCGTGACCATGTCCCATCTTTTGATCTTTTGAACAATTTTGTATATCTTTCAGGTATATTCGGATGAACTAACTCCCATGAATCCCCCTCCCAGACACCCCCCACCAATAATCCCCTGCAGTACCCATTGTAACCCTTCTGTGATCCAAATCCTCCATGAACATGTAGTCCATAAAATAATCAAATACACTTAATAAGAAAAAGAAACAACAATGATAAGCTTACATGCAAGAGACAAACATAAAGAAACTCAGGGAAAAAAAAACAAAAACAAATAAACAAAAAACAAAACAAAATATAATTAGCAGATTGGGACATTCAAAAAATGGAGAAAAAAGCAAAAGAAATTCCTTTAAAAAAAAAATATATATATTTAGACTTTTTTTTTTTCCTTTTATCTTTGTGTTATCAGATGTCCAGTGTGCGGTGACACCATCCCCCTCTCAATCTCCATTGTCTCCCAAATTTTCATTTAATTTTCAAAGAAGTTTTAGGTCATAGCAAAGTCACACACGGAGTACCGGGGACTCCCAGATACCAACCCCCCCCCTTCCCCACCCCATATTAAGCACCCCCCCCTTTTCTTTTTTGGAAGTTAGCATTGTTATAACTGTTATACAGATAGCAAAATATAGCAACTAAACATTGTCAATGATTTACAGTATAGTTTACAATTTAGATGATACACTTTAATAATTTTCATGATATTTACCATGTCCTGTGTCCATTACTGTAAGGTAATGAAAAACCTTTCCCATGACCACCAAACACCCCATTAGATCTTGACTGTGCCCTTCCCCCCAGATCCCCAGGACACATGACACCACCCTGTCCCTACCCATGGAATGTAAAGATTCACAGTTACATGCCCTGGGAGTTTGAACCTGCCCTTCCTAATCCACCCACCCGCCAGCGCTGTACCACCAAACCCAGGAACACCACCACCCATCTGCCCCATCCCCCAACTGCAACCACACTCTATCCCTTTACCATAGATTATGTCCATATGGGTGATGGCTCAAAGCCTACTCTTCTCTTACTCTCCCTTGTTAACCTATCTTTCAGACAATGGTTCTCAGAGACTGCTCACTTTCCTCAGTTCAGATCACTGAGGTCATATACTGTTCATCCTTAACTAACTGGCTTGCTTCACTCAACATAAGGTCTTCAAGATTCATCCACGTATTTCCATGTGTTAGCACTTTATTCCTTCTTACAGCTGAGTAATATTCCATTGTATGTATGTACCACATTTTGCTTATCCATTCGTCTGTTGATGGGCACCGGGGCTGATTCCAACTTTTGGCAAAGGTGAACAATGCCGCTATGAACATTGGTGTGCATATATCTGTTTGTGTCTTTGCTTTCAGTTCTTCTGAGTATATACCCAGCAGTGGAATTGCTGGATCATACGGAAGATCTATTGTCAGTTTTCTGAGGAACCGCCAAACTGTCCTCCACGGTGGCTGGACCATACCGCAGTCCCACCAGCAGTGGATGAGGGTTCCTATTCCTCCACATCCTCTCCAACATTTAGTGTCTCCTGTTTTTTTAATAGCTGCCATTCTGATGGGTGTAAGATGGTATCTCATTGTAGTTTTGATTTGCATTTCCCTGATAGCAAGCGATGTTGAGCATTTTTTTCATGTGCTTTTTAGCCATTTGTATTTCTTCCTTGGAGAAGTGTCTTTTCAGGTCACTTGCCTATTTTTTAAATGGGTTGTTTGTCCTTTTATTTTCAAGGTGTAGGATTTCTTTATATATGCAGGATATTAGGCTCCTATCAGATATATGGTTGCTAAATATTTTCTCCCATTGGGTAGGCTGCCTTTTTATTTTCTTAATAACATCCTTTGAGGTGCAGAAGTTTTTAATTTTGATGAGATCCCATTTATCTATTTTTCCTCTTGCTGCTCGTGCTTTGGCTGTGAAGTTCATGAAACCATTTCCTATTACAAGGTCCTGTAGATGCTTCCCTACATTATCTTCCAAGGTCTTTATGGTTTTGGCTCTTATATTTAGATCTTTGATCCATCTTGAGTTGATTTTTGTATAAGGTGTGAGATGGTATTCTTCTCTCATTCTTTTGGATATGGATATCCAGTTCTCCAAGCACCACTTGTTAAAGAGGCCATTCTCTCCCAACTGAGTGGGCTTCATGGCCTTGTCAAATATCAGATAATTGTATATGTAAGGATCTATATCAGAACTCTCAACTCGGTTCCATTGGTCAGTAGATCTATCCTTGTGCCAATACCATGCAGTTTAGATCACTGTAGCTTTGTAGTATGTTTTAAAGTCAGGTAGGGTGATACCTCCAACTTCATTTTTCTTTTTCAATATGTCTTTGGCAATTCTGGGCCTCTTGCCTCTCCAAATATATTTTGTGGTTAGTTTTTCCAGTTCCTTAAAAAATACATTGTTGACTTTTATTGGGATTGCATTAAATCTGTAGATTAGTTTGGGTAGGGTAGACATCTTGATGATGTTTAGTTTTCCTATCCATGAACAGGGAATACTTTTCAATTTATTTAAGTCTTCTTTGATTTCCTTTAACAGTGTTGTGTAGTTTTCTGTATATAAGTCCTTTACATCTTTAGTTAAAGTTATTCCTAGGTATTTGATTCTTTTCGTTACTATTGTAAATGGTATTTTTTTCCTGATTTCCTCCTCAGTTTGCTCGTTATTGGTGTACAGAAATGCTACTGATTTTTGAGCATTGATCTTATAGCCTGCAACATTACTGAACTCCTTTATAAGTTCTAGAAGCCTTGTTGTCGATTTCTCAGGGCTTTCTATGTATAGGATCATGTCATCTGCAAATAATGAAATTTTTACTTCTTCTTTTCCAATCTGGATGCCTTTTATGTCCTTTTCTTGTCTCAGTGCTTGTGCAAGTACTTCTAAGACAATGTTAAATAGGAGTGGTGATAGTGGACATCCTTGTCTAGTTCCCGATCTCAGATGGAAGGCTTTTAGGATTTCACCATTGAAAATGATGTTAGCTTTGGGTTTTTCATATATACCCTTTTTCATATTCAGAAAGTTTCCGTCTATTCCTATCTTTTGTAATGTTTTTATGAGGAAAGAGTGCTGTATTTTGTCGAATGCTTTTTCTGCATCTATAGAGATCATCATGTGATTTTTTTCTTTCAATCTGTTTATGTGGTGTGTTACATTGATTGATTTTCTTATATTGAATCATCCTTGCATACCTGGGATGAAACCCACTTGGTCATGGTGTATAATCCTTTTGATATGTTGTTGAATGTGATTAGCAAATATTTTGTTGAGGATTTTAGCATCTAGGTTCACTAGAGAAATTGGTCTGTAATTTTCCTTTCTTGTGGTATCTTTATTTGGTTTTGGTATTAGGGTAATGTTGGCATCATAGAATGAGTTAGGCAATATTCCTTGTACTTCTACTTTTTGGAAGAGCTTAAGTAGAATTGGTGTTAGCTCTTTCCCGAATGTTTGGTAGAATTTAGCTGTGAAGCCATCTGGTCCTGGACTCTTCTTAGTTGGGAGGTTTTTGATGACTGAGTCTATCTCTTTACTTGTAATTGGACTGTTGAGTTCATCTATTTCTTCTTTCATCAATGTAGGCTGTTTGTGGGTTTCTAGAAACTTGTCCATTTCCTCTAAATTATCATTCTTGTTGACATATAATTTTTCAAAGTATCCTCTTATGATACTCTTTATTTCTGTGGGGTCAGTAGTTTTATCCTCTTGCTCATTCCTTATTTTGTGTATTTGCATCTGTTCTCTCTTTTTCTTTGTTAGTCTGGCTAAGGGTTTGTCAATTTTATTGATATTCTCGAAGAACCAACTTTGGTTTTGTTTATTGTTTTCAGTGCTTTCTTATTCTCTATTTCATTTAGTTCTGCTCTAATCTTTGTTATTTCCTTCTTTCTACTTCCTTTGGTTTAGTTTGTTGTTGTTTTTCCAATTCCTCCAAGTGTGCAGTTAAGTCTTCAATTTTAGCTCTTTATTCTTTTTTAATATATGAATTTGTGGCTATCAACTTCCCTCTCAGGACTGCTTTCGCTGCATCCCATAGGTTTTGATATGTTGTGTTGTCGTTTTCATTAGTTTCAAGGTAGTTACTGATTTCTTTTGAGATTTCCTCTTTGACCCACTGTTTGTCTAAGAGTGTGTTGTTTAACTTCCATATCCTTGTGCCTAACCTGTTTCTCTGGCCCTTAGTGATTTCCAACTTCATTCCGTTGTGGTCAGAGAAATGACTTTGTATAATCTCAATCTTTCTGAATTCATTGAGAGTTGTTCTGTGGCCTAGCATGTGGTCTATTTTTGAGTATGTTCCATGTGCACTCGAGAAGAATGTAAATCCTGCTGTATTTGGGTGTAGTGTTCTGTATATGTCTATTAAGTCCAGGTCTTCTAATGTATTGTTGATTTGCCTTAGTTTCTTTATTGATTCTCTGTCTGGATGTTCTGTCTAATGATGATAGTGGTGTGTTGAAGTCCCCTGCTATAATTGTAGAGGAATTTATTTCTCCTCTTAGTTTTTCCCGAGTTTGCCGCACATATTTTGAGGCACCCCGATCAGGTGCATAAATGTTGATGATTGTTCTCTCTTCTTGAGAGATTACTCCTTTTACTAATATGTAGTGTCCATCTTTGTCTCTTACAATAGTTTTGCACTTAAAGTCTATTTTGTCTGATATTAGAATAGCTACTTCTGCCCTTTTTTGGCTATTGTTAGCTTGTAAAATTGTTTTCCATCCATTCACTTTCAGCCTCCTTGAATCCCTGGGTCGAAGGTGGGTTTCTTGTAGACAGCATATAGATGCCAATCTGTGTCTTTTGATTGGTGAATTTAATCCATTAACATTCAGTGTTATTTTTTGTAACGAATTTCTTACTTCAACCATTTTTTCTTTGAGTTAATGTATGTCATATGTTGTTTTGTTTCTCTTTTTGTCTTTTCAGTTGTTTTTAAACTCTCTTCCAACTCTCTCTCCCTTGTTTTTTTTTCAACTTGTAGAGATTCCTTTAGTATTTCTTGAAGTGCTAGTTTCTTCTTGACATACTCTCTTAATTTCTTTTTATCTGTGAATATTTTGAGCTCTCCATCATTTCTGAATGCCAATTTTGCTGGATAGAGAATTCACGGCTGGAAGTTTTTTTCCTTTAGTATTTTGACTATGTCATACCACTGTCTTCTTGCCTCCATGGTTTCAGCTGAGAAATCAGCACTTAATCTTATTGTGCTTCCCTTGTATGTGATGGTTCTCTTTTCTCTTGCTGCCTTGAGTATTTTCTCTTTGTCTTGAGCATTGGACATTTTGACAAGTATATGTCTGGGAGTTGGCCTGTTGGGATTTATACTATTTGGGGTGCGCTGTGCCTCCTGGATATGCACATCCATCTCTCTCAATAGAGTTGGGAAGTTTTCAGCCATTATTTCCTTCAACACTCCTTCTGTTCCCTTTCCTTCTTTTCTCCCTCTGGGATGCCCATAATGCGTATGTTTGTGCGTTTTGTATTATTGGTTAATTCCCTGAGTCCATGATGGATTTTTTCTATCTTTTTGTCTATCTGTTCTACTATCTCTTTGATTTCAGCTGTATTGTCTTCCATATTACTAATTATTTCCTCTGCCTGTTCAAATCTACTGTTATGTGAATCCAGCGTCTTTTTTCATTTCTTGGCTTGTGCCATTGTTCGCCATCATATCCATTACCTTTTTAGGCATGTTTGCTATTTCTTCAGTATGTTTTCCCAGTGTCTTCTTTATATCCTTAATCTCTTCCTTCAGTTCTTTAAATTGGTCCATGATATTTGTTTGGGTAGCTTTGATTAGTTGTTTGATGTTCTGCATCACTTCCTGATTTTTATTTTGTTCATTGGACTGGTCCATGTTTTCCTGTTTCTCAGAGTCATTTGTATTTTTTTGTTGCCCTCTGGTCATCATATTATCTTGATGGGTTTGTTCAGTTGATTAGCTTTTCTCTATGCTCTAGAGTTTTATTTAGCTGGTGGTTCTGCTTGTGTGTTAAGTTTTCTCTTTGGCAGTTTTTTCTTCATATTTTATTTCCTTACTTTTTTCTATGTTCTCTTGAAGGCAAAAGGTTAGGGCCAGAGGAATCAAAAGATGTAAGGAACGCAGAAGGATAATAGTAATATTGATAAAAGTTAGAAGAGGGGCAAAATGAGACTTAATGTGATGAATATTTAACTTGTGTAGGCAGTGTAGAGTAATAGGAAAAAAGTAAAGTTCCTACAATGGACTGGTAAAAGAAATGGAGGAATATATATATAGTGATTTAGAGGGCTAGAATTATGAGGAGGGAGAGAAATAGTAAAGAATGGGCTGAAAGGAAAAAGTTAATACTAATAAAAAAAAAAAGAAAACAAAATAGATGGAATAGAAATTGACACCCTTAAGTTGTGGGCCTATGAAAAAATGTTGTATCTAAGAGCCACAACAGAAAACAGAAGGCAGAAAGATGAAGGAAGGATAAGCGATAGTTTGTAATACAGAATCAATATAGACAGAAAGTGGGAAATTACTGAAGAAGCAGTACAGGAAAGAAACGACAAGCTAGCAGTACCTAATTTTAAAACAATGAAAGAAAAAACAAAGGGGGGAGGAAAGAGGAAAGAAAAGCAAGAGACCAGAGAGAAACAGAGAGAAACCAAAGATCCACACAGGCAAGCAATCAAACAGAGCTAAGGAGGGTCAATGATTCCCCTAGGGTCCACGTGGATCCTCTCTGCCTACTTGTGTTTATCAATTAATTTCCCTGCAGGGTTCTATATGCAGGTCCTGAAGCAGCTTTTAGCTAATAAACTAAATTAAAATAATTTATTTTTCATTTATTGAAGTGACCGTCTCACTTTTTTTTTTTTTTTAGCGAAATACAGGACCCAAAATAATTCCTCCTCTAGACCAACCCCCTTACAGAAGGGACCCTAGCTCAGCCCGTGGAAATTAATCAAGCACGTCCCACTTCCTGGACTCCCCAGGGTAGCTGTAGCTCTGTTGTTAGTCAGTGCAGAGTGCTAAAGACAGCCGATTCCGTCCCTTCTGGAGCAGAGCACCAGTGTCACCGGGTTGCTATGTAAATCAGTTTGACTTCAGAGTCGCGTCTGCTCTCAGCCTGATGCTGATTCAGGTCGGCTTATCTGCTCCCCAAAGCTATGGGGCGGTGCAGGCAGCCAGATCGATGTCGAAAAATAAAAATAAAAAATACCCTTCCCTGTCCTCCAACAGAACCCTCCCTCTTTTGGGGAGTGTCCCTTCTTCCTGGCTCCGCAGCGGCCCTGGTCTTATCCCTGGGCAGCTAGGCAAATCAGCTCCATCCCCCAACCAGAATCCCCCCTCCCATTCACTGGGTGCCACTTAGCTCCGGCTGTTCTGTTCACACAAGGTCCAAGGGGCGCTAGGTAGCCAGATCCCCAGAAAATAAAACTTTTTCGCCCCGCTCGCGGCTCCAAGTGGCCGTTTTATTATTTTTTTTTCTCCCTAACTGGGGGGCTCAGCCGTCTGTGCCAACCACCACCGGCAGGCTTAAAATTCACGAATCTCTACCGTTCCGTCCACGCCGTTGATCCGCGCAGATAGATGTCTGAAGCGTCTCACTCCACACGTGCACAGCACAGACCCCCGGGTAGGACCCCATCCGTATTCCGCCTTGCTCTGGGAGCTTGCAGTGTGTGCCTTCCTACACTAACACCATCTTGGCCCCCTCCGGGAATCTTTTTAAAAACTTCCAGGGAGCAGATGTGGCTCAAGCAATGGAGTTCCTGCCTCCCACATGGGAGGTTCCGGGTTTGGTTCCTGGAACCTATAGGTCAGGTGACGCCACGAGAGCCTGGCCGCCGGTGGGACAAAAGCGAGACCGCCCACGCAAGGAGATTTTAATAGCTGCAGTGGGTGAGGTGGGCAGTGATGAATCTCGATAGGTGAGCAGGGCCACATCATGCCTTGCTATGCTATGTTAAGGAGTTTGACTTAATCTAGTGGTGACAAGTGATATGACCACATTTAAATATTTTGTATACACATGCAATGCTGTTTATGTAAAATTCTAAATGAAAAATGGATAATCGATTAGAGGTATGCAACATAAGTTTCAGGAAAACCAGTTAGGAAGTTTTCACAGTTCTGAGGGTGAGAGATGGCAGGAATGTGAAATAAGATATTGTCTCAATGGGGAAGCCAGGAAGTGAACAGACCTGAGGGATATTGAGGAGGTAGAACTGATAGATAAAATGATTGCTTGTATATGAGATATGTAAGGAGTGAGGAGCAAGATGGTTCCTTGTTTTTTTGTTTGACTAGGTAGATACGTTATAGTCATTAATAACTAAGTAATGATTAATTAACTAATTGCCAATAAAGATAAATGGTCATTTTAGCACCTACCATTCAGCCATTAGGAATACAAAGATGAGAAGCCCAGAGAAAAAGTTTCAAATATTCATTGTCTCTCCACTTATATTACATTTTTAAATTAAATTCAAAAGTAGTGTTTAACTTTTAAAATCCTAAGCAATTTTTGAAATAATCTAGAAAGAATACTACATATATAATTATAAGTGTTTAAAATATATAAGCTACTTAATTCAATAGCTATGCTTATTTCATAAAATATGTGTATATATATATATATATATATATATATATATATATATACACATATAAACTAAAGAATCACTTAAATAAATGCCTATATTCCTGGTTCTCTTTTTACTTAAATGATATGTCTGTTTTGTGAAAATACTCCCATTATATGTAAAGAGAGAATTGGTTGAATTATTTTATAAGGCTAGAAAAAAACAACTATGCTACATCCAGAGCATATGCCAGTGTTGTTAAGCTGAAACATATATATTTAAATTCTATTTGTGTTCAGCTAGAACCCCACATCCTTTGGGTTTTCTGTGATTGAATTATTACAATAATGTGACTTTTTTATGTCTTATGAAAAATTAATACTTGAATTATTTGTGGGAATTATTAACATTAATGTAATGACTAAGAGTAGCACATATCATAGATTACTTGCCTTTGGCCTGGATAATAGTGTCAGTCCCAACTTTGTTATTTAGATGAAGAATTATATATAATTAAAAAAAAATTAAAATGATCTCCCTTTCAATAATCATTTTACACACAGAATGCATGGTCTAAAGTCTTTGTTTTTTATATAACAAGAATAAACTTTATTTCTGTCTTACATTACACAGGTCTAGGAGTGAAAAGTCCAGGGCAGGCAGGTGTATTGTTCCCAGTGGTAAACTTTCTTTAAAAAAAAAAAAAAAAAACTTTCAAAATATTTTTAAAATTCTGTATTTTTTTTTTTTTTAATTAGAGAACATGTGGGTTTACAGAAAAATCATACATAAAGCACAGGGTTCCCATATACCCCTGTATTATTAACACCTTGCATCAGTGTGGGTACATTTGTTACAACTGATGAAAGCACATTTCTGTAATAGTACTATTAACTAGAGTCTGTGGTTTAGCTTAGGGTCCACTGTTTGTGTTGTGCAGTTGCGTGGATTTTAAAAAAAATTTTATTCTAGTAACATAAAAATCCCCCTGTGCACCATATTGAAATGATATATTTCAGTACTGTTAATTATAGTCACAATATTGTGCTACTGTAGCAGTTTGGCAGTTTGATATAGTTATGAATTCCAAAAATAGATATTGGATTATGCTTGTAAACTGGTCTGTTAATCTGGGCATGATTAAGTTATGATTAGGGCTGGGCCACATCAGTAGGGCGTTGAGCCCCACCCCTTGGTGGTTGGGGAATCAAATATAAAAGGCATGGCAAAGGACAGAGTTAGAGGAGTTTTGATGTTTGTCCCGGCCCGCGGGACATCAACGAGGACCCGAAACCTGCCGAGAAAGAATGGTGGAACAAGAGACGCAAAGAATGACAGCAAGACAGTATTCTGATCAAGCTGCAAATTTTATTTGAGGGAGCAGGCCTTATATGCTGTTTGGAGAGAGGAAGTGAGTCGGGGTCGGGTGGCGCTCCGGGATTGGAGGGTGTTATTGCTGGAGTAGTGGGCAGATCTTGCGCCTGCGTACTTGTTGCATTCACCTGGGCAGTGGTGGGAACCGGAGAACAAAGGAGCAAGGAGGAAGAAGAACAAGGAAGTGACAAAGCAGATTTTGTGTCTGCGCCATGTTGTGGCGTCCGCCATGTTGCGCCATGTGACCACAGGTTGCTATTGCTTAGGTTGTTGGCACCTCTCTTGGCAGACTCCAGTGACGGCTCCCAACATCTCCTCCCTTTTTCTTTAATTTAGCACAGTACTCTCCATAGGCTAGCTGAGGGAAGTAGAGGCCTCATTTCCCTGATGTAGACGGCTCTGGTTTTTTCAGGAAGGGGTAGCACAGGCAATGCAGCATAAGGGAGGGGGGCTGTGCCTATCTTAGGTCGGAACTGTGCCCTGTAAGGAACTGCACCTGAGAAACAGTGTACCTTTCCCATTATGTGATCAGTCTTACCCGTCATTGGGAAGCATGGCAGCAAAAGGCCATGTCCCTGTCTTAGGTTGACTGATGGGTCAGTCCAGTTGCCCGTCATTGGCTATCCAGTCCAGCACCTCTGTGAGCGTTTTTGCCTGGCAAGTTCTATGAGCAGAGCAAACCCCTGTGCTAATGAGGCGTGCTTCTCAGAGAACAGTTAGGTTGTGCTTACCCATGACTGTCTCCTGCGGTGCTTTGCCATGCACTCAGCAGCCTTAAAGGGAGGGAGCAGATCACAGATGGTCTGTTGGCATGCCTTGATCAGCAAGGTGGAGCCAGTGATAATGTACCTGGATGGGCCTGCCAAGAGCGGAGTCAACCTGATCTTTGACTAGCTGGATAATTCTTTTTACAGCCCATGGCCCGAAGGAAAGTATTAGGAGGATGGTTATCAGTGGGCCTAGTATAGGGAGTAGATAGGGCAGGATTCTATCTAATCCCCAAGAGGGATTCAGTAGCGCTATTTCTTTCCCTATTTCGCTTCTCTAGCCCTTCTCTAAGTTGGGCCATGTTGTTTTTGATAAGGCCAGAATGATTAGCATAAAAGCAACATTCCTCTTCTAAAGCGGCGCAAACTCCCCCCTCTTTTAGGAAGAGGAGGTCCAGACCTCTACGATTCTGGAGGACAACCTCGGACAGGGAGTCTGGAGATTTTTCCAAGTGAGAGATGGAGGTTTCTATACGGGCTAGATCTTCATCTACAGCAGCTCGTAGGTGAGAGAGACCTTGTTGTTGGAGGATGACAGATGTAGTTCCAGTGGCTAAACCCGCAATACCTAAAAGAGAAGCAATGGTGATAGCAGTAATAATTTCTCTTTTTTGTCTAGTTATGGTAACAGAAGGCTGATCGTCCCAATGCCAATAGAGGTTTTCTTCACGATGGTAAAGGACATGGGGGAGGACAACAACCAAGACGCACACCTCTCCGGAGCTATTAAGGGCTGATGTGGCCACACAAGGAGTGAGGCCTGATGAGGAGCACAGCCATTTTGCCCCTTTAGGGGGAATGTAAAATTTATGCTGAGACGGAGGGGATAAATGTCTTTTTAAACTAGTAATATCAGTTTTGCTGCCTTGCCTTTCAAAGTTTGGAACAGTTCCCAAAAATAATTTCCACAAATAACTTTGAATGTTATTAAGTTTAGTGTCCCATGGTTGTGGGATGTATTTTCATTTTACCAATTTATTGAGCTGTTAGTAAATGTTGTATTACCAAAATTCCAGAAATAAGGATTACTGTTATTAGTGATTATGACTGAATTATTAATGAACTAAAATATGGTTGTGTTTTTAATAGGTTTCGGCATCCCTATAAGGGCCCGATCCTTTACAATTCCATAGGAATCATTAAACAACACAACCTCTGTAAGCTCATGACATATATGTCATTTGTCATTAAGTAGTCTGTTGTGAGAGGGACATGTAAAATTTACCATATTTTCTGATTTATATGGCAAAGAAGGGAAAATGAGAACATAAATTTGACTGTGATTTTTAGGTTGCATGCATACAGAACCATATCCAAAGAAGTAGGGCAGTTTATAAAAGGTAAAGTTAAATTTTCTGTAAGTTTCCATTCTTCTTTTGGCTTTAAGGGTAGTTATAAGTTATAGGTCCTGGAAAATGGTGAGCTTGATTAAGATAAATTGGGTAAGACTCATTGCTCCAAATTAACAGCTCTAGAAGAGGTGGGTTGGTTATGTATGCCCAATAAGTGTAATTATGATGTGGTATCTTACTTGACCTAATACTTTACCTATAATTAATCCAGTGTAAAACCACCATGTCCATAGTTTAAGTCTTGGCAGCATCTTCAACTCTAGACTTGATTCTTCTGGAGGGGATCCACTGCTCTTCTCCTGTTTCTGTAATGATAAGAGCAAAACCTCGGCCCCAAAGGTTTACCTCTCCTTTTTCCCATTTATTGGTTTTTTGTGACATCCATTTGTCAAATTGCATTAGGATGTTCTCCATGGGGATTAGTTCCTGGAGAGAAAGTGGGGGCATTTATGGGCCCACAAGTAGGACATTGTCTAACAATCCTTTTACTTTCTTTTACTGTTAAGTGGGGATATTTATGATGTAAGCCAGAAGCATTAGTATGTGTAAGTTTATGATAATTAGCAGCAGATTCTTTATGAGCAATAAGTTTATTTATTAAATCATTTTGTTAAGTCATAGGGCCAGGAAGTTGAGAATGGGAATGAATATGAGTAATGTAGATTGTTCATGAACAGTTTTTGTAATTGTGGGAAAAGAACTTCTAATTCAGAAGCTGGAGTTATTTGAGCTGTTTCTATATGACAAACAACGTGACAAACATAAGCAGAATCAGACACAGTATTTGAAGGCTCAGAAACATCAGTTAGCAATTGAATAACAGCCATAAATTCTACCTTTTAGGCATATAAATAAGGTGTTTTCCAAGATTTTGTAGTTGGGCCCAAATAGCCTGCATTTCCATTACTGCTGCCATCAGTGTAGTAAGTTGGCGCAGTAGAGAGTGGTTGTTGTTTGACAACCTTAGGAAGAATCCATGAAGTACGTTTTTAAAAACTGTAAAAATTTTGAATTTGGGAAGTAATTGTCAATTGTTCCAATAAAATCTGCTAAGGCCACTTGCCAAGAGTTATTGAACTGCCAGAGCTGAGAAAGCTCCTGCTTTGTAAGGTCTAGTATGATTTTATCAGGATCTCTAGCCATAAGCTGTCTCAGGTGAGTACAGCCTTTTGATATTATTGCTGAGATTTTTTCAAGATAAGTATGAAATTTTTTTGTATCTTTGTTGGGTAGGAATATCCATTCTATTATGCCCTCCTCTTGCCAAAGCATCCCAGTAGGGGAATGGCAAGATGGAAATATTAAAAGAGAAATTGGAAGATTTATAGTTATCCTTGTTAGTTGGCTATTTTGTACTCTTTTTTCCAGCCATTTAACTCCTCTTTTGCTTCTGGGCTTAAAATGCGAGGACTATTTAAGTTAGGGTTTCTTGTTAGGGTAAAGCATAAGTTGGAATTCCTAAAGTAGGCCATACCCAATTAATATCACCCAGTAATTTCTGAAAATCATTTAAAGTACATAAATTATCAGTTCGAAACTGGACCTTTTGTGGAGTTATAATATTTCTATTAATAGTATGACCTAAATATTGAAAAGGAACCTGTTTTTGAATTTTTTCTTCTGCTATTTGCAACCCATGTTGAGGAAGAATTTCTTTAGCCAGCTGAAATGATTGTTTCAGCTCTTAAGATTGCTCAGCAGCAAAAAGAATATCATCCATATAATGAATAATCATAACTTTAGGAAATTGTTTTTGTAAAATTTGTAATGGAATGTGAACAAAGGATTGACATAATGTAGGACTGGTTATCATTCTCTAAGGTAAAACTTTGAACTGATATCATTCAGTAGGAGATGAATGATTAATAGAAGGAATAGTAAACGCAAATTTTTCTTTAACATTTGGATTAAGAGGAATAGTAAAAAACAATCTTTTAAGCCAATAATAATAATATGCCAATTTGTGAGTATTTTGCTAATTCCTGAGGAAGGGGCCAGCCTCCCCAGGAAGGAACACAACACTTCCTGGGCAGTACATTTCAAGGTTTATGCATCAGTCCCTGGGAGAGTGGCCAGCTCCTCCAGGGAGGAATACAATACCTTTTGAAATATACTTTATTATTTTTAATTTGTTACAAAACATCCTTGATGCGCTTACTATTTTAGTTTCCATTTATTATTATTATTATATATACCAGAGGTGGACTAAATCAGACAAACTTAAGTTAAAGCACCTGCCTTTTGATTTTTAGGCAGAGAGGTAGTTTTATAACACATATTTTAAAATAATTAAAATTATGATTAATAACAGTATACTTTTGTTTAATATTACACTGAAACATTATTAAATTTTTAGCAATTTTATACACCTTTAAAGCATTTATATGAACTTTCATTTATACAACTTTAATTGTCATAAAATTAGAAAACTTCTTTAATTGTACAACACTTTTAAATATTTTATTCAACTTTTATCACATGAACTTAACCACTTTCAGTATTCCACCCCCTTCTAGGGAACAAACCAAACCATTTGTAACAGTTTGAAACAAAAAGCGTTTTTTGAGAAAGCTGGTTTAAACATCATGTTCCCCCAAAAGCAACAAAACCTGTCTCTCCAAGGACACGTCAAGGCCAAAGCACAAGAAGCTACTTTGATAAAACACTCTCCCTCCTGCACACTGATCACCCAGGAGAAAAACTCTGTGCAAACTTCCACCAAAACAGACCAATCTCTTGAGAAAGCCCGAGAAAGAACAAAACTCCAACCCTGTTTTAATAACTTAGTCATTTTATCTTATGATAAAATTACTTTCTTTTAATAATAAAAGCACATTCTATATACCTTCTTTACTTAAGTTACCACAATGATTTTAGAAACTGTTTTTAAGCAAACTTCTGACAACATACAATTACCATCAACATTAAACAAACTTGTTAGAATAATGATTTAATTTGTTCATATCTATTTTTATTATTTTAAATTAATAGCTATATTATTTATTAATATAAGCACTTATTTAATGTTGGCCATTGAATAAAGCTTTTTTAATAATGTTTATTTATCAATTTAATATTATCATATGGAGGTATCAAAACGTACAGACACTGAACAACTTTTATATATTTATGGTTAAGTGGTTTATATCTGGAGGGAGTAGTGGAAGGTGTGGGACGGTGAGCGTACATATACTTTTTGGAAGGGGTGGAGTGGTTGTGAAAGGTGGCAAGAGGGTTAAAGGATAAAGGGCTGGAGGGTAAGGGGGAGGCGGGTGATGAGAGGAGGGCGGAAGTGAGTTAGGGCTAAGGTTCACTTCCTTATTTGGTGTATGTGTGTGAGGGGTGCCGGCTTCAGTGTTAGCAGGGGGGGCAAAGGGCGCGACAGAATGTGGGGGTTGATCTTCAAAAGAAATTAGGCTAATCGGTGACTCTGAACGCGAGCCAGCCTGCGAACTGGCTTGCGAAGCGGCAGAGGCTTTTCCCCCGCAAGTTGAGGGGGGACGGGAGCTAGATTGCAACACAGTTTCTCCCTCTGCAAGGAGCTGCTTAACGTCTGGGGGTGGTGGAGACGCACCAATCATGTCCTGAATCATTCGCCAATAACTAAAGGCGGTGACAGGAATACGCTCGGGTCCAAAAACTTTATAGTAATCATTTAAACAATCACCTACTCTATTCCAACATCGACCATCTATTGTGCCCTCTTCGGGAAACCATGGACAGGTTTTGAGTACAAATTTGAAAAATTCCACTAAACTTTTCTTTTTAACTTTAATTCCCCGCGTCTTGAGTGCCTCTTTTACCTGGCTAATAAACAGTGAGTGTGAAGATTCTGCTTGTCCCATGATTAAAGAATGAAGTGAAATAAAGAATCTCACTTACCCGTCTGGAGACTGGAACCACGCCAGGGACCAGACTGAAGAGGCGACGGGTTGAAAAGTACTCTCCCTCTTGCGCCGCGAGGAGCCTTTCGTCGGCTGAGATGCTGGAGAACGTTCTCCCTCTGTGGTGAAGCGGCGTTCTTTTCTCGATTACAGGGAATCGTCGGGCCCCACGTTGGGCGCCAGTTGTCCCGGCCCCCGGGACATCAACGAGGACCCGAAACCTGCCGAGAAAGAATGGTGGGACAAGAGACGCAAAGAATGACAGCAAGACAGTATTCTGATCAAGCTGCAAATTTTATTTGAGGGAGCAGGGCTTATATGCTGTTTGGAGAGAGGAAGTGAGTCGGGGTCGGGTGGCGCTCCGGGATTGGAGGGTGTTATCGCTGGAGTAGTGGGCAGATCTTGCGCCTGCGTACTTGTTGCATTCACCTGGGCAGTGGCGGGAACTGGAGAACAAAGGAGCAAGGAGGAAGAAGAACAAGGAAGTGACAAAGCAGATTTTGTGTCTGCGCCATGTTGTGGCGTCCGCCACGTTGCGCCATGTGACCACAGGTTGCTATTGCTTAGGTTGTTGGCACCTCTCTTGGCAGACTCCAGTGACGGCTCCCAACAGATGTTGGATTTTGATGCTGGAGCCTGGGAAGGCAAGCAGACGGAGAAGCTTGGTTGTGAGGAAGAAGAGAAGGCCCCAGGATAGAGACAAGTCATTCACCTGATAGTCTACAGCTGACCTTGTGGAGGAAACAGGAGCTGAGACCGGAGAGAAACAGAGCCCTGGGAAGAGAGGAACCCAAGAAGCCTGAACGCTGACAAACATTGGCAGCTGTCTTGCTCCAACACATGGCAATGGACTTTGGTAAGGGAAGAAACTTACACTTTATGGCCTGGTAACTGTGGACTTCTACCCCAAATAAATACCTTTATAAAAACCAACTGATGGGTGGTATTTTGCATCAGCACCCCTTTGGCTGACTAATACAGCTACCGTCACCACTATCCATTACGAAAACGTTTCCAAAAATGGATAATTCTGTACATTTAAAGCCTCAACACCCTGTCCCCAATCTCCCTCCCATTCCTGGAAAAGTGTATCTAGATTTTGACACTATGAGTTTCCTTATTCCAATAATTTCATATCAATGAGATCATGCAATATTTGTCCTTTTGTATCTGTCTTATTTCATTCAACATGATATCTCCAAGGTTCATCCATGTTGTCACACATATCAGAACTTCATTCCTCTTTTAAGGCTGAATAATATTCCATCCTGTACCTGTACCACATAACATTTATCCCTTCATCAGTTGATGGACACTTGGATTGCTTTCCCCTTTTAATCACATTCAGATATATATTTCAGTGTTAATTACATTCACAATGTTTTGCTACCCTCACCACCATTCATTACAAAAACACTTCCATCCTTCCAAATAGACCCTGCACATGTTAAGCCTTAAGTTCCCATTCCCTAGCCCCACCCCATTCCCTGGTAACCTATATTCTAGATTCTGACTCTATGAGTTTGCTTATTCTAATTATTTCAAATCATTGAGATCATACAATATTTGTCCTTTTGTGCCTGGCTTATTTCATTCAACACATGTCTTCAAGGTTCATCTATGTTGTCACATGTATCAGGCCTTCATTCCTTTTTTCAGCTGAATAGATACCACATTTTATTTATCCACTATGAATTAATAGACACCTGTGCTGCTTCTATCTTTTGGCAACTGTGAATAGTGCCATTATGAACACCAGTGTGTAAATGTCTATTTAAGTCCCTGCTTTCAGTTCTTTTGGACATATACCTAGTAGTGGGATTGCCAGGTCCTATGGTAGTTCTATACTTAGCTTTCTGAGGAGCCACCTAACTGTTTTCCCCAGTGGCTGTACCATTTTAAATTGCCACCAGCAGTGGATGAGTGTTCCTATTTCTCTGCATCCTCTCCAACACTTTTCTACCCCCCCCCTTTTTTTAACAGCAGCCATTCTAATGAGCATTAAATGGTATCTCATTGTGGGTTTGATAGCGTTTTACTGATGGCTAAAGATGTTGAGCATTGTTTCATGTGCTTTCTGGCCATTTGTATATCTTCTTTGGAGAGATTTCTATTCAGATCTTTTGTTCATTTTTAATTGGGTCTTTTTGTTGTTAAGCTGAAGGATTTCTTAATATATATATTCTGGATATTGAACCTTTATTGGACATGTGTTTTCCAAATATTTTCTCCCGTTGTATAGGTTATTGTTTAATTTTCATGATGAAGCCCTCTGAGGTGCAATAGTTTTAAATTTTGATGAGGTCCCATTTATCTATTTTTTGTTCTGTTGCTTGTGCTTTGGGTGTAAAGTCTAAGAAACCATTGCCTGACACAGGTCCTGAAGATGCTTCCCAATGTTTTCTTCTAGGAGTTTTATAGTTCTGTTCTTATTTTTAGGTCTTTGATCCATTTTGAGTTGATTGTTGAATAACTTGTGAAGTAGGGGTCCTCCTTTTTTTTTGCAGATGGGGAACCAATTTTTCTGGCACAATTTTTTGAAAAAACTATTCTTTCCCACTTGAGTGGTCTTTGTCACCTTGTCAAAAATCAGTTGGCCAAAAATGTGAGGTTTGATTTCTGAGCCTTCTTTATAATTCCATTGGTCTATATATTTATCCTTGTGTCAGTACCATGCTGTTTTGATTACTGTGGCTTTGTTATAAGTTTTAAGATTGGGAAGTGTGAGTATGCCAACTTCATTCTTCTTTTTCAAGATGGCTTTAGCCTTCCATATAAATTTGATGATTGTTCTTCTATTTATGCAAAGAAAGTTATTGGAATTTTGATCGGGATTTTATTGAATCTATAAATTGCTTTGAGTAGAATTGACATCCTAACAATATTCAGTCTTTCTACCCATGAACAAGGAGTATCCTTTCATATATTTAAGACTTTTTTTATTTCTTTTAGCAATGTTTTGTAGTTTTCTGTATATAAGTTATTTACTTCCTAAGTTAGGTTTATTCCTAGATATTTGATTCTTTTTGTTGCTATTGTAAATGGTATATATTTTTTAAATTTCTTCTTCTGATTGTTCATTGCTTATGTATAAAAACACTACTGATTTTGGGATGTTGATTTTGTACCCTGCCACTTGCTAAATTCATTTATTAGCTCTAAAAGTTTTGATGTTCAGTTTTCAGAATTTTCAGTTTAAAAGATCATATTAACTGCAAATAGGGAAAGTTTTACTCCTGCTTTTCCAATTTGGATGCATTTTATTTCTTTTTTTTTTTTTTTTTCTTAATTGTTCTGGCAAGAACTTCCAGTACAATGTTGAATAACAGTGGTGACAGTTGGCATCTTTGTTTTGTTCTTGATCTGGGAGGGAAAGCTTTCAGTCTTTCACCATTAAGTAGGATGTTAGATGTGGGCTTTTCATATATGCCTTTTATCATGTTGAGGAAGTTTCCTTCTAAGTGTTTTTATCAGAAAGAGTGCTGTATTTTGTCAAATTCCTTTTCTGCATCAATTCGGATGATCATGTTTTTTTTCCTTCATTGTGTTAATGTGGTATATTGTATCAATTGATTTTCTTATGATGGTCCAGCCTTGCATACCAGGGATAAATACTACTTGATCCTGGTGTATAATTCTTTTAATATGCTCTTGGATTCTGTTTGCTGGTATTTTCATTGTGGTGTTGATTTGCAGTTCCCTAATGGCTAATGATGCTGAGCATCTTTTCTTATGCTATTGGCTATTTGTATGCCTTCTTTGGAGAAATATCTATTCAATCATATTAAATTTTATACCAATTTGAATTCAATAGCCTACACATTTACTGTTCTTATACCCCTTCATTCCCTGTCCCTTTTTTGTAGTTGTTACAAATTACGTATTTGTACATTGTATGGTCAAAATCAAAGATTTATCATTATTTATATGCGTTTGCATTTTAACACCTGTAGGGAGTGAGAAGTGGAGTTATATAACCAAAAAATACAATACAGTAATACTGGCATTTATAATTACTCACATGGTTAAATTTGAGTAATTATAAATAGGTACCATAGGTACTTATTTCATATGCCACTTTTAATCACTGTTTAGTGTCCTTTCCTTTCTGCTTGATGATCTCCTTTTATTTAGCATTGCTGATAGGGCAGGTCTAGTGATGATAAACTCTCTCCACTTTTGTTTATCAGAGAATTTTTTTATCTCTCCTTCATTTTTGAAAGAATGTCTTGCCAGATATAAAATTCTTAGTTGAAAATTGTGTTCTTTCAGCACTTTTAATTATTTCAACCCACTGCTTGCTTGCCTCCATGGTTTCTAATGAGAAATTGGCACTTAATTTAAATGGTCCTCACTTGTACGTAGCATGTTGCTTTTCACCTGCAGCTTTCAGAACTCTTTCCTTGTCCTTTGCATTCAACAGTTTGATCAGGATGTGATGGGGTGTATTTTTCTTCAAGTTTATCTTATTTCTTCTTCTCTGGGCTTTTTTGATATGTATATTCACATCTTTTGCTTAATTTGGTGTTTTTTTTTTTTCTATCATTATTTCTTTGAATATTACCTTTGCCCCTTTCTCTTTTTTTTCTCCTTCTTGGACTTCCATAATGCATATATTGGTACACTTTCTGGTGTACCTAAGGTCTCTTAGGTTATTTTTGCTTTTTATAATTCTATTTCCTTTTTGCTCCTCTGTATGACTCATTTCAATTCTCTTACTTCAAATGTGCTGATTCTTTCTTCTGCCAGATCCAATCCTCTGTTGAAACCTTCTTATGAAATTTTAAAATTCCAGTTATTATTGTCTTTAATTCCAGTAGTTCTGTTTGGTTCCTTTTTAAAATTTTTTCTGTCTTCTTTGAGATTATTACATTGCTCATTCATAGTTTTCCTGATATCCTTTACTTCTTTTCTCTAGTTTCCTTCATCATCATGAGCATATTGACTGTTTTCATGATATCCCTTAGTTCTTTCTTTGTTTTGTCCTTCATTTTGAGCATATTGAAGATCATTTTTTGAAAGTCTTAATCCAGTATGTCCATAGTCTGGTTTTTGTTGATGTTTTCTTGATTTATATCCTTTTCTTTGGATGGGCCATTATTTCCTGTTTCTTTATTTGTGTTGTAATATTTTGTTATATACTGTACATTTTAATATTTTTAAATGTTAGTTTTTTTCTTGAGTTTGTAATCGGCTAATGATTTGACAGATATTATCTTGCATATCAGGAGCTAATAAAAACAAATGGATCTAAGTAAAAACACCTTTCACCATCTTTCTAAATTGGCTTTTTGTTACTTGTTTCTCACCACAGAGTTCAGCCTCTATCAGGCATTCAGCCCAAGGCGAATGCATAATGCAGGGTTCTCCCTGTCTTTTCTGTTCCTGTGTCTTGTCCTGGTCTGGTGCTTGATAGTCACCTTAGGAGTTACCCTGTTTATAGGAATTTGAATGTCCCCTTTATTTCTCCTGGGTCTTCTACTGCAGGACTTAAAACAGGTAAAGCTTTGCCCCAGGTCTTCTGCCTCACTTGTTTCTCATACTGCTTTTGTTGTCTCAAGCTGTTTGTGTCTGGAGGACAAATTCTGGAAGGGCAGAACACCGGAGAGGAGTTTAACAAGTCAGTCTTTCTCAGGTGGAACAAGGCCAGGGACCCACAAACTGAGCACTGGCCTGCTTCAAACTGCTCTCTGGAGGGAATGAGGGAGGGACCAGGAGGGGCACCAGGAGCTTCTGCCATTGCTTCCCAAAGCTGTGCTTTCTTGACTTGGTCCCAGTCCAGCCGAGTGATGCAGCCTTCAGCTGTCCTCCACAACTCTGAGGAAGTACACCATCTTTAAGTTTCCTTCACTGCCTTTGTCCCAGGTGGGTTGTAATAGTGCCCCCCCATCCTGTCCCCCAGTGATCCAAAATAATTAATCAGAAGCATTGATGAGTAATCGATCAGCATCGGCCTGTCCCCGCTCCCTACTCCCCAGATATTGGGGAAGTACATTTTTATGTTCTTTCGGCATCAGAAAGCTACACCTGGGGCTGGACCCCTCTGCTGCCTGCCACAAGAGTCGGGGTTGGACACCAGCAACCTTTGTGCAGAGAGAGCAATTTACTGGTATTTACTGTAATTTGCCAGCCTCTTTCTCTTGATCTTCCCTGGATGCTGTACAGTGTTCTACTGGACTCTAGAGTTGCAAAAGAGTTGATTCAGGCAGTTCCTGCCTGTTTAATAATTGTTCTGGTGGGGTACTGATTTCTGGAGATTCCAATCCTGCTCTTTCCCCCCTTATCAGTATCCAGTCCTAACAGGATATAAAATGCTTCATTAAGTGTTATCTAACATGTCTATGAGAATCTCTCTGTGATAGAATTCTTTTTTTTTTTGAGAATCTTATGTTTAATTACAGTGCCAAGTGATTAATTCCCACACATCAGAGAAAGTTGGAAAATCCTTGAGGCCTGACTTTATTGTAGAAATATTTGTACTGCAAATGTATAAACTCCACAAATTGCAAAGGGGATGCTATAATGGAGTGAGAAGTTTTATATAACAGATGCCTGTTTAATCTTGGGGTAACTAAGTGTTATGTATATATTCTCTTTTTGATGTCCTATTGGAACCATGGTGGGCATTCTCATCTGCTCTGAGAAAAAGCTGAAAAAGTCAACAGAAGTCAAATGTCAAATGAGCTGGAATATAACCAGGATTTCCCTTAGTGAACAAAAATCACCTAATTTTGTTTATAAAATCACAGCCAACTAAAAATATCTATCTGGGTCTCTGGGAAGGAAATACTTCACAAAATAGTAAAAGTAAATTGAAAGAAATAATTAAGGTACTGTTTGTTTTTATTAACAACAATAGAAAACCTATACAAACAGAATATATAGAGTAATCTTTATTTCAGGTAAATAATAAAGTCAAACAGATCTATTCTAAGGTTATTTTGGCCAGCAACCAGAGATATATTTGTATTTAGGACCTTAGCAGACTTAGTTTCATCTATAAAAATAAAAGATAAAATGGTAAAAAGAGAGAGAACAGAAGGTTTTAGCACTCTAAATAAGTGGTTTGCTGTATTTAGAAATTGAAAATTTATTAAAAATTCAGGTAACTTAATATATAACAAGAAATAATATAGTTCAAATCATGATCTCCAAGGAAAACCCATATTTATAAAACCATAGATTATTGAGTGATAGATTTCTATCCTGTGTAAGTCACAATTTTCTTCAGAAGATAAAGCTGAGCATGCTTTGAAAATCAGAGAAAACCCCTCAATACCACCCTGCTAACTTTCTAATTCTTCTCCACAATGTTCAAGTGCAAATCATGAACTCACTTGACAGAGACTTAATTTGCAACATTTCTGAATAATGTTAGAGAATAGCATTACTTTCTCTGTAAATTCCAGAGAAGCAAAGTTAATGATTATATCCAAATACAACTGGGATTGCCACATGGTGGCTGTTAGCATTTGTTTTCCTTATTTTCTCTTGGACCATTGCACTTATTTGGCATTCGCTATTATAAAAAAATATTTAATTGCAATTAAGGTTAAATACACATCAAGCCAGCCTATTTTTAAAGTAATGGTAGTTAGTTCACTTTGTTATGCATTTATTCTCCTTCTGTTGCCTGTATCAGAATGTAAGAACAAGTGTCACAGAGCTTCAGAACAAAGGTAAACAAATCCTTGAATTGCTCACAGAGTTTGCCAAGTGTGGAGCAGCTGCTATCGGGGGACAGAATCACAGAATGTAGTTAAACAGAAATAGAAAATTCAAAACAAGAGAATGAGCAGCAGGGATGGCCTAGAAATAGGAGAAATTTGACTTCAGTGCTCTCTCCCTGCCCTAGGTGACTCTTCCGGTTTGTCCTCATCTTCTAGCATAGCCATTGTCCTCATGATACCCTCTGTGAACCACAATTGTCCATTGTAATTTTCCAGTGGGAATACCCACTCACTGCTTTGCCCATCTAAACACACCTATCCTTATTTCATTCTCAAAAGTGGTCATTGGTGCCTTTTGATCAGTGACACATGATCTCAGTTCAGAGAAGAGACTCAAATAGGATAAGATGACCAGAAAGTTGTTCCCTTTCTGCTACGTATGCCACTTATCTTGCAACTGACCCATCAACGAGGACAAAAGTATTCCAGATATTATGCTGCTGGTTTAGATTTTACTTTCATTTCTTCATGTTTATGCCTATAGGTAGACAATGTAATGTGCTGTCCAGATTGCCTTTTAAGACTAAGATACTCATATCCTCAGCAGCTAGGGCTGTTGGCTGTAGATGTCTCATGCATGAGTTTCTCTCTGGGAACTGCTCTTATACTGAAAGGAGCTGCTTCACCCAATGTTATGCACCCCTCCCCAGGGACAACCTCCATCCAATGACTGGCGCATTGTAGGGTTCACTAGCCCCATTGCTTCACTTCAGCACATCTTTGAAAGGTTATCCAAGCTCCAGAGAACGCCCAGGAGCTCTGTTGCAACTTTGTTACAGTTCGACTCCTTCTGCCTAATTCTGCCTCCCTTCATTTAGTTACAAGTGTTGTTGGTAACAGAGCTTCCCAATAAACTAGCTGCAAACAAATCTCCATCTCAGGGTGCACTTGAATATATAAACTGTGAGGGCAAATGATATGTTTTATCTTTTTTATCTGTTAGAACTATAAAAATTTGCCAGATTCTTCCAGTTGTGCTGCAGCCATTAATTGCAAACATTTGGTAAGCCCATCTTACGTATAAGGAACAAAAATTAACTGTCTGCTCTTACCTGTCCATAATATTGAAGTGCTGAAAATCACCATAAGGGAAGTCCTTCCTTGATTATGCTCCGTTTTGATTCCTACCATCTGAACTGTATTCTCTGCTTATTCTTACAAACCTAGGTTTCTGTTGTTGTTGTTTGTCTATCTGTTTTCTTTATCTCCTGACCACTATTTTTATTCAGACTCCTGTAGCTTGACTATTTGGCCATTGTCTCCAACTCACTTCACGTGTGTTCTCTGGTTTGTATTAACATATCATACCAGAAGTGGTAAATATCTGGAACTCTGGAAGATATGATAACCCCTTCCCATTTATTGCCCCTTACAGACATTTCTAATTGATCATGGCTTCCAACATCATCACCCCATTTTGCAACTGCCATCAGACTTTGGTGTATAGGAGTGTTCTGGTCCTTTTGGCAGGATCTGCTGTCATTTGGTCTTAGTTATTTCCTAATATTCTCTCTAGGAAAGGAGTTGTCCACTATTATACTGTCCTTAGTGTTTCCTTTTAAAGCCATAGTCTGGGAAGCATAATGGTGGAATCAATTGGAGGGACTGAGGAAGATTTTCCATGAAGCTAATGAGCATTATTTTTTGTAAAGTTTTAAAATTAAGATATTCTAACCACAATTGGTTAGGATCTCTGTATCTTTGCACTTTTACTTTCCTTCCAACATCCTCCTCCTCCCATCAGATAGCATTTGAATTACCAGAAGCAATTTTGGGTTTTAGCTAATAGAAAGTTGAATTAGCAATATGTTCAGGTTGGCCTCAGCAATACATATTTATGTGGTGTAAAGCCACTTTCATTCCTAGTGATATTCCTGATAGCGTATTCCTGACAGAGGAATAGCTTCCAAAAATACTTCTTCCCTTCATCAGATGGACAAAACTGTAAGTGGAGGAGTTGGGTCTCATAAATGCCTCACCAAAACAGAAATGTACACACCATTGCAGCATTCACTATTATAAACCATACAACAGAAGTTCTTAGAATCTCTGCAGTTGTAGGGCACACACTGATAGCAGTTATAAACAGTATGTATCTGTGTGTGAAGTCACATGTTTTTTCCACCCAAACAATCAATAATTAAAAAACAAACTTTGATCAACTATGATATGAAAGAGACTGAATTATTCTATTCTCTTTATGTAAAATGTTTTATTACCATTGGAGCCAAAAGCAGGCAGCAAGAAATGTAGGAAGAAGTATTATAGAGATGTGTCAGCAGTTCATTAATAAAAACATGGTATTTTTCCATTTTACGTTTGTTGTATATGTCAACTTTTAAACAATTTGTAATTTTGTTGTGATTGCCTTTCTTACTCAAAATAAAATATTCATTTCTGTACTTAATTTTGTATTTGAAATGTGTGTTCTTTTTCTTAAAGAGTCTCCCACTCATCTCAATCATATAAATTTTAGGCCCTACAAAACATGGATCCATTCCTCGGAGAGAACCAGAAGCCTCCTTACACGGCCTGGCACTGATGTTCTGCAGGGACAACAAGAATGTTTCCCATGTTGAGCCAATAAGCACGCCTTCTTTCTTGTTGGCTCTAAACATGAGTATGGAATTTTAGGATGGAAAGAGACCTGTATTAGTCAGCCAAAGGGGTGCTGATGCAAAGTACCAGAAATCTGTTGGCTTTTATAAAGGGTATTTATTTGGGGTAAAAGCTTACAGTTACAAGGCCCTCAAGAGTCCAACTCAAGGTTGGTTTCTCACCAAAGTCTATTGCCATGTGTTGAAGTAAGATGGCGGGCGATTTCTGCCTGGTCTCTCTGGCCTTCTTCCTCTTAAGGCTCTGTGAGCCCAGCTTCTTCTATCTCAGCTGTAGGCTGGTATAGGGCTTGTCTCTCAGGGCTTCCTATATCAGTCTGGCATAGAGCTCATTTCTTTGCAGGCCTTATCAGTTGCTCAGCTGCTAATTCTCAGGCAAATGGCTCATCTCTCCCCTGGGACTGCAGAATCAAAGTTCTCTCCTCTTCTGTGTCTATGGAGCTCTCTCTTTTCCTGTGTGTCTTCTTGAGTGTTTGTTTATATAGCCCACCAAGGGGGTGGGGACTCAACTCTGAGTCACACCCTACCGACATAGTCGAATCAAAGCCCTAATCTTAACAGGTACTTTGGTCAAGACATGTCAGCTGAATCTAATACATTCAAAGGTTATCACACCCAGAGGAACAGCCCAGTTTACAATCTTATTTTTTAAGATTCTCAAAAATAATTTCAAACTGCTGCAAGACCTAAGACAATATTCTAGTATAATCTCATTTTTCAGGTGAGAGAACCGAGGTCAAGAGTAATTCTGGCCTTATCAAGTGTCTAAGTCCTATTTAGGCTGCTGACTTGTGGAGAAGTAGAAAGACTTGCTTCAGTTCCCTGAACTGAATTTTGGCACTCAAGATCTGGAGGGGGTACTGATAGAGAAAGAGAAAGATCCCAAAATGTACTTCAACTAATTCACAATTGTGCTGAGACCAAAGAGCACAGAGGCAGATCCCTTAGAGAAGAACACCTTTCTGGTCAGGGATGGTAGCTCCTCCAGAAAAAGGGGCTGATGTTTTTAAGAAATTATAGAAGTTAAATTCTTAACAACTCCCAAGAAATGACACCTTTAAAGACTTTGTTCTTTATGTTATGGGCACAATTTTATTTGAATCACATTTACTTCTTAGTGTAGTAGTTCTAGAATGTAAAACAATAATTTCACTCTTGAAAAAACACTACTCTTTAAGCACTTCCACATTTATTTCATTTGACGCCCCCCCTACACACACACACACACACACACACAGTGGAGTAGGGAGGGCAAGTGTTATAGGTGAAAAAATCTGAGATCCAGAGTAGCTAACAATGGATGAGATAGCTGGGACCAGAAAGAGGGCTACTGAAACTCTGCTTTGTGTTTTCTCTTTATATTATATGATCTCCAGGATTAAAAAAAGATTCCTTGATTTCTTTGCTTTCATTGATTTGACAAAATCAGATCTAGCTTTATGTAAGAACATGTAATTGCATACCTGGTATGTTTGAAAGGAGGTCAGTCTTTTCCTGATGACAGAATTCTACCAATAACAATTCACTCCTTTTATATTCAGCTTTAACAGCCCTCTAATAAACCAGAGGTACCCATAAAAAAGGTAAAAAATTCACAATATCTTGGTGTGAATGAATTTTCATGCTTTATTTATTTCTTATTTAAGTAAAGTAAGGAAATAGGAGGAGATATCATGACTTTCATTTTCACTCATAATTATAATTCTTAATGCTTGTAAATTATTCAATTGAGTTATTACACTATAATTTACTTACATTTTTCTTCATCATTGAATATTTGATAATGGGAGGAAGATATTTTGAAATCACATCATTTGCTCAATGTAGCAAATTAGTCATTATGTAATGTTTTATCAATATAAAAAAACTTCTTTGATTTTCATTCATGTCAAGAATTTTCTTGTTAAATAGTTATGCTCGTCAGAGCAACTCTTATTTGTGTTGTTTTTATGAAACCAGTTTTACAAATTGCTATTGCTTTCAGAATCTCATTTGATCCTCAAGACAAGCCTGTGAAGAGAGTAAGGAAGGGATATTTATCATCAGCCCTTTGCCCAAAGGAAGTAAGTTCTTTGTCCATGGCCAAACAATAAGGAAGTGGCAAGACTTATACTCAAACTTCTGACTCCAGACAGTGACTCTTAAGATGCTGGGAGTTACTGACTACCCTGCATTTCTGATGAAAATCACAGGCTCTACAAAGCAAAATTTTCATGGAATTACAAAACACTCATTAATTTTATAGTTAAATAAAAACTATGATGAAAGTACTCAGGACCTGGGAGAATGTAGATCTTCAGAAAGTGTTGTGAAAAGTGATAAGGAAACTGCATAACAGATGCCACCTCTGAAACAGTAGGTGAAATGAGAGGAAAGTTCTCCATCTATGGTAGGTTGAAAATGATCCTCACAATGCAGCTTTTTTCTTTTTCTTTTTTGTTTTTTTTTTACACCGATACCATTGAAGAATAAGAACAAGTTCATTCTGGAAATATTTAGAAGTTCTTCATTTTCTTCTTACAATATACAACCTTCAAAAAAGTCATCACCATTGATCATCTGACACATTTATTTTACTATCTCCTGTTGTAATCTGTATGCTGATTTCAATAGCAGATAATAATAGGATCTTGTTACATGGCCATTGAAGGCTTCAGTTTTTTGATAGATGACTTTACTTATTGCTACTCTTCAAGAATGATTGTAACAGTTTATTACAGTTTTTATCTTATCATTTACCAGCCTTGCTAGTTCTAAGTCACAGGCAGAAAGAAATACAAGCTGTGTTGTCTTATCATCTTTGGAAATGCTCAATTACCTTGTATTAACTTTTTATTCTCAGGACCCAAACTTCATGCAACAAACATTCTTTGTCATTACCTACACACAAATAATATTATATTTTATTTACTTATCAAATTTTGCTTCCCTTTTTTTTCCAAGAGTAGAGCTTCCAGGGGTTTTTTCATCCTCTGAAATTTATTTTTGATTTGTTTGATTCTAGTATTCATTTGGGGAAAGTGTCATAGTTGAAAACTTGTGTTCCCATAAGAAACAAATTTTCCAATTGTGTACTGTATTTATGTATAGTTCTTTTGGTTTTTACCATACAATAATCAGTCAAAACACTTTTCCAAAGTTATTTAGATCAGCTTCTTTCTCTCCTATCCTCTTCTGTGTAATGTTATTTATTTAATATACAGTTAGATTTATTTATCACAGGCTGCTGTTTTTAAAATTTACGTAAGGTAAATTTATTCTTTTGTGATGTACAGTACTATGAATTTTAACAAATGTATGGGGTCGTGTATCCACTATAACAATTCCTTAAAGACATACAATCATCCCCCACATTTCCCTATAATCCCCCTTATTCCCACTCCCCAAATTCCTGGCAACCATTGATCTGTTCTCCATTGCTTTAGATTTGCCTTTTCCAGAATGCCAAATAAAAAGAATATTTTACTATATAGCCTTTTGGGTCTGACTCCTTTCACTTATAAAAATGTATTTAAGATTCATCCATGTTGTTTCTTGAATCAATAATTCATTCCTTTTTAATGCTGAGTAGTATTCTGCTCTATGGCTGTAACACAGTTTATTTATTTATTCTCTTACTGAAGAGCAATTTTTCATTCCCACTAGCAATTTATTTGAGTTCCAGTTGCTCTATATCCTCACCAGCACTTGGTATTGTCAGTTTGTTCATTTGTTCTTATTTTTTTATTTTTTTGCCATTCTAATATGTATGCAGTGGTCAGGGATTTTAAAAATAGATTAAATCTATGGTTTTTTTGGAAATTCTTTGTTTTTTGGTGGTCATATTAGGACAAATTCCTCCCTTATACTTGCTTTACCCTTTTGATGATAGAATATTTTTAGAAGAAATTCCTTGTGCTTTTTATGTCCATTTGTGTTTTACAGGTGTAGCCTGACTTGAATATGTCATAGCCATGTAATCACATGTAGACTCCTCTAACTTGAAAATATAGTATTATGTTCTTCATAAATAAAGACAATGTGAGGGTTAAATGTGAAGAAGAAGTGCAAACACTGTAAACTGTGAAGGATTTTCCAAATAAGTAGATATTATTCCAGTTGGTCATTTTTTATCTTAGTATCCTTGTAGACTGGGAGTTTATAGGGAAATGCCAACTGGCTAAGAGCATGGTTTAATCAGAGTCAACCAAGAAGATAAGGATGAGTGTTTTAAATGTCTAACATGCTATATTTGAGAACTGCTAGTATCATAATTTCCTGAGGTGCTTTAAAAAATATATTTCTAACTGCTACTCCATACCTATTGAATCAAAATTTCTGAAGGGGAGGTCCAGAGGTCTGCATTTTGTAGAAGCTCCTCAGAGTGATGCTTGTGCACATGAAATGTAAAAACATCTGCAACTAGTGAGACTGCAGCTACTGGGACTGCACCTAAATTCTGTCCTGTTTAATATTTCTATAAACATTTGGATAAAGATATGAATGTGCTGATCAGATTTGTTATGGTCATAAAGCTAGGAATGCTAGCTAATGTGGTGGATGCCAAAATCAAAATGAATTTTGACCTAATAATCTGGAAATAGGTGAAAGTTAAGAAGATAAGGTCTAATAGATACTCAAGTGAGAACTATGTTTAAGTATATGTATATATGCACCCATGCATATTTATGTAAATATAAGTGGGTAATAATTGATATTGGACCTTCATATGGAAATAACCTGTAGGAATGAGTTGACAGCATGAGCCTTCAGTGATATCTGAGTTTTAAAAATTAGTATAGTGAACAGATTAATAATGGCAATGTTTCCATTAAGAGAGTAATAAGTTTATTTACCCTGTGCTCTTTAGGCTTTCTGGAATATTATGCGTGGTTCGAGACTCTACATTTTAATAAGAACCAGGCATAAAAAGAACCATAGCATCTAAGGAAGCATGCTCAAAATAGCTCAAACTACTGAGAATATTTAGTCACCCTTCTAACAGAATGCTAACTCAGGTTTCAAACTTTTGATATGTTGCTCACAGTTGAGACCTTAGCATTCATATGAATTGTCCATTTTTTGTTCATAACTTCTGTCAAATTTCCTAATATGATTTTGCTCAAATGCTGTCTTCAAGAGAGTTTAAAAAGAGTTTTAGACAACCATGTAATTCTACAGGGAGACTATGAATATGTAAAAAATAAAATTTAATATGCATTTTAAATGTGAAAACATTCATACTTTTTTTGGATTGACAGCAGGAGCTGAGCTGTGCATCTGTCACCTCTCCAGCTCTTTAGGCTCAATGGCCAAGTGGATCTTACTATAGAGGTTTTCAATTTTCAAACTCTTCTGTTTCTCTAAGGTTAGAATAAAATGCACTATGCTATTTGGACTTCATTTTATTTCCACCTTCTTATTCATTCATACATTTATTCATTTTTGCATTCATGCTTCTCTTTGATACAGAGTGCTTCCAATTGTGTACACTATACAATGCCTAACAAGTCACAGACCCTGCCCAAGGGAGGATCCAATCTAATGAGAAATGTAAGACTTTCAACCACAAGACAGACATATGATTGGGGGCATCTTCACCTACATAGCATCCTTGATTTGTCCTTAATCTAACCTTGCATTGTCCAATGCAGTACTCTAGCTGCATGTGGCTATTGAGCACTTGTAACATGGCTAGTTCAAACTGAGATGTGCTGTAAGGATAAAATACATAATTAATTTTGAAGACTACAAAGAAAACCTAATGTGAAACATCTCAATAATATTTTTATTTCGATTGCATGTTGAAATGATAATATTTTGGATATATTGGGTCAAAGTAAAATGTTATAAAATTAGTTTACCTGCTTCTTTTTACCTTTTAAAATGTGGCTATGAAAAAATGTAAATGTTGCTCTTAATATGCTAATTTCAGTGTCTCTACTCTTAATGCAACATTAGTGGTTTAGAGTCCAGGCTCTCATACTAGATAGATCCATGTTTGCATTCCGGCTCCAGCTTTTATTAGCAAATTATTGTACTTCCTTAAACTTTGGTTTATTTATCAGTTTATGGAAGATAATAGTACCTACTGCATTACAGCAGCTGTGATAAGGATAAGCAGCTTAAACTTAAGGATGATAACAATAATAATAAGGGTAAGAATCATTAACACATATAGGATTTACTATGTGCCAAACCCATCCAAGTGTTTGAGACACACTAATTCATTTAGCTCTCACAAGAACCCCATGAAGTAGTTGCTATTGTTACCACTCTAAGTATAAGGAAACTGACTCATAAAGATATTATGACAGGTATGTTAAAATCCTAGATCAGGGCCTGGTGATTATTTTTATTGTTAATAATTCTGTTATCCTCCCACTCTTAGGCATGAGCAGAATGTTGGGAATGGTGGCTGAGGAGGGAATAGCTGGATCTGTGGGAGGGAACATCAGTTTATGCACTGGCAAGGTATGTGAATGGGGTGGATTGGATTTAGACTTTGCTGCAGTAGATGTTATATTCAATAAATGCTATAGCAGTGGCTTTCAACCAGGAGTGATTTTGCCCCACATTTGGTCATGTCCAGAGACATGTCTTGTGTCACAGCTGAGGTAGTACTACTGGAATCTAGTGAGTAGAGACCAGGGGTGCCACTACACATCCTACAATGCACAGAACAGGAAAATTCATCATATCCAAATGTCAACTGTACCAAGGTTGAGAAACCTTGTGCTATAGAAATAAAAGGAAAAAAGATAGAAGGAGAGATAAAATGAAGGAAGGAAGGGAGGGAGGAAGGAGAGAAGGAGGAAGGTAGAAAGAGGGTAAAGAAGGAAAAGCAAATATGCATTAATTTTTCTAGTCCTGGTCATGCCTTTCTTGAAAAGATGACATCAAAGCAGTTTCAAGACTCATATTAACATAACCATGACAAGACTTTAAGAAAAAATTAATTATTTCAGTGTACTTCTTAATAAGTTAGAGCTGGGGCAGTGAGACATGTTCACCTCTAAGGACTTTCTTTTATACCCTGTGGGGCAATGAATCCGGGACCATTTATTCCCGGCCAATGACTGGTAAATAAAACAATCAATGCATCTAATCTTGTGGGCTCTTTTTGTTTTCCATGTGTGGTTTTAGGAAAGTAAGCCATGTATAGTCAATCCCAATGCCCCCAATGTACTATATTGTTTCTCTGACTATAATTTTAAAGATTTCTTCAATGGAGAATTGGAGGATTGAAACTTTCTTTGGTTTGGATGAAATCTGAGAGCAAGTTGAGGGCTGATGAAGAAAGTGAGACAGGAGATTGATTGTGAATCATTATTTTAGCCCTATTAGAGGGTTTTGTGAGTTAGCTTTAAATGGTGACAATTTTACTAGGGCTGGAGGGCTATCTCCCCCTGAGGACAGATGCCTGAAAGCAAAAATGGTCCTGAAGTAATTTCCCAAAGGATTCCAATTGAAGCTGTTTTGGTTGTGAAGGATTGCTTAAGAACTTTATAAAAAGTTAAATTTTAAACACTTGGGAAAGTTCATTGTTTTTAACGGTTAAAATTGCATACTTTGTAATGTTTTTAGCAATAAAACTCTTTCCATCAATGACAATTTATGAATACTATTACAAGAAGTACTAATCATTATATTGGTATTTCCTTTTATGTGCAACTCTAATTGAAAGTTAAGAATCAATTGTGGAAGCAGATGTGGCTCAAGCGGTTGAGCACTTCCTTCCCACATGGGAGATCCCGGATTTGTTTCCCGGTGCCTCCTAAAAAAAATAAACAAAAACAAACAACAAACAAAACAAAACAAAATAACCAACTCAAGGGAGCCAATGTGGCTCAGTGGTTGAGTGCCGGCTTCCATACGAGGTCCCAGGTTCAATCCCCAGTCCTAGGTACCTCAAACAAACAAACAAACAAACAAACAAATAAACAAAACCAATTGTATTAAAACACATGGATTTTCTATTGGCTTTACACTTTAGGCACCATAAACTTCATTCCTATTAAGTATAGCTCTATAATAAAATAAAAATAATATATAGAAATGTCCATCCTATTTTACTAGGATACCTTGTTAATGTCCAGCTCTGGTGTTTAATGTATTTGAAAGGCCAGCCATGAGATGGGGAGCTGGAATGAAATCCACCTGATATAGCAGATTTTTCACAGGGAAACTGTTGAGTGGCACCACAAAGACCCACTGAATAAATATATTATGAGTCATTTATACTTTGGAATAGCAAGTGGCCATTATAGAAGAATGAGGTTATTCTGTATGTACTGACAAAGTAAAATTTTCTAGACATTATTAAATTGAAAACACAAGTTGTAGAGCAACTTGTAAAGATGAAAATGATTTATTTTGAGAAAAAAAAAACAACAACCCTAAAATATACATATGTATGTACAAATGTATATGTGAGAGTTAAGAGGAGGTGACTGGTAATTGTTGGTATAAAGTGAAGGGAGATTTCCAGATTTATTTTTGTATATATTTGTTATATTTGAATTTTTAATATAAGAATATAATCATGTGTTATTGGCATTAAATTAATAATGAAAATAGTGTTAACAGAAGCAAAAAAGTCTTCTTTAGGTTTTCTGGTTTTAGTTTAGGAAGGCAGACACACAAATACACACTACTCCTTTGTCTAAAAATTAAGACTCTTGTGGAAATCTTCATTTACCTTCTGGAAAGTTTGAGTGTGAAACTGTTTGGTGATACATTCTTCAGATTTGAGGGAGGAAGTTTCTACTTGCACAGGAACTATCTTTAAAAAAAGACAAAATATTTTCTCTGCTTGAATTTAAAGGAGGGACAGTAAACTAGAAAGGATTTTATAACTGGGAAGCTGCATGACTGCAGCCAATTGTGGGCCATTATTTTTAAAGCCAAAAATAAGACTGAAAATATTACAGTCTTTTGATTTGCCCTGGATTTTGTTGGTCCTGTGCGGCCTGATTTCACCACTCCCATAAAAGAACTTGGATGACTGCTAAGGAAAAGGGCTTGTGTTCTAGGGCCTCCCAAGCTGTGGAGGGCTAGTTTGCGGACCCCCTAAGTGAGAATGTTTTATTTTGAACTTGACATATACAAGACCCTGTGAAGTACGCAGTCATGAAACAGGGTTACTTAAGATGACATTCAAGTCATCTAAAGGAGAGTATTATGGTCTTGCTGCTCAAGCAAATACCATGCAATGGTTTGCCTTAAACAATGAGAATTTTTTTTGACTTTTTTTTTTTTACTTTATTTTGTACATTTAATAATTGAAAATATAAACAATTGAAAACTAAAAAGTAAACACAGATGAATAAATATATACATTTCTTAATTAAATGTACTGGATACATAGAAATTTTTTTTAAATCAAACAATATGTTACACAAGATATTTGGTTCATAGTAACACATTCATACAGGATTTGTCCTTTTGTGTCTGGCTTGCTTCACTCAACATAATGTCCTCCAGTCTCATCCATGTTGCCATATGCTTTACGACTTCATTTCTTTTTACAGCTGTATAATATTATATTGTGTGAACAGACCACAGTTTGTTTATCCATTCGTCTGTTGATGGACACCTGGGTTGTTTCCAACTTTTGGCAATGGTGAATAATGTTGCTATGAACATTGGTGTGCAGATGTCTGTTTGTGTCACTGCTCTCAGTTCTTCTGGGTATATACCCAGTAGTGGTATTGCTGGGTCACGTGGCAAGTCTATATTCAACTTCTTTAGGAACTGCCAAACAGTCCTCCATGGTGGCTGTACCATTCTGCATTCCCACCAACAGTGAATAAGTGTTCCTATCTCTCCACATCCTCTCCAACACTTGTAGTTCTCTGTCTTTTTAATAGTGGCCATTCTGATAGGTGTGAAATGATATCTCATCATAGTTTTGATTTGTATTTCCCTAATCATGAATGATATTCAGCATTTCTTCATGTGTTTTTTTGCCATTTGTATTTCTTCTTTGGAGAAATGTCTATTCAAGTCTTTTGCCCATTTTTTAATTGGGTCGTTTGTCTTTTTATTGTTGAGTTGTATATCCTCTTTATATGTCCTAGATATTAAAAACTCATCAGATATGTGATTTTCAAGTATTTTTTCCCATTGAGTTGGCTGCCTTTTCACCCTTTTGCAAAGTCCTGTGAGGTGCAAAAGTGTTTAACTTTGAGGAGGTCCCATTTATCTATTTTTTTCCTTTGTTGCACATGCTTAGGTTGTAAGGTTCAAGAAACCACCACCTACTACAGGGTCTTGAAGATATTTCCCTACATTTTCTTCTAGTAGTTTTATGGTCCTGGCTTTTATATTTAGATCTTTGACCCATTTTGAGTTGATTCTTGTAAAGGGGGAGAGATAGGGATCCTCTTTCATTCTTTTGGTTATAGATATCCAGTTGTACCAACACCATTTGTTGAAGAGACTGTTTTTTCCCATTAGCATGGACTTGGTAGGTTTGTCAAAAACCAGTTGACTGTTTAGGTGAGGGTTTATTTCTGGGTTCTCAATTCCATTCCACTTACTGATGTGTCTATCTTTATGCCAGTACCATGCTGTTTTGACCACTGTAGCTTTGTAATATATCTCAAGGTCAGGCAGTGAAGTTCCTCCCACGTTACTCTTCTTTTTTAGAATGCTTTTAGCTATTCAGGTGCACTTACCCTTTCAGATGAATTTGGCAATTACCTTCTCTAATTCTGTAAAGTAAGCTGTTGTGATTTTGATTGTTATTGCAATGAATCTATAAATCAGTTTGGGTAAGATTGACATCTTCACGATATTTATTCTTCCAATCCATGAACATGGAATGTCTTACCATTTGTTTAGGTCTTTTTAAATTTCTTTTAGCATTGTTTTGTAGTTTTCTGCATATAGGTCCTGTACTTCTTTGGTTAAATTAACTCCTAGTTATTTGAGTCTTTTTGTTGCTATTGAAAATAGAATTTTCCCCCTGTTTTCCTCCTCAGATTGTTCAGTACTAGTGTACAAAAACATTACTGATTTTTGCATGTTGATCTTGTATCCTGCCACTTTGCTGAACTCATTAGCGCAAGTAACTTTGTCATGGATACTTAAGGATTTTCTAAGTACAGGATCATGTAATCTGCAAACGGTGAGAGTTTTACTTCCTCTTTTCCTATTTGGATGCCTTTAATTTTTTTTTCTTATCTAATTACCCTAGCTAGAACTTCTAGTACAATATTGAATAACAGTGGTGACAGTGGGCATCCTTGTTCCTCATCTTAGAGAGAAAGCTTTCAACCTTTCCCCATTGAGTATGATGTTGGCTGTGGGTTTTTCATATATGCCTTTTATCATATTGATGCATTTCCCTTCTAGTCCTATCTTTTGAAGTGTTTTTATCAAAAAAGGATGCTGGATTTTGTCAAATGCCTTTTCTGCATCTATTGAGATGTTCATGTGGTTTCTTTTCCTTCGGTTTGTTAATGTGGTGTATTACATTGTTTGATTTTCTTGTATTGAACCAGCCTTGCAGACCAGGAATAAATCCCACTTGGTTGTGATGTATAAGTCTTTTGATATGCTGTTGGATTCGATTTGCAAGTATTTTGTTGAGAAATTTTGCATCTATTTTCATTAGAGAGATTGGCCTATAATTTTCTTTTCTTGTAGAATTTATATCTGGCTTTGGTATTAGGGTGATGTTGGCTTCATAAAATGTGTTGGCTAATTTTCCCTACTCTTCAGTTTTTTGGAAGGGTTTAAACAGGATTGGCGTTAATTCTTTTCAAAATGCTTGGTAGAATTCACCTGTGAAGCCATCTGGTCCTGGACTTTTCTTTGCTGGAAGATTTTTGATGATGGATTCAATCTCCTTAAATGTGATTGGTTTGTTAAGTTTTTGTATTTCTTGTAGTGTTAGTGTAGGTTGGTTGTGCGCTTCTAGGAATTTGTCCATTTCATCTAGGTTGTCTAGTTTGTTGGCATATAGTTTCTCATAATATCCTCTTATGATTCTTTTTATTTCTGTGAGGTCATTTGTAACTTCCCCCCTTTCATTTCTGATTGTATTTATTTGCATCTTCTCTCTTTTTTTCATTGTTAGTCTAGCTAGGGGGTTGTCAATTTTATCGATCTTTTCAAAGAACCAGCTTTTGGTTTTGTTGATTTTCTCTATTGTTTTTCTGTTCTCACTTTTACTTATTTCTGCTCTAGTCTTTATTATTTCTTTCCTTCTGCTTGCTTTGGGATTGGTTTGCTGTTCTTTTTCTAGTTTTCTCTAGTTGTTCAGTTAAATCTTTCAGTTTAACTCTTTCTTGTTTTTTAATATAGGCATTTAGGGCTATAAATTTCCCTCTCAAGCTGCCTTTGCTGTATCCCATAGTTTTGATACGTGTGTTCTCATTTTCATTTGTCTTAATGTATTTACTGATTTTGCTTGCAATTTCTTCTTTGATCCTCTGATTATTTAGAAATGTGTTGTTCAGTCTCCACACATTTGTGAATTTACTTTTTTCCTGTCTATTATTGATTTCTAGTTTCATTCCATTATGATCTGAGAAGATGCTTTGTATAATTTCAATCTTTTTATATTTATTGACAGCTGCATTGTGACCTAACATGTGGTCTATCCTGGAGAAAGATCCATGGGCACTTGAGAAGAATGTATAACCTGCTGAGTTTGGATGCATTATTCTGTATATGTCTGTTAGGTCTAACTTGTTTATCATATTGTTCAAGTTCTCTGTTTCCTTGTTGATCTTCTGTCTAGTTGTTCTATCTAAGGATGTGAGTGGGGTGTTGAAGTCTCCAATGATTATTGTAGAAATGTCTATTTCTCCCTTCAGTTTTGGCAGAATCTGTCTCATATATTTTGGGGCACCCTGGTTAGGTGTGTAGATATTTAGGACTGTTATATCTTCCTGGTGAATCACCCCTTTTATTAATATATAATGGCCTTCTGTATCTCTCAGAACTTTTTTGCATTTAAAGTCTATTTTGTCTGATATTAGTATAGCTACCCTTCCCCTTTTCTGGTTACTATTCACATGGAGTTTCTTTATCCAACCTTTCATTTTCAGCCAATTTGTATCCCTAGGTCTAAGGCGAGTTTCTTGTAAGCAGCATTTGGATGACTCATGTTTTTTAATCCATTCTATCACCCTGTGTCTTTTGATTGTGGAGTTTAATCCATTCACATTCAATGATATTACTGTAAATGCACTATTTACTTTCTCCATTTTATTCTTTGGTTTTCACATGTCATCTTGTTTTTGTCTGTCTTTTTACTCTTTTGGTTATCCTTTCTGCTATTATTTCTTCTATACTTTCCTTCAATCCTCTCTCTCCTGTCTTTTTCTTTCAGGTTATAAGGCTTCCTTTAATATTTCCTGCAAAGGTGGATTCTTTTTTGCAAACTCTCTTAGTTTCTGTTTGTTTGTGAATATTTTATACTCACCTTCATATTTGAAGGACAATTTTGCTGGAAAAACAATTCTCGGCTGGTAGTTTTTCTCCTTCAGTTTCCTAATTGTATCATACCACTGTCTTCTCACCTTCATGGTTTCTGAAGAGAAATCTATGCTAAGTCTTACTGGATGTGCCTTGTACATGATCTTTTGCTTCCCTCTTGCTACTCTGAGAATTTTCTCTTTATCTTTGACATTTGACATTCTGAGTAGTATGTGTCTTGGCATAGATCTACTTGGATTTATTCTGATTGGGATATGGTGTGTTTCTTGGACATGTAAATTCATTTCTTTCCTGAAAGTTGGGAAATTTCCAGCTATTATTTCCTCAAATACTCTTTCTGCCTCTTCTCCCTTCTCTTCTCCTTCTGGAACTCCCATGTCATGTATGGTGTTGTGTTTTGTGTTGTCATGCAACTCTCTGAGCCCATGCTCAATTTTTTCCATTCTTTCTTCAATTTTAGGTGTTCTGTCTTCTGTATCACTTATTCTTTCTTCTATCATTTCGAGTCTGCTGTTGTATGCCTCAAATGTGTTTTTGATCTCACCTATTGTGTCTTTCATTCCCATGAGCTCTGTTACTTTTCTGTTCAGGATTTCAAATTATTTGCATTCACTCAATGTCTTCTTGATGTCATTTATCTCCTTAACTATATTGTCTTTCAACTCATTAATTTGATTTTGGAAATTTGTGCTCATCTCACTGATCAGTTCTCTCAAATTCTGCATCTCTTCTGGGACTTTGATGTATTCCTTTTCTTTGGCCATGTCTTCTATTTTCTTAGTATGGCTCATAATTTTTTGCTGGTGTTTAGGCATCTATTAGGATGTAGTTTATTCAGATGCTCAATGTCTTTCTCTTTTGTAGGGATTTAGCATCAGGAGGCTGTGAGTTACCACAGCTCTTTGATTTTTGGCTTAATCTGGATTGTTAGGATTGTCCTGCTGGTTGCTCAAAACTGGGCACTGGACCCAGTAATTGGTTGTAGAGTTGCTTCTTAGGGCCTTGGGCAGGGAGGGTATAGAGGCCAGAAAAAGCCTCTCCTACTTATTTTTAATTTTCTTGTGTGCACTTCCTTAGTCTGCCAGGAGATGGTTCTCTTTGGCAGCTCCCAATTCAATGCCTGGTCAGAGTGTATTTGTCACAGCACAGACCAGATCAATGTGATAGAGCTTCCTGTTTGGAGGCTAGGAGCCTTGTACACTTTCTCTGAGACAGTTCTCCAGCCTTCTCTGGCAGCCCCTCCCTTTTCCCAGCTAGGAAATATTTCCACTCCCCTCTGAGTCCTCATCTTGCAGTCCCTGTTAGTAGAGAAGGAGCTTGGGTGGGTTGTATATATTTAGCTCCTTGCGTGTTCCAAGGCAAACAATGGCACAGCCCCACCCGGCCTGGAACAGCAGACCAAATTTGTGAGTCAAAAGCTGAGTCAGCCTTAGGCTGTGTCCCTCTCTCTCCCCTTTCCTGGGGTGTCCTGAACAATTAGTCCAGGCTAGAAGAGAGGGAGATTGTGAGTGTTGGATTTCTCCAGTTCTTAGCTGGCTCCCAGGGCAAACCACTGTGTGGTCTCCCCTGTCCTGGAAGGGCTCGTGGGGTACAAGCAGATGAAATTTGTGGGTCAGAAGCTGAGTTAGCCTTAGGCTGTGTCCCTCTCTCTCCCCTTTCCTGGGGTGGTAGATTCCTGGAGCCCCCTTTGTCTGTAGTTGCAGGACCAGAGGCCCGAGAATTCTAGTCTTTAGTGTGGGGGAGGGTGCTGGCAGCAGCCACTTCTGGTTCCAACTCACAGTGCTGTTGTCATGAACAATGAGAATTTATTTGTTCAAGGCATCATCAAGGTGATGCTTTCTCCCAGAAAACTATGTCATTCTGGGGCAGGCTTCTGGTGATCCTTGATCCTTAGCTTGTCACATGGCGAGGCACATGGCAGTATCTTCTGGTCTCTCCCTTCTCTTCTGGGTTCCATTGATGTTTAGCTTCTGGCTGCTCTCTCTGTGACTTTTTGTCTGTCTGTTTGTATTTCATTCTGTTTATAAAGGACTCAGTAACAACATTAAGATCCATCTTGACTGAGGTGGGTTACACTTTAACCGAAGTAACCTCAACAAAAGGTCTTACTTACAATGAGTTCACACCCACAGGAATGGATTAAGTTTAAGAACATGTTTTTCTGGGATACATACAGCTCTATACCATCACAGTAGACAAGTTAATTTTGTTCTTAGAAATTTGTCTATCTACATATGATCGATCTATCTACCTATCTCTCTCTCTCTAACCAGTCTATCTTTCATCAATCTACCATCTACTTATCTATCATCATTTATTTATTTCTGTCTGCTGTAAATGTATGGCTTTTCAGCTTAGAATCAATAGCAACATACAAGATTCTCTGAACTGATGACTTACCCAATCCTCTCTATTTTCTCCAACAGGGAAGTAAAAAGCCCTGCTATGGCTTTCTAAGTTCCCAGTGGGCAGCATATAAGTGGTATTAGTAGAAAATGCAAGAGAATAGGAGCTAAAACCTGTATTTATGTGTTGTTTCTACCAGTTCTGTGACCATGGATAAGTTACTTAACCTCTCTGAGTCTCAGCTTCCTCATGATTGTAGTGGGATTCATAACTCCTTTGCTAACCTCATTGGGTATTGGGGAAATAAATGAGATGTGTCTGGAAACATTTTGTAAGGAGTAAAACAATTTCCAAAACTAAAGTGTCTCTATAATTGCCATGATAGTAGTAATTTATGTCCCGTTATTATAATTAAGCCTTTTCTATCTCCACAGACTGGCTCACCCCTGTCTTATGCTCTCATAATACCCTACTCTTTTCTTTCATGGTCTTTGGGCTTGTTTGCTTTCCCAATAGCCTGTAATAATCCATGGATTATAAGTCTATTTTGTTCACTGCTCTATGGTCAGAGCCTATTATAGAACCTGATATATAGTAGGCATGAAATTACATGATTTTGGCTGAATGGTGGCTATTAATTTTATCATAGTTTCTTGTGGTCATTACTTTTCTGTCTTCTTCACACCCCTTCATCTCTAATTCAAGTGTTGACACATACTAGGGTCCTGGCCTCTCTCGGCATCTCTACTGACTCAATACCCTCTCCCTGGTAATATCATATATTTCCAAAGTTTCAAATGTCTCCTGTAACTATATCTTAATCCAGATATATCCTTAAGCTTCAGAACTAGAATAACCTATCACCTGCTGGGTGTCTCCATGTGGAATTCCCATAGGTAACTCAAACTCAATGTGTCTAAAATGAACTCACATATTCTTCCCATATAGAACCATTTTCTAGTCTTCTCTGGCTCTACAGGTGGTATCACCATCCACCCAAGTTAGAAAATTGGGGAAGGCTTGGGCCACAGGTATCACTGCAACCTGAAGTTATTTATCTGGGTTTGGATAAGCTACTTAACTTCTGAGCTTCAGTGTTCCCATTCCCTAGGGAGTGGCTGGGTGGGGGGGAAACTAAAATACAGCTTTTATAGTTTCTGTAAGAGTTAGAGATTTTATATATCAAGTGCTTAGTATGGTTCCTGGTTCATAAAAACATTGAAAATATTGCTATTATTATCTTAGACCTTTAGTCTTCTTCATCATCCACATCCAGTCAGTTACCAAATTCTTCTAAATATGCTACATGCCCTTGTGTCTCTACTACCATGACTCTAGTTCATACTATCATGACCACTTATAATAACCTCCTAACTAGACCCTGTGATTCTAGGTTTTTTTCTTCAGATAAATTCTTGACCTAGCTTTTCCCCAGTTAAAGGTCTTTATTGACTTCCCATGGCATTCGTGTTGGAATTTGATCTTTTTTTAAAAAAAAAAATTTATTGAAGTATATCATTCATACATGAATATATATAAACTATAAGTGTTCAGTAAACATTATGATCTTACAAAACAAACATGTATAACATCACATAGGGCTCCCACACATTACCTCCCCCACAAATACCCTGCATTGTTGTGAAACATTTGTTAACAAATCATGAAAGAGCATCGTCAAAGTATTACTACTAACTATAGTCCATATCTTCCTCCCTATACATTTTTTTAAGGATTTATTTATTTATTTACTTTTATCCATTTTTACCCCCCCCACCCCATTTTTGCTGTTTCTGTGTCCATTAGCTGGGCAACTCTCTGTTTCTGTTTCCTGCCCTCTCTTCTCATCCTTCTCCTCCTGTCTTCACTGGGATTCGATCCTCAGAACCTCTGATGTGGGAGAGAGGCATCCTACCACCTGTGCCACCTTAGTTCCTGGTTTTTCCGTGTGTCTCATCTTGGCTTTCCCTTGTGTCATTCTCCTGTTACATCACCATCTTGCTGTGTGGCTCACGGGGCCTGGTGGCTCACCCATGCCTGGGGCCTGGTGTTCACGTGCCTTCAATATTTTCCTTTTTTAATTTTTACCAGGAGGTCCTGGGGTCGAACCCAGGTCCCTCCATATGGGAGATGGACACCCAACCACCCCAGCCACATCCGCCCCCATGCTATATCTCTTAAGGTTGACCAAAGATACCCAAAGTTAGTCTTTTCCCATACAGGATGGTCACATAATAAATCAGGCTTAGTTTATCACCAGCATTCTAAAAACCAGACCTAGGGAGAAAAACTAGGTCTGGGGACACATGCATGGTTTCTAATATAGTGAATGTTTAGCCTACCCTGATTGTCACAAAATCAGGACAGCGAGAATATTCGCATTGATCTTCTTATTGTGGTACAAAAGCTTTCCATATTTGAGTGCAGACAACCATGCCAGTTTTATATCTTTATTTGGAATTACATATCACTGTAATGCTCTAGCAATTATATACAGCATGTAGATTCCTGTAGGTCATATATATATATACATATTTTAATGTTCTTGATTTTACTTAGCCTTTCTGTTTAAAATAGTTATCTGTTTGCCTTAAGGTTCTTCTTAAGAGTTACCTTGTTCACACATTCATTTATTCAACATGCATTTATTAACTATACACTCTGCCTGGCATTGTTCTAAGTTCTGGAGAGGTAGATTTTTCTGCACTTATGTAGCATACCTTCTAGTGGGAATAGATGGGAAATGAACAATAAACAAATATATGTTGATTAGGTAAGTGCAATGGAGAAAAATAAAACAGAATAAGGGGTAGGATATGAGGAATTGGGTGGAACCCAATGAATTAATATATAATAGGGTTGGTGGAAAGGGGACATTTGAGCAGAATCCTAAAGGAGTAAGCCATCTACCTGTCTGGGTAAGAACATTCCAGGCAGAGGGAGCAGTAAATGCAGACACTTAGGTGGTGTTTACTTGGAGTCTTAGGGGAACATCAAGGGAGTTGGTGTGGTTGTAGCAGAGCAAGAAAGGAGGAGGGTTATAGGGGACATGTCAGAGACCTAGCAGAAGGTAGAGGGGCTATTTAGAACCTCAACAGTCCATGCAAGATCTTTGGCTTTTTATCTTTTATAAGGTTGGAGAACAGTGGAAGGTTTCCCCCCAGATAGTCCATGATTTGATTAAATATTAAAAGGACCATTCTGGCTGATATGTGAGAACAGACCAAATGGGGACAATTACATAGGAGATCAGTTTGGAGGGTTTTGCCACAATCCAAGTAAGAGTTGGTGGGCCCGAGTGGTAGTAGTCCCCATGGTGAGATGTAATTGAATTCTGGATATGTTTTGAAGGTAAAGAATGACAGTATTTAATGATGGATGGGATGTGAATAGTGAGTTAAGGTATGAACCAAAGAGGATGGAAAAGTTTGGCCTGGACAATTCTAAGAATGAAGTTTCCACATACTTACGTGGGGAGAACTAGGGGGGAAACCAGGAGTGTGTTTATGGATATGTTAAGCTTATTATTAGGCATCCAAGTGGAGATGCGAAGGCCATTAGATACATGAGTTTGGAATTCAGGGGAGAGTTCCAAGATGAAGATATAAATGTAGGGATCAGGTGTAAAAGTCGTGTTTAAAGCTGTGAGGCTGGAAGAAATCACCAAAAAAAATGAGTGTAGATAGAAAAAAAAAAAAGGCCTGAAGATAGCCCTAGAGCATAACAAATTTTAAAAGTGGGTGAGATGAGGAGAATTAAAGAAAGAAAATTTAGAAGGGGCAGCCAATGAAGGAGGAGGCTCACCCAGAAGCCAAGTGAAGATAATGTTTCATGAAGTGGGGAGTAATAACCTGTTTTAAATGAAACTAAATGAAGAGGAGAAAGAGAATTGACTATTAAGTTTTCAACAAGGATCACATTATTCCCTTCTTCCAAATAGGTTTAAACTCTGTGTGCATTCAAAGATTGTTCTGTAATTATCCCTTTTGTGGTGCTTCCCCTTATACTCCCCGGGGCAGATACTATGTCTTATTTAGTATCTTTGCATCTTTAGTCTGATGCATAGTACCTGAATTAGTCAGTGTTCTCAAGAGAAATAGAACCAACAGGTCGTGTGTGTGTATATATATATATATATACTCTGATGAAGGTGACATTGAATTTCTTGGGAGAAGCTGGCTGGCTGAAGTAGAGAAAGAAATTCTTCTTTCTATCTGCTGAAATCCTCAGTTCTGCTTTTAAGACTTCTGATTGGATGAAGATCGGATGAAAAGAATTCTTTCATTGCTGAAGACAGTCTTCTTTGTTAATTGTAGATGTAATCAGCTGCAGATGCCATCAACTGACTAATGATTTAAGCCCATCTACAAAATACCCTCACAGTAACAAGCAAGTCAGTGCTTGCTTGACCAAACAACTGGACACCATAACCTAGCAAAGTTGACACTTGAAATTAACCATCACAGTAGCCACTCAACAAATATTTGTTTATGGATTGCCTATTATTGAAATACAATTCATGAAACCTCAAAATTGTTGAAGAGTAGAAAACTCTAATGGAACAATTTTATAGTGGGACCATTTAATTTTCTTCACAAAGGGAATACAGGAAGATTTATTTCATTTTTACAGGATTTCTTGCTTCCTAGGAGAACTTGGCACAGTTTGACTTGACTGCAGTGAAAGTAGAATATGAAATTATTACCTTAGCTCATTTGTGTTTATTTAGTTCAGTTGGTTGTACTTCCCAATTTTTTCACATCATGGTATACATAGAAAATGTCAATGTTTGTATGACATACGAGGGTAATTGAATAAATCTTTACACAGTGCCGAGGCCTGTGAACTATGTATACTCTGTGTTCTCTCAGCTATCCTGAGGGCTGAAGAAGAGCCATATCTTGTCACTTGTAACCATTCATGACATATCAGTTAGGAAGCTCTGGAATAGAGAATAATACAAAGTAATCCAAGGTCATGGAAGATTTTTGAAATGCAAGGCAAAGTTTGCCTGGCCATGCACCAATAAGAAAGAAAAGCCCATGTTTCTCTCTCATTATAATACTTTATGAAGTACATTTCATCAGGCACACAACAGGATCCACCACATAAGCCCTGTGGTATTGTGAAAATGCCTCAGATCATTGTTTTTCAAGGTGTAGTTCCCAAACCAGCAAAATCAGCAGCATTGGGGAACTCATTAGAAAGGCAAATTTTTGCCCCTCCTAGAACTCTGAATTAGGAACTGAGGATAGGGCCTAGAAATTTGTGGTTAAAAAGCTCTCCAGTGGACAGATTCTGATGCACACTTAAATTTGAGAACCACCTTCTTGGAAAATTGACATTTTCTCCATGGTACCAGGTAGCTTGTAACTAGATTTCTTTCATCTGGCTGGCATAAGGATATTTCCCTTTGTCACATGAGACCCTAGGAAAATCAGCAGGGTCAATTTTGCCTTTCCTTCCCTGCATTTCCAAGATCCTGAACATGCAAAGATGTTATAGTGATCTTACTTGAGCAAAGAAGAGGGCTCTTCGTTAGTTTTAGCTCTTCCCTGAGCTAGGTGCAGCCTAAGGACTTCCTATCTTTAGATCCCTTTTTTCATCCTTTCCCCTAACCCTGGAAAATTATCACACAATAGTGGGCTATTAGACCCAGTGGGAACTGTACAAAAAAGTATGGGTGAACTGTACTGTGTTTGCCACCATTCCTGAACATTGTTCTTCTCAGGTGCAAGCTCTCCTGTTGTTTGGTCAGTTGCATCAGGTCTAAAGCTAGATTGCCTGGGTTCAAATCCTGACTTTATTATGCACTAATATGTGACTCTGGGAAAACTATTTAACCTTCCTGTGCTTCAGTTGTGTCTACTGAAAAACTCAGAGAATAATATAGTTACCTCATAGGGTTGTTGGAAGCATTAAATGACTAATCTATATGATACACTTAGAACCATGCCTGTCATGCAGGCAGTACTATGTAAACTAGATTTTTAAAGATGTTTTTTAAAAAATCATTATCCTCATTATTATTGCATTTTGGGAACAATGATACCCCTGACTCTTCCTTCCCATATCAATATTTTTGAATTTTTACAGTGCTTAGTCAACATATCAGAGTTCAGCCTTTAATAACTTTTTAAATTATTTCATGGCATTAGTTTTACACTTCCTGCTAGACTAGAAGCTCTCTTTGAGCAGAGATCATGCCTTGTTTTTGATTTGTACTGCCCATAAAATGCAGTAGGACTAGCTAAATTCATTATTTTCAAAGTATTGATATATATAATAATGCCTGTTTTGTGGGGAAAATGCCAGGTTGGAATAAGAAATGCAGTGGCTTCCATTTTGAGTAGAGAGTAATAATGCTTTGACATCATGGAATCATACCTGGCCTCTTTTCATATTTCAAGTTCTATAGCTTGTCTTTTATAACACAAGCAATTAAGAGTCCATATTAGTAATAGAGCCTGCCCTGGGCAAGAACCTTTTGGTGCTAGATATCTTTTTTATTGCTTTCATTTCTTAAGTGTGAACTACTGACAATCATGAGTTTTGATAGTCATTCACTGATCCTTTAAAACAACTCGTTTAAACATTTATTGATTCCAAGTAGCCCTGCCCATCGATTCACATGTTACATGTATTCATTTGGATGCCATTGCCCACGCAGATGCCATTGTGAGCGTGGAGGGTCCAATCCATGTCAGAAAAGTAGGAGGACTACATGTGCATGGCAGTATTTTTAATGCCATATTTTCATTAGGATCACAGGTTCATCATTGTCATGTTACAATTCTTTGAATTAAATGTTGATATATAATCTCTGATGATTTTTCTCATTGAAATAAATATGTGCATTGCATGTGTGAGTTATGACTACAAAAATGTGTAACTGGATTTTGTCTAGGTCCTTGGCTAAACTGCAGGAAAAGAATTTCAAGAGCACTCCATGTTGATTAGGCCAGTTATTTATTAAGGTAGGGAGGGAGGAGAAATGGGAGAACATAACAGATCATGGGTTGCAGAGAGAGAGGAAAGGGCTAAAGAGTGATAAAGGGGGCTGATGCATAGAATACATTTTCCCATTATAGATGATAAATGCCCAAATTTTATTTGTGTATTGATTTAGGTGGGGGTGAAGAAGGCCAGAACAGGGGTCCAAAGGCAAGAGAGAGAGAGAGAGAGAGAGAGAGAGAGAGAGAGAGAGAGGTTCAGTCTTTGCGCTTGCTTTTAAAACTATTAATTATTCTGCCCGTTTGCTAATGATATGGGAGGAGTTCCAGCTGTTTTGATTGATTACCCCAGCCATCAATCCCCTTGGAGGGCCCAATGATAAAGTCCCTGGAGAATATCTGGGGCTTCTCTTGGCTTCTGGAGAAAATCTCATTCTGAATGGGATTTCTCACGAGGTTCTTCCAGCAGCCATCTTGGGGGTATCGATGTCCACATGGACTTCTTGCCAGGTTCCAGATCCATCCATTGAGTCCCTATCTAGCCTGCTTCAAATGGAACAAATTAACATTAAAAACAATCATAATAATAATAGCTAAAATTAGTCAAGTGTTTACTATGCAGGGAGCACTAAGTTCCTGCTCAATATGAAAAAATAAATTGATTATTGGTTTTTTAAAAAAAGCTTCCTACACCCATCATCTGCTTTAATCCTTATAACCATTCTACGAGGTAGGTAATATTATCCCAATTTTAACTCAATTTGTGTTTTAATGGAAATTTCCTAAGAAATAACTGAATATGTGCATGTGATACAACAGTCAAACAATTTTTAAGTGTATCCAATTTTTTTAAAAGTTTTTCTTTAACACTTTTCCAACTTGATCTCATTCCTTCCTGAGTTCAGTGGTACCCACTATTAACACTAGTTTCAGTGCTTTTACCCATTATAGAAAGAGTTTCCTAAACATTCCTTGAGTACATTTATAATCACTTCTTCTATTTTTTTCAACAGGAGTAGAAATTTTCAGATATGATCAACTGCCTAGAAAGAGACAGGATGCAAGACAATAGGGGTTGTAGTTACTGTGGCAGGGAGCATGCTTTATTTAAGTGCAATCAAATTCATAAGGTTTTATTATTATTATTGTTCACACTGTGCTGCTCAAAAAATTCATGGGCCATATTTAGCTGCAAGTTGTCAATTCATATTTAAGAAGCTTTGTTCCCTCCAGAAGTTAAATTTTTGTATGGTGTAAGGTTGAGACTTTCTCTATCTTGATATTCCATTGTCCTAACACCCTTTATTAGATAGTCCATCTTTTATTTTACCAATTTGAAATTCTGTATGTTTCATATACTAAATTTATACACATATATATGGGTCTGTTTCAGATTATCCTGATAAATTTATCAATTCATCTTTTCTTGCAGGTATAATTTCATTTTTAATTATTGTGAGTTTATAGTATTTGATATCTAGTCGACATAACTCCTCTTCCCACACCCCTTTCTTCTTTATTCAAAAATATCTTGTCTGCCTTCTGCATTTTTTTTACCCCAACTGAACATTAAAATCAACTTGTCAAAATGTAAAGCACCCTGTTAGAGTTTTAATTAGGATTCTTGAATTTATAAACTTAATTTGGAAAGAACTGAATTTTTTTTTCATACAGGAACATTGTCTTTCCAATTTGTCAAGTCTCCTTTTGTATTCTTCAGTAAATTTTGATATTTTTCATTTGTGTTCTATATAATTTTAATGAAGTTTATTCTAAGATATTTGATATTTTGGGAATAGGATAATTTTTCATTACACTTTTTGAAAAGGCCTTCTCTGGTGTATTGGAAAATTATTTATTTTAATGTTGTTCTTTCTGAACTCATTATTATTTCTAAAGAATTTTCATTGATTATCTTGGATTTTCTAGGGAGATAATCACATCTGAAAACAAATGCCATTCCAATGTTATGCCCCTAGATTATAGATAATAAAGTAATTGAGGCATAGAGAGATTAAACAATTCATCCATTTTTAGTAAGTGATAGACCTGGGATTTTAAGTATTGTCTGTCTTATTTCACAGTGCTTGCTTGTGCTATACTGACAAATAATTGTTCTTCAGATTTGATTTTTCCAGACAAATTTATGCTAAATTTTCAATTCATTGTATATATTGGAAATGATACATATATGTGACTCTTTGAAAAAGTAACACAATTAAGTGCATATATTTTGACAGGGCATCCTGGTAATTGATTAGAAACATAAAAAAAGACACAATTAAATTGTTCAGTCCCTGAGTTGGAGACTAATCCTCTGTTATAATAATTTTGTTTCACTCAAATTTCCTAGTGGTTTGTCTGGTATATTGTTAAGCATTTTGATGACTGATTAAGGAATTGCCTTTTTTTTTTCTTTCACAGTCTACTGCCAAACTCTCAAGAATTTGTGGAAGAAAGGATGCTATTATTTAGCTAAGACCCATTAAATTAATATGTTGCTTACAAATGTTAAAACCCCTATAATCTTGATTATGGGGGGATTGAACAGAAAAATGCAGCATGTCCTCAGGTTTCCTTAATATTTTTTTGTAGGCTGGTTGCCATGATGACTAATATGCTGCAATGATGCCATTATGCATTGAATACCATGGAAATGTACATCTGCACTGGATTCTCCTTTCTCTTTGTTTCTTTGTTTCTAAACTGCTGAGTTCTGTTAAAAGTTTTGGATTGAAATCAAACCTGGGAAGCTTTAACAATTTTGCTGAAATGATATCCCAGTTATATTATCCTTTAATGAAATAAGTAGAGAGGACTGATGGATTTATGGAGCAATTTTTTGCATCATTACCTATTTTGATTTTATACAAATAGTTTTCTATTCTCACTATTTTGAGAGAACCATTTTATTTTTAATGTTTATTTTGGAACTTGATGTCTTAGTTGGCAACAGAATTAAATCCTATAAAGATTTTTATACCCAATCCTTCTGAAAGCCCGGGAAGATACTTATTAATTTTCAGATATTTTAACTGCATTCTCTAAAAATGACATTTAACTGAAATGTAATTCTTTTGCTTGACTGCCTCCTCTGTAAAGAACAAAACTATATTGTCTATTACCCAATCTAATCTTTACTGATGTAGCTATAATCATTTTTAAAGCATATGTAAAAATGTCTTCCAGACTTAGAACATTTGCCAATCATAGTGATGTCTTACGTTGCATACTTTTAAATGAGTGTTATTTCCAGGACAGAACTATAAAAGGTGCCCCTTTATCCAGCTTGTTCTCTAATTTCCTGGCATGGCTGGCATCTTTTTAATATTGACTTTAATATTGACTGGGAAGAGGCTCTAAAATATAAGGATGCGATGATGCAATTGGGAAAAACACAGTGGTTCTCTTTTTTACACCTGCTGAATAGTCTATGTCTCCCACAACCCATTAAATGAATATTATAATTTATAGAAATCTTTAACATTCATCACACACACCTGAGTTTTGATCCTATTTACCTTCATATTTTAGGTGAGCCTAGAAAAGGGCTAACCAGAACCAAGGAATCTGTGTTTCTACAACTGATTTAGTTCATTTCCTACAATGAGTCAAAATTAATACAATGAAACAGTAAAGTCAAACCAGTAATTTGTCATCAAGGAGCTCTTAGAAGTACAGTTCTGATACTAGACTTTTTCTTCCTATAACTGGTTGATTTTTAGACCTAGCCACAGTATAACTTCATACATATGTGGAAGACAACTGGTATTTTTTTCTAGACTGTAAAAGCATGCAAGAAAGTTGTTCCAGACACTATATCATGGGTTTTATATATTTATGATCTCATTTATTAAATGACTGACCTTGGCTAATCCCTGACTGACCTACCCAAGTAGCAGGATCAAAACTTGAGAGAGGCTGCATTTCCAAAAAGATCTGCTGTACTAAAATATGGATAAATAATACCAGCCAATCAGAAATAGACATTTTAAGAACAGGCCTTCTACCTGAAAACAGATCCAATAAGGTAATGCAGCTTAGATATCTAATCAGAATATTTCTTTGCTTGCTTCTGCATTTGCCCTGTGTAAGCTTCCCCTTTCTACTCCCTCCTTAATGCATTGGATTAGGTGGTGCCTGATTGGCAAATTGTTGCCCAAATAAACTTTGATACAATTTTAAATTGCCACAGTTTATCTTTTACACATTTAATCCTCACAACAACATTGGAAGATGGGTGTGATTATTGACATTTCATGATAAGAAAGTAAGTCCGATGAAGTTAAAGGATTTGTCCAATATCACATTTATAGGAAGTGACACAGTCATGGTTAGAGATGTTTAACTCCAAAGACTATGCTCTCTTTTCCTAAACCACATCAGTGCTTTGTCTCTATTAGTTTTTGTTCTCTGTAATTAAACATACAGCAGGTGACTTTCTTACTTTTAAAATAGTGAAATAAAATAAAAAGTCTATGAGTGTTTTAGAAGAAAAACATGGCTGCCATATACAGCTATAGCATTGAATCATCCAAAAACCTCATCAGAATGTTCTTAATTCTAATGTTGGAGTGGCTGCCAGGCATAAAATATGAGTTCCAGGCTTAATCTGTATGGGCATCACAATATGGCTCCATGATCAAACTAGTGGATAATAACGAAATAGGCATTTTGTTTCGTACTGTGCAAAATCAGAAACATTCTTAAGAGGTCAATGAGCCATTTGTTTAAAGGTTCCCAAATATTTCACTTTTAACTCTTATTTCTGGAAAACATGCAATTTCTTGTTTATGTTAAGTGAATGAATGTCCTAAAAAATCTCTTTTTTTAATGTACTATTCCATCAAATTTTACCTTAGAAGCTGGCAACTTTCCTCTCAGCCAGCACATACTTAGTGTTTTTAAACAGATAACCCAGACTGCAGAAGCAGATAAGACAATCTGTGTAGCTCTAGGGAAGATAATTTCACTGCTTAGTAACCATCTGGATTGCCTCATTGTTGAGCTGAAAGGACATCAATATATTTTTCTGAATTCTCACAAGTTTTTATAACAGAACACTCCTCACAAAGGTTGTAGGCCTATTATTTTGCATCATTTCAAGTTCATTGTTCCTTTGTATAGTCAAGGTACATCGTGAATCATGCATATATTACCTAGTCATTGAACTTAGATTTATTTCCTAAATATGTAAATTATTTTTGACGTCACCAGAGTGCCAAGTATTGTATTTCTTCATTGTTTATATATGTGACTTATCTTTAACATTTAACATTTTCTTTACTTTCTTTTTATTTTCATGCTAAAAGATAAACTCTTTTAGACATGCATACATTTGATTGTTAGTTGAGCTTCAGACTCATATTCAGTTGCGTGTGGGCTTATAGGCACAGAGTGCTCTGGATATTTTGGGTTAAGCAGGTCAGGTACTACATTTTATAAGATGTTTCATTTTCCTCTTATTTTTTTCATACATTACAGCATAATCTTAATATGTAATCCAATGCATTAAGGAAGGAGTAGAAAGGGGAAGCTTACACAGGGCAAATACTAATTTCTCCTAATATAGGAAGAGAGCGTGACAAGACAAATCCTTTGTTGTTAAGACTGGAAGACATTTATCAGAAGAGATGGACTGATTTATTTAAGTTTCCCATTCTAAGAAAGCAACTATTTAATTCAACAATTGCCTTCTCCCCTTAACAAACACTTTCCTCATTTCTAATTTTTAACAAGTGTTTCGGCAATTTCGTTGCAGTCATTGAACTGCAGGGCATTAGTTCACTGAAGCATTTTATGTGATAACGCTACCTCTTGAAAATAACCCATTTTCTCTTGAAAAACGTCCTTGATCCTTCCCAATCTAACAAATACATTGTGAAAGTAAAATACTATATGAAAGAGTTATAACATCCCATAGTCATTTGACATCTTTTTATGTTGATAAATGCTAACAGGAAAAAAAATCCACTTTTATCTCATAAGAGTAAAAGATAATATAGCTGTCAGGCTATAACATAAGATGATAATGAGGTATTACGTTTATCTTAAAACCTTAGAATAACTTCTGTTGAGAAGCAAGTAGAGAGGTTGTTGTGGACCTTCATATAATAAAATTTATGAAAGCAGAAGAAATCTAATTGTATTCATGGAATTTATAGAGTATATAATCTTTGAGTTACTAGCAAAATAGAATTCAAGGCAAGTTGGACAGTAGAAAGTACGTTAAGAACACAGTGGTCCCTAAATTTAGGTCACTGTAGTGCTAAAAATCATCTGATGTCTTGATAGCTTTTTTTTCACTCCATTAAAATATTTATAACTTCTTAATATTATTTATTTTCTATTCTTACTAAACACACTTGGAACAGAGGCAAAGGCAGTCTATGTAAAAGTCTATGTGAATCTCTCTCATTCAATATGTTTTTTTGCACAAGAAGTAAAGAAAGAGGGACCTTTTTTAGCTGAGAGTGCCGGTGATTCTTTTCTAATATGGCTTCAACAGTGAGGGCTATCTCAATCCTTTAAAGATGACAGAATTAATATTAAGAAATATACTGACTTTTATTTTTACTTACTAAATGCCAACAAAACACTAAACACTATGCAACCATCCAAATCTTCACTGACTGATCTGTAAAATAAGCAATGGACAGAGAATTGCCGCTCTCCTGGAGCAGTAGAGACACCTCAAGAACAGCCACCGACTGCTCATGATTACGCTTGTTACAAAAATGACTATTTCTTATCTAGCAACAGTTTTGACTTCAACATCACCTTTTTCATTGAGCAATGTCCCTGAGAACTGCTGGCAATAATTAAATCAGGTCTTCAATTGTACCCATGTTTCAGTTTATGTGAGAATTATACACTGGAGATCTTGCTGCATCATATGGATTTGGTACAGGGAAAACAAAAGGAATGGTCTGAACTCTTGCAGGCTTTTGGGACTGGAGCAAAGGAAAATATAGATGCTGTGTGAAATACATGTGCAACTTTGAAGTCAGGCAGCCTGCACTTGAATCCTAGGATTACCATATTTTAATATATGAATTTGTGGAAATTATTTATTCTCTCATGAGGTTGTTTACTTGACACATAGAAATGACTCCCAGCACTATCATCATGATCATGCCACCATCATCATCATTATCATCATTGAGACATCTAAGAGTTCATTTTGAGTGCGGATTCAAGAAGGGTAGGTCCCATTTATCTTGCCTCAGTTCATAGACTCCCAGAAATGTACTCGAGGTTCTTTACTTTAGTAGATACCCCTCCAGTTATTTATTGATTCTTACCCTTAACCATCTTAGTGCTCTCCAGGATGTCTGTTTTTTTATTTGTTTGTTTGTTTGTTTGTTTTTACGGGGAGGTCCTGGGGATCAAACCCAGGTCCTTCCATATGGGAGATGGACGCTCAACCATTTGAGCCACATCTGTCTCCCTGTCTGTTGTTTTTAACATGGAACTTTAGGAAACAACAAAAGAATTCATTGATTCCACCCAAATGAGAATAAGTAGTAAACAGTTAACTCTAACTTGATATATGAAAATAATTGAATGTCTTTATGGGATGGTCTTAAACATACTTTTTTTTTTTTTTTTTTTTTTAACAAAATGGTTGAAATCTGAGGAGTGACTCTACTTCTGATTTTTCAGAGATTTTTAGGTTAAAAAGTAATAATTGAGAGTAGATCAAATTCTGACATCTCTCAAACAATGCTACTTCATTGGCCCCCTTTTTGCTTACACTAAAATGCTACATGGAAATACAGCAGAGGTGAGAGAGAGGTGCAGAGTCCTCATTTTTCAAACTCAGCATATTTCATGCTCCACAGCTTTAGGCCTTGATGTCTGAAAATCATTACCCAGAGGTTTTCTTTTTGCAAGAAAATAATGAAATAAGGCTGAGGTGATGATTACAGCTAAAAGCAAAACATTGGCATTGTTTCTATAACTGAAGAAATTTTCCTCAACTCTAAAATGGGAGAACAAAGACCTGGAACTACTTTTGATGCATATAAATGACACCCTTTCCTTTCCCAACTTTAATATTTTCTATCTTTTACTTGTTCGCTGTTTCTCACTTGCCAAAGCAATCTGAACTTCCATATTGTTTCTGATATTTAGTCATTTGTTTTATATACGCTTGGTTTACAGAAAATATATTTTAATGACAGAATTTTATTTGACTTAACTATATTTTCTCTCTAGAAATACCATATAAAATTAACTTATTTTTTATTATGGAAGCTTTCAAGTTTTTGGGAAAAAATATCTAAAATAGACCATATGTAGATATGTCAGATTGAGCTGGGAAAACCACTCTTTCTCCTTCAAACTCATAGATCATGATGATCAATAGGCTATAATAATATAGAAGTGGGATAGGGTGGGAGATTGGATTTAAACTAGTCATAGTCCTTCAATTATTTAGAAGAAGAATGGAGATATTGGCTGCTTTTAAATAAGGATCCATGTTAAAAAATTAAAGTTAGCTACTAAAAAGTTAGAAATAGGTTACATAATTTCTAAATAAGTGGGGGAAGGAATAAAAATTAAAAAGTAAACTCAATCCAATAGACAGTAGAAAAGGAGAAAACATAACCAAAAAAATTGTAAGTAGAGACAAAAAATTAATGATAGGAAGAAAGTAAAATTTGTCAGGAATTAGATTACATAAGAAAACAAACTTGAATTATATAGTCCAGAAGAGATACACATAAAGGAATATAACTCAGAAATATTGACAAAATAGAAAGAAAAAAGATTTACTAGGCAAATAGTAAGCAAAACAAAGCTAGTGTAGTGATATTAATGAAATAGCCAAACAGAATTTATGTAAAATCATTAATAGTATGTTGTCACTACATAATGCTAATAGGTGAATTTCCCCCAAAAGAATAAAATGGTAATACACTTGTGTATAATGACAACAGTCTCAAAATATAGAAAACAAATATTCCCAGAATTATAGGGAAAACTTTTCAAATCCACAATTATAGTAGATCTTTACATACTTCTCTCTTCAGGCAAAACTTAGTACAGAAACTGAAGATTTGAAAAACCTATTATCAAACTTAATTTATGAGATATATATGAACCAAAATAAAAGAGAAATTGTTCAACAGAACATATGGATCATTTATAAAAATATATCACATACTAGACCACAAAGGGTGTCTTAAGGAATTTAGGAAAATTGGTATAGAAATACTCAATATGATTAAGTGAAAAAGATAATATAAAAATAACTATTTCAGTATCCAAACATACATATTTTTAATATCTGATATAGAGATCAGTGTTTTATGGTATTTGTGGCAGAGACTACTAAGTATTTCTGGAAGCCATTCTCCTCTTGCCTTCTTCCCTTTATTAATAAACCATTCATTCCCTCCTCACTCCTATCCTACTTTCTAACTAGGCACATGGCTTTCCAGGTAGAGACTACATTACCCAGCTCCCCTTGAAGCCTTTCCTGGGAATGAACTATGTGAGCTAGCTTCTGAGCTAGCTTCAGTGATGCAGATGCAGGTAATGCCCAAGTAAGGGATCTGTGAATCCCCTGAACATACCCTCCAAAAGTGTAGAATTGTGTATGTGTGTCTTTGTGTATGCATTTTCTGAGGTGAGGGGCCATAACTTTCATCAGATCTATGAAATGCCCATTTCCAAACAACAACAATAACAAATTAAAAACTCATCTTCTAGGGAATCATGGAATAATAGAATATTAAGATAGAAGAAATACCTAGATTCCTGGAAGTCTTCATGGGGCCTACTTGCCTATGCGCCCTGGACCATTTGGTTGTTACGAGAGCGAAAAAGAAGCCTCCATCTTTTTTGAGTCATTTTGTTTTGGGATCTCTTTGTTACAGCAGTTTAGTTAATAATCAAATGAAGAAAGAATCACTTTATTTTTTAAATATGACCACTATGAACCTACATTTTAGAATCTGATTTTAAAATTGACATAATATGAACAGTTTTCTGTGTCATTAGGTTGCTTTACATCATTTTGTATACTATTCCATTGTATAGATAGGCAATGATTTAAAGATTTCCTTTTTTTTTTTAGACACATAGGTGGTTTCCACTTTTTCTCTGCGATAAACACTACAAAGTTTATAAACATTGTTGAGTTGCTAAGTCATTGTTCACATTAGTGATTATTTTCTTAGAATAAGTATATAGAAGCAAATGGCATTTTGATTTGTTTTATACCTGTTGTTATTTACTCCTGGATGTATTAATATTACTGAAGAATCTGTTACATAACTGGGAGTTTCATTCCATACAATCAACTAGAGTTGTTGTAACTAATTTATGCCCATATGTTCACCCCTCTCCATCAGTAAGAATATAACTGAAGACTTACAAGAACCCACTAAAAAGTTTAATAATTTCCCTACCATCTCAAAAGAGGGGAGCCACACAGTTAGTCTAAGAAATGATACAACATTATCCAATGTCCTTATTACTTATTATTTTTAAAATCTTATACTTAAAATTGTTTTAGAATTTTAACTAAGTCTTGTCTGCTAATGCAGAATATTTAGTAAAAAAAACATAAATATATTTATAAATTTACTCCTTTTATGATTAATCACAAAATATATAAGAATTAATTGTTGCACTATATATTTTTTTAGGAAGACATATCTCCCTTAATAGTAGGTTAAGTAAGAAAAATCAAAAGTGGAAAATATCCAAAAATAATTTGGAATTTTTTTACATTTCTTAAATAAGCAATTACTTTTATCAACTTCACTTTTTAAATTAATTTAGTTTTGTTCCTTTCATCATATTTAGTAAATGATAAGATGGAATCATAACATGAGATGATTATTGCATTTCAGTAATTCTTAAGACAGCAGTTTCTTATTTCTTAGAAAATACTTTCCCTGAGGGATCTCTTTGCATTTTTATGAATTTAGGATGTAGGTATAGGAAAAAGGAATTGGAAAATAATGACTTAAGGTTCACAGTGGGAGAACAGAATTGCTCACTTCTTTTCTTTCCTGCCTCTTCAGTCTTCAACAATAAATAGGTATTAGTTATTTTCAGAGCACTCTCAGCAAAAGTAGAAAAAATGACATAGTTGGAAATCATATATTTTTATTTTCTTCCAATAAGTTTTTCTTTCGGGGAGGGGGGCATGGAAAACAAGACTTTTGCTTATAATGTTTAATATTAATGAAAATGGTTAAGACTGATTCCTAGATTAAAAATCTGGTCAATAATCCATTTATCCACCCAGCCATTTATTCATGGACTAGTTAACTAATGGACAAAGCACTGTCCTGTAGGTGTCCAGAAATAACTACAGTTTAGTATAAAAATTATGACTGTCATACAAAGAAAAATTTTAGAGGAAATTATTAGAAGTAGAGAATAGTTCCAGTTGAGGAGAACAGGGAAGTGATGTTTGCAATATGGCTTGAAAGGTAGCATTGGAATGCTACAGAGATTGAGTGGGCAAACAGAATGAGCAAATATTTTGCTGTAAACAACAACAACAAAATTGCTGTAAGAAAGGACAGGACAACATGAATTCTCAGATTACTGGAAAGTCATAAGTGTGAAAATTTAGTGGAAACAGAATTTGGGAAAAAAAAAAGATGGGTTCAGATTGAAGAGGTCTTGAATGCCAGGCTAAGGATTCTCGCTAAGAAGTTCTATGAAGTGTTTCAGAAATTCAACCCTGTCGTTGTTACCTGGCATATTCTGTTAAGAAAAAATGTTTCATTCCTTTATTCTTATAAAATATTGTTAAGTTTCTAACTGGTAGGGAAAACCAGTGGCACAAAGCTTGGTCTTAAACATTGCACCCACAGTATGGAAAACAAAGCTTTCATATAGTAAAGCAAAGTTGATCGAACGAGATATGATAAAATAAGTGATAGTAAGAAACTGAGCTGATGATATTTATGGGAAATTATTGCTTACTATAAATCATTTACTCATATAAATAGTTGTTGAGCACCTATTATATGCTAGGGCTTGTGTAAGGTACTGACTGCACTACTTAAAATATCTTTTTGAGTTTTATTTCCCTTATGCTTACATTCCCCATTACAGCAGTCACTCAGTTAAAATCACGATGCACCAAATAGCAGAAAGAGTAGAGAATTTGGAATCACTATCTGGGGTTTAGGCTACAGCTCTGGCACCAAGCTGTATAATTTGGAGGAAGACACTGAAACTGTCAGAGCTTCAGTTATATTATCCCTATTCTTATCTTTATTCTCTTAAGGTATGGCTAAGACTCCCTACCCTACCTACCCTCCTGGGTCATCAGCATGCTCACTGTAATAATGAAAGTGAAAATGAATTTAATCTCATTATAGCCCTTATTCCCCTGGGAATCTTAACTCTCCTTACTTACAAATCATGAGTTCTAGTCCTTGATCTTTCTGTTGTAGCTGAAAGCTTTCTTTAAAAAAAAAAATAGAAAAAATCCCTCCATTTAAACATTGAAGACTGAGAAGTATTGAAGTTCTGAGGAAGTAAATTGCCATGGTGAAATTTCAGGCCCTTTTACCGGATAAGTCACATTGCCTTCTGGGCTTTAATCTCCCCATCTGTCTGATAAAAGGGTTCACAAATTGATTGCACAGCAGAATCACCTGATGAGCTTTCACAAATATAAATTCCTGGGCCCCATTCCAGACCTATCAAATCAGAATCATAGAAAATAATCATGGAAGGTAGGAACATTTAAAGTGAGTAATGAAAAGACTGCAGTTCTAATCATAATCAGAGAAAGATTTTGTCTACAAAAATGCTAGAAATACTCATTGCCAATTTTAAAAAGCTTTCTAGATTATCGGGATGCTCAGTTCCAAATCTTTCCTCTGATTGTCACTTAAACCCATAGTGCCTGACTTCAAACAGGAACTAGCCTGTTGCTCAATATACATCATAACCTGTACATGATGCCTTTATTAAAAATAATCATGATATTCATAGTAATGATAATAATAAATAGTAGTAAGCACATCTGATCGGTTCAGTGTGACTATCTTTGGGATAATAGAGTGATATGACACCAGATTAGTTACATTTTAACCCTCCTTGACTGATAAGACCGAATGGATGAACACGTCAGATTTGTCTTTAAAGGTCCTGAAGGGCTGCTTCTCTAAGTATAATTCTGAAAGATTTTGGTGGCTTCTATTAGTCGTTTGGAATTTTTAGCCCATCTATCCACCTCCAGATCTTCTGATTCAGTGGGTCTGGGGTAGGGCTGAGAATTTGCATTTCTAATAAGTCACAGGAATGCCGATGCCACTGGTCTGGGATCCACACTTGGAGGACCACTGACTTGGAGCAAGATCACGAGGGACGGCTAGGGCAGCTAACATAAGGACGGAGCAGAATTAAATCTTACTCAACAGGAGAACTGAAAATCAGGGGTATTTTTTAACCCTCTTATTAAGAATGCTTATAATTTGTACATTCCTATTCAGGAAGGGAAGACTTTAGACCAATAATGACATTAATGATTTTTTTTTCCTCTTGGCATTTTGCCTTTCTTTTAAAGAATTATGTACTCTAAAGGGAAAAGTCAGCCCAGGTTCTGAGTTTTTTTATTGACTTAGTTTTTCAGTATAAAACTATATTGCACTTTTAAATGTGGGTGGTAGACAAAGTCTCCACCTACCACATTGCATCAGAGACACACCCAAACCCATATTTCTATTGAAGTTAGATTTTTTTTTCATTTTCCAATAACATTCAGTGATAAAAGAATGCATTTCCCCTTTATTTGCCATTTTAAAGTTTAATTTATTTTTATATTATTACAAAGTCTGCTTTGTGTCCTTTGGAGTAAAGGCAGCTTTTTCTAATTACATTTATAAAATGTAAAAGCTTTCACTGTTCCCCTAATGTTTCAGCATTTTTATTGCTTCACACCTGGATATTTTTAGGCCCTAATGTGCCACTTCAGGGTTCTGTGAGAATACTGACTGACTGTGCAAATATGCCTTACAGCAGTGGGGATTTGGGTTACCTTGTCCACATAATTCTGAGAAAAGCATCATATACATGAGATGGCAAATGTGTTCTAAAAATAATAATAATGATAAAGACATTTACCTAGTTGGGAAAATAATGTGGGTTTTTTGTTGTTGTTTTTTGTTCTATTTCAATAAGCTCACCTAGATATTAGAAAAAGTTCTGTTGAGAGTAAATCATGGAGCCTTGGCCTTAATCTATTTTTTTTTGAAAAAGCTTCAACTTAAAATTATGTATTAAAACACTTTATGTTTTTATGTCAGTTTTCTCTTAAGTATTCCAATTAAGCCTAATCTCTGTGGGAAATGAATTTAGTAGATATTCATATCTTTTTACAGATAAGAAAAACCATAAAATGGTGCTAGGTGATCTTAAATCAAACTTGCTCATTTGGAATTGTAAGTCAAGTACCAGATGGTACAGTGCAGTCAAAACAATCAATAATGGATTGTTTTGTTACTCTTCTTTATATGAAGTTTGGTTTAAATGGATATAATACTACAGCCTTTTTAGTACTTATTTTTAAGCTTCAGAGCTTTCATGATTATTGTTCTGTATCCTCATCATTAATAAAGGCCATCTGTACTTCCCTTCCTTTAATGAGTGCAGTGATTTTACTTTATCATCAGTATGTTCTGGGAATATAGCACTCAATGCTACACTCAGACTGAAAAGTGCCTGAGGTAATTAGGGGACCCATCTGAAATTTCAAAATTAAAATATTTTCCCCAAGCTTTATAATTTTCATTTCAGACACAAGCTCACAACCATTTTAATTGACAAATATCCAGTAAAGCACATTTACCAAATCAATGACTTTCTAATCTGAAATGAATAAAATCAATTTTAAAAAAGAACCCTGTTCCCTTCTAATTCTGTTAAACTAAACCCTTATTCCAATTAGAGAAAAACTTTATTTTTTAAAATGTCCTCTTTTTTTCCTATTTCTTAAAATGTAAAGTAAACCTGGAATTGAGGAGAAAAATGAACATATTTTGCTGGGTAGTAATACCTAGTATCAGAAATAACGTCTACACATTTTGACTATGTCTGCATTGCCCTTTAAAGGAAAACCATTGCTTGCAAGGCCGAGTTCAATGCATTTGTGTTCTGTGCCACCAAATAATGGTATTGACTATGTATTTTCCATTTTTCACAGGTCTTTATTTATATTAGAAATGCTAATTCTCAGCCCTGCCCCAGACCCACTGAATTAGAAGCTCTGGGGCAATCTGTGTCTTAACAAACCTTCCAGATGATTCTGATGCACACTCAAGATTGAGAATGATAGTTCTAAGCTATGTTGAAGAAAGTAATAGGTGATATAAGTCCAGAATGATTACAGAGCTAATAACCTTTTTCAGCTGGAAGGAACCTCACAGTTAAATGTCCTCATTTTTACAGATGAGGAAATTGCAACTCACATAGATACCTGCTAAGTGTGGAGCTGGGATTCTAAGGCAAGTCTCCTTACATCATGTACAGAGACAACATGTACAGATGCCACAATGCACTCCTAACTCCATGTTATCCTCTTTGGTTGGTATTACACTATTGGCATTTAAAGTGATTAAGTGTGAGATGGTCTCTTCCTGTGTAAGGATGAATCTGTTAAAATGTTATTAAAACAATATAATCTATACAGAAAATTCACTGCTAGTAGCTTGCATGTACTACAATGGTAATGATATTTTGTTAAAGGAAATATTTTTAATCATATCATCTACTTCATTTAAAAACAGAATTCGTTCAGTAAACCTACAATTTTTCTAAGTTAAAGAAGGAACCTGTATGATTTTTGTTGGCAACTTTGTCTTTCCGGTCCTCTAGATCAAAAGAACTGCTGCTGCAAATAGAAATGAGAGAGCTTTGTTAACCGTATTGGACAACACCATGTAGAACAGGCTTTCCAAAGAATTTGGCGGACATTAGGAATTTATAGTACAAAAGAAAAAAAAATTGTGTTTGTCAGGTGTCTTCTGCTCTAGAGTCTTATTGGAGCATTCGGGCAGCAGGAAACTTGTCCTCAAGTAGACTGGTCAGCGCTTAGGTTTCTTTCCCTCGGTCCTATTTCTTTAAACTTTGTTTCATTCTCTATGCTGCGCATGCCTGAAGTCTGATCGGGTCAGTACAGGGCGTCCATCTTTTGTGCCTCCTTTGCTGAGAAACATTTTTAGCCCCGGAACTGAAAATCAATTTAGCGTTCCTCTCACGTTTCCCCCTTTTCATCAAGATCTTTTGTAGAAAGCGTCACTGATTAAGATTCATTTTGTGTTGTCCCACGGTGCTTGGGGGCTATCCTATGCACCCAAGTGGCTGGAAAGGTCCAGTCCCACGGAGGAGGGAATATATTATGGCCAATTGAGCCTACGCTGGGAAAATGATTTCCGTTAAAGTTCAGGGACAAGGTTTCTGAAAGACACGAGAGGACTATTATTCCTGGACAACAGTATTTTGGGGGTAAGTGAAGGTAGTTATCAGAGGTATTGTCTTGTAGGGCATCATAAATGCTAGACTCGATATCGAAAGCCTGATTTACCTGCATGTTTTTGGAGGTGAGAGATTGTTGAACTGTAGCTCTTATTCTGGAAATAAAACAAAGATACTGTTATAATTATTAAGAGGAGAAAGATTGACAGTATTTGGAATATACCCCTAATCTAGTCTCCCCAAGAAAATCCAAGATCCAGTCAGCTAAATAAATCCCAAACCCTGGAAGTCACTTGTTCTTGCAGTATTTAAGTTATTTCTTTGGTGTCCTTAATGTTTTGTTCAATTTTACCAGATCCATTTACATAAAAGCAGCATTGCTCCATTAAGAGCAGTCCTTCCTTGCTGAGCTGTGAGGATATCACGTGCCTTGTGTTTTCAGTAGGACAACCCTGCCAGGCTGTCTACCTGAGTTGTAAGTTCTCTAGGCCTTGATGGTATCATTAAAGGTGCCTCAATAGTTTTGACATGTTTTGGATGGCTTGGGAGATTCTATTAAACCAAAATATTCTCAGAAAGTTTCTGTCCTTACCAGGTTTGACAGTTTGATATTATTTATGAATTCCAAAGAGAGGTATTATTTTTGTAAACTGGTCTGTTTCTCTGGCCATGATATCCTTTGATTGTATTAGATTCAGCTGAGATGCCTGATTCAATTATGTTAAGATTAGGGCTTTGATTCAACCATGTCATTAGAGTGCGTCTCAGCATTGAGTCCTAGCCCTCTCCCTTGGGCTGATAAAACAGACTCTCACAGGGAAGTAGATACACAGAGAAGAAGAACACAGAGGAAGAGAGATGGTTCATTAGACATGGCAGAGGCCCTGGGAAGAGAGATGAGCCTGATAGTCTATAGCTGACCCTGTGTAGAGAACAGAGCAGCTGAGCCCTGAAAGAAACAAGTCCTGGGGAGAGAGATGAGCCTTATGCCAGCCTACAGCTGAGATTGGAAGAAGCTGGGACCATGGAGTCTTAAGAGGAAGAAGAAAGGCTGAACCCTTGCACATGTCACTTGCCATCTTGCTTCAACATGTGGCAACAGAGTTTGGTAAGGAAGTAATCTTCAGTTGGACTCTTTAGGGCTTTGTGACTGTAAGCTTCTACCCCAAATAAATACCCTTTATAAAAGCCAACAGATTTCTGGTACTTTGTATCAGCACCCCTTTTAGCTGACTAATACATTAGGCCTTTCAATTAATGGGTTGTATTCTATACTGTCTCACTTAGGTCTAAAATGGTTTTTGAGTTGATAAATGAAAAGTCCTGGGTTGGCTACATATTTTGTTTCTAATTGGTCTCTCTTCTCTAGGTCAGAGAGTAAGGCTGTTACTGTGCAAGTCCCACTCCAGGCTGGTGGTAAGGCTACATAGGTGTTTTTTCCACAGAGGAAGAAATAGTTCGTGCTGGATAGACTAAGAGTTAAAGTACTACCTGTAATACAGCACTTTTGTTCATGCCTCTCTCTACCACCAGTTATGGAGAAGTTTGCACCTTTACAGGCAAAGTCTATAAAATTATGGGTTCTTGTGGAATATGAACAATGGGGAGTTGATGTAATGGGCTGTGGGAATGGTTATAAAATGAGTGATGTACAGTTAAGGACTTGTGTCAAAGTGAGGCCTGAGAATGTTCTAGATAGAGTGTATGGTTGTTAGGGTTATAGACAAGGATGGCACTTGCATTCTAAATTCCTGAAAAGTTTCCAATGGTAGAAAAAGCTGTTTCATTTAGCGTGAAATCGTAAGTGACAAGTATATTATTATTGGAGTCCTGTTCACCTACCATATTATTGTAGTGAGGATACTATTTGCCTTCCCTTGGTCATAGCAAAGGGTCTGATTGCAGAGTTTGGCTGGGATAGTACCTAGATAAGGTCCAGTGCCATTATCATTGTTTAACTGAGAGAAAGTCTTTACAGTCTGGGCAGTTTTCTTCAAGGGTAAGCTTAGTTCAATGGGACAACCATGTCTGATGTTTAACTATTGAGTGCACGTTGCTTTTGTCCCACACTTGGTCTATGCAAAATATGCCTTTTATGTCTATCCAGGTCTGAATGTCTATGGGTATGGCCAATAACTGCGGCTTTTCTGTGGAGTCTCAATTAGTGCAGATCCAGGAATTTGACAGGTTGCCCAGGTTGGCAGCACTTTGAATGACTAGAAAAAAAGGTTGGCAGATGGCAAGGGACCAGGAAGGAAAGGGAAGGAGAAGAAAAGAGAAAAGAATGCATGTTCCATAGCTCTTGGGGAAAGCTGTGCACATCAGATGCCATCTACTTCCGGGTGACCTAAAATCCTTTTCAGGGTGAGTTTGAGGTCACAGTGTTTGTACTTTTCCGATGTTTAGGTGGTGCTCATTTAAGTTGAGATAGGTGTATCCATGGGCCTATGCAAGCAAATTTAGTGAAACATTGGTTGGCGAGGAGGAACTGATAAGGTTTTTTTCATGGAGGTTTCAAAGAGTTTTTAAATTGGTGTCTTGTCCAGGATACAAACTTTCCAGGTTGCAGGTTTTTGGAATCAGTTGGAGTCAAGTAATGTTCTCCTCCAAAGGCTTCTTCAACACGTGAAACATAAGTTTGAGAGAAGTTCATTAGTACCTCACATACTTTGAGTAGGTCTCATTGGGCAACATTAAGATATGTAAATAACGTGTGAGGAAGTATTAAAGGTCTTTCTGGAACAATGTCAAGGGGTCTGAGTTTATACTTCCTGAAGGGGGTTAAGCATACTAGTGGAAGTATTTTAGGCCAGTGTATTTCTAGAGAGTCATTAACCCTGGCCTAGTTTTGATTATTGTTGTTGTTTGATTATACTGTTGATCCTTTCCAACAGGCTAGAAGATTGGGAGTGGTATGGGCAATGCAGCCTTTGAGATACAAAGACTGCTTATTTCTTTGATGATTTGTCTTGTAAAATGAGTGTCTCAATCACTGTGAAGTTTGGTGGGGGCATCTCAAGTTGGAATGATGTTTGCAAGCAGTTTCTTTGCTACAAAAGAGGCAGTAGCTTGTATGCAAGAGAAGGCTTCTATCTAGTGAGAGAACATACAGACCATTACTAGCACATATTTATATCTATGGCAAGGGGAAAGTTGGATAATGTCCATTTGCCAGATTAGCATTGGCCTGGAAGGTAAAGGAAATGTGTCATGGGTATCTTTAGTGGCAATTCCTGTGTTCTATTGTTGACATGTTTGACAAGAAGTATCGACTGGGTGAGCAATATTATAAAAGTGTCCCCACCATATTTTTCCATTATTTCTATCATTTTGCCTGTTCCAAGACGTGTAAGTGAATGAAATGCTTGGAACATTGGTATATTAGGGTATCTGGTAATACTAGATGACCATTAGGCCCTATCCAGATGTTTCGGTTAGGGTCTAATTTATAGCCTGATTTCTTCCATAGGCTCTTCTCTTTGAGAGTTGTCAGTTGTTAATATTTTATTAAGTCATTAGGTTTGCAAGGCAGTGGGATGGGGTGGGTGGGCTTGACTCAGTATACAAAGCTTGATTGTTATTTATGAGTTTGGGCTGCTGCCTTAGTGGCCTCATCAGCCAAGTTATTTCCTTTGCTTTTGTCTGAATTGAGGGTTTCATGGGTGTGAGCTTTAACTTTGATAACTGCAATAGTCTTCAGAAGCAAAAGAGTTTCTAACAGGTTAGCTACAGGCTTTTCATTCCTAATGGAAGTTCCAGAGGCGGTAAAGAACCCTCTTTATTCCAAAATCATGATTTTATTCTAAAATCATGTACTATACCAAAGGTATATCTACTATCAGTGTTAATATTTGCTCCTAATCCTTTAGATATTTGGCAAGCTCCAGTAAGAACTATTAATTCTGCCTGTTGAGCGGAAGTTTCTATTAGAAGCAGACTGCTGAAAAGAACCTCTTTTAAGGCTGTTACTGCATATGCAGCTTGGCACTTGCCATCTGGGGCTTTAGTTTTTAAATATGACCCGTCACAAGAGAATTAGATCTGGGTTGTCTTTCAGGGTATCCTTGATATCGACTCTAGAGGAAACTAGGGTTTCCAAAAGAATTATGCAGTCACGATCCAGTTCTCCTTCATAAGGAAGTGGGAGCAGAGTGGCAAGGTTAAGGGCAGCTCTTATGAATGTGCATGTAAGAGGGAGAAAGAAGTATAAGTTAAAAAATGTGAGTTATACAGCAGAGAGATGTTAAGTTAAAGCAGAATTAAGCAAGGATTCCACAGCATAAGGAACAGAAACATAAAGTTGTTTCTGTCTACCTATATCTGTGATAACTTCATCTAGTTTGACTGCTGCAGCTATTGATCGGAGACAAGGTGGGTATGCTCGGGCTATGTGATCTAATTGCAAACTGTAACATCCAATGGGCCTCTTAACTTCTCAGACATTTCTCCTTCTTTCATGGACATGCAGCTAAAAGGGAAGATGATAGTTAGGTAGACCAAGGGCAGGGATGTCTTCTAGGACAGCCTTCAGATTGTGAAAGGCATCAATTCGGTCTTGATGCCAACTCAAAGGCTTAGGTACAGTATGCTTTAGGAGTCCGTAGAGTGGTTGAGCAAGAAGGGAAAATTTTGATATGCAGTTCCAATAATACCCACAGACCTAAGACTCCTCTCAGTTGCTTTTTTGTCTGGGATTTGTGAAGGTCTTGTATAGAAGAGATTATTTGGGAATCTATTAGTGTTTCCTAGTTGGAGAGCATTTGCTCTAGATTTTTGACTTCTTGCTGCACGAATTGGAGTTTGTCCCTAGAGGCTTCGTGACCCTTTAAGGCTAGCAGTTGTAATAAAGGTAGGGAGTCAAGCCGACATGTTTGTTCATCAGGGGAACATAAAAGGAGATCACCAATATATTGTATAAGAGTGGAGTTTGAGGGAAAGACTATGTCTTGTAAGTCATTTTTAAGGATTTGAGAAAAAAAAACTGAGGGATTCTGTGAATTCCTGAGGCATAACAGTTTAGGTATATTATTCATTCCATGTGAATGTGAATAAATATAGTCATGGGAAAATCTGGGATAGGAGTAGATGAAGACTTTGGATTACAGGGAAGTGAGGAATGATGATTTTTATTTATTGCTCTTAGGTTTTGGACAAATCTCCATCCTTTCCTGTTAGGTTTTCTTACAGGGAGAATGGGAGTATTGCAGGAGCTAGTGCATGGGATTATTAAACCCTTCTGAATGAAGTCTTGAATAATGGGAGTTAAACTTCTAATGGCTTCTGGTTTGAGAGGATATTGAGGGAGCTTGGGAAGGTGTTGGAGAGGACTATTTGGACTAAAATTGGTTCTGTGCTTTAAATTTTTCCTACATCCATAGTGGATTGGAACCATAACTCTCAGGGATGGAAGACAGAAGATTAGTATCTATTGATTGTTCTAGGTTGGAATCAATTTCTGGGCTCAATGCCCACATTCAGGTGACATAGAAATTCTTCTTGGTCTGAAAGGGGTTCTGGGTCAGGGAGGATTAAGTTATTTCCCCCTTTTCATTAAACTTGAGATCACATTTCCGTTTACTTAGGAGATCTCTTCCTGATAGGTGAAGTGGGGTGGTATCACAAAATAGAAAAGAATGCATTTCTGTAAATGGTCCTAGGGTAACTGGGATTGGGTCCTAGGGTAACTGGAAATGGCTTGAATTTGATTAGAGACCTCCACAATATTTACAATATATTTACTCCGAGGTATGAGATGCTTCAATAGGGAGGGATTAGTAGTGGAGAGAGCACTGGTATTATTAAGAAGCTGCCATTTCTTCATTAATTTTGAGCTTTGTCTTCCCTTGCTGGTCAAATGTGAAGTACCTTCAGAAGGCAGTCAATGGGCATTACATGGTGGAAGATATCAATTGGCAGCATTGTCATGACCTTTGCTTTTTAACTCAAAGCAGACCTTTTCCCAGTGCCCCAGTTTTTTCCAATAATGACAGACCCCAGAAGGTCTTCGGGTATGGGATGGCTTAAGAGGGGCCTGCAATTGTAATTGTAAGGCAAGTACTTTGGCTTGTTTTGTGGCCTTTCTTGGTTTCTAGAATGTTAGCTAACTGTTCAGTTAAGTTTGTCATCTCAATAATGGGAACTGTTTCTCTTTTTTACTAAGGTAGCAATGGGCTTTAGTCCATTGAATATTTCATTAAAGCAGTTGTACCTCCGGGTTCATGTCGGGATAATCCAGTATTTGGCAAATGTTTTTGCTAGTGTTTTAAAAATCAAAACTGATTTGTCTTTGCCCTGCTTGCAGCTTTGGACCTTAGTCCAATCAATCTTGCAGGAAGAAGCTTTAGGAATGGCATCTAACAATTGTTGACATGGTTTTAGCTCTATCTAGAGTGAGGGGAGCCAATTTAATGGACTTTTTCTGATGAGGGGTGTCCTTCCAAATTACCAGTCTAATCAAATTTGGGGCTTCTCTGGACCCAACTAACATATGAATGAATTGATAAAGGTGAGGCAGGTGAGGTTGATAGACCAAAATTAAGATGCAAAATTCTTCAGTAAATTTCTGAGGGTCATTGTTTGTCTTAGGGAATTCTTTGGCTGTGGCCTGGAGTTCAGCCTTAGAATAGGGGTGAAGGTAAATTTGGTCAGGCCTCTGAGTGCCATCAGAGTTGTTGTTTTCTGCACATTTTATCTTGAAAGGCATTTGAAGATGGGGTTCAGAGTAGAAAGGAAGTTTCAACAGCAAAGAAGAGGAAGATCTGGTGACCTCAGAGGCATAAGTTGGAAAAGGAGACTATAGAAGTGGTGGAGCAGAAGATATGGACTCAGGGAAATTTGGGGTATACATTTAGGATTTTAGTTCTTGATTAGCTTGAAATAATATAGAGACAGTGTCTTTTAGGGATGTGATTTTAAAATATTGAATCTGATTGAGGCCTCTAAGTAGTAGTTTATTGGAACATGAAGAAGTAGGATATTTGTCTGGAGCTGATTGATCAGAACTTAGGTTTCTTTTCTTATCCTATTTCTTATAAACTTTAAGTTTTGTTCTCTAAGCTGCACATGCCTGAAGTCTGATTTTATTGGCACAAGGCATCCATTTTGTATGCCTCCTTTGCCAGGAGCCATTTTGTAATCCAGGGCCTGTAATTCAATTTAGAGTTCCTTTCACAACTATTGAAAGTGCAGGTTCTAGAACAGTACTGCCCAATAAAAATCTAATGCAATTTAAATTTTTCTAGTAGACACATTAGAAAAAAGTAAAAAGAAACAGTTGCCAAAATTATTAATGTATGTTATTTAATCCAATATATCAAAAATATTATCATTTATAACATTTTTTTGTACTAAGTCTTTAAAATCCAGCATATAATTTGTACAGAGTGCATCTCAATTCAGAGTAGCCACAATTCAAGTCCCAATAACCACATGTGGCTGGCTATTGGCTACTATTTGGACAACACAGACCTAGAGGTTTCTGTGTAAAACTTAGTGCTGCCATATGCTAGCTGTGATTAGAGTTTTTGCAAATCCTTAGTTTCTTCTTCTATAAGATGAGAATAATAAAATTTCTACTTCATAAAGTTGGCATAAGGATTAAAGAAATTCTACAGGTAAAGTGCTCTGCACACTACCTGGCAAATAGTAAACTCTTGATAAATGTTAGGTTTTTTGGTTGTATTATTAAAGAAGGGATGATGATATGATTGAATATAGGGAGGTTATATCTTCTTACAAACTTAACAAGCCATTTTTGATCACAGGTTGATCCTTTAATCAAAGAATGCAACCACAGTTTAAGAATTAACATAATTATAATTGCTATATCATTTTATATATATTATGTATATATTTATATTATAAAATAGCAAAAGGTTGATACTTAAATTACTGAAGCTGCCTAGAATGGTCCCACCCCTCTAGCCAACTCACTGTAGACTTAACCTCACCCTTGTGTATGCTTAATATTGTGATGGTAATTCTAGTTTGAGCTCACTCTTGTGTATGCTTACTTTTGGGATGGTAACCACTCCACCCTCCTCTGTTTAATATCCATACGGAAAAACTCGTGACTGACCTCTGTTCTGTACTTTCCTATCTCAGAACTTGATCTCTGAAAATGATTTTAACTTTATAACTCCCTCTGGTTTGGGGTCCACCCGCAGTTTGTTCAACCCCTTAATGCTTATCAATGAAGGAATTTGTGTCCAGCTACCCCCCAATTATTCATTAGCATCTTGATGCTATAAAATAATAGAATTTATGCAGATCAGGGAGGCAGTTTTAGGCCAGAAGACCACTATACTCCATTGCTTGCACAACCAATAAAACTCTTTCTCTGTTTGAAATCCCAGTGTCTCAGGAATTGGCTTTAAAGATACAATTTTACTGCTTTTGCTTGGTAACAAGAATATGGGATTCCTATACTCTAAGGTGACACTTATATTTATAAATTTGTAATATCCAAAAAAGATTAATGAGAGTCTCTAATAGAAAACCACACATTGTTTAGATTAGAGCATACTCTCCCAGGTTATCTTTGTGTAGGCTTTTATTGCCTCTAAGCTAGTTCTTTTATAGCTCTGCCAATTGTAGGTAGCTGATAGTAATGCAAAAGAATTCTTGTTCTTAGACATGCAAATAAATTCGGTCTGGTAGAGGATCCATTGACTTTCCACCCTTCTCTTCCCAAGGAAAATCACCAGTTTTTCATTCATTTGTAAATTCCTTTAGACATTCTTTTTCTGAGATAAGTGTACTCCATATCCATTTGTGCTTGTTTTATTTCTCCTTTGAACCCATTGTAATGTCTGCCTGATTCTCTCATTAATAATGAGCTAAATATAATATTTAATAATGTCATTTTATGACTGAAAGTAGTGATTGCACCTTTTTTTGAAAATTATCCTTTATCATACTTATCTAACATTATATTATCAGATTCATGGGAACCATTATAAACTTGAAAAAATTCTGTAAACTTTAAAGAATTACAGGTCACCTCTTTTTTTTATTTTGATTATAAATAAACATCATTAAAATCTCTGCTCTGTGAAAGGCTCTGGGGTTGAGAGACATGAATAGAGTATGGTCTTTGACATCACAGAACAGGCGAGAGAGAGGTAAGTTAATAATTATAAAACAAAGGAAATTGTCCCAATAGAGATATGTATAAATTGCAGGAAGTAATTAGATGGTAGAAAGGCTAAGTAGAAGGATTCAGAGGATGCTTCACTTGAGTCAGGAATCTTTAAGGTGGCCTTGAAAGCTGAATAGGGTGGAAAAGTGAGAGAAAGGTCATTTGGAGCATATACTGTGTGTGTATGTGAAGCTTGCATTTCTTCCTTATAGCTGAATTTATACCTGAATTGCTTAATTAAGAAAATGCCTCTGTAAGACTCTTTCGCTTTTATGGTCTAAATGCATAAATCTGACAAGTGCATACAACCTTTTATAGCAATTCAAAACTATTAGGGCTATTTCCTTGACTTGCATCAAGCTGAATAAACACACTCTGTTCAAGTGGAAACTTGTTATGCTGCCTTTCTCTGCCTTTCAAAGTAATCAAAGCAAGGTTCTTGAAGCCTGAGTATCTCACCTGTGCCTCCTAATGGCACATTTATTTTGTTTATCCTGCTTTTGGGAAAATCAGAGATAACTTGACATTTGCATTGGTAATAAATCACTTTCAAATGCATTGGCACTTCACTTGGTTTAGACTGGCAACTTGCATTTCAAGGGGGCCATCTGGACATTGCTGTTAAGAATGCATAACTGTTGAGGCATATTTACAGGTAAAGGATCTATACATTTGTCACATTTTTGAGCTCATTTGTATTGTTTTTGTCTCCCTTCCAATTCCATATTGTGATAGGTTTATAGGACATCTTATCTGCATTTCTTATTGTAAGATTAGTCATTCTGCCTGTATTCTTGATTCCAAGAATACACTCCTACCTTTTCAGGGACACTGTTTACTGTTTGATATCTCACTTCAGTTTCTTCTCTTCCCTTATATTTTTAAATGTTTTCCTATTCCTTAGCTATACTTCCCATTTCTCTCATTACCAAACAACCCCTTCTTTGGCTTTGAATCTACCTCTGGGTCCATGGTTCTTACATTACAAAATCTCTTATGCAAATTTTTACATTTGGAAGTTCACTTCAATTTCCATTCATTGCTGTGTTGCTTCTATTGGCTTTTGCAACTTTATTGAAATTGCACTCCCAAAGGTCACCTATGATAGCCTAATTACCCAATCTCCTTTCAGTGGATTTGCACTTGACTGCAATATTGAGCTGCAGTGACCACCCATTTGTTTCTTAAACTCTCTCTATCTGGCTCCCAAGGCACTACTATCTGATTTTTCTCCTTTCTGTCTATTTTTCTCTTTCCTTACTTCTGTGTCTCTGCTCACTTGCTATTTGTGGATGTGCAAGCCTATTTTTACTTTCCAATTTATTTTATTTCATGGTCCATGTGGAAAATAATGCATTTTTACAGCATACTGGGCTAAACAGATGAGGCTGCTTATGTTTGGAGGTGACTGGCCCAGGAGGCTTTTATCCATCCCAGGGCTGAAGGGATTTGACAACATACTTCCAACCACTTCTGTTACTGGATTTTGTCTCGGTTCTTGACTGTGAGGCAGAAATGAATTTCAAGAGCACATTGGGTTATTTAGACCAGTTATTTATTAAGGAAAGGAGGGAAGAGAAATGGGAGAAAATAACAGATCATAGGTCCGGTAGAGAGAAGGGGCTGAAGAGTGATAAAGAGGCTGTAGGCCATAGTTTCACTCACCAATTATCTCCTGGGTGGTAGCGCCAAATATGTTTACTGGATTTTGTCTAGGTTCTTGACTATGCTGCAGAAATGAATTTCAAGAGCACGTCATGTTGATTAGGCCAGTAATTATATTTAGGTAGGGAGGGAAGAGAAATGGGAGAAAATAACAGATCATAGGTCCCAGGTTGAGAGGAAGGGGCTGAAGAGTGGTAAAGAGGGCTGATTTACAGACTACAGTTTCCCGTTATAGATTATAAATGCCCAGGTTTTACTTGCATGTTGGTCCATGTGGTGGTGGGGGGGGAGGGTGGACGTGGCGAGAGCAGGGAGCAGAAGGCAAGAGAGAGAGAGAGTTTAGCCTTTGTCCTTGCTTTTTAAACCATTAATTATTCTGCCTCTTTGCTAATGGCATGGGAGGAGTTCCAGCTGTTTGCTATTTTGATTGATTACCCCAGCCATCAATCCCACGGGAGGGTCCATTGATAATGTCCTTGGAGAATATCTGGGACTTCTCTTGACTTCTGGAGGAAATCTCATTCAGAATGGCAGAAATCTTGTGAGGGTCTTCCAGTAGCCATCTTGGGAGTATCAATATCCATGTGGACTTCTTGCCAGGTTCCAGATCTGTCTATTGATTCCCTATTTTACTAGCCTGCTTTACTACAGGTAAAAACGGTGGGCCGGTATATGCTGGTTGAGCAGTTCTGCTATAAACAAACAGCAAGTTAATTATTTAACTACATTTCTACTATATACATTTTTAAATCCTACATTGAATCTCCAATGCTAACAAAGTAAAGTTCAAATTTGTCATTTTAGAATTCAAGGCTTCTCATAAACCAGACCAAATATATTTTCCAATAGTGTCTTCCATTTCTCTCCAGGGAGAATGTTTTGGTTCAGGGAAGAAAAGTGAGCTGGTTGAGAATAGAAAGAAATAGAAAAGAAAAATAAAACTATTAAACATATAAGAACTTAAGTAAAACAATAAAAATAAGAATATAATAAACATAATTAGCAATCATTTATTGAACACTAACAATGTGACAGTCACTATTATTATCTCAGTTAACCTCATAATATTAATCTTAGCTATTATAACCATAATCTTAATAATAATCTTATGAAGTAAATACTATTAATAGTTATTATCCAGATGAGGATAATGAAACCCAGATTATGTAATATGGTAAAAAAATAAGTATGGGGGAAGCAGATGTGGCTCAAGTGGTTGGGATCCTGTCTACTATATGGAAGGCCCTGGGTTCGGTTCCTGGGACCTCCTGGTGAAGGCAAGCTGGCCAGTGCCCACGGAGAGCTGATGGCCCACGCCCACACCCCTAGAGAGCTAGTGCAGCAAGATGACGCAACAAAGGGAGACAAGCAGACACAGAGGAAATGTGCGGCAAATGGATACAGAAAGCAGACAGCAAGCACAAGCTGCAAGGGGGCGGAGGATAAATAAAAAAATAAATAAAAACATGAAAACTGTCTTGAAAAAAATCATAAAAAAATCACTGAAAGAGTGGGCCCTACTTTGGAATCCTTGCTCCTGAGAGTGACAGAATTGGACCCAAATATGTCTTCCCTGCACATGGTCCATCTGTCCCTTCTATTCAAACCTATATGTGGTGCCGGAGTTTGTAGGTGTACTTCCAGAGACTGGAGTTTTTGGACTATCCATGTGCCAGCTGGGCCCGGAATCTCGGTGGAGCTGCAACTCCTACTCTACAGCTCAGTGGACTCACCCTGGACACCTGGTGGGGAGATGATGATGGACAACAGGCATCCCAGGGAATGGAGAGAGTTTGCAGCTGCAGGCAGGATAATCCCACCCATCTTATCCATGGGATATAAGGCCCCTCTCACTTGGAGGTGGAGTGGACATCACTATCTCAGACTCCTCAGGATTGGGGGAAGAGCTATGGACTAGAGTGGACTTACTGGTATTCTGTTATAGACATATTGTGATTCATGCAATGGAAGTAATTACAACATTAATGTGGAGCTAGTGGCCACCGGACACTTTGGGGGCAGGGAGAGGGAAAAGCAGTTGTAATATAGGGGCTTTTTCGGGACTTGGGAATTATCCTGAGTGACATTGCAATGATAGATATAGGCCATTTTACATCATATAACATGCAGAACTGTGTGGGAGAGAGTGTGGTCTACAATGTGAACTATGGTCCATGCTTAGTGGCAAAGCCCCAAGATGTTGTATCTATTGCAAGTGATATGCCACTCTAATGAAGGATGTTTATGTGGGCGGTTGTGGGAGGAGTGGGAGGTGGGGCACATGGGAATCCCTACAATTTTTGTGTAACATTTGTGTAATCTAAGTATATTTGAAAAAAAAATTATTAAAAAAAAAATCACTGGAAGAGAACAAAATGATAGAAGTAATTGAAAAGAGTCAAAAACTGTGAAAGATCTTGGTACTGAGCAAAGGACTCGCTGTCTGATCAGCACAGAGGCCAATTCTATGGCATTTGGATTTTGAGAAAAGAAAGAGCTTTATTGCAAGGTCAACCATCAGATGACAGGAGTGAAAAACTCAAATATGTCTCCCTGATCTAAGAGCAAAGGGAGAATTACAGAGTGGAAACCAAGGGAGGAGGGAACAGTTTCAGGGATTCAGATTGGTGTATTTTGATTGGAGGTTTGTAGGTCTGTCTAAATATGGTCGAAGTATGCAGGAGGTGCATTCTGCTTCTCCTTTGAGGGACTCCTCACATTTTATTTGCTTCTGACAACTCCTCATCTCCAGAGTCCTGGTTCCCAGGAGGTTGATTTTTAGTTGCTAGTGTCCCAGGGGTTGTTCAAGGGGCAAGGTACAATGTCTCTATTTGCACACGCTCTGTCAGCAGCTGAGTTGTGTCTATGGCTGAGTTTTACTACCTCTTGTAAGACAAACTCAGAAAGGAAATTTAGTAATGGGGAAGGAAGAAATTTTGATAAGCAGCAGGCTTTGGAAAGAATCTATTTTTCTTTTTCTTTTGGACTTCTAGCTATCTGCCTATAGTTTTAGTCTGAGATTTTACCCTTCTTATAAGTTAACATGTGAGCCTGTCATAGTTTTGTGGATGCTACAGAAGACACAGAACTCCTCATTCAGATAAAAAGGACTTTATTAATTTATAGCCAAGCAAGTGGCATGAGGTTCATATTTGGGTTGGTTAGCCTATCTCCCAAGTTCCATGAAGTGGTCAGAGTGGCCCAGGGGGATGCTGTGCATGCAGTGTGTTTGCATCACATCTGAGGAATCCCGAGCTTAGGTAACCCAAATCTTTTAATATAGGAAAGAGGCAAATCTGCCTTCTCCTTGTTCTAGAGGGAGACTATCACTTTTAGACTAGACAGCAAGCAAACCTGCCTTCTGCTCTAGAGGGAGACAGTATCTCTATCTCCCTTAGTTGTTTATTATACACATATTCTTGAAAAGATATTCTGGAACAAAAAGCAAGTTAGTGTGTTTGCTCACAATACATGCAGAAATATGGGAGACCCATGAAGAATTGTTTCCTATCAGTAAAAAAACAAACAAAAAAAAGTGATAATTATGGATGATAAAGGATATATAGTATGTTCAATGTCATTCCTAAAGGAGAGAAATAACAAATAAGGCAAAAATATTAAAAAGATATAGAGGGAAGCAGATGTAGCTCAGTGGTTGAGTGCCTGCTTCCTATGTATGAGGTCCTGGGTTCATTCTCTGGTACCCCCTTAAAAAAAAAAAAAAGATATGAAGATGAAAACCTTCCTTTAAAAAAATATACAGATTCGAAAGGGACATCAAGAAAATTGATAACAATTGATAAACATGAAGCTAAACTGTGATTATTAATGTGCCTCTAGTCAGGAAAAGCAGGTTGCCTTTACAGGGGAAATTTCATGTAGCCTCTGCCTACTTCATAGAAACATCATAAAGGCATACTATTCTGGAATAATGTCCACAAAGATATGAATTTAAAAATGTGACCCAAATATTTATATACTAGAATTAAAATATAACCCATGGGTTCTTAAAAAAATTAAAAAAATTAAAAAATACTACTTGATTAATTAAATTCATCCCATTAAGAGATGGATCAAACTAAAGAGTGTGGCAATGTGACATATATGCCTCTTGATATGTTAGTATTGTGGTTATGTTGAAGAATTTCTTTATTCCTCCAGATAAAATTAGATGTTAAGGGATGAAGTATCATTATCTCTGTAAAAACAACAAACAAACGAAGATATAGCAAATGTATACATATATGTACATGTCTCTATATCTACATATATGTATAAAGTGAATGTGACAAGATCATATCTGTGAATCTAAGTAAAGAGTATATAGCTGTTCATTGGTCCATTCTTTCAGATTTTCATAAGCTTAACAATTTTCCAAATAAAAATCTGAGGAAAAAAATAAAGAGCTCAGGAATGTAGAAGGTAATAGAAAAAGACTAGTAATAAGCATTGAATTAATTTAAAAGAAGAATTAAGCAAATGTGGATATTACATGTATAGAATATGTTAGAAAAGTTATACACTCTGAAAGTGTAAAATATTTATATAAAGTATAAAAATCAGGTTGGGGAGGGAAGGTGGACAGAAATACAAATGTGTGAATTTCATTCATGTTGGAAAAAAAAGACACTTTCAAATATTAATAAGTGAAGAGAAAAATTATTGACTAATAGAAGGAAAATCCTTCTTCCATCATATCTCAAGAAAGTAGAGCCCATAGAGCAAAAGCAATGAAACAAAAGAGGCACTAAATGCAGGAAAAATAAAAAAATTAAGTGGCAACACATACATTAAATTTAGATATCATATCAATAAATGGAAATAGGAATGCTTAACAATTATTAGGAAAAGAGATTGTAAGTTTCTATTTAAATGAATACAAGAACATGTTTTAAACAGAGATCCACCTAATTAAAGTGTCCTTGGAGTCTTTTTCAACAGTGATTATTAAGCAGCAGATATTGTAGTAACTGTGAAATGGTACAGTTTCACCATTTATCTGAAAAATAGATATTGTACCCAGCCTCATGGTCTAATTGAAATTAGAGTTCAACAGAGACAAATAGATTAACGTCTGATAAAGTGAAAAAAAAAGACAAGTTAAGTAATGTTTGAATGTAAAGGGAAAGCCAAAAATACACCAGAAAAAACAAAGACAAACATCAGAATAGGTTGAATTCAAGAGAAACATATTCAGTAACAGAAAAAGAGGTCACAAGGAAGGTCTGCCATGAATTTTAATGCACCAGAACATAGCACAATATTCATAAAACAAAAGCTGCAGGAAATTAGAAAGAAATACAACAACATGATAAATGAAATAGTCGAAAAATATTTATGCATATAGAATGTACATAGAGTGATGCATAAGGTAGCTCTAATAAAAATATCAAAATGTATTATCAAATGTATCTCCAATCCAGAGACTAAAACCAAATTTGCAAATATCAGGCTTCAAAGTAATGTTGATAAATTCCAATAGTAAAAGTGGTATAAGCCACGGTGGAATAAAAATAGAAATAAACATCAAAAATAGAAACCTGAAATCCCAACCACCTGGAAGTTAAGAAGAAAAACAAACAAATGAAAAGAACTCTCTGTTAAACAACCTTTTTTGAATCTCATAGTAATTTTTCAAAACAAAAATTTGGAAATACCTAGAAAATGAAGACAATGAAACAGTGGTATCATAGTTTATGGTACATGATTTATCTCTGCTCAGAGGAAAATACAAAACCCTCTAATTCATATTACTAAGAGATAGAAAATGGAAATAATTGGATTACCTTTCAGTTCACAAAATTAGAAAAGGAACACATCAGAAACCAAAGAAAAACAAAAGCAAAGGATTAAATAAAGCAAAAATAAATGAAGTAGAACATAGAATAGTAAATAGAACTGGTCTTTGAAAAGACTACTAGCTATCTTTAGTAAAAAAAAAGTGCACAAAATTAGAAAAAGAATTTCTAAATAACCTTTTATGCAAATTAAAAGAATTACAGGAGAATAATTAGCTTACCCCAATATAAATAAATTTGATGAGCTGAATGAAAAGGATAATTTTCTAGGAAATTATAAAGTACCCAAACTGAATTTCAAAGTTTGAAAATTAAAGAGACTAGAATAGAAGAAACTGACAAAGTGATTCAAGAGTCCCCTTCTATAGAGTTGCAATTTAAGCAATTACATAGGTGAATTCCATCACATCTTCCAGATTCAAAGGATTCCTATGCTGTTTCTCTTTCAAGAGCTGATAGAGGAGAGTCCATACTTTTTCAGCATCACATTGAACCAAAACATGACAAAGAGAGCACAGAAAGAAGACTGTGGAACAATCTTACTTATTGATTAAAAATTCTCAAGTGTAGGAAAAGGATGTAGCTCAAGTGGTTGAGTGCCTGCTCCCCATGAGCGCCTGGTTCTGGTTTCGATCCCCAGTACCTCCTAAAAACAAAACAAACAAACAAATGAAAAAAACAACTCTCATTGGGGAATGGATATAGTTCAGAGGTTGAGCGCCTGCTTCCCATGTACGGGGTCCTGGGTTCAATCCTGGTACCACCTAAAAGAAAAAGGAAAATTCTCAAGTGTAATCTAGGTTAATGGATCCCAGCACTAACTTTGAAAAGTAATACTCTAACAATAATTATCCCAGAAAGATAAAGATGCTGTACTACTCAGAAATATATTAATATAATTCACACATTAATAGGTCAAAGGAGAAAAAACGATAACCTTTAATGCTTGAAAAGACTTTGATTAATTTGACATCATTTTTGATAAAAACTTTAATAAATTAAAATGTTCATCAATACATCCTTCATATGAAAAGAAAATAAATCACAAACCAAATGTTACCATCTGTCTTAATAGTAAAACACTCTAAGCATTGTCATTAAATTAGTATGCCTTTATCACTATGATTTAACATGGTTCTGGAAGAGTTGACAAATGTAATTAGGCAAGAGAAAGGAATAATGTTAAAACTTAGAAAATAGGAGACAAATTTGTCATTTTTTTGTGCAGATAATATGATTATATGCAATTATATAAGAGAGTTGACTCAAACTCATTTAAAAACAATAAGAAAATTCAGATACAAGATCAGGTACATAAATAATATACAAATATTAATAGTTTTCATATATAGAAACAACAGCCTGTTAGGAAATATACCAAATGAGAAAACATAAACAATAAATTTAATAAGAGATGTATAGAACCTTTATGAAAAAAGTTTTAAATTTTACTGAGTTGAGGTATTAAATATATGGAAAAACATATTTTGTTCTTAGATAAGAAGATTCCACATTATATAGATGTCAATTCTTCCTAAATTAATCTATGAATTTAATATAATCCTAAATGAAATGAGCGGTGAAAGAAGATTGTCACATTTTACTGTTTTGCTTTGAATAATTACAGGATAAATGAATTCTATAATTCTAAAAAAAGAATGAAAGGTAAAATAAATGGACAGAATCCTGAAGGCATTTTTAGGTATGAACAAATGTCATAGCTCATATACAACACTTATGAAAGGCTTACCATGTTCCAGATCCTGTTCTAAGTGCCCTAAATGGATGGATTTATATAATGCAGAGACATTACCTGTTCTTAGATTGTGTTTTAGTTTGCCAAAGGGCTGCTAATGCAAAGTACCAGAAATCTGTTGGTTTTTATAATGGGGATTTGGAAGCTTACAGTTCCAAGGCCATGAAATGTGCAAATTGAGTCATCAGCAGAGATGCTTTCTCACCAAAGTCAGCTATTGGTGATCCTGGTGTTGTTACCATGTGGTAAGGGAAGATGGCTGCTGTTCTTGCACCAGAATCTATGATCTATTGGAGCTCAGCTGTGAGCAATCAGGCATAGGTCTTGTCTGGTCTTCAGCTCTTTGAGCCTCCAGGGGTCTTCTGTTTTCCTACAGTCTTCTCTCTCACATGGCAGAATCAAATATTGTAGCTCCCTTTTCATGTATCTGTCTGTGTGTCCATTTATATTAGACCCAACAAGGGGGTGGAGACTAAACCTGAGTCAAGTCTCAATGATGTAGTCTAATCAAAGCACTAAAGTGATCTTGTCAAGTAACCTAATCAAAGGCCTCTCAATTGAGTTCATTGCAATCAAAGGGTACTTGTTGGGAGCCGTCACTGGAGTCTGCCAAGAAAGGTGCCAACCAGTAGTTACATGGCGCAACATGGCAGACGCCACAACATGGCGCAGACACAAAACTGCTTTGTCACTTCCTTGTTCTTCTTCCTCCTTACCCCTTTGTCCCCCGGTTCCTGCCACTGCCTAGGTGAATACAACAGTACGCAGGCGCAAGGCGCGAAAGTAAGATCTGCCCCTACCCCAGCAACAATACCCTCCAATCCCGGAGCGCCCCGACTCACTTCCTCTTTCCGAACAGCATATAAGCCCCGCTCCCCCAATAAAGTTTGCAGCTTGATCAGAACACTGTCTTGCTGTCATTCTTCGCGTCTCTTGTCCCACCATTCTTTCTCGGCAGGTTTCGGGTCCCCGTTGCTGTCCCGCGGGTCGGGGCTCACATACTGGCGCCCAACGTGGGGCTCGACGATTCCCTGTGATCGAGAAAAGAACGCCGCTTCACCACAGAAGGAGAGCGGTGGAAGAGAGAAAGCTCTGCACCAACCCGCCGCTTCTTCAGTCTGGCCCCGTAGTACCAGTCTCCAGGCGGGTAAGTGAAACTCTCTGTTTCACTTCATTCCTTAATCATGGGACAAGCGAATCTTCACATTTGTTGTTTATTAGTCAAGTAAAGGAGGCACTCAAAACGCGAGGAGTTAAAGTTAAAAAGAAAAGTTTAGTTGAATTTTTCAAATTCATACTCAAAACCTGTCCATGGTTTCCCGAGGAGGGCACAATAGATAGTCGATGCTGGAAAAGAGTGGGCGACTGTTTAAATGATTACTATAAAGTTTTTGGACCTGAGCGTGTTCCTGTCACCGCCTTTAGTTATTGGCGACTGATTCAGGACATGATTGGTGCGTCTCCACCACCCCCAGATATTAAACAACTCCTTGCGGAGGATGAAAGTGTGTTGCAATCTAACTCCCGCCCCCCCTCAAGTTGCGAGGGGAAGGCCTCTGCCGCTTCGCAAGCCAGTTCGTAGGCTGGTTCGCGCCCGGAGTCGCCGGTTAGCCTAATTTCCTTTGAAGACCAACCTTCACGCCCTGTCGCGCCCTCTGCTCCCTCTGCAAACGCTAAAACCGACACCCCTCACACACATACACCAAATAAGGAAGTGAACCTTAGCCCTAACTCACTTCCGCCCTCCTCTCATCACCTGCCTCCCCCTTACCCTCCAGCCCTTTATCCTTTAACCCTCTTGCCACCTTTCACAACCACTCCACCCCTTCCAAAAAGTATATGTACGCTCACCGTCCCACACCTTCCACTACTCCCTCCAGATATAAACCACTTAACCATAAATATATAAAAGTTGTTCAGTGTCTGTACGTTTTGATACCTCCATATGGTAATATTAAATTGATAAATAAACATTATTAAAAAAGCTTTATTCAATGGCCAACATTAAATAAGTGCTTATATTAATAAATAAATATAGCTATTAATTTAAAATAATAAAAATAGATATGAACAAATTAAATCATTATTCTAACAAGTTTGTTTAATGTTGATGGTAATTGTATGTTGTCAGAAGTTTGCTTAAAAACAGTTTCTAAAATCATTGTGGTAACTTAAGTAAAGAAGGTATATAGAATGTGCTTTTATTATTAAAAGAAAGTAATTTTATCATAAGATAAAATGACTAAGTTATTAAAACAGGGTTGGAGTTTTGTTCTTTTTCGGGGTTTCTCAAGAGATTGGTCTGTTTTGGTGGAAGTTTGCACAGAGTTTTTCTCCTGGGTGATCAGTGTGCAGGAGGGAGAGTGTTTTATCAAAGTAGCTTCTTGTGCTTTGGCCTTGACGTGTCCTTGGAGAGACAGGTTTTGTTGCTTTTGGGGGAACATGATGTTTAAACCAGCTTTCTCAAAAAACGCTTTTTGTTTCAAACTGTTACAAATGGTTTGGTTTGTTCCCTGGAAGGGGGTGGAATACTGAAAGTGGTTAAGTTCATGTGATAAAAGTTGAATAAAATATTTAAAAGTGTTGTACAATTAAAGAAGTTTTCTAATTTTATGACAATTAAAGTTGTATAAATAAAAAGTTCATATAAATGCTTTAAAGGTGTATAAAATTGCTAAAAATTTAATAATGTTTCAGTGTAATATTAAACAAAAGTATACTGTTATTAATCATAATTTTAATTATTTTTAATTATGTGTTATAAAACTACCTCTCTGCCTAAAAATCAAAAGGCAGGTGCTTTAACTTAAGTTTGTCTGATTTAGTCCACCTCTGGTATATATATAATAATAATAATAAATGGAAACTAAAATAGTAAGCGCATCAAGGATGTTTTGTAACAAATTAAAAATAATAAAGTATATTTCAAAAGGTGTTGTATTCCTCCCTGGAGGAGCTGGCCACTCTCCCAGGGACTGATGCATAAACCTTGAAATGTACTGTTCAGGGAGTGTTGTGTTCCTTCCTGGGGAGGCTGGCCCCTTCCTCAGGAATTAGCAAAATACTCACAAATTGGCATATTATTATTATTGACTTAAAAGATTGTTTTTTACTATTCCTCTTAATCCAAATGATAAAGAAAAATTTGCATTTACTATTCCTTCTATTAATCATTCAGCTCCTACTGAATGATATCAGTTCAAAGTTTTACCTTAGAGAATGATAACCAGTCCTACCTACATTATGTCAATCCTTTATTCACATTCCATTACAAATTTTACAAAAACAATTTCCTAAGGCTATGATTATTCATTATATAGATGATATTCTTTTTGCCGCTGAGCAATCTTAAGAGCTGAAACAATCATTTCAGCTGGCTAAAGAAATTCTTCCTCAACATGGGTTGCAAATAGCAGAAAAAAAAAAAATTCAAAAACAGGTTCCTTTTCAATATTTAGGTCATACTATTAATAGAAATATTATAACTCCACAAAAGGTCCAGTTTCGAACTGATAATTTATGTACTTTAAATGATTTTCAGAAATTACTGGGTGATATTAATTGGGTATGGCCTACTTTAGGAATTCCAACTTATGCTTTACCCTAACAAGAAACCCTGACTTAAATAGTCCTCGCATTTTAAGCCCAGAAGCAAAAGAGGAGTTAAATGGCTGGAAAAAGAGTACAAAATAGCCAACTAACAAGGATAACTATAAATCTTCCAATTTCTCTTTTAATATTTCCATCTTGCCATTCCCCTACTGGAATACTTTGACAAGAGGATGGCATAATAGAATAGATATTCCTACCCAACAAAGATACAAAAAAACTTCTGATTATCATAAACTTACACATACTAATGCTTCTGGCTTACATCATAAATATCCCCACTTAACAGTAAAAGAAAGTAAGAGGATTGTTAGACAATGTCCTACTTGTGGGCCCATAAATGCCCCCACTTTCTCTCCAGGAACTAATCCCCGTGGAGAACATCCTAATGAAATTTGACAAATGGATGTTACACATGTGCCTTCTTTTGGCCGCCTTCAGGATGTGCATGTGACGGGACAAGCGATAGTAGAAAAAAGTAATCACTTATTAAACTTAATGTTGCAAAAACAAAAAGGGGGAGATGGAGGAGAGTCTGCTAGGGACAGACTGTCTAGAGCATTGCTTACCTTAAATTTTCTTAATAGACAACAAATTTCTAATGCCACAGCATCAGAAAGACATTGGGAGGGTAAAAAAAAAAAGGAATGAAAATGAAAAATGTGGACAACCAATATATTGGAAAAATGAAAGAACCAATAAATGGGAAAAAGGAGAGGTAAACTTTTGGGGCCGAGGTTTTGCTCTTATCATTACAGAAACAGGAGAAGAGCAGTGGATCCCCTCCAGAAGAATCAAGTCTAGAGTTGAAGATGCTGCCAAGACTTAAACTATGGACATGGTGGTTTTACAATGAATTAATTATAGGTAAAGTATTAGGTCAAGGTAAGATACCACATCATAATTACACTTATTGAACATACATAACCAACTCACCTCTTCTAGAGCTGTTAATTTGGAGCAATGAGTCTTACCCAATTTATCTTAATCAAGCTCACCATTTTCCAGGACCTATAACTTATAACTACCCTTAAAGCTGAAAGAAGAAGGGAAACTTACAGAAAATTTAACTTTACCTTTTATAAACTGCCCTACTTCTTTGGATATGGTTCTGTATGCATGCAACCTAAAAATCACAGTCAAATTTATGTTCTCATTTTCCCTTCTTTGCCATATAAATCAGAAAATATGGTAAATTTTACATGTCCCTCTCACAACAGACTACTTAATGACAAATGACATATATGTCATAAGCTTACAGAGGTTGTGTTGTTTGATGATTCCTATAGAATTGTAAAGGATTGGGCCCTTATAGGGATGCCGAAACCTATTAAAAACACAACCATATTTTAGTTCATTAATAATTCAATCATAATCACTAATAACAGTAATCCTAATTTCTGGAATTTTGGTAATACAACATTTACTAATAGCTCAATAAATTGGTAAAATGAAAATACATCCCACAACCATGGGACACTAAATTTAATAACATTCAATGTTATTTGTGAAAATTATTTTTGGGAACTGTTCCAAACTTTGAAAGGCAAGGCAGCAAAACTGATATTACTAGTTTAAAAAAAAAAAAAGTTAACTCAATTCCTTACAGTATGTGTACAAGATCCTCTCGAAACCTGAACCATCAATTATCTCAATATTCAGGATGTTTACTTCTGTCCCAACTCCGCCCAGGGGCGTTCGTACTACAATCAGCCCGCGCACTACTATTGTGCCTACTGGGGATGCGAAACATTAGCTACTGGATGGTCACCCCCAATTGCTGACAAGTTCCTCACTGTACAATTCACTCCTGCCGGATGCGTTCGACCCCCTAACCCATTGTGGGGTCTTCCTGCAAACTTTGAAAAACAAAATGCAGGAAACCTCTGTACAAATCTCACTCTACAGTTATGTCCGCTACACCCAACACTACCTCTCTTAACTCTTACCCAATTATCATTAGCCTACTCTGGCAAATAATTAACGCTACCTTTCTTGATCTAAACGCTTCCCAACCCAACCTTACTCGCAATTGCTGGTTATGCCTTTCTGTTAAGCCCCCTTATTATGATGCGATAGCCCTTAATGCCAACTTTAACACTTCCTCTAATGACAATCCCCCACAATGTCAGTGGAACGCAGACAAAACTGGCGGCCGTGACCTTACTATCCAATCCGTCCTGCACACCAGACGGTGTGTCGGCAATGCCTTCGGTAACATGTCCACCACCTTAACTAAGTCTTGCCTACTTTTATCCCCTCCGTCTCAACATAAATTTTACATTCCCCCTAAAGGGGCAAAATGGCTGTGTTCCTCATCAGGGCTTACCCCCTGTGTGGCCACAGCAGCCCTTAATAGCTCCGGAGAGGTGTGCGTCTTGGTTGTTGTCCTCCCCCATGTCCTTTACCATCGTGAGGAAAACCTCTATCAGCATTGGAACGATCAGCCTTCTGTTTCAACACCATGCACCCCCTTGTTTTCCTTCTTGCCGCTGCTCTTGGTTGCCTTGCAAGATTTGCCCATTCAGGCTTGGGGCCGTCCGTCAGCTCACAGCAAGCCAGGGAGGCGCTGTTCGGTAAACCTTGTGATTGCAAAGGAGGTCAGGTTGCCACCGCACCCAATACGTATACACAGTCTGTGCAGTGTAATAATAATAAGGTGGCTTATTTGCAGGTCCCGACTAGTCATACCGGAGGCTATGGAAAACAGCGATGGGTCTGCCGAAACCTACCTAGAGTAATTCCCTCCACAGACGGCCGCCCTGGACCCTGCCACTGTAAATCTATATACTCATCCATGCACAGCAGCTGTTATACTGAGGTACAATCATGCACCGAAAACGATAAGACCTATTATACCGCCACCTTAGCTCGTACCAAATCTGGCACTGCTGGAGGAGACTGGAGCAATAACCCCAGTCCTCTAGGAAATAATAAGCTAACCCAAGCCGGCTGCCAAGGTACCGTGGGAGATACTGTTTGCTGGAATAAAATTCCTCCGGTAGATATTTCAGACGGAGGAGGTCCACAGGATCAGGTCCGGCAGATAATGATCCAGGAAAGAATTGAGGAAATCATAAAGAACACATTTCCTCAAATTGAATATCACCCCTTAGCTTTGCCTAAGGCTGGGGACTTAAACCTAGATGTTCAAACCTTTAATATCCTTGAAGCCGCATTTAATTTGCTCAATGAATCCCAACGTTACACTGCACAGGACTGCTGGCTATGCTTACACTTGGGAAACCCCATGCCTATAGCTTTACCTGCGGCTAACAACTCCTTCTTTACCAATAGCACCTGCCCCATTATCCCACCCCTTAAGGTACAGCCCCTCTTTACTCATACTCGCACCTGCCTGCACTCTCCATCCACCAATACCAGCGAGGAAATCCACTTGGGCCATCTCACTTTCGCCCTCTGTAACTCTACGCAAAACATGTCTAACGCTATTTGCGCAGATAAGGGCACAGTGTTCGTCTGTGGCGGCAATCTTGCTTACACCTTCTTGCCTTCCAATTGGACAGGAACATGTACTCTTGCCACCCTCTTCCCTGATGTTAGCATCATTAAGGGAACTGAACCTGTACCTATCCCCAGCATGGACTATATTGCTGGTTGCTCTGGGAGAGCGGTACAACTTATCCCACTTTTTGTCACCTTAGGTTTTTCCGGAGCCCTAGCCACTGGTACGGCAGGTTTGGGGATTTCTATGACTCAATATACAAAATTATCCAAACAATTGATTGATGATGTCCAAACTTTATCGAGCACTATACAAGATATTCAAGACCAAATAGACTCTTTGGCAGAGGTAGTGTTGCAAAACAGAAGAGGGCTAGATCTGCTTGCAGCTGAACGCGGGGGAATTTGTTTGGCCTTACAAGAACAATGCTGCTTTTATGCCAACAAATCCGGCATTGTTAGAAATAAAGTCAAAAAGCTCCAAGAGGATTTAGAGAGGAGGAGGAAAGAATTAGCAAACAACCCTCTCTGGAGTGGGCTGCAAGGCTTTTTGCCATATCTACTCCCCATACTAGGCCCACTGATAACCATCCTCCTAATACTTTCCTTTGGGCCATGGGCTGCAAAAAGAATTATCCAGCTAGTCAAAGATCAGATTGACTCCGCTCTTGGCAAGCCCATTCAGGTACATTACCACCGGCTCCACCTTGCTGATCAAGGCATGCCAACAGACCATCTGTGTACTGCTCCCTCCGTTTAAGGCTGCTGAGTGCGTGGCAAAGCACCGCAGGAGACAGTCATGGGTAAGCACAACCTAACTGTTCTCTGAGAAGCACGCCTCATTAGCACAGGGGTTTGCTCTGCTCATAGAACTTGCCAGACAAAAACGCTCACAGAGGTGCTAGACTGGTTAGCCAATGACGGGCAACTGGACTGACCCATCAGTCAACCTAAGACAGGGACATGGCCTCTTGCTGCCATGCTTCCCAATGACGGGTAAGACTGACCACATTATGGGTAAGGTTCACTGTTTCTCAGGTGCAGTTCCTTACAGGGCACAGTTCCGACCTAAGACAGGCACAGTCCCCCTCCCTTACACTGCGTAGCCTGTGCAACCCCTTCCCGAAAAAACCAGAGCCGTATACATCAGGGAAATGAGGCCTCTACTTCCCTCAGCTAGCCTACGGAGAGTACTGTGCTAAATAAAGAAAAAGGGAGGAGATGTTGGGAGCCGTCACTGGAGTCTGCCAAGAAAGGTGCCAACCAGTAGTTACATGGCGCAACATGGCGGACGCCACAACATGGCGCAGACACAAAACTGCTCTGTCACTTCCTTGTTCTTCTTCCTCCTTACCCCTTTGTCCCCTGGTTCCCGCCACTGCCTAGGTGAATACAACAGTACGCAGGCGCAAGGCGCGAAAGTAAGATCTGCCCCTACCCCAGCAACAATACCCTCCAATCCCAGAGCGCCCTGACTCACTTCCTCTTTCCGAACAGCATATAAGCCCCGCTCCCCCAATAAAGTTTGCAGCTTGATCAGAACACTGTCTTGCTGTCATTCTTCGCGTCTCTTGTCCCACCATTCTTTCTCGGCAGGTTTCGGGCCCCCGTTGCTGTCCCGCGGGTCGGGGCAGGTACTGCACCAAGAATAGCTTATTTTACAACCATAACCTTTCTCTTTTTGGGATTCATTAAAAAAAAACAACCTCAGACTGCCACAGATGGTAAATCACAAATTGTAAGAATGCTATTATACAAAATTTTCATACTGTATTCTTATTTTTTAAATAGAACAATACATCCAAAATATGCTCATAGAGCATCACTGTCTTAAAAATTACACCATTTCAGGTTAACTTATTTGGGTCCTAATGGCTTTTGTTTGTTTTAAACTCTTGAATGAAATGTAATAGAAAGCCTCATTAGCTAACACCTTATGGGCAGTTATGGACAGTTAATGGCTAGAGGAGATTAAGAGACAGTTATAGTAGCTATTAAAAGGTGGCTTTGGTGAACATGAAGACAGAATGTGTAGAATGGTGAGGGCTGATAGTGTAGGTGGGAAGGAAACAAAGGAAAATGTCATGACTTCAGCTTTGCTATTGTAGTCCACTATTCCCATATAATAAAATAGTTACTGGAAAGCGGATGTGGTTCAGGCAACAGGCTCTCACCTACCAAATAGGAGGTTGCTGGTTTGGATCCCGGTGCCTCCTGAAGAAGACAGCAAGCTGCCGCAGTAGGCAGGTGCAGCGAGCTGACACAGCAAGAGACACAAGAAGAAAAACCTGATGAGAGACACAACAAAGTGGTGAGCAGAGGTTCCTGGTGCCTCCTAAAGAATACAGTGAGCTGACGCGATGGGCAGGTGTGACAAGTTGATGCAACAAGATGGCGCAATAAGAGACATGGGGAGGGAAAACATAATGAGACATAACAAAGCAGGGAGCGGAGGTGGCTCAAGAGATCAGGCATCTCCCTCCCACATCAGGTGTCCTGGGTTCGGCTCCTGGTGCCTCCTAAAGAGACAGGGAAGATGAACAGACACAGCAAGTGAAAAAAACAACAAAGGGGTGGGGAGAAATAAATGAATAAAATCTTTTAAAAAATAGTTATTAATTTGAAATCAACTTCTCAGAATACATTGAAGAGGTTGGTTTGGAGTTTTCTATTTCTTCTTAGAAATAAACTTGATTAGTGGAAAGAACAGGGGATTGGTATGTGATACTGAGAACTGGATTCTAATCCTGGGTTGATCTCTGAGAACCCTTGGCAAAATTATTCTCTGCACGCCTGCTTCTTAATCTAACATATGGGAGATTCACTTTGCAGATATGTGGAGCCATGATAATTTACCTACAAAATAATTTTGCAACATTTGAATGAATAAAACTAAAACTTAATACCTTTCCCGCATAGAACTGAATCATAATGGTAATACTTAGCTATTAGTAGATCTCTAATTTAATATTAGAGAGCAAAGATGGGCATTTGATTCTATTGTGGGCCATTTTCTAAATTATTTTCTATTTATATATTTTCATTTGAAGGAAGAAAATTGATATAAGTGACCGTTTAAAAGAAGCTATTTGAAGTAAACATTTTGTGTTATTTTTGGTTATCATGCTGTCATGCTGGATCCCAAATTTTGTTTACTGCAGTTGAAAATATTTCTATTTGTCCTCTACTTTTTTTGTCATCCAGAATATTTGGTACAGCTAGAAATGAATAAATAATCTACTTTAGGGAAATGTTGGAGGATTCATGAGCTAGTTACTGTAGTGCCATGGGGTAAGAGACTGTTTAAGAATTAAAACAATTATAAATGTGTTGCAACCTGGGCATTTTAAGGCCCTTTTCTTGTGGTCTTGAAAATACTATCATAAGATATCTGCAGTGCTCTTTCAAATCTGTTGTTATCTCTTTGATTGACTCTTTTCTGATCTAGCATTTTGGAAAAACACTTAGGTTCTTTAACTTCCCTAAGGCGGCTCAACAGTACATATAACAAGCTGATAGTTGCAATCTAAGTGTGGACTATCATGACTTTACCTACATTAAAAATATGAATTTTGAATGAGGATCTATTTACATGCTAAACTGTTCATACCTATGTATTATTGGAAGGATACACTTAATTTAACGGATTAAACTGAACTATCTTTGCTGACTAGAGTTCATTAAGTAGGTTTCTAAATTTATAAAGAGTAAACTAAAATTAACATATTTTGAGAACTCTACTGGGTATTTTCACAGGCAATTGTTTCTAATAAATTCAATCTATAAAACAGTACTGGCTACTTTTGAGGGGATTCAAGTTGTCTTTTAATCAAGGAATTCTTGTGTTTCAAAATTTTTGTCTTCCTCAAATATAGTTTTAAGGCCCTAGAATTTCTGTTAGGTTTTTCCAACTAGGTAAGAGAAATGGAAAACTGATAAAAACTAACAACCCACTCCCCTAATTGCAGTCTTCAGCTTCCAAAGATAGTCTTCTTCTCCACTTAATTGTTATTATACTTCATGTTATTTTTATTCTTTTTGACACCTTTGATGAACAAGGATTTGGATAAGTTTTCACCACTTGATTAGTAAGTATGGTCCTTCAGTGACCAAAACCAATTCTTTCTTATCACTAAAAGATGGCAGTCTTTCTTTCACAATGAACAGTGAACGACTAGTGATTTCAAAACATGGTAGCCTACACCATTGAACTGACTTCTCTTGGTTCTGTGTTCAAGCTGGCTCACCTGAACTAGTGGCAGTTCCTGTGATGATTGCCATTGTTTCTTGTTTCAGATAAGGGGGGCAAAAACCCAAGAGTGTTGCAGGCTAAATTGGTAACATGTACTAGCCCTTATTCACTTCCCCATTAAAAATGGATATGCCTTTCATTTATTCAATACACATTTATAGATGATTTATTGAACACTTTTTATATGGAACATACCACACTAGATACAACAGGCAGAGAGACCTAATGACCCACTGAGGGGCAGAGGTACACATTATTTACAATCGAATAAAATGACTATCTTGTTCTCTGATTATAATGACTGGTTATAACAGAATGTAGTAAATCCTCAAGAAATGTACACAAGTTGAATTGTGTCATAACAGGAATATATGGAAAAATGAATTCTGACAGAGGCAGTGAGGGAATGCTTCATTATGGAATTGGTCTTAAAGGATAAGGATTTCAACAGTGTTCTGGACTTAGGGAACACTATGAACAAAGACATGGTTTTGAGCATATTAGAAAGTGTCTGAGTATTTGTGAGGCATTCCAGTCAGCCTCTAAGGGAGAGGACAAGTTATTTCAACTTGTATCTCTTACCGATAAGAAATAGATGTAACTTTTTGTTATACTCTTTGGATTTTCAAGGGATACTTCCCAGATGCATTTATCAGGTGACTCTGAACGAAGAGTGTTTTGAGTGGAGCCCAAAGTTTGAGAGAGTTATGCAGCAGGTTATGGAGCAAAGTTATGCCTCGCACAACGGAGAAAAGGCTCACCATTTAAAAAGTAACTTCTTTCGTGACATTGGGGTACTACACATGACTGAGCAATGGACCACTGGGCACTAAGTTACCTGGTGAAAAGAGTTGCCTATCATGAACTGGGATTTATTACATCCACCATGGTCATCAGGTTTGATGATCATGATAGCAACCCATTATATGTTTATCATAGTACATTTGGGGTCAGCTCTGACTACATCCAGAGCACATTATTCAGAAACATGAACAAGATCCAGGTACATGAACAAGTGGCTCAGTCTTTCAAGTCACATACCTCTGTCAGCTACCCTTCTCTGTCAGCTAACATCTGTGTAATCATGAGAGCTCCCTATGACCAACTAAACAGTGGGAAGAAACCCAGGCCTGGACCTTGGATGAGTCTGCTCAGTATGTTGATATGAGCTGACAAAATGGACTCCCATTTCAATAAAGCCTGAAGGATGGTCCTAAAGAATAGTGGTAAGGGGAAATCCTTCCACTGGGGGAAAGCTTTGAATAGAACAATTGGTCACCCTTTTATGGCGGGAGAAGTTTTCTGATGTATGGATATGCATGTACTCTTGGGCAAAGGTGAGGGCTTGTCTACTGGCCAGAACTTGAACAATTTAAAAGATTAGAGACAAGATAGTGTGGGGAAAGTGTGGATGGACCTTTAAGAGTTGGACTTTGAGAGTGTGCTTCGATGCCTCCAAAAGCACACACTGTAGAAGAGGCACTTAACAAACAGGTTGACAGTATAGCTTATTCTCTATCTTTGGTCATCCCATTTCTTGCCCTATGGGCTTAGGAAAACACAGTGATAGAAATGGAGACTCAATGTATGGACCTAACAGCATAGGATCCCTAGCATGGCCTGCCATGGCTATCACTAAAATTTAAATCTAGAACCTGACTAATGTGTAGGATGTGCAGAATGCATTTGCTAATGAAGAGTAAAGCCTGGCATACTGGTTTGCATATTTAGCAAGAAGCATAATAAAAACAGCAAAATGTTCTTGTTTCTTAATGCCCAAGAGTCCTGTATACTTGAATAATTTCTTTTCCTAGAAACAAAGGTTTGCCTCAGCTGAGCCTTCATATTGAGACCTGTACTTTTGTGTGTTTTTTAAGGCCCTGTTAAAATGATACCTGCTCATTTAAAATAGCCTCTCACATTCAGACAAATTTGACCCAACACAATCAAATTCTTGTATTGCCCAGGCTCACAAAGCCAAAGGCTAAAGTTGCCCACCCAGGTAAATCTGATACAAGCCACAAGCACTAGAGTATAAGCCAGCTGTGTAATGCAATACATGTGCTGCAAACAACTGTTTTCAAACTTTTATGGCCCTATTTGATAAAGCCCATGGCTTAAACAGAGCACTCTGGCTAAATCAAAGCCTCTGTGTCTAATAGATATTACTGTGTTCTGCAAATACCAGTGCTTATATATGATTTGAAATGGTCCTGGCTTAAATAATCAGATATTCAAGATTTAGGGGATTGTGGAAGTTTGATATAGTTATGAATTCCAAAAATAGATATTGGATTATGCTTGTAAATTGGTCTCTTCATCTGAGCATTGATTAAGTTATGATTAGGGATTTGATTGGGCCACGTCAGTAGGGTGTTGAGCCCCGCCCCTTGGTGGGTAGGGTCTCAAAAGACTCGGCAAAGGACAGAGTTGGAGTTCTGATGTTGGGGTTCTAATGAGGAAGGAGAGAAGGTGCAGGGAAAAGAGAGGAGCCATGCACCTGACAGTTCACAGCTGGCCTTATGGAGAGAGGCAAAGCCTAGAGAGCCTCATAGTCTAAAGCTGACCTTGTGGAGGAAACAGAGGAGCTGAGTAAGAGAGAAACGTAGCCCCAGGAAGAGAGGAACCCAAGAAGCCTGAACCCCAGCAAATGTCGGCAGCTGTCTTACTCCAACACGTGGCAACAGAGTTAGGTGAAGGAAGAAACTTATGCTTTATGGCCTGGTACCTGTAAGCTTTTACCCCAAATAAATACCCTTTATAAAGACCAACAGATTTCTGGTATTTTGCATCAGCACCCCTTTTGGTTGACTAATACAGGAATCAATTAATTTTTTTAAAAGTAAAAAATTAATACTTTTTTCCCCTCCCCTTCCCATAATGTGAATATGATGAAAGATGGGTAAAAGAGATGAAAGTATCAGCTTTATTACTGCAAATAGGTTAGAGGACCTGGCTTAATTCTTAGGGTTTGCAAATCTATCAGCCCTGAGTTCGGCAGACATCAAGGGGGCAGTGGCCTTTAACTATAAGGCAGAAGAAAAAAAACTTAGTGTACCCTCTTCATAAAGAGCACTGACAAGGGGCTGAGACCAGCATGCCTAGTTCTTGCTGAAACTGACCAATCAGATAAGTCATTCCTCCTCCCCTAGGGACAAGTGAATGAGGGGCAAGGGTTAACCAAAAGTGCAATTCCTGGAAGTCACTCCTTGGTGGCAATATTAGGTGTAAGGTTCCATCCTAATACAGACCACTATATTGAAACAAAACACTTTATCAACGAAATATTTTACTAATGACTATCAGAAGAGTAAACTGTTAAATATTGTTTATTTGCATTGCCACCTTATTCAATGCAAGACTAAAAGTGCTAGAGAAAGACTTTAGATGACTAGCTTTTACTTTCTAACTCAAGCTAGAAACCTTAACTTGCTTAGGAAAGTAGAGGGAAGTTTAGTCATGTGAAAGTTTAGGCAAGTGAAATTAATGTGAAAGCATTCATTTAGAAATGGAAATTATCTGGATCACCTACTTAGAAATCACTTAATCCTTCCCCCAACCTCTATTTAATTTTCCTTATCTCTGAACAAAAATAATATGTCCTCTGCTTGTCAGCTATGTTGATAATTCAATAAAGTAATATATATAAAAGAAAGCTGTAAGTAATAAAGTGTTAAATATAAATGTTAAGTGGAAGGTACATATTTAATACTATAGTTGTTTGATCTAAGTATTTACGTATGACTGGATAATTATAAAAAATTAATGTTCATTATTACTAGTATTTACGTTTTTTGTGACAAATTGTATTTGATATGTGTTGTTGTAATTTCCCCTTGAAATAAAAAAGTGAAAAATTACCATTACGTCATATAAGCATCATTAATGCTTTGGTGGTGAGCCTTCATAAATACTATGTAAATCATTTTGTATAAACTTCTGTGCAATTTGCTTTTCTTACTTAAAACATTGTGGAAATCCTTCCACATCAATTGGTATAGATCTAACACATTTTTTAAAACTGTGAGGGTGTATGAACCACAGTTTAATCAGTTATTTCCCACTTGATTTTTTTTTTTTTTTCACTCTGAGGTAGATGGATTCCTAGTTTCAGAATAAGTGTGGCAAAGGATAAATATATTTTAAATTTTATTAGATAAAGTCAGGTTATCTTTTTTAAAAAAAAAGACGTTACAGTTTTCCAGTAAAAAGCATGGTATTTTTTTTCTCGACCAACCATTCGTAAGGTTGAGAAGATTCTATTCATATGTTTAATGAATGTTTGAATTGCCTTATGTGTAACTTTTCAATTTATGCCCTATACTCAATTTTTTATTTTGGTTGTTTTTTTTTTCTTGTTGATTCGTGTAAGTTCTTTTTATATTATAGATATTAATATTTGTTGAAAATGTCTTTGTAATTTATTTTTGTCCTTTGTCTCTATGTATTGTGGTTTTTGTTTTTGAAAACTTTTATTTTTTTATTATCAAATATGTTAATCTTCCGTTGTAGCTTCTGGATATATTTTCTAACATTTCTTCTAAAATATTTGCTGTTTAATTATTTTACATTTACATCTTTCTTGAACCTACTCCAGTCAGATTTTGATACCCATCAGCTATCAGAAACACTTAACAGAGTTGGTCATTCCCTCCTTTTTAAAACAATTTCTTTGCTTGACTCTGAACCTGATTTCCATAGACCTCCAGGTAAGCTCCTTTTTTCCATTCTTTTTTTTTTTTAAAGATTTTACTTATTTATTCATTTATCCCCCCCCTTGCTGCTTGTGCTCGCTGGGTCAGCTAACCACGCCGCCCGGGCGGGCTTGCATCACCAGGAGGCCCCGGGAACCGAACCCGGGGCCTCCCATATGGTAAACGGGAGCCCTATTGATTGAGCCACAGCCGCTTCCCCTTTTTTCCATTCTTATCACCCAAGTTCATCCTCCCAGAGCAGCCATAATTATCTCTATAAAATGCAAATCATATGTAACACAGCTCAAAACCCTCTCATGATTTACACTTTCATTTAGCATAAAACTAAACTCTTCTTATGATTTATCAGGCCCTGCATGATCTGTTCCCTCCCTGCCTCTTCAATCTCTACCCCAACTCTTGTTCCAGCTTCACTCCAGCCACTCCCTACCATCCCTACCCCCCCCCCTTTTTTTTTTAAAGATTTTATTTATTTATTCATTTATCCCCCCCCTGCTGCCCGTGCCTGCTGGGTCAGCCAACCACGCCGTGTGGGCGGGCCTGCCCCCACCAGGAGGCCCCGGGAACCGAACCCGGGGCCTCCCATATGGTAAACGGGAGCCCCACTGATTGAGCCACAGCCGCCTCCCACCTACCCCTTTTTGATATGCAAATATACCAGGCCTGTTCCTCTTCAGATGTTTATGTTTGTTGTGTTACTGAGTAACACAACAAATATTGCCACCTGATATGAACAGAGGCTAATACTATGACATCAAGATTTTGAGAAAAGAAAAAACTTTAATATGAGGTTTACTGGCAAGGAGACATGAGGCAAGTCTCAAATCTGTTTCTCCTTTCTGACAACTAAGGGAAGTTTTATGGGAATGGGAGGTTTGAGGTGGGGTTAGAAGTGGGGAGATTTGACTTTGCATAGTCCAACTGATTAATTATAGAGTTGTCCATAAGTGGTAGAGTGGACCTTAGGCCAGATCTTCCTTATTGAATGGCCTCTCACATTTGATTTGCTTCTCATGTCTCCTTGTCCTAGTAATCTTGGTTCCAAGGGAGGTAATCTTTGTTCTTGGTGTCTCAAAGTCCATGTAAAAGACAAGAGTCTGTGTTTTGCACATGATTGAGTTATATAGCTTGTAGTCAAGCTTGGCTGCCTGCAAAACAAGCTCTAAAGAACAGGTTAGGAAAAGAGGAAGTTACAACAAACCAGTTTTGGCCTGCCCATGGTTTCAATTGTTCCTACCGGTTGAAATGCTTTTTCACAATTCTTTCCCTCTCGCTTCATTCAGGCATTTCCTCGGAAAGGTTATCCTATTAAAGGTTATTTTACTGAAGTGAGTAACCACCACCCCTGCATGCACTATCTATGTGACATTATATCAGATATTTCTCTGTATCAGAGATTATTGTCTCTCTTTTATGCTAGATTTAAGTTCCATGAGACAGAGACCTAGTCTGCCTTTTCCATTACATATTCTCAGTTGCTGGAAAAGTGCCTGAACTATAGTAGGTCCTCAATAAATATTTGAGTGAATGAACAGTTAAATAAGTTGATTTAGATCTTTAGTATAACCTGGATTTTCCAAAGCATGTATATTGACTTTATCATTTATGATGCTTCTAAATTCTAGGATCTATTTCTAAACTTTTAATTAGGTTCCACTCATCTTTTTGATCAATTTGTTTATTCCTGTTTCATTGGTACTCACTTATTAGTTTATTTCCATGCTACTGTTTTATATGTGTACGCATATATATATGTGTGTGTGTTTATATATGCATATATATGTGTGTATATATACATAATCTCAATAATTGTAGGAGGATTTACCACTTTAGGGAGGATTATGACAATTTCCTCAGCCTAGAACAGGATTGGTATTTCCATTTCTTTAGATCTTTTTAGCTTTATTTGTACAGGCTAGTGATTTTATTTATTTACTTATTGATCAATATTTTGTAATCCCTAAGCAACCTATACTTATGTTTGCATCCTCTCTGTGAAATGGTTTATGGATATAGAAATCAGTGCAAAGACTGGGCAGAACTTGGCCATGTCTATGAGTCCCCTATGACATAGAACCCCTTAGTTGTTAGAAATGAGCCTCCTCTGTTATTATTTAATGACTAATGACCATGTGTCTGACCTACCTCTGAGACCTCCTCAGGAAGGTCTTCTTGGTTTTGTCTCTTCCAGTCACACCTGCTCTCTCCTGACTTTCTTACAAGCTTTTGTCTGCCTGTTTTCCTAGAAGCTCTTCATTCCTCACTTTGCCTGGTTAATAACCTTTAGATCTTGGTTTAATTATCACTTCCTCAGGGAAGCTTTCTCTGTGGTCTCCAATTAAGTCAGCTCCTATTATTGTGCATGCTCTTAGCAGCATGTGCCTCTCTTTCTTAGCTTATGGTTGCAGTTTTACATTTTCTGAGATTTTTTGATGTCACCTGACTTTCACTAAAAGTAGGGACTGTGTCATATTTTTACTCAATATTCTCTCTCCAGTGCCTAGCATAGTGACTGGCTCATCATATATGTTAAATAAATATCCGTTGATTAAAACTGGATGATAAATATTAGATAAAACATATTGCGTTTCAACCCATTCTGGCAAAATTCTCTTTTGCTGATTTATGTTTTCTTCCTTTGGGCATTCACAAAGCTCTTCTGTCCCTTCAATAAACATATGAATAAAGATTCAGGAGAATTAGAACTACATAGAATTTTTTTTGAAAATCAGGCAGCAACAAAACTATATATTTAAAATAATGTAAACTTGTATCTTGTGTCACCTATTAGAAAACCAATACTGCTCAAAAACAGAGTGCTGACAAGCTTTCAGAGACTGGCAAGTTCAGCAATACTCTACTAGTGCTGCAGGAAGTTATTAGCAATAAGCAAAATGCAATAAGTATTTTGACCTGGCTTGACCCACAAAGCATTAAGTTTGTTGTTCATTCTTATTGCTTTCTACTTGAAAAACTATGCTATTTTTGTTAAAATAGTTTGTTATTATCTCATCATATGGCATATAAAGATCAGCTCATTTAAAATGCTACCCATCACTTGATGTCATTCATTTAGAGAACAATAGTATGGCAATTTTAAAGAAATGAAAATTTCTTCTAGACCCCTAGAGTAAGGATGCTTAAATATAATTTACAAATGGAAGTATTTATTCAACTAATCATATTTAGCTAGCAAAATTTGAGTGGCAGAAGATTTGACAAAATGGTCTTTCCTAATATGTTTGTGTTGTTCACCTGTATTTTTCCCCTTTTAGTGATATTGTATAATGTGATTCTGGAATAGCTGTTTAGTTTTATTTCCCGCAAACTTTTTTTTTTTTTTAAGTACTAGGGCCAGGGATTTAACGCAGGACCTTGTATGTGGGAAGCCAGCACTCAACCACTGAGCCACATTGACTTCCCTAGATTGGTTTTTTCGTTTGTTTGCTTGTTGTTTGTCTTTGTTTTTAGGAGGCATGGGAACTGAACTTAGTACCTTCCATGTGGGAAGCAGGAACTCAATTGTTTGAGCCACATCTGCTCCCCTCAAACTTTTAGTTTTAATAATATCACATTACAATGGAGCTTTCCTATCATGGAATATTTTTGGAGGTATCTTTAAAATATTGTTGTTTGTGCCTGTCAAATGAATGCCATAGCAAATATCTATCTTACACAATGAAGGAATATTGAAGTTATTAAGTTTTTATGTGCATTTCTGTTTCAAAATTGCTATCAGTTTTCTTTCCAATTAACTACAAATACCTGATCATTCATGAGCATTTGAATTCTGAGCTTCCTATATATTTATTTTCCAAAGAAAAGACAAATATTTAAAGAAATCTGTAGTTTGAATGTAAGTAGCTATAAAAGTTTACATGAGCAATTGAGACAAAAAAGGAATGAATGGCTACCATTGTAATTCAATTTAAAACTCTAACAAAAACATTAAGTAAAAAAAGGCAATATTTAACATATATTGTAGGCTGACTACATGCCAAGAATTCTGCCTTTTTAGAGTTTTTACAGAAATATTTTGGTAATATAAACAGAAATTGGTTAGAATGAGCTAAAAATAAAAATTGATTTTCAGTAAAAAATCCAATATTTTTAAAAAGCACCTTAAATAATATCATGTTCATTCATATTTCAATAGTATAAAGGGATATATTAAACCTCTGTTCATAAACTTATTCTAAGAACTCAGTCATATTCTGAAAAACACTATAGCTCATGTATTTTCATTATTTTAGCTAATTTAGTCAGAAGTATATAAATCTATAGTTGTTGATAAATAGTCAGGAATAAGGATACATTAACTTTGGTTTTAGAAATGTATTAATTAATTATACACATATGGTAGGCTCACATACATGTATTAAATGATTGTTGTGTACATAAGAATAGTACATGCAAGATAAGAACTGCGATGAATTATAGATGTGTTTTAGGAATATGTATAAAAGGTAGAGTCTGAGTTTTAGGAATATGTTTAGAAGGTCGAGAAGATGCCTTCACAAACTTTTGGAGTATTAGCCCTAGGATAATTTGATTTTATGGGTCCTATTTTTCTGTGTCAAAGAACTGCATGGCTTATATTGCTATATTTTGAATTACAGTGAGGTAGTATTAATTCAAACTTAACCATTTATTCATACCTCTGAGATACTTTAAGCATCCTACACATAATCCAGACTACTGAACTGCTCATAGTTCCTGAATCTAACAGGATGTCACATTTTTTCACAAGCTGTATTCTATTTAATTCTGGAAAATTCTCATCAATTCTTTGAATATTGCTTTTTTGTATCAGCTATCCATTGTCATAGTAATGCTGCATGATAAACAACTACAAAGCTGTGGCATACAACAATAAATGTTTGGTTCATGAACTGTGGGGTTCAGCTTATATGGGCCAGAGGTTGACTGATTTTGGCTGGTTACTTGTGCATTTGTGATCATCCGTGTGTTGTCTAGGCATCTTTGTTTATCTTGGCTGTGTTTATTCACATGTCTGGCAATCAGATGGTACAGGTTGATTTAGGATGACATCAGTTGGGATGACTGTGACTTGGCTATGTGTCACTCATCTCTTGACTCCTATACACTAGCCTGGGTGTGTTTTCCTAATAATCACAGAGCTCAGGAGATAAGCAGAAAAGCATAAACACTTTTCATTTTTTAAATTCAAACTTTATTTTAAATTCAAAAGATAAAATAAAATATTAAAGGTGGCTCAACAAATTATGGAAGTATTAATCCTAAAAAGTTCTGTTCAGGCAATTTTTAAAAAATATATATTTTTATTACAGAAGTGAACTTACAAAATAATCATGCACATATGTAGAATTGCCATACAACAACCCTTCACCAACACACTACACCATTGTGAAACATTTGCTATAGAATATGAGATAATATCATCAGACTATTACTACTAACTATGGTCCATAGAGTACATTTGGCATAAATTTTCCATATCCCCTAGTATTAACACAGTACATCTTTGGCATTGATGCAAGAATATTATAGTATTACTGTTAACTATAGTCCATAGATTACCTTAATTGTATTTTTCCCATGCTTCTCCATATTCCTACCATCCTGCAATAGTGATGTACATCCGTTCTATTTCACAGAAGAACATTCTTGCATTTGTACTATTAACCACAATTCTCATCCACCTCTGGGTTCAGTGTGTTATTCAGTCCCTGGATTATTCTCTAGCTTTCTTTCAATTGACATTTACTTCCCCAGACTACCCTTTTCTGCTGCAATCCCATTTATAAACCAGCTGCTACTCACTATAATGTGTTACTGTCAAGTCTATCCATTTCCATACATTTGCAGTCAAGTTAATTAAAACTTCAACATACATTACTCATCAGTACTCCTTCACAGCCCTCCTCTTATCTCCTAATAACCTATACTCTAGGTTTTTAACTCCATGTGATTATTCATCATATTTAGCTCATATTAGTGGGAACATGCAATATTTGTCCTTTTGTGTCTGGCTTATTTCACTTAGCATGATATCTTCAAGGTTCATCCATGTTATCATTTGTGTCCCAATTTCATTTCTTCTTATTGCAGCATAGTATTCCATCGTATGTGTATTCCATATTTTGTTTATCCGTTTATCAGTTGATAGACACTTCGGTTGTTTCCATCTTTTGGCCATTGTGAATAACACCACTATGAGCACTGGTGTGCAGATGTCTGTGTCACAGCTTTCAGTTCTTCTGGATATATTCCTAGTAGAGGAATTGCTGGATCATATGGCAGTTCTATATTTAGCTTCCTGAGGAACCGCCAAACTGTCTTCCTCAGAGGATGCACCATTTTACATTCCCACCAACAGTGAAGGAGTGTTTCTATTTCTCCACATCCTCTCCAGCACTTATAGTTTTCTGTTTTTTTAAAATAATGGTCATTCTATGTGGTGTGAAATGATCTCTCATTGTTGTTTTGATTTGCATTTTCCTAATAGCTAGTGATATGGAACATCTTTTCATGTGCTTTTTGGCCATTTGTATTTGCTCTTTGGAGAAATGTCTGTTTAATTCTTTTGCCCATTTTTAAATTGGATTGCTTGCTCTTTTATTGTTGAGTTGTATGATCTTTTTATATAGAATGGAAATCATACCCTTATCAAATATGTGGTTTCCAAATATTTTCTCACATTGAGTGGGCTGCCTTTTCACCTTCTTGGCGAAGTCCTTTGAATCACAAAAGTGTTTGAGTTTGAGTAGGTCCCATTTATCCATGTATTCTTTCATTGCTCATGCTTTCAGAGTAAGGTTTAAGAATGCACCACCTACCACCAAGGTCTTAAAGATGTTTTCTGACATTTTCTTGTAGGAGCTTTGTAGGTCTAACTTTTATATTTAGGTCTTTGATCCATTTTGAGTTAATTTTTGTATAAGGTGTGAGATAGGGGTCTTCCTTCTTTCTTTTGGCTATGGATATCCAGTTCTCCCAGCACCATTTGTTGAGTAGACTGTTCTTACCCAGCTGGGTGAGTTTGACAGGCTTTTCAAAAATACTTGACCGTAGATGTGAGGTCTGTTTCTGAACCATAAATTTGGTCCCAGTAGTCTATGTGTCTATCTTTATGCCAGTACCATGTTATTTTTAACACTGTAGCAAGGTAATATAATTTAAAGTTCCAAAGTGATAGTCCTCCAACTTTACTTTTGCTTTTTAAGATGTTTGTGGCTATTTGGGGACTCTTACACTTCCAAATAAATTTGATATTTGTTTTTTCCATTTGTTTAAAAAATGCTGGTGGAATTTTTTATCAGTATTGCATTGAATCTGTATGTCAATTTGGGTAGAATTAACATCTTAATGATATTTAGTCTTCCAATCCATGAGCATGGAATGTTCTTCCTATTATTTAGGTCTTTTTTATTTCTTTTGGGATAACTTGAATACAAATGCTTTACATCTTTGGTTAAGTTTATTCATAAATATTTGATTCTCTTAGTTGCTATTGTAAATGGAATTTTTTCCCTGATTCCTCTTCAGATTCCACATTACTAGTATATAGAAATACCACTGACTTTTGTGTACTTTAATCTAATCCCAACAACAAACTCAGTTGTTCTTCCAGTGTTCAGAAAGACACACAGATGAATGGAGATTAGTTAAAAGACATAGTCAAGGTCTCCTTATTATGAAAAAAATGAAGAGAAAAAAAAAGCTTAATCTTATTTTTATCTCTCAAAACCAAACCCCATGTTCTTTTTTTTTACATTTAGTATTACTATAGTACCTTTTTTGATTTTGCTACTAAAACATTACAATATTATTGTTAATTATAGTATGTAAGTTACATTATTTATATTTTTCCCATGTATTACCACATTCTTAACACCCTGTAGTATAACATTATTCCTGTATTTATATTATTAACCACAATCCTCATCTACTTCCAAAATCATTATTATACATTCCCAATATTATCCTCCAGCTGTCCTCTAATATTCATCTTCCTAGACTACTTGTTTCAGCCACAATCACATTCATAATTCAACAGTTTCTTACATTAATTATAATGTATTACCATCAAGTCCAACCATTACCACATATATACATTTGACCTTATTAAACAGTCTACAAACATCCAGCATCTTCCACACCTTCTCATCCCACTTTCTATCTCCCACCAACCTACACTTCATTGTCCACTTCTGAAGTCTACTCGTATTTAGTTGATCAATGAGACCGTACAATATTCGTCCTTTTGTATTTGGCTTATTTCACTCAACATTATATCTTCATTGTTCCTCCAGGTTTTCATGTGCTTCCCCCAGTTGATTTCTTCTTACAGCTGAGTAAAATAGTCCATCGTCTGATTATATGACATCTTGCTTATCCATTCATTGGTTGATGGACACTTAGGTGGTTTCCATTTTTAGCAATTGTCAATAATGCCTCTATGAATATTGGTATGCAAATATCTGTTTGAGTCCTTGCTTTCAGTTCTACGGAATATAGTCTTAGTGGTGGGATTGCTCAATCATATGGCAGTTCTATATTTAGTTTCCTGAGGAACTGCCAGATTATCTTCCAAAATGTTGCACCATTTTACAGTTCCACCAACCATGAAGGAGTGTTCCCATTTCTCCACATCCTTTCCAGCACTTGAAGTTTTCTGTTCTTTTAATAATGGCCATTCTGTTTTGGTGTGAGATGATATCACATTGCAGCTTTGATCTGCATTTCCCAATAGCTAGTGATGTTGAACATATTTTCATGTGTCTTTTAGCCATTTTATTTCCACTTCAGAAAAATGTCTGCTTAATTTTTTGGCCCATTTTTTAATGGGGTTGCTTGTCATTTTGTTGTTAAGTTGTGTGGTCTCTTTATAAATATCTTGGGCCTCAATCTCTTATCAGATATATGGTTTTCAAAGATTTTTTTTTTTCCCATTGAGTAGGCTGCCTTTTTACTTTCTTGACAAAATCTTTTGAAGAACAAAAGTATTAATTTTGAGGCAGTCCTATATATCTATATATTTTTTAAATTTTGTATTGCTCATTCTTTGGGTGTAAGGTCCAAGAAACCACCCCCAAGCACAAGATCTTGAAGATGTTTCCCTACATTTTCTTCTAAGAGCTTTATGGTTATAATTTCATATTTAGGTCCTTGATTCTATTTAAGTTAATGTTTGTATAACGTGTTGTTATGGATATCCACTTTTCCCAGCACCATTTGTTGGATAAGCTGTTCTGACCCAGCTGAGTGGGTTTGACAGCCTTGTCAAAAATCACTTGACCATAGATGTAAGGGTCTATTTCTGAACACTCAATTTGATTCCATTGGTCAGTCTGTCTATCTTTATGCCAGTACATGCTGTTTTTACCACAGTAGCTAGATAATATGCTTTAAAGTCTGGAAGTGAGAGTCCTCTAACTTCATTCTTCCTTTTAGAGATATTTTTGGCTATCCAGGGACCCTTACCCTTCCAGATAAATTTGATAATTGACTTTTATGATTCTATAAAGAAGGATATTGGATTTTTAAAAAAATCAGGGTTGCATTAAATTTGTAAATCAGTTTGGGTAGAATTGACATCTTAATTATATTTAGTCTTCCAACCCATGAACACAGAATATGCTTCCATTTATTTAGATCGTGTTTGGTTTCTTTTAGCAATGTTTTATAGTTTTCTGAATACAGTTCCTTTATATTCTTGGTTAAATTTATTCCTAAATATTTGATCCTTTTAGTTGCTCCTGTAATGGAATTTTTTTCTGACTTCTTCCTCAGATTGCTCATTAGTAATGTATAGAAACTCTATTGATTTTTGCATATTAATCTTGTGTCCTACCACATTGCTGATATTGTCTATAAGTTCTAATAGTTTTGTTGTGGATTTTTAGGGATTTTCTAAGTATAGAATCTTATCAGTGAATAATGAAAGTTTCACTTCTTCCTTTCCTATTTGGATACCTTTTATTTCTTTTTCTTGCCTAATTGCTGTAGGTAGAACTTTATGGAATAATGGTGAGGAGAGTGGGCATCCTTGTCTTGTTCCCAATCTCAGTGGGAAAGCTTTCAATTATTTCACCATTAATTACAATGTAAGCTGTGGGTTTTTAATATATGTACTTTGTCATATTGAAAAACTTCCTTCTATTCCTATCTTTCAGAGGGTTTTTATCAATAAAAGATGTTGTATTTTGTCAAATGCCTTTTCTGCATCAATTGAAATGATCATGTGATTTTTATTCTTCAATGTATAAATGTGGTGTATTACACTGATTGATTTTCTTATGTTGAACCACCCTTGCATACCTGGTATAAAGCCCACTTGATCATGATGTATAATTTTTTGATGTGGTTTTGGACTCAATTACCAAGTATTTTGTTGTGGAATTTTGCATCTACATCCATTAAAGAAATTGGTCTGTAATTTTGTTTTTTTGTAATATCTTTTTTTGGCTTTGTTATTAGGGTGATGTTAGCTTCATAGAATGAGTTTGGTATTGTTTCTTCCTATTCAAATTTTTGGAAGAGTTTGAGCAAGATTGGTATTAGATCTCCTTTAAATGATTGGTAGAATTCACCTGTGAAGCCATCTGGTCTGGGCTTTTCATTTTGGGGAGATTTTTGATGACTGCTTCAATTTCTTTACTTGTGATTGGTTTATTGAGGTCTATTTCTTTTAGGTCAGTGTGGTTTGTTCATGTGTTTCCAGAAAATTGTCTATTTCATTAACGTTGTCTAGTTTGTTGGCATACGGTTGTTCATAGTATCCTCTTATGATCTCTTTTATTTCTGCTGGATCTGTGGTAATGTCATCCTTCTCATTTCTGATTTTATATATTTGAATCTTCTTTTTTTCTTTGTTAATCTGGCTAAGAGTTTATCTATTTTGTTGATTTCAAAGAGCCAACTTTTAGTTCTGTTGATGTTCTCTTATTTTTTCTTTGTTAATCTGGCTAAGGGTTTATCTTTTTTGTTGATTTCAAAGAGCCAACTTGTAGTTCTGTTGATGTTCTCTATTGTTTTTTCCCTCAATTTCATTTATTTCTGCTCTGATATTTACTATTTCTTTCTTTTTTTTTTTTTTTTTGCTTGCTTTGGAATTTATTTGTTGTCCTTTTTCTAATTCCTCCAGGTATGCAGTTAGGTCTTTGATTTTAGATGTTTCTTCTTTTTTGATTTAAGAAATTTCCCTTTGAGCACTGCTTTTGCTGTATTTCATAAGTTTTGGTATATTGTGTTCTCATTTTTATTTGCCTTGCAGTATTTACTGATGTCTCTTGTAAATTCTTCTTTAACCCACTGATTATTTGATTGTATTTTTTAATCTCTATGTATTTCTAGATTTTCCTTTTTTCTGCCTGTTATTAATTTTCAACTTAATTCCATTAGGATCAAATAAAGTGTTTTGTATAATTTCAATGTTTTAAAATTTATTGAGATCTGACTTATGTCCCAACATATGTTCCATCCTAGAGAAAGATCCATGAGCACTTGAGAGGAATGTATATCTTTGCTGTTTTGGGGTGTAATGCTCTATAAATGTCTATTAGATTTAGTTCATTTATCATATTATTCAAGGTCTCAGTTTCTTATTTATCCCCCAACCAGACGTTCTATTTAATGCTGAGAGTAGAGTGTTGAAATTTCCAACTATTATTGTAGAGATGTTTATTTCTCCCTTCAGTTTTGCCAGTATGTGTCTCATTGTATTTTTGGACATATATGTTAGGTACATAAATATTTATTATTGTTATTTTATCTTGTTGAATTGTCCCTTTTATTAATATATAGTAACCTACTTCATCTTTTATAACAGTTTTGAATTTAAAATCTATTTTATCTGATGGTAGTATCACTACACCAACTCTTTTTAAAATTGTTATTAGTGCAGAATATCTTTTTCCAACCTTTAACTTTCAGCCTGATGGTGTCCTTGCATCTAAGGTGCAAGTCTCTTGTAGACAAAAAATCGATGGCTCATTTTTTCCCCCCATTTTATCAGTCTATGCCTTTTAGTTGGGGAGTTCAATCCATTAACATTAAGCAGTACTACTATAAAGGTGTTACTTACTTTGCCATTTTCTCTCTTGGCTTTCTGTTGTCATATCTTACTATGGACTGTCTTTTAAACCTTTCAATTTCTTCTACTTATGTTCTTCATTTCTACACTCTTCTCCAGGGCTCTCTTCCTTGTCTTTTCCTACCATGCTGTGACACACCCTTTCATATTTCTTAGTGATTTGGTCTCTTGGTAACATAGTCTCTCAGTTTTTGTTTGTCTGTAAAGACTTTAAATTCATCTTCATTTCTGAAGGATAGTTTTGCCCAGTGAAAAATTCTTGGCTGGCAGTTTTTCTCTTTCAGTACCTTAAATATATCAACCACTGCCTTCTCACTTCCATGGTTGCTGAAGAAAGATTGGTACTTAGCCTTATTAAGGCTCCCTTGTAAATAATTCTTTGCTTTTCTCTTGCTGGTCTCAAAATTCTCTCTTTCTCTTTGGCCTTTGATAATCTGAATAGTAGATGTCTCCGAGTAGGTCTGTTAGGATTTATTCTGTTTGGGGTATGCTGTCTTTTTTGAATATTGATATTCATGTCCTTCACAAGGGTTGGAAAATTTTCAGTCAGTATTTCTTCAAATATTCTTTTTACCCCTTTTCTGTTCTCTTCTCCTTCTGGGACACCTGTAACACATATGTTTGTAAGTCTCGTGTTGTCATTCACTTTTCTGAGACCCTGTTCAATTTTTTGCATTTTTTTTTCTCTGTCTTTTCTATTTTTTCCAATGTCAAATGTCCTATCTTCAAATTCACTTATTTGTTCATCTAACATTTCAAATCTATTGTTATATGCCTCTAATGTATTTTAAATCTCATCCATTGTGTCTTTCATTTTCATAAGCTGGGTTGCTTTTTTTTTGCAGGCTTTCAAATTGTGCTTTAAGCTTACACAGTGTCACCTTAATATCCTTTATCTCTTTAGTCATATTTTCCTTCATCTACTTAAATTGATTAGGGAGGTTTGCTTGAACATCATTTATTAGTTGTCTTAAATCCTGAGTCTCATCTAGATTCTTGGCTTATTCCTTTGAGTGGGCCATATCTTCCTGTTTCTGTGTGGGTTGTTTTCTTTTGTTGATACCTAGGCATCTGCTTATGTTGATGATTTTACTCAAATTTTGATCAATTTCTCTTTCTAATCTAGTGGTTTTATTTCACAGGTCTTCTTTGATTTTTTAAAAAACATAACACATTTTATTTAAAGATTTCCCTATGGATGGACGTTGATGTAAACTGCTTTTCTTTTATTATAAATAATGGTGCAGTGTGCATTGTAGTATGTGTCTCCTTGTGCACATGTAGAGTTTAACTCTAGGGCACCTACCTGGAAATGGAAATTCAGGGCCATAAGCGAAGGAAAATTTCAGTTTTATTCCTTTCTGCTCTCCAAAGAGGCTATATGAACTTGCACTCTTATCAGCAGTATCTGAGTCTCCGCTTGGGCTTTTCCCAAGGGTCCTTTAGGGAACTCTGACTTCAGTTCCCAGGAGGTCTACAGATGTGTTGCACTCCTTTTGCATCACTTGGGCACCCTGAAGACTTGATAGCAGATGTGCTCAAGACTGTTTGGCCAATGTCTTTTTGGTCATCCCAGTTTTCTTTGCTCAGGGAAGAGTCCCCACAGTGCAACCTTTCCTGGAGACCCCAACAGTTAGCTGTTGTGGAAGGGGCACCATTACATCAGTTAAAGAATCTGTGGCCATCCACACAAATGCCAAAAACCTGGCCTTTGACTTGGGCTACGATGTTGGAAGACTCTATTCGGCCTACATCTCTGCTGAAGGCACATGGTAATAATAGTACTTGTTAGCCCTTTGTGAGCCTTGAGCTTGCGGTTTATCTCAATTTCTACCTATGACAACCTTATGCAGTGGTAGTCCCCACTAATACATGAGTTCTTCCAGTATAGGGATTTTCTCTGGCTATTCACAACATTATTTCCACAAGTGCCCGGAACCTAGACTTAGTGATTGCGTTCACGTTTGCAAGTAGGATTAGATCTGCAAAATTTGCAAACACAGAGTTCCTCCATCCAGTTTGAAGTTTATGATCGGAAAGGGCTGACCCCTTGGATGCCCTAAGAAAGAAGTGGTTGCTGCTCCAGTGTGAGGAGCCAGTGATCCATCCTTGTAGCACTGATCTCTCCAATAGTCTGGGGATCTGAAGCTTGGCCTCTGGAGAGAAGAAGAGGGTTTATGAGGCCCTGGCTTATGATTCATTCATTCATTGATTCATTCATTGATTCATTCATTCATATAGCCTACAAACATTCTGGCACCTTGTCAAGGCTATGGTTTTGCTGTGGTGGGCACAAGTCTTGTGAGGTGGGATGTCGGGGGCAGGGGTGAGATGAGTTGGGTGCCAGGGAGGTGGCAACAGGGTGTGCTGAGTGGCATTGTACCATCAGTGCATGTGCACCTGGGAGCCCGGTCCCAGGAGCCCAGGCACAAGGCCCCAGCATTGGTGTGCGTATTCCAGGATCCCCCTCTTCTTTGATTTTTCAGTTTAATTTTTTCTAAATTTAAAAAATATATATTGTCCTGTTTAAGTCATCAAAACTGTGGCAAGGAGCTGCTAATGGGGCCTGACCAGGTCTACCCGTGCCTGGGAACAAATAGGGAGAAACCAGTCTGTTTTTCTTCACTTTTCCATCTGGCTAGCAAATAGCGCTCCTTGGCAAACGCTTCCACATAGATGAATCCTTCAATTTACACTACCTTTTCTAAGCTAGCAAATAATGTTAGTTACATTTGCTGAAGAAAAACAACAGTCAGCCCTCCATCGCATCCTTCCTCTTCCCTGGGAAGAATCTGTCCTTTCCCACCTCCATTGCTGCTCAACTGCAGGTTTTACCAAGGCTGTTGGCCTTGGGGGTGGGGGATGGGCAGCATCCCCAGGTGCAGGGGTAAGGACTAGTGGTTTTTCTCTTTAGCCTCTCTGTCTGTGTGTCCCCGTCCCTCCTGGATGATGCGTGCAGCACTTTCCTGGCCTGCCGGGGTCATTATCATTCAGTACAAATTATTTTCTAATTTCTTTTGTGATTTCTCCTTTGACTCATGGATTATTTAGGATTATCTTGCATGATTTCTAAATATTTGAGGTTTTTCTTCTATATCTTATTTCTCATTTCTAAACTAACTCCATTGTTAGCAGAGAATAAACTATATTTAATTTTAATTATTTAAAATAGATACTTGTTTTGTGGTGCAACATATGGTTTACATGAATATTTTTAAGCACTGAAAAAGTATGTGTACCAACACACACACATACATGTAATACCTTAGTGAGCACTTAAAAGTAATTCTGATATTTTTGGTTACAATAAATAAATAAATCAATACAGACATGTAGTTTTATCATCTTTTGGTTACAATAAATAAATAAATCAATACAGACATGTAGTTTTATCATCTTTCCTCTAATACTTACCTGTAGGCTCTTATCCAAACTCTAGTTTAGAAATTCAGTTTCCAAGAAAACATTATAGTCTCAGGACTTCATCAAAGTTCTATACAAGGTTCTTTTTACTATTATTATCTCAAGGAATAGACTGTTTTGTACATGCTTCTGAGTTGACCTTATTTAGATGATTGCCAGAACTTTTAATTCAGGAGCAGATAAAGTCACAAAGGTTCTGCAGACAGAACTTTTTTTTGTTCCAGTGGAACAAGGATTAATTACATAAAACTGAATAAAATAGTGAAGAAAATTTAATTGTGGCTATTTGTTTTAGAAAACCATTGCTATTACTTTTATTGTTCTTTTTCCTAATGGGTATATGAGGAATTCCTTTTCCTTCTTGATCTATCTCTAATCCTCAAAGCGGTAGACTGTTTCATTGTTAATTATGAAATATTCTCTAAATGGTATCTTTTTATTTTCACTGAGCTCTCAGAATTTTGGAACAAATATTTTTCCTGAATCTCTTTATTTTAATGACAATGTTATTTCCATTTGAAATATGAATCTTTCTTTTTAACATCACATAAAGGGCCAAATGAATTTTGCATATAAAGTCATTCCTGTGATGTTATATACGAAAATAAATCTCAATATCATTGAAGCCTATTTACCATTAAGGAGCAAGAGTTTTACTTCCTGCGTGGAATCTTTTTTTTTTTTTTTTAAGATTTATTTTATTTATCTCTCCCCACCCCCTCATTATTTACACTTGCTGTGTCTGTCTTCTTTTGTTTCTTTAGGAGGCACTGGGAACTGAACCCGGAACTCCAATATGGGAGGGAGGCACCTAATCACTTAAGCCACCTCTGTTCCCTGCTTTTGTTGTCTCTCATTATGGTTTTGTTCCTTGTATCTCTTGTTGGGTCATCTTGTTGGGTCAGCTTGCCATGCCTGCTGGTTGCATCAGCTTGTCGTCTTGCTCATCTTCTTCAGGAGGCACTAGGATCCTCTGCTCCCTGCTTTGTTGGGTCTCTTATTATGTTTTTCCTCTTGTGTCTCTTGTTGTGTCATCTAGTTGTGTCACCCTGCCGTGCCTGCCCATCGCGCCAGCTTGCTGTATTCTTTAGGGGGCACTGGAACCGACCACAGACCTTGCATGTGGTAGGTGGGAGGTCAATTGCTTGAGCCACATCCACTTCCTGGAATCTTTTTTTACAAAGTCCTCTGTCAAATAAAAATCAGATCTGGACTTAGTAAAAGAGAAACTTTATTCAAAAGAATTATTGCAAGGAGAAGGGGGTCTGCCGTAATAGGACAAATGCTCAAAACATAAGATCTGCAACTGTCTAAAGGGTTAGGCAAAAAGGTTGATTCTTTTTTAGGAAGGAGTAAAGGAGAAGTGAGATGAGTGAATTGAGCAAATTGAATGATAAAGGGTGGCTTGATCAGGTAGTGGATCAGAGAAACCTTTACCCTGAGGTCAGCCTGTTCTCAGGAGGGACTGTCTGCTGACTCAGGCTGAGTGTGGGTCAAAGTTGAGTGGCCTGGGGGAAGAAGAGAATCTTAACCAAAGTTTGGTTAACAGTCGTTTTGTTCCAGTTGATTAGTGGGGACAAGCAGTTCAGTAAGTCATTTATGAGGCAAAAAATGGGCATTTGGTGGGTTTATGTCTAGCTTTGTCATAGGTAAATAAGAGGGGGAGTGCAGATAAAATTCAACATTGCTACCTCTCAAGAAAATGATCTGGCACAGTTTTATGAGTTACGGAGTCCCAGAATCACTTCTTCGCAGGTTAGAAACCTTACCTGGGTATGGAGACCACAAGAAGAGAAAAATATACCCACATTTATAGATAATGCAGGCAAAACTGCTGAATGTGAACTTTTTGAGGTTGTGTTCTAGGCTTTGAAAGAGAAGCGCAAATAAAAGGGAAAAATAGCCCGCTGGAATGATGGAAGCTATCATAAATATCATCTTAGATGCTTTATGAAATCTCCAAAATTGAAAAAAATATTCTGCGTTTAGAGTTGTTGATCACTGTATAGCTCTAGATTTGCTGAATATACTACAAGGAGGTTTATGCATGTCAGCAACTTTTGCAACATCTGTTCCCATAATTCAGGTAAAAAAAAAAAAAACCAAACAATGCATCCAGACTTTTTAATGATCAGCATTAATATTGGAGATCATTTCTGATTACAAGGGGGAGCTTGTGGTAGATTTGAGTTTATGCATAATCTTAATCCACATTCCTATGGGTATGAATGCATTGTAATTAGGATCTCTTGCAGATGCTATTTTAGTTAAAGTGTGGTCCAGCTGAACCAGAGTGGGTCTTAATCCAGATTACCAGACATAGTAAGAGAAAGTCACAGGGAGGAGTTGGAAGCCAGAAGTCAGCAGGCACCAGAAGTCGGTAATCAGCAGGGAGACCACGAAGAGAAGAGGCCATTGCTGTGTGTCGGGAAAGCCCAGGAACCTAAGGATTGCTCACAGGCCAGAATGCTACTGACTCAAGAAGGAAGCGAGCCTTCTAGCCAATGCTTCTGAAATTGTGAACCAATACATTCACATTGTTTAAACTGACCCATTGTGTGGTTATTTCCCACAGCAGCCTGACAGGCTAAGGTAGGTGTTAAGGAAAAAGGAAAAATCCAAAAATTGGGAATAGGAAAAATGATAAATGCATATCATTTCAGTATTCTAGTGGAATATTATCTAACAGGCCCACCTTTGTTTGATTTAATATTTACTGTGGAATAGGTTACTTTATACTTCAGTAAGGTAGCTATTAGCCTATTGAAAAATGATAATGATGCAAATGATCCTGGACCAATAAATAAAAATGCAAATTAATTTTGGCCATTGGAAATACAAATGCTTTCCATGGAGAAGAGATTACAACATAAAGTTTACAGTATTTGTTGCCTTCGGCAAGTAGCTAAACGTTCCACCCTTATAGAACCTAGTTGAACAATCTTTCTTCACCCATGAACAGTGGAACTTATTTTAACCAATAGTGCACAGATATATAAACTCATTCCATCTTATCCATTGTGCAAATTTTGAGTCCTTAGTTAACACAGATTCTGTGAACCGCTCCTCATTTCTAGTATATACACTGTCCCATGACATTTTCTTCTAAATGTACTACTTTAGAATTTCTCCCCACAACCCCTTTGTGATCCCTGTTCCTTGGCCTAGAAAGTAAATAAATTCAGCGTTTGATTTCTTGTTCAGGGCAGTCCTCATTATCTGTGCGTTATCATCTTGGCAAGTGCGTGCTTCCAAGACGCAAGTATTTATCCCTGCTGCTTGATTTTCAGGTCATGATAAATAGGAATAAAATAGGCTTTTAACAATACAGACCTGTGTTTGAATTCCAGAATTCCCCAGGCAAGCTATTTACCTCTTAAAATTTCCATCTTTTTTCCTCAAAATTAGAGTAAAATTTCTACCAAGACTGCTTAGAGGATTATGTGCAAAAAAAGTTCATATAAAATGTCTGATGCTCAATAAATCGTAATTTTCTTCTCTCCTAAAATAGTAGCGAATGTCGTTTGAGACCTCTGTAAACAGTTTGACTTATTTAACCAGTTAATTGAAACATGATTGGATTAATTGTTTTTGCCATTGTCTGAGAGTTTGCATCATTTGGGTGCTTTGCCCTGGCATCAACACTTTTGTAAATAAGGTAACAAGCACATATCCTGGTCTAAGTAAAGAAGTTCTCTTAGGAAAAAATTCTTAACATGTTATATGGTCTCCAGGAAAAAAATTCAAAGTCACTGGTGCTTTAATATCATTTTTTTAGCAATCCAATCTGGGCAAGAGTTCAAAGGAAGTGTCTGTCAGAATGCTAGGCACTTTTTCCCCAACAGAATGTAAGAAAATCATTTCAACCCAAATCTTATCAGCTTCCATATCAAGAGATTGGCTATTTTAGCACGTTAGCTAAATTTTCTTGTTTAAAATAAAGGGTTTTGCTGCCCTTTGGACTTTAGTGGGAACAAAACATCTAAATTTCTTAATGGATGAAAATTAGTTTTGATAATATGGTCTTCTACCTAATAGAGATTCCTACTTTCAAGAGGTAGATTGATTTCAGAAATTTCTAAATAAATATGACATCCATTGAAAAAAGAATTTAGATTTTGTATACTTGTTATTGGGATGCAGTTAAATGATTAAAATTACTGAACTTTGGAATTTCTTTTCAGAGTAAGGTAAATTTGATAATAAAGCTGCAGTATTATAAAATTAGCACTGTAAGACAGGTTCATGTAGATAACTAAACTAATCCTCTTTTTCTTCTTAATCCGTTTTATATCCACCTTGTTCAAGAAGTGCATCTTGGTAAAGTTGAAAATTAGATTATATATTTACTTTACTCAAGAAGAAATCAGCATTACTGCATAGAACAAAGATTCTGGATTGTCCAAAATAATGTTGGTTTCATTTAATTATACTTTAACAATAAATATGCATTACATATGTATCAAGATGTGATTTGTAAAAGTTAAGATAAATTCAGAAACTAGGAAAATCATTTGTAATGTCATGTATTCCCCTTTTATTGTTTGTTTGGAAAATATGATTACCATGCATTTATAATACAAGTAGGCAAAGAGAGAATTAAAAAAAAAAAAAAAAGATTTTTGTTACCATGGCAGGTTTCTTAATATGTCTTCCTGATGCAAACTTTGTAATTGATATCTCTGTTTACAAAATTTACGATATCATCTACGATTACAAATTCTGAATGTCTGTGAAATTTGATCTTGCCAAGTATTTGTTGCCTTCTTCAATGTTGATTATGAAGTTTAGAATCCAATTGTTGGTCTGAGAAGTGTGATCTGAGATTCATTTCTAGCAAAAGGGGAAAAAAAAACCAAACAGAAGCCTCTCATGGGGAAAGTATTGTTTCCTAATTGAAGGAAATTCAATCACCCTATGTAAATCCTAATTAGAATAATTTATTCCAGTGTATCTTGATGTACAAGATTTGAGATTAGCTTTGACTGGCAGAAGTTAAAAAATGGTTGGTCCTCAATTTAAAATTCTCTAAAGGAATATGCATTTGATGAATTCTGAATAACTAGAGAACAAAATATTGGTGCTGAGTGATTGAATTCAGATGTCCTTGCACCTGGAAATCATTGTGGTCTCCTTTGGTTATTGGATAACTGAGGATCTTCCACTATAATGATCTTGATATGTATGGAGAATATGGTATATGCTTTATATGTTTTTATACTCCTCTTTTATCGTTCCTTCATTCTGAATTATAAGGGAATTGCATGCATGTGGTAAGAATTCCATTGATTTCATATGTAGTATAATGTGAAAGTCTCCTTTGCCTCTCTGACTTCCCCCACCTCCACTGTTTGTAGTGTTAAGAAAAATTGTACATGTCATATATTTCACAAGTGTTGAAATATTAAAAATATTTTTGGAATGGTATTATACTCAGTACACTTCCCTACTTCAAGATTATAAAAGATTATAAACTAATTTGTCCATTTTTCCCCATTAAATTTTTAAAAAAAAATTATATCTTTAAACCAGATAGAATTTTGTTTGGCTGTTTTTCATTTCTTTTCTTTTGTGTTTTGCTTTGAAAGGGATGAGGAAATGACCTGGCTAATTACTTTTTCCTTAAGTAATTGACTAGCAAGTCCTATTGCCATTATTTTTCTTTCCTAATATCAGAATATTCTCTCCTTTAAGTTCAAACAAAAGAGAATGAAGTTTTACATGGTCACTGTTATCAACTCTTCTATTTTTTTATCTCACAACAAAAGTTTTCAGTATCTCAATGGTATTGATAAATACACAGCGCCAGGGAAAATTGTCATAAAGAAGGAATTTATTGCATATTCAATCTGCTTTTCATTTGAAGTAGAATGCTTTTCTGATTTATTTAAAAGTGCAATAGGATGACTGAGGAGAGCTTTTGATGGAGAATTGTTGACAACTGAATTTTTCTAAAGTCGTAAAATGACAGATTCTTGGTTATAGGAAAACCTTTTTGTCCAGTTGAAAGTCAAAGTAAAGAAGAATTCAATAATTTTAAACCAACCATATTTGGGAATATGTGTCTCATTAAAAATTTAGCTACACCTGAGTCATAGCATATTGCCCACAGAAGAGGTAATGATTGGAAAGCAGTCTTCGATTTTTTGGCTTTGTATATGGAAACTTGGAGAAATCAATTACTCTCCTATGCCTGCAAATGCAAAGAGAGAACTGACTGGCACAATCACCTACACTAATTCAAGAAATAAAACATCCTTTTTTTTTTTTGTCCCTGCCCACCCTCTTCTAGTCCCACTCCCTTTATGTATAAACTTAAAAAAAATGTATATAGTATTAACTATAGTCCATAGTTTACTTAAGCATTCACAGATTGTGTTGTAAAGTTCTATGGTGGTGTTTTTTTTTTTAATTTTTAATTTTATTCTAGTAACATAAATTCAACCTAAAATCTTCCCTTTTAACCACATTCAGATATATACTTTAGAGGTGTTAATTATTTTCACAATGTTGTGCTACCATCACCACCATCCATTATCAAAATATTTCTATTACCGCAAACAGAAAGTCTCTCCCCGATAAGAATTAGCTACCAATGCCCTACCCCACTTCAACCCCTGGTAACCAGTTAACTAGTTTCTGACTCTTTGAATTTGCTTATTCTAATTACTTCATTTCAGTGAAATCCTACAATATTTGTCCTTTTGTGTCGGGCTTATTTCACTCAACCTTAAGTCTCCAAGATTCATCTATGTTTTTGCATGTATCAGAACTTCATTATTTTTATTTATTTATTTATTTTTTAATTTTTAATTTATTTTTATTGTGGGTAAAAATAAAATTCTCACAATACATACAAACATTTGCAAAATGATATATAAATATATATGCATATATGTGTATTTGCTTACAAAAATGTTATTTATATATATATATACATATATTTTAAGAGGTGCTTAGATTACCCAAAATATTACACAGAACCCACTGGGATTCCCATGTTGCCCACCTCCCACACCTCCCACCACATTCCACACAAACATCTCCCACAAGTGTGGCCCACCACCCTTAATGAACTTACACATCCTGGAGCCTTGCCACCAACCATAGACCACATTTCACACCGTAGACCACACTCTCTCCCACTCAGTTCTGAGTGGTGTGTGCTGATTTAAAATGGCCTACATCCGTTGCCACAACGGTACTCAGGACAACCTCTAACTCCCAAAGAAGCCCCTGTATTTCAACTTCTCATGCCCTCCCTACCCCAAAAGTGTCAAGTGGCCACTGGCTCCACCTCATTGTTATAATTTCTTGCATTGCTAGAATCACCATATGTGAACAAGAGAATGCCATCAAGTCCACTCTAGTCCATAGTTCTTCCCCCAATCCTGAGGGGACTGGGATGGTGATGTCCACTCCAACTCCAAGTGAGAGAGGGCTTATATCCCATGGATATGGTGGGTGGGATGATTCTGCCTGCAGATGCAGGCCCTCTCCATTCCCTGGGATGGCCATTGCCCATCGTTGTCTCCTCACCAGATGACTTGGATGAGTCCATTGAGCTGTAGGGTAGGAGTTGCAGCTCCACTGAGATTTCATGCACACCTGGCACATAGGTAGGCGGGAGGCTCCAGTCTCTGGAAGTATACCTAAAAACTCCAGCATCACATATAGGTTTGAATAGAAGGGACTGGTGAACCGTGTGCAGGGAGGACTTATTTGAGTCTAATTCTGTCACTCTCGGGAGCACAGATTCCCAAATAGAACCCACTGATAAGGCATCAGTCTCTGGGGCTATCCCCCCTTATATAGGACCTGGGTGTCTCTGGATCTCTCAGGAACCCCTCTGTGTGGGGTGATAGGCACTTAGATGTTCTATGAGCTCCTACTGAGGTGTGCGTAAGAGTTACCTCTGGGATGACCTCCCGACTCTCTTTGAAGTCTCTTAGCCACTTGAACTCATTTGTCTTTACCATTGCCCCCTTTTATTCAAGGTCTTTTTCCAGTTGTGTTGCCAGTTGGCACTTGGTATTAATCCCTCGTTGCCAGGGAGGCTTATCCCCAGGAGTCATGTCCCACGTTGGGGGGAAGGTAATGCAATCATATGCTGAGTTTGGCTTAGAGAGAGGCCACATTTGAGCAACAAGGAGGCTCTCAGGTGGCAACCCTTAGGCACCCCACAACTGCAGGCTATGTCTCATTTACAAGAGCAAACACTCACAAGAGTAGTCATCAATAAAAAAAAAACACATCAGTGGGTCATCCTATTTTGACAGGCACTGTCCCTACACTCAGAGGACTATTGCTGCTCCCTTGGAGATTGTGGCAGAGCTCTCCAGGCTAGGAATTCAGATTCCCTCATTTATTGTGTGATTATCCACCCATCGTGACCATGCCCCATCCCCCGATCCTTTGAATGATTTGGTATATCTTTCATGTATATTCGGACGAACCAACCCCCACGAAACCCCCCCCAGGCCCCCCCCCCAATTATCCCCTGCAGTACCCATTGTAACCCTTCTGTGATCCTAATCCTCCATGAACATTTAGTCCATAAAATAATCAAATACACTTACTAGGAAAAAGAAACAAGTGTGATAAGCTTACATGCAAGAGACAAACGTAAGGAAACTCAGGGGGAAAAAAAAAAAAAGAGAAGGAAAAAAAACAAAGAACAAAACAAAATAAAATATAATTAGTGGATTGGGACATTCAAAAAATGGGCAAAAAAGCAAAGGAAATGCCTTAAAAAAAAAATATATATATATATTCATTTTTTTTTTCCTTCCTTTTATCACTCTGTTATCGGATGTCTGGTGTGCCATGACACCTTCCTCCTCTCAATCCCCATTGTCTCCCAATTTTTCATTTAATTTTCAAAGAAGTTTTAGGTCACAGCAAAGTCACACACAGAGTGCCGGAGACTCCCAGATACCAAACCATCACCCCTTCCCCACCCCATATTAACTCCTCCCTTTTTTTTTTTTGGTTGTTAGCATTGTTATAACTGTTATACAGATAGCAAAATATAGCAACTAAACATTGTCAGTGATTTACAGTATAGTTTACAATTTAGATGATATACTTTAATAATTTTCATGATATTTACCTGTGTCCATTACTGTAAGGTATTGAAAAACCTTCCCCATGACAACCAAACAACCCATTAGATCTTGATTGTTCCCTTCCCCCCAGCCCCCCAGGGCCCGTGATACCCCCCCTCTCCCAACCCATGGAATGTCAAGATTCACAGTTACATGCCCTGGGTATTTGAACCTGCCCTTCCTAATCTACCCACCTGTCAATGCTGCACCACCAAACCCAGTAATATCACTACTCGTCTGTCCTATCCTTCAATATGCAACTATACTCTAACCCTTTACCATAGATTATGTCCATATGGGTGATGGCTCAAAGCCTGCTCTTCTCTTTCTCTCCTTTGTTAACCTATCTTTCAGACAATGGTTCTCAGAGACTGCTCACTTTCCTCAGTTCAGATCAGTGAGGTCATATACTGTTCAACCTTCAGTGCCTGGCTTGCTTCACTCAACATGTCTTCAAGATTCATCCACGTTATTCCATGTGTTAGCACTTTGTTCCTTCTTACAGCTGAGTAATATTCCATTGTATTTTGCTTATCCATTCTTCTGTTGATGGGCACCGGGGCTGATTCCAACTTTTGGCAATGGTGAACAATGCCGCTATGAACATTGGTGTGCATATATCTGTTTGTATTTTTGTTTTCAGTTCTTCTGGGTATATACCCAGCAGTGGAATTGCTGGATCATATGGAAGATCTATTGCTAGTTTTCTGAGGAACCGCCAAACTGTCCTCCACAGTGGCTGGACCATACCGCAGTCCCACCAGCAGTGGATGAGGGTTCCTATTCCTCCACATCCTCTCCAACATTTAGTGTCTCCTGTTTTTTAAATAGCTGCTATTCTGATGGGTGTAAGATGGTATCTCATTGTAGTTTTGATTTGCATTTCCCTGATAGCAAGCGATGTTGAGCATTTTTTCACGTGCTTTTAAGCCATTTGTATTTCTTCCTTGGAGAAGTGTCTTTTCAGGTCACTTGCCCATTTTTTAAATGGACTGTTTGTCCTTTTATTTTCGAGGTGTAGGATTTCTTTATATATGCAGGATATTAGGCTCCTATCAGATATATGGTTGCCGAATATTTTTTCCCATTGGGTAGGCTGCCTTTCTATTTTCTTAATAACATCCTTTGAGGTGCAGAAGTTTTTAATTTTGAGGAGATCCCATTTATCAATTTTTTCTCTTGCGGCTCGTGCTTTGGCTGTGAAGTTCATGAAACCATTTCCTATTACAAGGTCCTGTAGATGCTTCCCTACATTATCTTCCAAGGTTTTTATGGTTTTGGCTCTTATATTTAGATCTTTGATCCATCTTGAGTTGATTTTTGTATAAGGTGTGAGATGGTATTCTTCTCTCATTCTTTTGGATATGGATATCCAGTTCTCCAAGCACCACTTGTTAAAGAGGCCACTCTCTCCCAACTGAGTGGTCTTCGTGGCCTTGTCAAATATCAGATGACTGTATATGCGAGGAACTATATCAGAACTCTCAATCCGGTTCCATTGGTCAGTAGGTCTATCCTTGTGCCAATACCATGCAGTTTTGATCACTGTAGCTTTGTAGTATGTTTTAAAGTCAGGTAATGTGATACCTCCAACTTCATTTTTCTTTTTCAATATATCTTTAGCAATTCGGGGCCTCTTGCCTCTCCAAATATATTTTGTGGTTAGTTTTTCTTAAAAAATATAGTGTTGAGTTTTATTGGGATTGCATTAAATCTGTAGATTACTTTGGGTAGGATAGACATCTGGATGATGTTTAGTCTTCCAATCCATGAACAGGGAATATTTTTCCATTTATTTAAGTCTTCTTTAATTTCCTTTAACAGTGTTGTGTAGTTTTCTGTATATAAGTCCTTTACATCTTTAGTTAAATTTATTCCTAGGTATTTGATTCTTTTATTTACTATTGTAAATGTTTTTTTTTTTTTCCTGATTTCCTCCTCAGTTTGCTGGTTATTGGTGTACAGAAATGCTACTGATTTTTGAGCGTTGATTTTATAGCCTGTAACATTACTGAACTCCTTTATAAGTTCTAGAAGCCTTTTTGTAGATTTCTCAGGACTTTCTATGTATAGGATCATGTCATCTGCAAATAATGAAATTTTTACTTCTTCTTTTCCAATCTGGATGCCTTTTATGTCCTTTTCTTGTCTCAGTGCTCGTGCAAGTACTTCTAAGACAATGTTAAATAGGAGTGGTGATAGTGGGCATCCTTGTCTTGTTCCCGATCTCAGAGGGCAGGCTTTTAGGATTTCACCGTTGAAAATGATGTTAGCTTTGGGTTTTTCATATATACCCTTTATCATTTTCAGAAAGTTTCAATCTATTCCTATCTTTTGTAGTGTTTTTATGAGGAAAGAGTGCTGTATTTTGTCGAATGCTTTTTCTGCATTTATAGAGATATCATGTGATTTTTTTCTTTCAGTTTGTTTATGTGGTGTATTACATTGATTGATTTTCTTATATTGAATCATCCTTGCATACCTGGGATGAAACCCACTTGGTCATCGTGTATAATCCTTTTGATATGTTGTTGAATGCAATTAGCAAATATTTTGTTAAGGATTTTAGCATCTAGGTTCATTAGAGAAATTGGTCTGTAATTTTCCTTTCTTGTGGTATCTTTATTTGGTTTTGGTATTAGGGTAATGTTGGCATCATAGAATGAGTTAGGTAATATTCCTTCTACTTCTATTTTTTGGAAGAGCTTAAGTAGAATTGGTGTTAGCTCTTTCCGGAATGTTTGGTAGAATTTAGCTGTGAAGCCATCTGGTCCTGGACTCTTCTTAGTTGGGAGGTTTTTAATGACTGAGTCTATCTCTTTACTTGTAATTGGGCTTTTGAGTTCATCTATTTCTTCTTTCGTCAATGTCGGCTGTTTGTGTGTTTCTAGAAACTTGTCCATTTCCTCTAAATTGTCATTCTTGTTGGCATATAATTTTTCAAAGTATCCTCTTATGATACTCTTTATTTCTGTGGGGTCAGTAGTGATATCACCTTGCTCATTCCTTATTTTATGTATTTGCATCTGTTCTCTCTTTTTCTTTGTTAGTCTGGCTAAGGGTTTGTCAATTTTGTTGATATTCTCGAAGAACCAGCTTTTGGTTTTGTTTATTGTTCCAAGTGCTTTCTTATTCTCTATTTCATTTAGTTCTGCTCTAATCTTTGTTATTTCCTGCTTTTTACTTCCTTTAGGTTTAGTTTGTTGTTGTTTTTCCAATTCCTCCAAGTGTGCAGTTAGGTCTTCAATTTTAGCTCTTTCTTCTTTTTTAATATATGAATTTATGGCTGTGAACTTCCCTCTCAGGACTGCTTTCGCTGCATCCCATATGTTTTGATATGTTGTGTTGTTGTTTTCATTAGTTTCAAGGTAGTTACTGATTTCTTTTGAAATTTCCTCTTTGACCCACTGTTTGTCTAAGGGTGTGTTGTTTAACTTCCATATCCTTGTGCCTAATCTGTTTCTCTGGCCCTTATTGATTTCCAACTTCATTCCATTGTGGTCAGATAAATTACTTTGTATAATCTCATTCTTTCTGAATTCATTGGTGTTGTTCTGTGGCCTAGCATGTGGTCTATTTTGGAGTATGTTCCACGTGCACTCGAGAAGAATGTAAATCCCGCTGTATTTGGGTGTAGTGTTCTGTATATGTCTATTAAGTCCAAATCTTCTAATGTATTCTTGAGTGCCTTAGTTTCTTTATTGATTCTCTGCCTAGATGTTCTGTCTAATGATGATAGTGGTGTGTTGAAGTCTCCTGCTATAATTGTAGAGGAATTTATTTCTCCTCTTAGTTTTTCCAGAGTTTGCCGCACGTATTTTGAGGCACCTTGATTAGGTGCGTAAATGTTGATGATTGTTCTCTCTTCTTGAGGGATTACTCCTTTTACTAATATGTAGTGTCCATCTTTGTCTCTTACAATAGTTTTGCACTTAAAGTCTATTTTGTCTGATATTAGAATAGCTACTCCTGCCCTTTTTTTGGCTATTGTTAGCTTGTAAAATGGTTTTCCAGCCATTCACTTTCAGCCTCCTTGAATCCCTGGGTCGAAGGTGGGTTTCTTGTAGACAGCATATAGATGGATCATATTTTCTTATCCATTCTGCCAATCTGTGTCTTTTGACTGGTGAATTTAATCCATTATCATTCAGTGTTATTACTCGTAATGAATTTCTTACTTCAGTCATTTTTTCTTTGGGTTAATGTATGTCATATGTTGTTTTGTTTCTCTTTTTGAGTTTTCAGTTGTTTTTAAACTCTCCTCCAACTCTCTCTCCTTTGTTTTTTCCTTTCAACTCTTAGAGATTCCTTTAGTATTTCTTGAAGTGCTGGTTTCTTCTTGCCATACTCTCTTAATTGCTGTTTATCTGTGAATATTTTGAACTCTCCATCATTTTTGAATGCCAATTTTGCTGGATAGAGAATTCGTGGCTGGAAGTTTTTTCTTTTAGTGTTTTGACTATGTCATACCACTGTCTTCTTGCCTCCATGGTTTCAGCTGAGAAATCAGCACTTAATCTTATTGTGCTTCCCTTGTATGTGATGGTTCTCTTTTCTCTTGCTGCCTTGAGTATTTTCTCTTTGTCTTGAGCATTGGACAATTTGACAAGTATATGTCTTGGTGTTGGTCTGTTGGGATTTATACTATTTGGGGTGCGCTGTGCTTCCTGGATCTGCACATCCATCTCTCTCAATAGAGTTGGGAAGTTTTCAACCATAACTTCCTTCAACACTCCTTCTGTTCCCTTTCCCTTCTCTTCTCCTTCTGGGATGCCCACAATGCATATGTTTGTGCGTCTTGTATTGTCGGTTAATTCCCTGAGACCATGCTGGATTTTTTCTATCTTTTTGCCTATCTCTTCTACAATCTCTTTGAGTTCAACTGTATTGTCTTCCATATCACTAATTCTTTCCTCTGCCTGTTCAAATCTGCTGTCATGTGAGTCCAGCTTCTTTTTCGTTTCTTGGCTTGTGCCTTTGTTCACCATAATATCCATTACCTTTTTAGGCGTGTTAGCTATTTCTTCAGTATGTTCTCCCAGTTTCTTCTTTATATCCTTAATCTCTTCCTTCAGTTCTTTAAGTTGGTCCATGATATTTGTTTGGATAGCTTTGATTAGTTGTTCAATGTACTGCATTGCTTCCTGGTTTTTATTTTGTGCAGTGGACTGATCCATGTTTTCCAGTTTCTCAGAGTCATTTGTATTTTTCTGTTGCCCTCTGGTCATCATATTATCTTGATGGGTTTGTTCAATTGATTAGCTTTTCTCTATGCTCTAGAATTTTATTTAGCTGTTGGTTCTGCGTGAGAGTTAAGTTTTCTCTTTGGCAGTTTTTCTTCTTATTTTATTTCCTTGCTTCTTTCTATGTTCCCTTGAAGGCAAAAGTTTAGGGCCAGAGGAATCAAAAGATGTTAGGAAGGCAGAAGGATAATAGAAATATTGATAAAAGTTAGAAGAGGGGCAAAATGAGACTTAATGTGATGAATATTTAACTTGTGTAGGCAGTGTAGAGTACTAGGAAAAAATATGGAGTTCCTACAATGGACTGGGAAAACAAATGGAGGAATATACATATAGTGATTTAGAAGGTTAGAATTATGATGAGGGAGAGAAATAGTAAAGAAAGGTCTGAAAGGAAAAAGTTAATACTAATAAAAAAAAATAAAAAGAAGGAGAAGAAAACAAAATAGATGGAATAGAAATTGACACCCTTAAGTTGTGGGTCTATGAAAAAATGTTGTCTCTAAGAGCCACAACAGAAAACACAAGGCAGAAAGATGCAGGAAGGATAAGCTATAGTTTGTAATACAGAATCAATATATACAGCGAGTGGGAAATTACTGAATAAGAAGCCCTGCAAAGAAGTGACAAGCTGGCAGCACCTATTTAAAAAAAAAAAAAAATAGAAGGAAAAAGGAAGGTGGGGAGGAAAGAGGAAATAATATCAATAGACCAGAAAGTAACAGAGAGAAACCAAAGATCCACACAGGCAAACAGTCAAACAGAGCTAAGGGGGGTCAATGATTCCCCTAGGGTCGACGTGGATCCTTCCTGCCTACTTGTGTTTATCAATGAATTTCCCCACAGGGTTCTATATGCAGGTCCTAAAGCAGCTTTTAGCTATTAAACTAAATTAAAAAGAATTTATTTTTCATTTGTTGAGGTGACCTCACTTTTTTTTTTTTTTTAATTTTTATTTTTTTAGCCAAATGCAGGACCCAAAATAATTCCTCCTCTAGACCAACCCCATTACGGAAGGGACCCTAGCTGGGCCCGTGGAAATCAATCAAGCACATCCCTCTTTCCGGACTCCCCAGGTTAGCTGTAGCTCAGTTGTTAGTCAGTGTGGAGTGCTAAAAAGGGCAGATTCCACCCCTTCTGGAACCGAGCTCGAGCATCACTGTACTGCTAAGTAAATCAGTTTGAGTGCAGATTCGCGTCTGCTCTCAGCCTAATGGTGCTTCAGGTCGGCTTATCTGCTCCCCAAAGCTATGGGGCGGTGCAGGCAGCCAGATCCATGTCTAAAAATATAAAATACCCTTCCCTGTCTTCCAACAGAACCCTCCCTTTTTTGGGAAGTGTCCCTTCTTCCTGGCTCCGCAGCGGCCCTGGTCTCATCCCTGGGTGGCTAGGGAAATCAGCTGCGTTTCCCGACCAAAATCCCCGCTCCGGGTGCTGATTAGCTCATTTGTTCTGTTCACACAAGGTCCAAGGGGGGCCAGGAGCCAGATCCCCAGAAAATAAAACCTTTTTGCTCCACCCGCGGCTCCAAATGGCCGTTTTATTTAATTTTTTTTTTTTTCCCTAACCGCGGGGCTCAGCCGCCTGTGCCAACCTCCACCGGCAGCCTCAAAACTCACGAATCTCCACTGTTCCGCCCACGCCGCCAATCCGCGCAGATAGATATCCCAAGCTCTTCATTACTTTTTATGGCTGAATAATATGCCATTGTCTGTATATCCCACATTTTGTTTATCCATTCATCTATTGATGGACACTTGGATTTCTTTCTATTTTTTGGCAATTGTGAGTAATGTTGCTATGAATATTGGTGTGCAAATATTTATTTTAGTCCCTCCTTTCAATTCTATTGGGTATATACCTAAAAATGGTATTGCTAGGTCATATGATAGGAGAAGCTACCAAGCTGTTTTCCATAGTGGCTGTAGCATTTTACACATCAACAGTGATCGAGTGTTCCTGTTTTTCCCTATCCTCTCCAATATTTGTTATTTTCCATTTTTCAAAATACTATCCATTCTCATGTGTGTGAAATGATATCTTACTTTGGTTTTTTATTTGCATTGCCCTAACGGCTAGTGATGCTCATCATCTTTTCATGTGCTTTTTGACAATTTGCATATCTTTTTTGGAGAAATGTCTATTCAAGTCTTTTGCCCAATTTTCAGTTGTGTTATTTGTTTTTTGTTGTTGTTGACTTGTAGGATTTCTTTATATATTCAGGATATGTAATTTCCAAATATTTTCTTCCATTGTGTCAGTTGTCTTTTTACTTTTATGATGAAGACCTCTGATGAACGAAAGTGTTCAATTTGGTTGAAATACCATTTATCTATATTTTGTTTTGTTACTTGTGTTTTTGGTATAAAATGTAAGAAACCATTGCCTACCGCAATGACCTAAAGAGGCATCCTTATATTTTCTTCTAGTATTTTGTAGTTTTGATCCCCTTATATTTAGGACTTTGATCCATTTTGAGTTGATTTTTTTGTTGTTGTGAGTGACCCCCTTCATTCTTTTTGATATGACTATCCTGTTAGCTCATCACCATTTGTTGAGGAGACTATTCTTTTCCCATTGAGTGGACTTGGCACTCTTGTCAAAAATCAACTGGCCGTAGATATGAGAGTTTATTTCTGAACTCTCAATTCAATTCAATTGGTCTATATTCCTGCCCTTGTGCTGTCTGTCCATACAATGCTGTTTTGTTTACCATAACTTTGTAATACAATTTTTAAAACTCAGAAGTGTGAGTCCTCCAGTTTTGTACTTTGGTTTTTTTCAAGCTGGGTTTGTCTATTTGGATCCCTTACTCTTCAAAATAGATTTGATGATTTGCTTTTCCATGCCTGCAAAGAAGACTGTAGGAATTTTGGTTTGGATTTCTTTGAATCTGTAAATTATTTTGGGTAGGTTTGACATCTTAATGAGATTTAGTCTTCTAAATGTGGAATGTCCTTCCATTTATATAGGTCTTCATTTCTTTCTTTTAGCAATGTTTTGTATTTTTCTGTGCATAAGTTCTTTACATCATTGGCCAAATTTGTTCCTAGATATTTGATTCTTTTACTTGATTTTGTAAATTGATTTTTTCTTGATTTCCTCTTCAAATTGTTCATTGCTAGTGTTTTGAAACACTACTATTTTTTACATGTTGGTCTTGTACCCTGCCACTTTGCTGAATTCGTTTATTAGCTCCAGTAGCTTTGTGGTGTATGTGTAAACTTTTAATGGACGTGATATTTGCTAAAATGATTTTCTCAGTTTCCACAGTCCCAATAACCCGTAGCACTCATCAATTTAGTTATAGAGAAATAAGGAGGTCAAAAGTAAATCATTACTCATTTCAACCAGTATGTTTGGTAAAAATTAAGGATTAATAACAGAAACTTTGAGTGGCACAATATTGCTAGAAGTGTGGAATAGTTTAATGGTTAAAAGCACAAGCTCAGGGGATCAGATGTAGCTCAGTGGTTGAGCGCCTGCTTCCCATGTGTGAGGTCCTGGGTCCAATCCCTGGTACCTCCTAAAAAAAAAAAAAGCACATGCTCTGAAGTCTAACTTCCTGGGCTCCATCTTTGGCTCTGTTGCTTGACAACTGTGTGTTACTTATTATTTATTGACAATGATATGTTATGTAGGGTTTTGGCTCTCAGTTTTCTCATTTGTAAAAATAGAGTTGTGAAGATAATAAGGGTAAATGATTTAGCATTCAGTAAAAACTGGTTGTGGTTGTATTTCATTTTTGTTGTTATATAAGAGTAGAATACATACCTGCAGGAGTTAAAGTTTCAAGACAGTAATTTAAAAATTTAAGCAATTATGTAAGGTGATTTAGAGACTTTGGAAAACAGTTGCATTCTGACACAATACTCATATGCCCAGACTTTGGTTTCCCATCTCGATTTTAATTTCTTATAAACATTTAACAATTATTAACAAACCCTAAGAAGCCTCCCTTTAGGTTCTTATTAGTTTCAAAAATGTGTGTTTTCCCAGAATATATAAAAATATATTACATTGTAGAAAATATAGAAAAATATTAAAAAGACAGGAAAAAACAATTATGATTCTATCACCCAGAGAAAACCTCCTATAACATTTAATATTTACTTTCATGCTATTCTTCTTAGCATTTATAGCTATCTTCCTATGTTATTATATAGTTATCAAAGTATGATTGCTAAGGGTTGTATAATATCCTATCCTTTATATTTCAACCATAATTTATCTAGCCTTTTGTATATATCCATATATCTATGTCTAACTTTTAGTTTTTATTACTATAAATAATTCTGGTAAAACCTTTATTGCACATTTGATTACTTTCCAAGGAGAGATTCCTGAAAACAGACTCTTTTCTGAGGATATGATATTATTTAGGTCCTTTATACATATTGAACAAAGTATTTCCCAGAAAGTTTGTGCCAACTTACATTCCTACCAGCTGTATTGCTTCTGCATTTAAGGTAATGTTTTTAAACTTTGCAATTTTGAAAAGTAAAAATGTAATCTCATTCTGGTTTTAATTTGCATATCTTTGTTTAATAATATATTTTTTCACAATATTTTTTATTAAGTGAAAAACGCATTTCTATGCCTTTTAAATTAAAGATGTACATTGCCAATATTTTTTAAAATATATTTTTATAACAGAAGTTGTGAACTTAAAAAACAATTATGCGCATGTGTAGAATGCCCATACAACACCCCCTCACCAACACACCACACCATTGTGGAACATTTGTTACAGTTTATGAGATAATATCACCAGACTATTACCACTAACTATGGTCCATAGCATACATTTGGCATATTTTTTCCATATCCCCTGTATTAGTCAGCCAAAGGGGTGCTGATGCAAAATATTGGAAATCTGTTGGTCTTTATAAAGGGTATTTATTTGGGGTAGAAGCTTACAGTTACCAGACCATAAAGCATACGTTTCTTCCTTCACCAAAGTCTGTTGCCATGTGTTAGAGCATGACAGCTGCCGACGTTTGCCAGGGTTCAGGCTTCTTGGGTTCCTCTCTTCCCTGGGGCTTGCCTCTCTCTGGACTCAGGCTTGCTTTGTGCCACAAAATGGCTTGCTTCTCTTCCCAGGGCCTTCTCTCTTTCCTCATGACCAAGCTCCTCTGTACGCTACTTCCCGAGGCTCCAGCTCAAAACTCCACATCACAACTCCAACTCAAAACAGCTGCAACTCTGTCCTTTGCAATGTCTTTTATCTTTGAGACCCCACTCACAAGGGGTGGGGCTCAATGCCCAACTTATGTGGCCCAGCCAATGCCCTAATCATGCCCAGATTAGCAGACCAGTTTACAAACATAATCCAATATCTATTTTTGGAATTCATAACTACATTAAACTGCCAAACTGCCACACCCCCCTATTGTAAACATAGTACATCTTTGGCATGATGCAAGAATATTTCAGTATTGCTGTTAACTATAGTCCATAGGTTACATTAATTGTATTTTTCCCATGCTTCTTCACATTCATACCACCCTGCAATAGTGACTGACGTACATCTGTTCTAGTTCACAGAAGGACATTCTTGCATTTGTACTATTAACTGCAATTCTCATTAAGTCCCTAGATTATTCACTAGCTTTCTTTCAATTGACATTTACATCCCTGGACTACCCTTTTCAGCCACAACCTTGCCCATATCTGTATCTATCTCTATCTCTATCTCTATCTCTATCTCTATCTCTATCTCTAT